>CM034239.1:36918437-37566436 GCA_019916065.1 Vitellaria paradoxa | reverse complement strand
TCTCATAACTCCATTGCATAATTAGCTGACCAAAATTACCTTCTCATCTCTGCCTTCATATATTCCCATGTGCAAATTTTTCACTTGCTTTGTTGAGATCGTTACTTCTCAACTCGCTTCCACCACTGAAGTGCATACTCTTCAATTTAAGATTCACAAATAGCACCTTCTCTCTTCTACCATGGGTTTTTACTCCAAGTAGGGCTCCAACCTAGTTTTCCAATCCAAATAATCTTCCGCATGATCTTTTCAAAAAAATTAGCAACTTCAATTTTAATTCCGCCGCCATCCAAATCAAGGGCTCGCACTAATCTTTCTTCCTATCCAGCTCGATTCGGATTTTTTACGTGTTCAATCTCATGAACGGGATTTGCCTCTTCTACTTCATCGTCATCCTCTAAAATACCTTCCACTATGTCAAAAGGGTCACAGTTGCCTTCCGAAATCTCCATACGAGCTTCCGCTCGTTCCCTTCGCTACAACGTTTATACCACTCATGAGAAGTCTTCAATCATACGCCTCATCTCAACCATCTCAGTTTGCTTGAATTGATTTCCTCTTCCAACACGAGCTCTACCACGTCCAACCATGATGTAGATCTAGGGTTTTTAGACTCTAATACCAAATTGATGCAGCAAAATCCTCAAATCTGTAGTAAATTGTGATTTAGAGCAAAACTAATCACCTTTTAATTGATTTCCGCAATAAGACAAGAAGAAAAAGCAATAGAATCAAAGATAGAACAAGAATATATGAATTTCTAGGGCAAAAGTCCCAAGAAAAGACTAAAAGTTTAATTTTCTGCAATAACATAGTAAAAACCAAGGAAACAAAGACTCATAAAGAGGTATTTATATTAGCGTTACAGCAGCCCTAGCATCCTAACCCTTGATCATCTTCCTAACTCTTTAATCCTAATCCTTCAAGGTAATTAAAAAACTCACATGACAGCCATGTGACTTTTTTTAAAAGACCTTAAATACTATCTATAAGACTACTATAAAATATAAAATATGCACACAATAAAAAAGATAATTAGAAAAACTGCTACAAAGGCTTAAACAAAGCCTATTAGTGGGTCTCGTTGGCATTGACAAGCCTCTTGGATGCCCCCACATCAAACTGGATGTTGTGGAAGGTGTGTTGGACATCAAAGACGTGAAATCAAGGAGAGGGAATCATTATAGGTAATTCTTAATGAAGCGGTTGGGCAAACCAGCTAGTGGAAGTACATAGATTGCCGAGGAGGAGTTGAAAGGGACTGATCCAAAATGTTTAGGCTAAAGTTAAGAGTACTTTCTCACCAGAATTGAGTTTCTTCCAACCAGGAGGGGCTGAAGTGGGAGAATCCAAGAGGCTTGTCAAGGCCAACGAGACCCGCTAATAGGCTTAGTTTAAGCCTTAGTAGCAGTTTTTTTAATTATCTCTTTTATTTTTTGCAATATTTTATATTTTATAGTATTCTTATAGATGGTATTTAAGGTCGTAGTCTTCTAAAAAAATCATGTGCCAGTCATGTGAGTTTTTAATTACCTTGGTGGGCTATGTTTAAAGAATTAGGAAGGTGATTAAGGGCTAGGATGCCAGGTTGCTGTAACCCTAATGTAAATACCTCTTTATGAGTCTTTGTAGCCTTAGTTTTTACTATTTTTTGCAGAAAATCAGACTTTTAGTCTTTTCTTGGGACGTTTGCACTAGAAATTCATGTATTCTTGTTCCATCTTTGATTCTATTGCTTTTTCTTTGTCTTATAGCTGGAAGTCCATCAAAAGGTTAGCAATTTACAGCAGATTTGAGCATTTTGCTGCATCAAAAAGAGGTTTAAGATCTAGACTCTAATACCAAGATGAGAAACATAGAAATTGAGAAAACTGGACACCTAGAATGAGAGTCTTGTATCTCTATATGTATTGAGAATTGTACAAAATAGGCAAGAATGCAATAGGCGACAAAATCATTAGAATCCTTAAGGTAGAATTTGGTTTGTATTTCTATTTTTATTTTCTGTTTATGTTTTCTATTTTCTGTTTTGAGATTCATATTTTAAAAATACTAAAAATGCATTTGCTTTAACATTTTCTGTTTTCCGTGGCTCGGAATTCTCCTTGTTTTGGGTCAAAAAGGCTCAAAACTACTTTTGGTCACTTTGCATCTTGTCTAAACCCCTTTTTTAGACAGGTTTCGAAACATGAGTAGCCAAATACGTTTTGAGTTATTTTCCCTATTTTTGAAAATGCAAAATAAAAAACAGGCCGAGACAGGTATACAAAATGGCACCTAAATATTAACAATTCCTATTCCACCAATATTCACTCTTAACATAAACCATTAACTGATGCAGTGTCCAATGTACCCATTCAATGTCTTGGTAATTGTAGAGTCTTTTATTATTTACTGTCTTGGTGATTGAAGAGTCTTTTATTATCCAATGTCTTGGTATTTAAAATGTATTTTATTATTATTATGATCTTGTAAGTTGTGTCTTGACCCTTGGGAAGTGGTATAAGTATTAATGTTAGACTTTTGGAAAGATGTATTAGAGTTAATGCTCAAGCTAGGGAAGATGTACTAGAGTTAATGCTCAAGCTAGTATAAACATGTGGTGGAGGATATAGAAGAGCAATTAAAGTATAATTTACTCTTTGATAATACAAGTATTTGATTAAGCATCGCTCCCTTTGATTCTCCTACATCTTGTTGTGTTCTTTGTTCTTCAAGAATTCTCATCCCCTATCTTTCCACCCTCATCATTAACTTATTAGCATCCTGGTGCACAAATTCCAATATGTTTATTGTCACCCTTCCGTCAAGTACAAAGCTTAGCCACAAAATGCATAAAGTTTGGCATAAACTATGCTGCATGGACTCGATTATTAGTGTGAATCTAAATGTTGTATTCATGTAATTCTCATTTTCATGTACATCGATTTGGGGACATAGCAAAATATTTATAATTTTTCTTTTATTTTTTAAAACAAAATATTATTCATAATTTTTGTAAAACATTTCCTACGTAACTACATTTATAATTTTTTTTATTTTTTAAAACAAAATATTATAATTTTTGTAAGACATTTCCTACATAACATGGAAATTTTATACATAGTTAGAAATTTTAAGTCAAATTAGTAAACATATTTGTTTCGTAATGTCCACATATCTGTGTTGAAACAAATATCATTACCCTTACTGAAATGTCAAATGTTTAGTATAATTATGTCACGTATTTAAACAAGTTCATATAGCATAGGGCGGAACAATGAAGTTATATCCTATAAGAGGAATATCAAGCTTCAATTTCTGGTACTCATTGTGAAAACAAGATGGACTTACATACTTACCCAAAAAAAAAAAAAAAAAAAAGATGGACTTACATACAGCTACTCTCAAATACCTCAAATGGTTGGATCCAGTAGAAAGCCACAAACTATTCCCAGCAAATCAGCCCTGACAGAACCAAAATCCATTTCTTTCTTTACCAATCTAAACTAATATACTAAAATCGGAGGGATGGGTGAGGTATTGACACATAGTTTTTAAGAAGCCAACAAATGGCAGGGATAGGAGGGTAAAATATTTACTAATATATTAAAATCAGAGGGATGGGTGAGGGATTGACACGTAGTTTTTAAGAAGCAAACATGTAGCTGGGATAGAAGGGTAAAATGGGGAGTTGAAAATGGTACAGACAGATCAAGGAGGACATGCTTATTTTCTTCGCCGGTAGCGACCACGACTTCCTGGAGCTTGACAATTGGGGCGACTTGGACTCCGCCTCCGGTGTCTTCATCTTCGGCTGTTGTGGTCCCTGTTGCTTCCTCTTCTTCATTGTGTAATACTTGCTCAGTGCTACTCGCAATTGATGACTGTGATGGCAGAGAGAGGGAGAGGAGCAGAGAGAGACAGAGTATTGCCGCACAGAGAAATGAGGGTAGGGTTTTTTTTTTGTTTTGGGGGGGGGGGGGTTGTCATTATTTCATCGCCTTCCCTGTGATTTTTTGATCCTTACAGTTCATTTCAGCCGTTGATTCAAGGTGGGACACTTTACTGTTGAAAACTCCACCACTGAAGCTCTGCTTAGAGAATCAAGAACATAGGGAAGAAATACTCTCCATATCATTCACTCCCTCAATTCAAAACCCCAGAAAGCATATTTATGTGAAAAAGGAAAGAAATGATTGAGAATCAGAGTTAGGTGATTGGAAGTAGTTAGAATAAGGAGAAGACCAAATATTGACAAATTTGAAGTAGTTGTGCTTTTATTAGATTTCTTATATGAGAGAGAAAAATCTTATATGGGATGTAAGATTAGGGTATCTCTATTTCATATCTGCTGATGAAGGCCCAATGGATCAGAATTTTTGGATGCACCATTTTGGTTTTGATGATGATCCTCTCAAGTTATTCAATGGCGATCCTGAAACACCCACTCTGTTCTTTGAGGCCTTCGAGGTTTTCTTTCATGAATTCTGGTTCGTGGCTTCTCAATACTGCAAGAATAGCTGCAAGTTTTGCCACAATTGTAGAGATTGAACAGGTAATGAGGTAATTTTTATATATTATGCCTGCCATTCTTGGTAGTTTATGATTATTCATTGATTATAAAATTTTTTATGATTTATGGCTTCAAGGGAATTGGATCACAATTTTTGCAATTTGGTACATATCATTGATGCAATGATCCCTTCTCAGGGAACTAAGCCTTGCTTTGAGTGACAACTATGAATAGCATTTGAAGAATTGTTGGTGGCCCAACACAATTTTTGTTTTTGCGTTTTATTTTTTACTTGGAGTACCGATATATATCACACTTTCTTTTGCAAGTCAACAGCAGATTCTTTTACTATTAATTTAGGTATTTGAATTTTTTTTAAATGTTTAAAATTACATATTTGTTATCCTACATATTAGAATTTTTTTTAAATGTTTACCCATTATTTTACATTTTATAAATATAATTAAATAAATTACAAAAACAAGCAGCAATGCGCAGGTCATTCTGCTAGACTAATTAACTGTCATTGAAGATTCCGCATAACAAGCAACACCCCTCCCCCCAAAGAAATAAAAATAAAAATGAAAAACAAAACAAAAAATAAAAAAAACCAAAAAAGGGGACATGCTTAAACATATCTTAGCAAATAGGAGGATGATTTTCTCCTAATAATAATCATCAGGCCCTCTTAAATTTTAATGAGAACACCATTTTTAATCTCATAGATCATATTGTGTATCCTCAATTGTAATCTTTTAAGTTAGATACAATTGTGCAATAATTACAATCCTGATAGGATAGAAAAAAATGAAGAACTGCTATTGAAAGCAAAAGAAGAAAGCTGCAGCAAGCATTATTTTACAGGATAGGATACGCACCTAAAAATTGGAAGGCATCATCAAATGGTAAACATTTGTCATCTTGGAGACAATGATACGTAAAAGAGTTCTTATACAGATTCTGACAAGAAGGTACTGTCTGCAGACAGACAAAAAAACCATGGAAGAATATGTCAGGTCGATATTAATCTAGAACCAAGTCATTGTTGCAATTTTTTTTTTTTTGGGGGGGGGGGGTTGTTCTTTTTTGGTAGGCCAGCAAGTTTTACTACCAAAATAATTAGATAATACAATCAGCTCAAAACATTTCCAAAAAGGAAGAAATGCTGCTCTAGAAGAGCAAACACCCTAATCTAGGTCTTGCAACAAGTGACTAGAATTGAGAAAACACCTAGCCACTAAAATAAAATCCACTTACAAGTGGCTAGATTAGGAAACACTTTGGGTGGACAGCACATAATGATAGAATAAGTAAAGGCCAAATACAAGAGCACCAGACCCCACTGCAGCAGAATCAGTATGTGTGAGCTTTGACTAGAATTGAGAAAACACCTAGCCACTAAAAAAAATCCACTTACAAGTGGCTAGATTAGGAAACACTTTGGGTGGACAGCACATAATGATAGAATAAGTAAAGGCCAAATACAAGAGCACCAGACCCCACTGCAGCAGAATCAGTATGTGTGAGCTTTGACTAGAATTCAGAAAACACCTAGCCACTAAAATAAAATCCACTTACAAGTGGCTAGATTAGGAAACACTTTGGGCGGACAGCACATAATGATAGAATAAGTAAAGGCCAAATACAAGAGCAATCCAGACCCCACTGCAGCAGAATAAGTATGTGTGAGCTTTGTTGCAGTTAGTTGCTTAAAATTAAGATAATAACCACGGTACATCAATTAGAAGCAGCTATCATTTCATATCTAAATGGTCTAAAAATTACTTTTAGCTTTCCTGTATCAAGAAAGAAAGAGTGGATCTATGTATTTTTCGGTTAAATAGTGGATTAATGTATTTTTCAGCAATAGATGTGTAGCTGTATCCTAATTTTATTTAAAAAATAAAACTGAAACAAGGATAACAATAAATAAATATTGGGACGTTGGTTGTTTTTAAACTATTTTTAAAATGTGATCTAGAACTATGCTTAGAATTGACTCATTCACAAATCAGAAAATGAAAAGCATATGGTTAAAATATGCAAAACCTAAAATAAATATGACTTTACTTTCCTCGTTCAAGTTTAAACACATTTATTTTGTTAAATGTAAAATTTGGGAACATCAAAATTCCATAATCAGCACTGCCTTCAAAAGCAGCCGCTTTTCTCATTCAAATATCATTCTTTTCCACCTTAACATTCAATTATTCCCTACCTTCAACAAAGATATTTTATCCCATAGTTACCAGAATCCCTAACCCCATATGGAACCACGATCCAAACCATGCAACCTCAATTGCGTTTTATATCTGATCCGAATCGTGAAAGATGACCACCCCAATAAAAAATATAATTTATAGAGACATAAAGGGGAAAGATAAATACAGAATGACGTAATAGTTACTTATTGGAACACTGAATAGGTTTTATCTTATTTTTCTTAAATATTTGGAATTTTAAAATTTGGACTATTTGTTGAGATAGTATAATAAGTTATGAGAATTATGAATTATTTTACATATTTCTTCTAATTATTATTGAAATTGTCTCAAACTATATATTTATATATGGATATGTATGAACAACACATCCTTAAATGAACCATGACCCGAGATAACATTCCAACTAAGCTTATCCTTTTCTTACCACGAACCTAAGAAAATACCAAACAACATACCCTTGCCCGCATTGTATAGGTAACTATTTTTTATCCCACCTTGTTACTTCCATAAAGGTCAAGCAACAAAATCACAATTTGCACCAGAACAATTATCCCAAACAACGAAATCACACAAGCGCAACTATATAAATATTTTTTTTTATGGTCAACTATATATATATAAATATTTTAACAATCAATTCATCACAAATTTTTGCAAGCATAAACAATTGCCTCCATATTTCAGAAAAAGTACCAACTTTTAATAATAAAATACCAGACAGCTGAATGCAGCTCATTTAGGCACAAGATTCTGACCTATATTTTCCAGGCTAGTATCCTATGGCCAAAAAAAGTTGAACCAAATGATATTAGTTGCATTCTCGCACATCAAAAATTTCAGAGAACTCTATAAACTCAAACTTCAACCTTTGAACGTCAAACAACCAGACCCCCAAAAAAGAAAAAAAATCAAATTCAGTCCCTTAACTTCAAGTTCAAAACCAGAATTACCCATGTTCCAGGAAACATCATCAACCATTGCCTTTCTGTTTTAATCTTTCTATTTCTTATTTCCTTTTGACATGCAAAATATTCCCATACAAATACGATATCAATTATCAACATGAGAAGGTACACATCACCACAACAATGAAAAGGAGGAACAGATGGTTCTAAGGTTGGTAAAATTGAAATTTTACTTAAAATCAGTGGAGGGTCCAAAAATCGAATCATAAAATCAAATCACAAAATCGTAAGATTTTACCAAATGCCTATAAAATGAAAATATAGTCTATCCTGCTACAATTTTTCTTTTAGAACTTCCATTTATTTTTTTGATAAGTTAATAATTTTATTAACAAGAGGAGAGAAAAGACATGTATCAAGAAAAATGTCATACACAAAAACTTATTTATATCAATAAAACGAATCCTTAACAAAGTTTACAAAAAATTCTATATTTAATTATATACTCCCTTTGCCCAACTATACAATTAAGACCGTTAAAATATTTGATGTAATCTATACAGTTGACATTAAAATGTTGACTTCATTTTATCCTAATTTTTTGTTTGAGATGAAATGTATTTGTAATATTTTATCATAGGTCACTTGGTTTCTATCCTATCTACTACATTTAATTTATGATAGTCAATTTGGTGAAACAACAAACGTAGTCCTCAACTAGTTTAGTATAGTAGATAATAGTGCCATAATATAAAAAATATCTTAAAAAAAAAAAGAGTAACAAGTGATATAGTTGTGACATATTACTTGAAAAAATCATAAAAATCTATTTTATTTGACAAAATTACACAAAAATAACTTAATTTTTAAAATTGGTAAAATCGCCTATAAAATCAAGATTTTACTGATTTTGTCCCTATTAAGATTTTACATAAAATCGAATAAGTTTTCCTACTCTAACATTGTAAAATCATAAGATTTTAAAATTTAAATCGGAATTTTAACAATATTCCATGGTTCCAAAAAGAATGATCAGTGAACACCTAAAAAATACCTTAACAGTGCATGTCAGACCCTATTAGTGTTTTTGTGTGTGGTGGTCGGTTTTTTTTTTTTTTTTTTGGGGGGGGGGGGGTTGCAAGGTTAGAAACAAGCACAAGGAAGAGAGAAACACACACAAAGACTAGGCAGTTGTACAACAACATATTACCCAAAGAAAAAAAATACTAAGACATATACCATGCAACATATATATATTCCATTTTTAACCAATTTACCAGAAGAAAGCAAGACAAAACCACTTGACCTTAGTCCATAAAGTAGCATAGCTTGAGCCAATCAAACACTTCAAGAAATAGAATCCAATAAAACTCCACGCTATCCGTATAATGTCGCATATAACACCAGTAGCATACCATGGATGGAAGGGGAACAACTCACTCAGTCACTCTAGCAGTCACGATTCTTTGTATGAACATCCACTAGAAAAAAACATTACTAACTCTTTAAAGATCCACATCCTCATACCCAAAAAAGAATTGGTGAAGTTTATTTTGTTCCCCTTTAGGACATACCAAAACAACACCCAATTTTGCATCTCAAGCTATCTACTTGCTGGACATTCATGCCCAAAAGTGCTAAGTCCCCAATAAACCAATTTCATCCAAAAGGTAGCATCGCAATCCCATTCCCTGTCAAGTTCTCTACAAACAGAGGCACACATAAAATTAGGAACAACCCAGAAAAAGTTATGTAGCCACTACACTTATCTAACCAAATCCTTTGCACATGCCCCCATCCAAAACAAATATTAGGCATCACCGCAAACATGCAAGTATCTATGGTCTTCCATTAGTCACATGTTATTGAGCAGTAAGGTTCAGTCTAAAGGAGAGGACCCATAATGCTATCACGATTGGTCTTCGCCAGGCGATTGATGCTTCAACAATTGATATTAGACAACCACCACCAAATGTAGATATCACCATCTGAGAGACATCACAGTGATCCACCAATTGATATACAGTAGCTCCCACCTTCCAATCTGAAGATTAAAAAAAAAGTCTAACTCCTTGGACAAGCATTTCATTGTTCAACAGATGTTGAGAGACCTGTTTGACCTACTAGGATATCCTCAAATAGTTCCAATTTCTCACTTTTAATAGTATGCATGCCTACAAATATTAACCAGCATTAAAACTCTCCCTTTCGCTGATGGACGTCCAGACACGCATGTGTATGCATGGATTTCAGCCCAAACCTCGAATTCAATCAACTAACCGTTAACAAATTCGTAAGAGATTCACCTGAACTGATACTGTCCAAAAAAATCAGAATAGCCATCCAGAAAATTTATTCAGAAAATGAAAATGAACTACTGCCCATTGGATTCACAAAAATTTAAAAAAAAAATATTGTAAACAAACACTACCGTCAAAAGTTCATAGCAATTATTCTGACCACAAGACACCCAAAAGGATTAAACAATACAAATATGATCCAATAGATCAAATTGGTCAAAGACGGATTAACTAAAACAAAAACTCACATTGAGAACGCGAGAAATCCCCTGGGTCTTGAGAAGCTCCGACCTCGACGCATTGTCATAGCTCCCGAGATAAAGAAACTCCGGCAAGATCTCCGATGGAAAAGCACTAACTTGGAACGAAATTCTATCCGATACCGCCGACATCCGATGGCCGCAAACCCCACAAACCTCGCCTTCCTCGTACTTATGGTAGTGCCCACAAATCCCACAAGGGTTCTCCCTCTCTCTCTTCCTCATGCCGATTGATTCAGACCCAGATAACAAAAAGTGATCTATATACGAAGAAAACAGAATCCCAGATCAAAACTTCGACTACAGAGCCCAGATGCCCAAGAATTCGAACAGAGTATGCGAATAACGAAGATGGGTAAAAGTGATACAGTCGACAACCGAAACAGACCCTTGTTGGGGCTAGTATAACAGAAGTAAGGGAAGAGTTAATTGTCTCCCAGTCTCATAACGTCGTCGTTGTCATTCGCAGGAGTGCTACTAGGTAGCAAAGGCCGGGAAATCGACCTTCTGGCTGGTGGGGCATATATAGGGAGAGTTGAAAATCTGAGAGGGTTGGAACAGATTTTTGACGGCGGCGGGTGTTAATGAAGAGCTAAGATTTCTTTTCCGCTTGGGATGGGCTTACGCAAAGAGGATAGATAGTTGTTCCTACTCCTTGGGCTGTGATTAATCATTCTTTGCCTTTGAGCCTTTGATGTGTCAATTTTAGGGATAGAGCATTCTCGAAAATGCTATTAAAAGATATTTTTTTAGTTAAAAAATTATAATTCAACGTTAGTCCCTCTAAATAATCACTATAAAAAATATGGCACTGCCTCTCTACATTTTAAAAATTATCGTAGATTATTTTTAAAATTAGAGATGATGCAGAGTAGTTGCTTAGACATAATCTCTAAAATATAGTTAAAAAAATATCAATTTTTTACTTTACATGGGCACCGTTTGGTTTGTAAACAAATAATAAAAAATTCTATAAATCTCTATTAACTTTATATCACATTAACTTTTTTCTTTCACTACACGCATTATGAACTCTCAATTTATCTCATTTTTTTCACTCCAAACACACATATTCTTTATTAAATAATATTCTATTTTTTGAAACATTAAATTTTTTTCCTCTTTCTCTTTTGAATTTGATTTTATTCTTTTTTCAACTGTTGAAATATAAGCAGTTATAAAAGTGATCTAAGCACTTCTCTAATATAGGCAACGAAACAACTATCGTTGGAACTTTTTTGGTATTTTTACGAAATATGTTCTATGAAATAAAGAAGATGTCCATTTGAATTACTTGATATGAATGTTCTAAAAATTACTAGTATAAATCTATTTCAAGTATTCTCACTTAGAGAATGGAAAAGGCTTAAAGGCATTCGCATCAACTTTCTCTTGAAAAATTCTATAAATAAAGTAAAAATTAATTTTTGATTTTTTTATTTAACAATGTTCTATATCAATATCTTTATATCATCCTTATAGTTGAGAATGTTACAGTATTTTTTTACATTCAAAAAGTCACTATAGAAATTAATATTAATGGTAAAGTACAACAACTACCCTACAGTTAACATTATATCTTACTTTGGTCCCAACAATTTAATTGTGACAGTCTAAATCCTATAGTTTTAGTTAAGGTATAATTGGATCCTTCTGTCAAACTTATACCTAGCCATTAGAATGAGGGCAATTTCTATCAATTTGAATTC
This sequence comes from Vitellaria paradoxa, assembly GCA_019916065.1. Taxonomy (NCBI): domain Eukaryota; kingdom Viridiplantae; phylum Streptophyta; class Magnoliopsida; order Ericales; family Sapotaceae; genus Vitellaria; species Vitellaria paradoxa. The sequence goes on along the minus strand of CM034239.1, from coordinate 37,554,542 downwards.
ATCTTCTCCAAAAGTTAATTTAGGGTTAGATTCTGTTGAAGAAATTTAAAATTACTGAACCCCTGTTTTAGTTCTTGAATTGAGGGTTTGGGTTTGTTTAAAAAAATACAAATTTGAGTAAAATATAGAAAGCGCTTTGAGTTGATTGTCTGTATATAAACGTCTTTCTTGCTCATAGAAAACTGAAAAGTTTAGAACTTTTCTGAGTGCCGTAAAATGAAGCGAGCAAATATTGATGCATTGGTGTCCGTGAGTTAACTCATATTGATTCAGGTCTTGATTGTGTGTTTATGTATCTTATCCTCATAAGTTTAGAATTCCCTCTTGTGCTACAAACTGGGTTGGGAATTTGGGTATGTTGAGGAATGTTTCACCAAGTCTACTGATGACCAACCTTTTGAGTTTGATCTTTTGATGCTTAACTTGACGCTTATCCCAAAATAATTTTTTATATTGTCTGATATTTTAATTATATATGGCATATTGGCTTTTTGTTCTAATAAAATTTTGGGTTTTTCCTTATTTTGTTATTGAGAAATTGTAGGAAAAGAAAATTGTAGGATAAATTTCACTTTTATGCTATTAATCATTTTTCTTTACATTACCCTACCCAAATTGTTCTCTAATGTCATTATTTTCAATTCCAATCAATAATCTAACATTATTTATTCAAAAGTATATATTCTCCTGCCTTTAAAATTATCACACCAATATAGTGTGTGGATAAGCCTTTAATGGAGGTTTCAGCTTAGGAAGGAGAAGGAAATCGGGCTTAGGTCTAGTTCGAATAATGGTTGTACTCAATGTTCACCAAAAGAGTGGCTGTACATATATATATATGTTTAAGCTTTCAACATTGGTTTAATTGGTATTAGGGAAGAAGAATACAAATTAACAAAATTGCCCTTATTATAACAGCTAGGTATAAATAGTGTTTAATAGAAGAACTCAGTTGCACTTTAACTGAAACTGTAGAGTTTAGATGGTCACAATTAAAACCATTGTGACTAAAGTGAGACACTGTATAAATTATAAAAGTAATTTCTATATTTTACCCTAATATTAATATAGGTATTTTTTATTATTCTCTCTCTATTTTAGAGAAGATAACTTTTTAAAGAAGATGTGGATGCACTAAAAATTATGATGTGAATGCCCTTACATTCGTATGTCAAACCAAACAACTCAACTTAGCTTCACTAAAACCTCATTCGAAATTGATTCATTACAAAATCAAGTCAAGGCTTAAACATAATTTGTAACTTATTTAGTTTAAAGCTCAACAATAGTTTAACTAGATAAAGATAAATTTATATAAATAATTAAACTACTTAAATTTAGCTCGATTAAAGCTCTATTTGACTTTAACAAACCAAGCTTTTCAAGCTTAAAAATTTTAAGTTTAAAATTTTAAGTTTTCAAGCTCGATAAAATTTTATAAAATTTTTAAGCCAAACTCGAATAATCTATTAATCGTTAGACTCAACTCATTAATTTTCAACCTTACAATAATGCCCTTTAGGGTGAAAGATGTTTCCTATGACTAAAAAAAAAAAAAACATTTTCTTTTTTCTTCGCTATGATTAGGAATTGGTAATTAGAATAATTATGAATAATGAATTTGTTAAAGGATAAAATTTGATTATTCCCTTGAGCTTAGGGGAAAAAAAGTTATAATTTTGCACCCTACAAAATTTTTGAAAATTTAAGAAAAAAAATACAATTAGGCCACTACTTCTTTTTATAGTAATTGTAAACTTGACCCTTAGAATCAAATCTTACATATATGCCCTCCTCCAAACTACTAAAAGTTATTTTTCAAATCAAAAGATCATTAGTGTAAAAGATTTGATTAGGTGTTAGTCTATTTCTAAGCCATTTTATGACTGTTAGGGCTAGATTGAAACTATTGATTAACTAACACAAGGGTGAGCCATTTAGATATATATTTTTTAGTATGACGAGTAGCACTTAATCCACAAAAATAGTAACTTTGAATTGACAAGAATCAAGCAAGAATACTAAGTTCCTTAATTAATCTAAATATATATTAATAATTAAACGAATGAAAAGCTTTTACAAGAGTTCCTATTTAGAGAGAGAATGAATTTAAGTTTAGTCCATTTGAAAAATTGGTATATTGGCGTAGCATTGAGGCATTTGGCATAATATTATTTCTGACTACAACATAATAATATTCTTGAATCCACAAAAAAAGACCTTGAATCTATAAGAACCAAACACAATCAAAACATTCTATGAAAATCGCAAATCAATTAATAACTTCAATGAATAATATTCATTGCAACAGTAACTATCTAAATAAAATAAAGTTAACCTATGTCATATAGAAAAAAGTTTTCTTGTCACACCTCGAGTTCAACCCAAGGGTTAGTGGTATGGGTTAGTAGACTAATTAAAAATTTAAGTAAACTAAAATGACAATCTAAGACCAATCAAGCCAAGTATAACCAACTAATATAATAAAACACTAAAACTCCTAATTTACATCCCTGCTATTTGGTTCTGGTAGTACACGGATCAACTATAGCAATTTAAATTTGTGAATAATGAAGTACCGATCATTCTTTCACATGAAGAATATTGGTTAATGCTCAACTTATCATATAGTCCCACTATATGCTTTTAAAACTAAACTAATCTAAATTTTGGATTTTGGATTAAAGAGATTGCTCGAAAATGGTTTAATTGAGAATGGCGGGTAATATACAAAATAAAATAAAATAACTGATGAATAAAATAAAAGTGATGATTGGACCATAGGAAAACAACTAAAAGTATGACTTCAAGTGATGTTTTGAAAAGGCATCGTGCTTGGACATTTTGAAAACAATTTACAACAAAGCAAGACATCAAAGTGTCAACCGTAGGCATCCAAAATAATAATTTCACTTAGTTAATTTTTGAAATTAGTTATATTTAACAAAAAATAATATTCAAATTAATTTGAATTTTGAACATCTTTCAGCCATACGGTTTGGATGTTTTGCCCATTAGTGATTTTGTGAAAAAGAATTCAATAGTCTCCATTTGGAGCTCCAACGTTCTCCAATAATTTTATCAAAATTTTAAATTTTTTCATTACTTTTTAATTTTTTCTAACTTTCTCTAATTTTTCTTACCCAAAAAAAAAAATCAATTTTTTTAACTTTCTCAATTTTTTATTTTTAATTTTACAAATTTTTACCAAACATACAATTTTTATAAAATGATACATGAAAATTCAGGACAAAAATTATGAAAAATTTTACTTACCAAACACCCATTTAAATCAAATTTAGAAGCTAATGATCAAAACTGCGAAGTTGAAATTAATAGGCAAAAATTTGAAAATGCGTAAATGCAAGGCCTGGTAAAATATTAGTTGAGGCAAATTTAATGAGTAGGTCGTTTCTATAAAAGTAATTTTTAATATAATGTAAATATTTTAAAATTTTTATTTAAAATAATTTATAGTCCTTCGAGATGCATAATTATTTATTAAATTTTAGTATAATTATCTAAACAGTAGTTGGTGATTGATTGGGTAACAACTATTATATAATTAATTAGAGTTAATAATCGATAAATATATTTTCTAATTGTGTATATTAATTTTAAAATTAACAATGGGAGAGACTATTTTATCAATAGTGAAATTAAAAGAAAATAAGAGTTCATTTAAATTAATTCTTTTAATATATATTATACATAGTCTTACATGCTATTATTTTTATGAATTAAAATAAGTTTAAAAACTAGTTAATGTTAAGATAATATGAGATTAAGTAGATGATAAAATTAAAATACTATGTATATTTTTTAATTTGAAATTTTTTTATTAGATGGAAAATCTTAAGAGACTGTTTAAATTGTCTAGTTTTTGAACCAGTCTGTATATGCGATTAATACAAGACATTTTTGGTGGTATTTAATAAAATTTAAGTTATTAATATTCACACACACACGCATATATGATAAATGACACACATTTATATTATTATTAATATTAAATTTGAATATCAAATAACATAAATTTATTAATTCAAAATTAACATAATTTGGTACGATTTAAAATGATTATAAAATAATTTATTATTTAGGGGATGTTTGGAGTGTCAAAAAAATAAGAATAAAATTAAAGTTGATATTGATTAAATGTAAAAATAATACGTGACGAATTTGATTGGAAGAATTTGAAAAATTTAGATTTTTTAGAGTTTTTTTTTTGTAAATTTTGAAACTCCAACGGATTGTTAATAATTTATTAAAGGTACAAATATTACTTAAAAAATTTTAAAATATTTGAATATAGACGCAGTTATGGAGTTGAATTGTCATATGAAATAAATTGCATTGAATTTCGATGATTGTTTGTTAAAGTACGCAAGTTCATTTTTTATTTGTTTTTTCTAAAAAAGGAAAAAAAGAAAAAAAAATCAATATTAGGACCTGTGGGGGGTAGGAAAGGAATTTGCTCAGCATCCTTGGATGAGTTCGGTTCAATTCAGTTCAGTTCACTTCAGTTCTGGCTTCGTAGCAGTTTCGGCGAAGCTGCTCTGGAGACCGTACTTAGGCATCGACGATCGATGAGGCGAAATTACGAAGTGTTTATATGATGACGGTCATTGTTAGGGTTTCGGAAGCGATGGCGAGGCACTCTGGTCTAGACTTTTCCCCTCTCGATTCCAAATCAACCGATTCATTTCTTCTTCTTCTTCTTCTTCAACATTTGAAGCCTTCGATCCCCCTCCCTTTTATTCCTCATCGCCGAGTCGCTGTCACTGGTATTTCCTTGTCTCTCTATCTGTAATTATGTATGTATTTAGTACGCTCACTTTAAGATTCAATTTTGGTTGTGTTTTTTTCTTTCTACGTTCTTACTTGCTTCAGTGTTCAATTCATCTTCAATCTCGCCATTTATTCTCTCTTTTTGTCACTCGTTTCGGTTACTTGTGTTCTGTATTTGTGTAACAGGAATGGGTTTGGTTACGCCGCTCGGTTGTGGGGTGGAAACTACATGGAAGCGACTGATAGAGGGGGAGTGTGGAGTAAGGGCCATAACTCCTGATGATCTCAAGATGAGTGGATTTGATAAAGAAACGCAAGTTGCATGCTTTTGATCAGTTGACGTCCAAAGTTGCTGCCACTGTGCCGTGTGGAACCAACCCCGGCGATTTTCAGCGAGGAAATGTGGCTTAATTCCAAGGTTATTTCTTGTCAACTGCATATTTCCAGTTAATCATTACACTTTTCTAGTATAGTGTAAATTTAATTGGTAATCTGACAACGCTTCTCTAAAGTTGGACATAAGGCAAGCTTTAATTGGTATTTGAATATGTGTGCTGACTAGAGATAAATTATTGGCACTAATCAAACTTCCAGTCTTGTTGGCTGATGAAAATTGGTATCTGTCTGGTCTTTCAACCTTGACCTGGTCTCAAGTTTATTGTTGTTTTTTTGGTAACCCCACCCCCACTAACCCAATAAATGGGTGCAAATTGATGTTAATATATATTGTCTTAGAGTCTAGAGAACCCTTGAATTGTGCAATCCATTCATCCTCTCCACCCCAAGCACAAAGAAGAAGCGTGTAGGCAAGGAGATAACTCCCGAGGAGAGTGATTGGCCCATAGAAGCGAGGATCTGGAAGAGAGGGTTGATACTGGGTCAACTATGGAAGTGACTGAGGGGGACTTGTTCTGTGATAAACAAATGACTCCAAACAAGAACCTCAGGGCAGCCAATCCTAACGCAATTATAGTGTCTATACCACAGGGAGGGGCTATTTTCTTCATGAGCAGTCTTTGATCTAAGTCACCGGATATATCTATATGGTGGTGGTCAAATATTGTTGCCACTGATTATTGGCTTGAATTACTTTGCAGGAGTATAGGTCATTCGCAAGGTTTATAGCCTATGCATTATGTGCAACTGATGAAGCTCTCAGAGATGCCAATTGGATTCCCAGTGAGCAGGAGGATAAGGAAATGACGGTACTCATTTATGTTTATGTAGATAATTAAATGAAGAAATCTTAACCAAACCATGCAATTCTTATTTTGTAACTTGAAGGCCTTCAGGGAGTCTCCATTGGTGGGGGAATTGGAAGCATTAGTGATATATTGGATGCATCCCTATTGATTTGTGAGAAGGTTTGTTTTTTCCCATCTCCTTTTTCCTAAAACCTTGTAATTATACTTCTTTGCCTGATTATCTTCTAGTGTCTTAACTAGAGGCTGTAGATAAGATGAAGCATGATAACTGACATATGTTTCTTTTAAACCAGCGCCTTCGTCGGCTTAGTCCATTTTTTATCCCTCGGATACTGATAAATATGGCATTCTGGTCATACAAGCATGAAATATGGATTCCAGGTGCGTAGATGACATTCATAACCACATTTGATGAGAGCTTGTGAGGAAAATGTGCTGGTGTGCTACTAGAACCCTTCATTTGACCATCCAAACACTGAGAGCATGACTTCTAGTGAGTGTTTGTACTTCCATCATCACATCATTATAGAGAAGATCAAATGTTTGATTTAAATTTTAGTTGGTTATAAATTTTATGATTACATGAAAAGATCATTAATGAAACAAAGCAACTGACAGAGAAATGATTCTAACATTTGTTGTGCTCATCAATTCTATGCTGCTTACTGTTGTTGAGATTTCATTTCATCTTTCATTATTTTGTGTTGCAAGTCGCCACCATATCATTTTTTTTTGGTCATTGAAGAACTTGCTCATTTTTTTTGGTAAGTGACTTGCTCATTTTTATTCTTGGAACACAAGATATTGGCCTCGTTTGGTTTGCTAAAAAATAACAAAAAACTCTATAAATCTCTGTTAACTTTATATCACATTAACTTTTTTCTTTCACTGCACGCATTACGAACTCTCAATTTATCTCAATTTATCTCACTTTTTCTTACTCCAAACAACCCATTGTTGCATATTCGAGTCTCAATTTGGAATTTAGGGACCAAACCATGCTGCAGTGACTGCTTGTGCTACTGGGGCACATTCTATTGGTGATGCTACAAGGATGATTCAATTTGGAGATGCTGATGTTATGGTTGCTGGAGGAACAGAGTCCAGCATAGATGCTTTATCCATAGCAGGTTTTTGTAGGTAAAATCACCAATAAAATTACCTATTCCTAATTCCTGACTACAGCTCTGTATGCCGTATTTATGGTTAAAATTTAATTATCAGATGAGAGGGTTAGACTAAGAAAAGAGCAGTATGTATCATGATCAATTGCAGAATTGACAGTGCTAAATATGGAGATTGGTCATTGCTATGTTGGCTAGCTAATCTGCCTTCTTATATTAGTGGGCAACTTGGAGGTGGCATTTGTATGTATTTGCTTATTACTAGACAACTTGGAGATGGCACTACATTAAGCATCCTTTATGAGATGAATGCTTTCAGGTGTCATTTTCTCCAACTATTTGAATTATATTACTGAAAAAGCTTTCTTAATGGAACAAGAACCCAAAGAATTTGAGGACATAATGATTTGATTTATCATAGGGTTTCAGCTTATGGTATTTTCAAATTTTCACAGCCATTTTTGAGATTTTGGAAGACATAATATGTAAGACAACCACATTTACAGTGCCCAATTGTCTTTCTCATCCAAGTAACATATAGAAAAGGTGTTTACAATATCAATCCTCTATTAAGACCTTCTGTGACAAGAACTTATTTATCATTATCCAGGTCAAGGGCTTTGACTACAAAGTACAATTCCAATCCAAAACAAGCTTCAAGACCATTTGATTCTGACCGGGATGGATTTGTGTAAGAAAATATAATGCTTTAACTATATATTTTTCATGCATTATGCTTCAGTAGTGTTCTTGTTGGGATCATCAGTCTAACACAGTTTAAACTCAGTATAGGTGAAGGTTCTGGTGTCGTGATATTGGAGGTGAGTTGAATTTTTCTTATCAAGATTCTTGTAACTCAGTTCAAATATTTTGATTAAACTTTTTTTTTTTTTTTTTTTTTGGTGTTCGATCAATTTGCTTGAAAATTAACTTAATTTTATGCCATTGTGTCCTGTAGTGTCTGAACTGTACATTTTGGATGCATAAATGTTCTAGTAATATTGAATACTGTTCATCTATACTATTTATACTATTATATAAAGGAAACACTAAGGGTATTGGTGAAGCCTAAAAGTTAATGAAGCTTCAATTTTGGTGAAGCGTTTTAGTCACCTAAAATACCTTCAACTTCCCACTAAATTTAAATTTTAAATCAAACTTCTTTTAAAAACTACCCTTAATTAAGTCATTTAACAAATTTCAAAATTTTAACCACCACAGTAATTTACTTTTATACTTCTGATTAAATTACACAAATAAAGCGGTAACCACACACATTTTGTGTGCACACCTCTAGTGACTCATTGGGTAGCATGTCATTGGTGCATGGACAATTTGGAATATGTCATTTTTAGTTGATACAAGGTGATTTTGTGGCACGCCTTTTGTGTGTGGTAAATTTTTAGTGTTTTATGAGTCAAAAATTATTTTGCTTGGCTTCAGCAATGATGTCTGTATGGAGCTGATTTTAATGTCAGGAAATAGCAAAGGTTGAATAGCGAGGCCTTGGAAATGTGGGGTACAGATATCTGGCAGGTGTTAAGTCGTAGCATGCATAATAGTAGTCTCTAGGCCTGGCAATGTTAGCCCAAAACCATGAACTTGCTCAAAATAGCCCAACTTAAATGGATTGGAACTTGGGCCTTGCTGCTTTAGTAAATGGGCTACCATTGAGCCTTCCTATAGAACACTCAACTATGAATGGGTACATGGGTTGAATTGTGCAACTTATCAGGCGCCCAATAAATAACCAAGTTTCACTCATTACAAACCCAACAATTTAGAAAGCACGTTATAGAGTTGAGTGTCTGAGGCTTGCTTTTTCTGGTACAACTTAGAAAAGGTATAGTGGATGATTCTTTGCAAATTGCCACCAACATCCTCATTTGGAAGAATTTCTCTCTTTTTGTATTTGGTGTGTTTCTTTCTTGCCAATTTAATTAGTGGGCATCTAGTGTGTTTCTTTCCCGCCAATTTAATTAGTGTGATAAGAAAGAATAATTAATAAAAAAAAGATCAAAATAAATGTAAAAAATTAAACAAAGAAAAGATCTAGTTTTCTCTCCTTCAACTTCGCTTGATTCAAATTGAATTGATGTCTTCATATACTCCTGATAGTGTTTGAACTCTTGGTAAGTGAAACCCCTAAGCTTCACGGAGTTGAAGTATTATTTAAATAATTTCTATTCTCAGGTGTTTTTCAATACAAAATTCTTGATTGTAATTGTGGCACGAGGTGAATCTTTTTGACAATTCAAGGCTTTGGCTTGTGTTTTGTAACTATAATTTAATAGTTAGTGGGATTGATTGAGAGGTGAGAAACAAAAAAAAAAAAGAGAATTATGCATTGTTTGTTTTCTAAGCAAGTCAAGAGAAAAGAAAATATTCCTTATCTAGTACTAGCTCAAAATTAATGATCATTTTAATCATTTTCTTTATTATATTTTATATCACCTCTTATGTTATATATCATAGGAAAATTCACCCTTAAAAGCTAGCTGTTGTAGAGAGGGAAACTCAAAGTATATACACACCTTACTAGTATCCCATACAACTGATCTGGAACACATGCAACTTATACTACTATACATGTCAATAGGATCTTAGCATTCCACCACGCTTGGCAGCCCTGCGGCCGCATAGACAAGCTTCACACTATAGTCCCATGCGAACATAGTAATGTTGGTGTCCCCTCTTGTGTCACAACTGATGGGAGACGTGTGTATATTCTAATACAATTTATTACATACTTTAGGATGACTTACCCTAAAAAGTTGGCCTTATGGAAGAGGGAACACAAGGTATATGCACATCACACTACCGGGATTCATGTTGTCCATATTGAATGTGCCCATAGGATTGTAACATTTTATTTTTAATAAATATTTGAATTATAATTTATTTTGTTTTTAGTTTTTTTTTCTTTATTTAATTTTGGATGCGTAATATTTCTTATTGGGGAAAAGAGAAGATGAATTGAGTTATATTTATAGCAAAAAGTTGTCATTATTAAACAAGTTGGGTTTGGATTAATGGTTATGAATGGACCCGTATTTAGACCGCCCATATATAATCCATCATCTAAATGGGCTTAAATGGGTTGAGTGTTTTAATCCATACCTTATTTTGATCCGGTTCAAAACCACCCAAAGCTGCCCATTTGCCACCCCTAGAAGACTTGCTTTTATGTATATGATGGAAGCTTCCACCAGTATGGCTTTGTTCTCATCCTATTGCACAGTTATCTTGTGAGCTAGGAATTATGGCAAACTGAAGCTGTGCAGTAGTATTATACTGTTATTACATTATGTTATCATTTGCTTTATTAATCTGTTGGTTTTTTTCTAGGTTGTTTGGCCAGTGAACTGTCTTAAAGTCTAAAATTAACCACTAAATATTGCAATGTTGGATGAACAAGTGTAAAGATTTTCATGATAATAAATGAATAGGTTTTGAAAGTAGATAAACTAATTATTATTTATTTATTTATTTTTTGTTTGTTTGCTTCTAATTTCTTCCAATTATGTTGAGATGGATGAGTGGACATATAAAAAAGATAAGATTCGGAATGATTGTATTAGAAAGAAAGTTGGGTTTGTATCTACTGAGGAGAAAATGATAGAAACCTGGTTAAGGTGGTTTGGTTATGTGCAAAGAAGACCGCCAAAGGCTCCAGTGAGGAGAGTTGATCAAATGGTTTTTAGTCCATTAAGAAGAAGTAGAGGAAGACCTAAAAGAACACTTGGAAAAGTTATCCGAAGAGACCTTATTATAAATGATTTACATCAAGATATGGTTTTTGATAGAACACAGTGGCGACGTGTGATCCATGTAGCCGACCCCACCTAGTGGGATAAGGCTTATGTTGTTGTTATTGTTGCTTCTAATTTCTTCCAATTGTTTCTAGAATTTGTCAGGACTACTTTTTGTTTTATTTGCCTTTTGGGTTGAAATTATCATCACAATTATATATCATTGACTTCTTATTCCCCCCCTCTTCCTGTGTGCCTTATCCTTTTTCTCTATTTTCATGTTTCATTTTTTAATTAAGGAACTAGAACATGCAAAAAAGCGAGGAGCAAAAATGTATGCAGAAGTACGTGGTTATGGGACATCAGGTTTGCTTTCTGAAATGTGGTATTACTAACGATTTTTTTCTTCAGCTTCTGAATATATTAACATTACCCAGGTGATGCATATCATATTACTCAACCACATATTGATGGAAGAGGTGCCATTTTGGCCATGACACGTGCTTTAAATCAGGTAATTACCTAAAGTCAATGCTTTGATTTGTTTGTTAGCATGTATTCATTATTCTTCAAACCCAAGTCACAAAAGATCATCTTGAGAGGAAATTTTTAGATTTCTGGCATGTGAAATTTAAAGGTAATTTTGAAATTTGATGCTATTTAGGTTGTAGCAATATCCAGAGTGCCTTTGGATCTGTGTTCCCCCCGAAGACACATGTCCAGGATGCCTTTGTAGACCATTTGTTGATAAGTTTTTCACTTAAAGACACATGCTGCCCCCTATTATTGGTAGTTTCAACCCAATTCAACTCAACTTAGCCTTTTCCTTGCCTCGCCTACATGGATTCCCCCACCTCCCCTAATTCTGCTCGATTAAGGGCCATTCCCTCCATTAAACTACATCAATCCATATCCGTCTTTATTATTTCTAACCGCGTTAGTTTGACCTACCTCACCCCCTTGCATTGCCCATGATTTGGATGCATTCACTCCTAATTGGTGCATCTACTAGTCTCTGTTTTATATGGCTAAACTACCTATTTGTAGATACTGTTGATAATTTTGAAAAACTAAACCTTCAGCGTTATTGTTTTTTGGATAAATAAAACCTTCAGCATTTTGTTATACTTGGGCTTGAAAATTTGGAAGAAAAAAAAGATTATAAAGTTTCGGGTGAACTCGTGGTTACAATGATTGAATGGTTTAACTTCTTTGACATCAATCAGATGTGATTTTTTTTTTTTCCTTGCATGCACACGGCCATTTCATTTTTTTTTTTTTTTGGGATAATTACGGCCATTTCATTTTGATGCTGTAGACGCTGTCTTACCTGTTGGTTCAGTTTTTCAAATTTCCCAAACAAATTTTCATATATGCATTCATTCACTAATATCAATGTGCACATTAAGGTGCCTATGAGCTAATATGTCCGCCTTCTATGCTTGCAGTCCGGTATTCGTCCTAATCAGGTGGATTATGTAAATGCCCATGCTACGTCTACTCCTCTGGGTAAACCATAGCAACTTTCATATTTGAATTCTATATATTGGTGCAATTACCAGTGCTAGAAATGCCAAATGCAGGGCAAAGATAGCTTATGTTGCTGTGATACATTTTCAGGTGATGCAGCAGAAGCCAATGCTATAAAATCTGTATTCTCAGAGCATGCAACATCTGGTGCTTTGGCCTTGTCCTCCACGAAGGTAAATGTTTGAGTGAGCAAATAGAAGTTAATAAAATGAACTTGGGCATGTACACTTTCACTGCTGAGCATTGTGCATAATAACAGTTGTAAAACCTGTGCATGATATCTACTTGCCAGATTGACAATGTTATCAGAACTTCATCCTTAGGGTCCTACTCTTATCTCGTCTTATTCCTGACCTTTTCAGCAAAGCTAATAGAATCTGCACATTTTCTCAGGCATCCAGGATCATAGAGAAAATTCCAATTCTGTTCGAGTAATTATGGGATACTGTGTTCCCAAGAAAATATTGTTACTTCACATAAAAACAAACTACAGAATACGCGCCATTTTCCTTTACTCTGGAAATTGGCAACATGTTTATGTTTTCACTATAAAGTTGATATCATTTTCACCCAATGCACACGTCACTTTGTTCTGCACTAGTCCTTTACACACCAATTGCTAAATATTTGTTAACCTCTTGCTATGGTCATTTTACGTTCTTTTCTTTAAATATGTTTAATATTTGAATTTTAGTTTTGTATTTAACTAACTACATTTAAAATTCAGGGTGCTATTGGTCATCTACTTGGAGCAGCTGGAGCAGTGGAAGCAATTTTTGCAGTTTTAGCAATATACCATGTAAGTGCTACCCTGCTCTGCTTTCTTACGTGCTGTATTTCCCTACCCCTTATGATTAATTCTGGGGAATTTATTCCCCTCTAGAGTGAATTTTTGTCCTGTAAGTTAAAAATTTCAAGGTTCTAGATTCTCAAACCTAAATTATTTTTCTTATAAAATGTGGTCAAGCACCAAATTCTTAACTTATGCTTTAAAAAAGGGTAAATTGCACTTACCTCTCCTAAATATTAGGCATAATTCAGGGATTTCTCCCAACCATTTGAACCTTGCATTTATCTCTCCTAGTCCCTAATGGTTGGAGCACTTACCCCCTTCCGTTAGTTTCAACGGTTATCTTTAACGGTGCCATGATAAGATGACATAAATGCCATTAGTTCACTTTTGATAATTAAAATGCCCTTATTTCCCCCAAGATCCCCTCTCTCTTCGAATAATGTAATACTTTATCTATTTTTATTACATCCTATTAAAATAAATTATGTAATTTAAATATTTTATCAAACTAAAATTATTTTTAATAATTAAATTAATTAACTAATCAAATAGTTAAATTATTAATTAATTAAACTTAATTAATTAAATTAATATGAAATAATTTTCGTTAAATTCAATTAATAAAATGAAATTTTACTAATGTATAATTTTTTCAATTTAAATTTTATTTAAAAAAATAACAACAGAAAATAAAAATAAAAATTAAAAAACATAAACATTAACAGGGGAACTGACCCTAAATAAAATCAACATCAATGTTTCTTCCAAAAATGACAATAACCCAATCTCTTGTCCAAGACAATGAAAAATAACCCCCCCCCCCCCCAAAAAAAAAAATCAACTTATAAAAATCTAAATCAAAAAGAGAGAAGTCTTACAAGAGGTAGCATTAAATTAATTTTTTGAGAAATGTAAGGTACATCTGAAAAACCAAAATAAACCGAAACCCCCCCCCCCCCCAAAAAAAAAAAAATTCTCCCTCTAAAAATGACCAGAGTGCTTTTTACTTGGTGCCAAAAACAAAACTTCTCATTCAACAGAAGAGCAGTGATTCTGACAATAGCTGCGGGAAAATGTGACCAAAATGGAGAATTAAAGAACTAAAAAAATTGAGAGATTCATTTCATAACCTAGTGCCATAAATCTTATGAACATAAAATAAGAAACTTCACATTAAAAAAAAAAAGTTAATATATAAGAATTGGGATATATCTTGCTGAACTTAGGAACAATAGACCTAAGCATGTAAAGTCTATCATTAAGATTTTTCCTTCGACATCTTTCAGCTATTAAATTCTTTGCTGGAAGCCCCTTCTTCTTCCCCTTTTGATCTACAACGGTGACAGTACTATTAGCATTTGAGTTATTCCCCCCATTGTTGGCATTCCCAAGTACAGCCTTGTCAGAATCACAGTTAAGAGCCGATGGATCCATACTTGCTTCTTCACATCGTTTCTCTTCCTCTTCTTCTTCGATTCTCCATCATCATCCTCTATCTTTCCCCATGTCCCATCAACTCTTGCTGAAACCTCAGTGCGCCCCTATCCCTCAATTCATTCGCTCTTCCGGAGCTATGTCCTGAAGCAGCCCTCTTCTGAAATAGAGTGGGCTGTGCTCCAATGGGAGGTAAAACTTCAGGAGGCATCAAAATTGAGAGTGCTTTGTCCGAGTGTTGGGGGTGGGGGCTGGGGTTGGCTGCAGCAGCAGTGTGGCAGCAGGTTATCGGGGAGCACTTACAAGACAGAGAGAGGTGAGTTGGGTCATTTTACAGATAATTTTAATTTCTTTTTTTTTGGGTTTTGATTTTGTTTTGTATTTCATTGAGGTTATATTTGTCTTTTAAGTAAAAAATTTGGTTGACTTGGTTGACATTGTTAAAGTTTAACGGTCTAAACTAACGGAAGGGAATAAGTGTTCCAAACATTTTGGTTTGGGGGAGGTAAGTGTAAGGTTCAAATGGTTGGGAGAGGTCCTTGAATTATGCCTAATATTTAGGGGAAATAAGTGTAATTTACCCTTTAAAAAAAGTCAATTTCTGTGAGGACCTCTTACATAAAGGATAGTCACTACATGCTATGGTCTTGTGGATTACAAGCTTGGTTTTGCTTTGTTTTGTTTTTCCCTTTTTCAACTATATTTTTCCAAAGGCTTTGTAGCATGGCATTCCAAATAGAGAGAAAAGTAAAAGATAACATAGTTTCTAATTGTTTTGCAAAATTCTTGACAAATGCAAGCCAAGACCTCTTCTCCTCTCTTCGATTATGAATTATGATTTATGAAGTCAGAAAAATGCGGACATGTTTTTCGAAAGTATTTGGCATCACCAATAAAGGAATGGAGCAAGCATTCATGTGCCCCTTTTAACAAAGTGGAAACTGGGTAATTAATGGATCTTATTGGTGAAACTCTATGAGCCAAATTATGATTGATTACTATTATTTGCAATCTGAAAAACCTGAGTAATTGATCTTGTTGGCAAAACTCATTTACCAAAATATGTTGCTACTTGCAAATCTAACTCATACCTAAAGTCTTGTGTGTAATTGTGAAATGTTTGTTCTGATGGTTGGTTAATCGGCTGCTTGGATGTCTTCTTGCAGGGAATTGCTCCACTGACACTTAACCTCACTAAACCAGATCCTGTTTTTGACAACCGCTTCATGCCTTTGACTGCTTCAAAGGAGATGCCCATTAGAGCAGCCATGTCAAATTCTTTTGGCTTTGGAGGAACAAATGCATCCCTGCTGTTCTCAGCCATTTCTTAGAAGGGCCCTTTACATACGAAGTTGCTTGCTCCCTGGTTTTGTAAGAAGAGTAAACTTTCCGGGTGTCAATTCTTGGATGCTAAGTACTCTAATTTTGTAGTGATGCTTCTTGAAGAAATGAGTTTTAAGTAGAGAAAGGATCGATCACAATGGTGGAACTTTGGTTTTCATTTTCATAAATTAAATGCTTTTTAGTATTTCAACAATTCAAAGTAACCCCATATGGGATGTTTTCGGTGTTTTGATGCCTGCAGTTTGTTAGCAGGGGGCTATTTGGAGTGGAGTGGCCTGCAGAGAGAGCCCTCGCAGCTAATTTGTTTTGTGGGAGATTAGTTATATTTCCTAGCATTTGTGATGGGACTGTAACTAAATAATTGAAGGGACTTTCAAGTACAAACTCCAAAGTAGATACGCACCTTAATGTCAGTGATTGGAGGGACTTAATGGTCCAAAATTTTCTTAGCATCGAGTCGATTCGCATTTGAAGGTTTGTGGGCCTTTTTTGTAATTAATTAGTTCTTATTGCGTTGTTGCTTCGGTAATTTTTGGAAATGACGACGAAAAGTAGTAAATGGAAGTGATGTCTAAATAAGATTGGTATTGAAATCTACAATTATCTAATTTCTAAGGAATATGTTAAGTTAGCACAATATATATTATTGGATTATTTCTTAGTTATAGGTCGCATTATTATTATTATTATAGAAAGGTGAAAATGCTATTCTATAAAATATATATATTAAAAGTTTTAACTAGAAAGAAATAACAAAGATAGTGTTGTGATAAAGATATAATTTTCCAAGTTTATTATTTTTAAGTGAAATACCCACAAAGTCTGTTTTATCGTTCTTGTTATTTTCGACATACTTCATATAATATCCAGATTGTCAGCGTACTGCAGGTTAAGAAAGCCAAGTCATCATATATCTGGTAAGCAATGAAAGACCAAAGATTTTACTTCATATGATTCACACAAAGCCACAAATGGTAAGCACTTCGTTTACAAGCCAGCTGACATTGTAATCTATAATTTCATAAATTTGACGGTAGAATTCCATCCACTTTACACCTACAGGGTTGCAACTGACAATGGGAGGAGGCTGACTATCAGCTCCGGGACAATCGAGTTCTAGGCCGTTAGATTAAAATCCAATAATCTAAACACATTCACATAATCCAATAATCTAAACACATTCACATATCCAACGGTCCAGAGCTCGGTGAGCGTCGAGCTCTGTCAGCGGACAGAGCTCAGATCCTGCAACTGAACCCTCTTAAAATGAAACAATTATACAAATAAACAATTCTATACACGGGTGGAAACAGACTCAAACCAAATAAATGGGCTGGACAGCCTCTGTCTAACACAAACCGAATAAATGGGCTGGACAGCCTCTCTCTCTAACAATTTCTAGCACCTCCGGGAATAAAAGCCGATTGGGATCGTATGATTATGCAAAAGCCACGTCACTGCAAACTTTAATTTGAGATTTTGAACAGATGATTTCAGCATTCTGAACGGCGAATCCGTGAACGATGGGCAAAGGGAATCCTTTCGCCAGGTGTCGGTTCAAGTACGGCAAGAAAACAGTTTTAATGATCGTCCACATAACTGGCTGCAAAAACATACATAACAGCCACTTAGTCGTGGAAGAAGTACTATCCGAAACTCTATTTAAACAGCATCGTACACCATTCATTACCAATCAACCTTGCAATTTTCAATCATTTATCTCCTTGGATACTACAAAATAAGGATTTGAGCCAGAATCAACTCGCTCGATCACAGAAAAGGTCGGATAAGATGAAAGGGAAGCTAGACGATGATCCAGATGTCTTAACCAGAACAATCCCTTTTGTGTGTGTGTGTGTGTGATTGGCAAATGCTTTTCGCTACTAGTGAGTACAAACAAAAGTGAATTGGAAAATGTTATGTTTAACTACTTGTAGATATATTACGACTTACTATTTTATCAAAAACCCCTCCTCATCAAACAATCATTGGCTCTCTTCTTAAGTATATGTGTTCCTGTTGGAACAGCCAAAGCATTGCCCTTAGTTAAATGGCTACACAGGCTTCTTCATCCGATAAAATGCAATCCCTCTATGACGATTGATAAGAGCATATTATTATTTGCATCAATACTTTACATCCACACCGAAAGCGATGCATGCACCCCATTTTTTTCCTACCTTATACCTTTCATTAGAAAATTTGGTCTTTTGAAAGGTTGATCATTGTAAAGATAGTCACAAGAAAAGTCACCATAATCTTCAACCTACTGGAAACACTAAAACTTAGTTTCTCCCACCACATTTAGCAAGTAAAACCTCTCACGTATGTTGGACAGACTCAACAACCTAGGCTTGAATAGGGGAAAAATTTTCTCCCAAATACCCTGTGGAGGGTTTTATTGGTGTTTCTCTCAAAAATATTTTTCTCGTGTGCGAGAAAGAACAGCAACCACAACAACATACACTGCAACCACCTCCACCAACTTGGACAACCACCCACAAATATATTTTCACCTAAAACACAACACCAAACTATACTACTGTAATGCATTCCATGCAGCATGAAAATGATCAAGGACAACTGCAGTCGGCACGGTAACTCAAATTACCTGGATTAGATACATTTGCAGGTTACCGATTTCACTCCACTTCAACTGCATAGAAAAATCATCCAATTTCACACTGCCAGCAAGATTGTTCTTTATGATTTTAACTGAACCAGACCCATGAATTACCTGCAACATGAATAAGCCAGTGTCAGACTGACCATCTATTACCTTCCCCCCCCCCCCCCCCAAAAAAAAAGTACTGAAAGCTTGTCATATACAACTTATAAAGAAGGTGCTGCCACGAAGATGCATGCCCAGAGGAAAATAGTTGATCACACAAAAAGGCAGAAAATATATGATTTTCTCTTATCTTCATCAATTTTCTTTTTAAATCTATGTAGAATTATAATTTTAAGAATCAAGCAAGACGAGTAGGCACAAATACTTCAAAGAATGAATACCAGTATGCTACTCACCTTTCTTAGAGAAAAATAAAAATAATTATTCACTTTTCATGATCAATAATAATAATGACAAACTAAGAATATATAAATAGAGAAAACAATTCTCATATATTTATTTGCAGAAAAAAATATTTATCATGAATATGAAACAAGTGTATAAATTTAAAAAAATAAAAAGGCCATGAATATATTGTAATATGATATGTGTATGTCTTGAACAACTTAGAATGCTTTTTTTAAAATGCATTGCATCCAGAGTTATTTTTTACTTTATGCACATTTTTTTTTTTTTATTATTTCAATCTTCTAAATAACAAGAATTCTAATAGCTTATGTTAGATAGGTGTGCGAAATTTATACAAATAATGAATCTCAAGTCAAAAAAAAAAAAAAATCATGATAAAGGAAGAAAAGTTACAGAACTAGTCAATTTAATTCAAATAGAAAACTAAGTAATAAATTATAAGTTATAGCAGTCAATTTTCCCTCTCGCTCCTCCCCTGATCACTTGTGTAGTTACTGTACTTTCTTCTCGCAAAGTCAATTGATCTCTGTATACTAAACTCAATTAGATTAAAAGAACCTCGTAATCACCAACAGTGAGAATTCTCTCACTGCATTTTTTTTCTTTTTTTTTTTTTTTGAACAGTAAAATTTGTAAACAGAAAAATCATCAAGATTCCTAGCCACATACATTAAGCTAAAACGATAAAAGTAAAATCTATACGTCTCACATGATAGAAGGTGGCTCAGTGGTTGGATTTATTCTCATCCAAATATACATATCAAAAAGCTACTAAAAAGGGTACATTAGTGCATGAGGCAAGAACTGGAAGGTCTGGAGGGCCAAATCTACTCATCCTTGCTTTGCATGCTGAAAAAATATTGGCCACCATTGTAGTATCACATCCCCGCATCATTGTGCTGAGTCGGCACCAATTCAATCAGATAGAGCCAGACGAATATGTTTACATCCTCATCACTAGGAATGTTATCTTATTTTAGGAGGGAAAATAAAACTTCTAAACTTCAGACCTGATAAGGATTTTAAAATGCTTATGTGGATTTGTTTTATTGCCTGTTGTACCACATGATTATCCTGATGTGATATAACAATTTGTAGTCAATATCTTATCCCACATGCCAAGAGGATGTGACCATGCATTGAACGTGTGACAACTCGATTCCAATGGAACAACCTCGTTGTGTCTTATTTGATTTATCTCATATCAATAAAATAGTACCTGCCAAACCGGTCTAATGGGCCTCTCCACTATTTGCTAATTGAGTATGCTTTACCATTGTATTAGAGCAAGGTTTGGAAGGATTATTTCCCTTTTCGCTTTTCAATCTTTCATTTGTGCACTTCTCATAATCAGTGCATCGATTTGCCTTTCCACAAACAAAACAAGCGGGGGGCTGCATGCGGAGAGGCATGTTGGAATTTATTTCACGTTGATTAAAATAGTGCCTTTCAAACTGGAATAAGATCCTAATGGATCTTTCCACTCATTGTCAATTGGTTTTGAATTGGATGCTTTAACATTGTCTAAAGTAAGAATCAACATATGTCTGCCAACTTTCCCAAAAAAAAAAAAAACTGTGGCCGCCAACCACACAAAAAAGCCACTGTAGTGGTGCCTGAGACACCCGAATCCCTCTCCACGGGAAAGCAGACTGTCAATTACTAAATAAAGATCCATAAAAAGAGTTTCATCTATCTCAAAATATTTTCTTACTAAGAACAGATAATCACATATCTGTCTGACAGCAGTATAAAGGTGGAACTAAATAAAAAGGAAAAAGACAGCTACTTTACTAAAACTCAAAAGCTACAACTAGAAGAACTGCTTAGTTCTTGCGTCGGCCTTTGTTTAGCTTTTATCGAGCATGTCCAATGAGAACTCTTTAGCTTGTCCTGATGCAGAAAGTGTACACACACATGCTTTATGATGGAAAATGAGCATTTGCAGCCCGTGCATCACAAGTAACTTTAGCAATTTCATACAAGCTTGTCATTGATTGTAACGATTATAACAACATCAACCAGTAGTAGATCAAACAACATAATACATCAAGGAACTATATCGTCCTCCAGTACTTTGCAGAATTTCAATCTCACAAGAACAATCAAGTAGAAAATAAATCTCCCAAGACATGTAACATGGTGAATTTTGTGAACATATTAATCGGTAAAGTTCATGATTCATTAGAAGCTAGAGAGAAACATAAGGTGGAACAAAAGCCGTGATGGACATAAAATTGTTTATGATTATCGCCTTCAAGAAACTGATATTTCAATTGTGCAAAAAGACCAATTAATGCATTATAATGATTTAACTCAAGTTTAAGCTGTTACAACGGCAAAGCAAAACCAATAAGCATGTGACCCAGAGGCAGAGAGAAAATATATTAGAGACTACATGCTAATAAACTATAAGCTGTGACAAACCCTAATTAGGTTGAATGAAGAATCTAAACCGAAACAAAAATAGCTAAAAAAATATAGCAATACTGTCTAGGTTATTTACAGGTTAGTAACGTAGGCATTCTTTTTTGCTCTTTTAGATAAGCTACTTGTATTTCTCTTGGGGTGGGGTAAAGAGAGTAAACAGGCTTCAATAAACAACCTATCCATGGATAAAATGACTTGCATGAAGTTCCTACCAGGGATTATTTAAGAAACGGTGTACTATCTATGAAGAAAAAAGTACCCTCAACAAGCAGATAGATGATCCAACTATACACACATTATAAATATTGACTAATATGAATAGACAATCCATGACTAGAGAATTATCTATTTGCGGGGGAGAGATTCGGGTGACCGCTTGAAATACTTGTTTAGCGACCACCTTTGGCAGTCGCTAACTTGATGGTCACAAATAATATGCGGCAACAACATTGGCGATGACTTTATTCGAGCGACCACCAAAGCACTACTAGCGACCAAACATGATAATTTTTCATCATCTGGCTTGAGAAAGAATCAAAAGAACCAAATGGATTAGTGGCCGCCAAAAGCGGCCACTAATACCTCCATGAAAAAACTCCGCCCACCTTTTTTTCTCCCCTCCACTCTCTTTTTCCCCCATTTCTCTTTTTCCCTCGCTCCTCGCCCTCTACCGCCCTTGAGCCGTACGCCACCGCTCCTTGCTGAGCACTCCCGCCAAGTAATATGCACTCCTTCTCCCTTCTTCTCTCTTTTCTACCCGGCTCACTCTCTTCTTCCCAACTCTCTCTCTATATATACATAAATATAACTAAAATTTTGTGCATTTTTTTTCATTTTTTTCCCGGATTGAACTTGTAGAAGCTAATTAATATTGGAGTGTTTCTCTTGTTTCTCTTTCCCTCTCTCTGCCAAGTACACTGTTCCCTTTTTTTTTTGTTTGTACACTATGTTTACACTGTTTGTTTTTTTTTTTTTTTTTTTGGGTACACTATGTTTGGTTTTGATGATCTATTTCTTTTTGGGTGGTTGTTTTTCCTTTTTTTTGATATACACTGTTTTATGTACACTATTGAAACTTACGATATTAAACAATATTTTATAATTTGTCCTCTTTAGGCTAATGTAGTTGGAGTCCCTATAGACTTCCGAGACGTTTGCTATGGCAAGTGCCGGAAGATGTGGAAAGACCATAAGAATAAAATCAAGTCTACCTACTAAAAGGATCATGAGAATGACCCTGACATCATCCAGCGGGTCCCGCTAGGCGTCCTCCCCCACCAATGGGCTGAGCTCGTCAGTTACTGGTCATGTCCCGAGACGCAAGTGAATAGATTGCAATTTGAATTTTTTTTCCCTTAAGTTTTAAGTTATAAAGCGTAACTTACAAAAGCTAATTGACAAGAAATGAAAACAGGAGGAAGCCGCGAGGAACTCATGGAACCGAGGGTTGCAAGGCCCCTCCTACAAGGAAAGGACTCGGCACTTTACGCAAGTCTGCTATGAGGTAAATGCTAGCCTACCACGTAAAAATTTCGTATATTTTCAAGTCATATGATAATAAACTATTAACATATAATTTGCCATTCAACAAAGGGCGGAGGAGGGCAAGAGAATTGATTGAATGGCCATTTGGTTAGCGACTCGACGTGACGATTCGCTGGAGATTTAGGCCATACGGGTAATTAATTTATATATTTTGGCCAATGAGCATATTCAATTTTGCTTTACATAATTTAGTTATTTATCTTCCTTATCCATCTTATCTTGTTTCCCTTAAGCTCAGTTTAAGGCACGTCTGGCTGAGTTGCTGCTAGATGAGAAGGAGTTCAAGGAGAAGAGAGATGAGATATTCTTCTTTATCATCGGACGTGACGGCCATAGATACACGCTCATGCAAGGTGCGGGCATTCCATGCCGGTTCATTGTCCAAGCGGAGTCATCCTCTCAGGCTAGACGTCATGACCAAGACCTGCTCCAAACCCTTTCGTACGGAGATGAACGCACAAGAGATGTCATTTCAGGCTGACATGATGGCCGAGATGGAGAGGCACTTATCTCAGAATCAGAGCC
The DNA here is from genome assembly GCA_019916065.1 of Vitellaria paradoxa. Taxonomy (NCBI): domain Eukaryota; kingdom Viridiplantae; phylum Streptophyta; class Magnoliopsida; order Ericales; family Sapotaceae; genus Vitellaria; species Vitellaria paradoxa. The sequence continues at coordinate 37,531,029 of CM034239.1, read as the reverse complement.
ACCGTCCCCATCCTCAGGTTAGAAATATCAATCTTCATTTTTATAACTAATTAAAATTTTATAAATTTATTTATTCGTGCTTTGTTGTCACGTTCTCATTCGGTTATTATTTCATTGTAGGATCCGGACAATAGCAGCTAGTCCTCCTAGACTAGATTAGGATGATTAGAACTAATGCAGTCCGTTCTGATTCTGAGTAAAAGCTAGATGAAAGTGAAGAAGTTATCGAGATCAATACTGATCATTTTGAGGACAATGATGTCAAAGAAATTGATGGGAATAGAACTAATGCAGTATGTTCTGATTCTGAGTCAAAACTAGATAAAAGTAAAGAAGTTATCGAGATCGATACTGATCATTTGAGGACAATGATGTCAAAAAAATTGATGGGAATAGAATTAATGCAGTATGTTCTGCACATTTATATTTTATTTTTCATGTTTTGTACATTTTTATATAACAAATTTTGTAATTAAATTTCATACTATTTTTGTATATATAAATCTACATTTTTGTTTTATTTTATTTAAAAAATTTTCTATTACATGCGTAATTTAAATTATAACGAAATTAAATTAATTTCGAAATAAATATTTACAAATAAATAATATAAATAATAAACGAATTTTAAAAAATTAATAAAAAAGTAAATATAACAAAAATTGAAAAAAAATTACAAATTTAATTGCGATAGCCATAAGCGGTCGCTAATGGGAATTTAATTAAAAAATAATTTAAAAAAACAAAATTATAGAGAATTACCGACCACTTTAATAAGGTCTTAGCAGTCGCTAATGTCTACCCGCCACATGGCAGGGCTTGGCACGAAGTTCGCAGGAAAGATTTAGCAACTGCTTTGGCCCTATTAGTGGCCGCTGTTGGCGGTCGCTAAAGCTCAAAACTTCTACTCACAAGCAGTCACTCTGCCGTTGCAAATACAATAGCTAATAGTTTTTAGTGATGACGCAGTTGCCGTGTTGGCAATCGCTAAGCCGTCGCAAAAACGTATTAGCGACCGCTTGGCCCCTCACTGGCGGTTGCTAAAAACCCTTTTTCCTGAAGTGATCCAACTATAGCTAAAATCTAACATGCAATTCTTTTTAAAATAAAGAATTAACTCATCCAAGCAGTCGAGATTGAGAAAATGAGAAACTTCACTGCACCAGAACATGCAACTGCCTTATAGATGCTAGAGAAAGCAGCAATAGTGAATGATTTAACAGACAGATCAGCAACAAACTGGTGTGCAAAGGAGGCAACAATGAGTAAAGCAGCACCCCAATAAATGACATAATAAAATACTGAAAGCTAGTGGAGTGACATCAAACATTTTTTTCTTTTTGTTTTACAGTAAAGTAAGCTTACCAATGAAATGCAGGCAACTGGAATTACATCATGGGCTTGGTGAACATCAATGATTAAGTCTGAGTAAATAGTAGCATCAATATTATTGGACATAATCCTTACAACTGGAGGAGAGGATAGAGAAAAATTCAAATCCATATCATCGTTTGGGTATTTATTGTACAGTTGGGGAACAATGAATCTCCATCCAGCAGTGTTCAAAAGAGACTGATCTGGTATTTCATCAACAATCCATTGCATAAATTTTGCCTGAACACAGAAATAAATTTATTATTTAACAGCAAGCAGAGAGGTCACTAAAGGCAAACAGTGAAGCTAAGGGTCAGATCATGCAATAACATTGTGCGATCAACCTTGAATATAGTAAGGAATACTCAATCTTAATTAATCTGAAAAAACTAAGAATAGTTCTGCAAAAGACTCAGTACATAGACGGTTAATTATTTAGAAAAAAAATATATATATATATATATATAAGAACAAAGGTTGAGGTTAACCCAAGGGAAACATGACGCATCCAAAAGCAAAGCAAAATGTTGAGAGAAAATAAGTCAATATAAGGAATAAAGTCGTCCCTCTCCCTAAGAACTTAAGCGTTTAGGTGAGATGGTGGCTAATATTCTAACATACTATTAGAGTAGACAATCGCCACCCAAAAGAAGTCAACAGTCGCAAGTGTGCCCAATTTAAAAAAGTCACTTGGACCACGAGTGCAGGGTTTATTGAGAGAAAATAAGTCAATACAAATAATAAAGTTGTTCCTCTTCCTAACAGCTTATGGTGTTTAACGTTCTTACACACACAAATGTGCTAAATAAAAAGAGGAGCCTAAAGAAAAGAAAATAAACTCTCTCAGAGTAACATCCCCAAGAGGCAAGCATATCAAAGAAAATGCCACTCAATGGTAAAACTTGTTCTAGTCACAACAATAAAGCACAAGAGTCTACCCCAATACAAGCACCAAAAGTTTCCTCTCCAAACGCACTGGACAAACAGTCACCCATAGGCCCAAGTTTCATTATCTTTCCTGTATTAGTGTTAATGTATTACTTAAGAATATGTTGTAGAAAATTTATTCCTTTTCAGCATCCATTTTTCTTTTATTTATTTATTTAATTTTTTTTTGTGTGTTTGGCCCCAGGAAGGGCGGGGCGGGGGTGAAGGTTCAAAAGAACCTGGGAAATGTATTTCAAGAGCAATTTCATCCACAATGTCATCATAAATACTGCTATATGCTAAGATAAGTAGATATAAATTCATGATATATACTGACATACGTAAAATTTCATACTTACATTGTAGTACAAGGATGATGCAGAGTTAAAGACAGCCTCGTCTATAGAAATTCCAAGCATTTTAGATGGATCCATGCAAGAAACTGAAGATTGTGAACTCTTTAGATAATAATTCGGAAATGCATCTTTTCTGGTGAATAACCCATTGATCTCAAATCCAATGGAGGAATTGATCAATGACAAGTCATTCACAATAGTAACATTTAAGGAGGCAGTGTCGTCCACTTTGATCACTTTTGGAAGACTGCGCAAAAGGGAATCAAGGTTTGAAACTCCTTCTTTAAGTTTCTTTGTAATAGCTTTCTCTACTGCAGAACTTATTTGTTCTTCAAAAGCATTAACAATCCTGGAAATTTGAGAAATAAAACAACAAAATACATAAAATTAACAATTTTCATTCTAACAATAAAGATACAATGAGATGATGCATACTAATGACTGAAATTTGTCTAATCTACATAACTTAGCCGTAGAAATCCATCTCAAAAGCCCACAATGAATCAAGAGAACTTCCCAGGTTGGTCTCTATTTTATCAAGCATGCTGGAAGAGAAGATTGGAGATGAATTTTACCTTGCATTGTGTGTCAAAATTGCATTCTCACAGATGCGAATAAGAAATTTAGTGCACCAAAAAATGTCCCTAATATATGTAGTTTTTCCATTTATTGACCTTTTAAATAAGATAAAAACATAATGTTGATAATATTATATTGCTATCCTCAACATTATCTGAAAAGTTTTTCACTAAACTGGAAAACTTATTTGCCAATTCCAGGTAATTCTGAACTTGTTTTCTACTAATCCAGGTACCCGTAGAAGTCATGGAATCAAAACATGTCTCCATCTCAAAATTATGTTTTCAGACACTATTTTAGGTATTCATGATGGCAAAGAACCAGTGTTACCATTGTGCAACTTCAAGCGTCACTCAGGTAATAATTCCACGCCAGCCATGCACATTGACCATTATGGAACCCAAGGGGCTATAACAGTAGAAATATGGAAGGAGGGTTTGCTTTTGTGTGCAGAAGAAAAGCTGCACCGAAAGGTTGCATGTCATTTTTTTTGGTTTACAAATTCTATGTTGTGACAGCTATGTAGCGCATTATGACATACCATGTCAGTTACTTTGGATTTCACATTATGAATTTATGAGTGCTTTGGCAATCCTTAAGAGACTGTTTTCTCTCTCTCTCTCTTTTTCAATACATTCATCGCCAGGGGTGGCACCAAGGGGGTCCAGAGGAAGCAAATGAATTTGTGGAAAAAATCACAAATACAATTCATTATGTAAAAGAGAATTTTTACGCATCATGGATATTTAGTATCTTTTTTTTATAAATGATAAGGTTTATTTTAAGAAAGATTTGATGTGAATATTTACATAAATAATATAGATAATTTTTGTTTTTAAAGATTTATAAAATAATATATAGGATCTTAAATATAAGAATTCTAAAAATTTGAACTCCTCCAATTTAAAAGAATATTAAAATTTCTCTCATATTTAGTTTACAAATAGATACACAACCTGATAAAAGAAAAACAAAAAGATTGCGTGACAGTAGAAATAAATAAGACCATGAAAGTAAGACAAAAATTACATGATAAATTATCATGTACACACAAATTTGTTTCAAATTTTCAATGGCAGTTTTTTGCTAAAACATATTCATTAAAGAAGTTTGTGGTCAGAGTTACCCTATTGATCATATTTAGTTTGAATAGTTGTGTAACAAACTCTCGCATTATTATTTTAATTACTATTCATGGGCACTTGTTAGTTGTTACAATACTTCACCCTCTTTGAACTAAAATCCTTCCGCCAGTGGTTAGCACTACAAATGCATAGCAAGTGGCTTTTCAACAAAAAAAAAAACTACAATGCATAGCAACAACGATTGAATGCTATTGGCATTTATCTCATATCGATAACATAATACCTCTCAAACCAACATAGATCCTAACAGGCCTCTCCAGTTCTTGCTAATTGGATTGTTTAACATAATATTAGAGCTAGGTTTGGGAGGACTTGCTCCCCCTTTCACTTCTCAATCTCATATTTGTGCGCTTCTCATACTCAATGCACCAGTCTACCTCTCCACATACGGCGGGGTTGCATATGAGAGGGGCGTGGATTTATACTGCATTGATAAAATAGTGCCTCTTAAACTAGTATAAAATCCTAATAGGCCTTTCCACTCCTTGCTAATTAGTTTTGAGTTGGATATTTTAACAAATGAGAACAAGTGCAAGAGTCTCTTGCAATTGAATTTTGGTTTCACAACTTCTAAAGAAAATTGTGTTTTAAGACATGATTTTTGTGGTCCTGAATACTTTAAGTCATGTTTTTGAAACATGGTTTTAAACCAAGGTAGTGGTTGGATTCCCAACTTCTTAAAATACCTTGACACTAAATACAACCCCACCTTCTCAAAAAAAGACAGGAAAAAAAGAAAAAAAAAATGCACATGCATGCACAATTGCAAAATAAAACAAATCCCCTTTGATTGGAAAACAAAGCCTTGAGATCAATTGTATAGTTCCTATGTTGGCAGTCCTCTCGCTTGAATTTAATCTATTCACAACACCAAAAACACGAGAGAAAAATTGAACTGTCTTAAACCTAAGAAGCATGGAAACACTTCTAAAAAATCAATGCAAACACCAACACATATCCATGTGTAAAAAGGAAATTGGTGCATGCTTCATGGTATAACCCTTGTTATTGATAATTTTATTACAAGAAGATGTGTGTTGGTTAACTAGTGTTGTTTAATTAAAAAGAACACTGAACCTATCATGGACCAAAGAGTTGTGGGACTTGGTTCTTTCTGGTTTTATTATGAGATGGATCTTTCCCAATGAGGTGAAACAAGTTGTTGAGGTTCTGTGGGCTGCTCATGTTGATTAAAAGAAGAAGAAGAAGAAGAAGAAGAAGAAAATTGCAGAGAATGGTATCGCTTTGTTTCATTAGATGATTTAGGGGAAGGGGAAGCAACAACCTTTTCAAGGTTTTGAAATTTCCGTGTATAGAATGAATATTCTTTTGTCTTATTTGTCTAAATGGATATTGGACAATAAAGATTCAGATTTACAAGGTTTCATATACTTTATAGAGCATATGGATGTTTAAATTGGCGGACTGTTTTAAGTCCATTTTTTGGTTACTTAGGTGGCATTCCCTCGATGCATTTTGAGGAAAACATATCTGTTTATGTAAAACAAAACCCACTTTGCAAATATTTGGGGGATACATGAACTCATTTGTGGGACACACATAAAAACATTAGGTTTGAAAAACATTGCAACCCTATATAAAATAAAAATAATCTAGATTTTTAATTTTAGGAATTATACCATCCAATTTATTTATGAATAAAGTCATCTCTAATAGATAGTAAGTCTTTTTGTTAACATTTTTATTATAATAATTAATATGCATAATGAAAAATTGTAGTTCGATCTTAAGATCTTTTACCAATTTAGGGGTCACCAATTTGAATCCCCTAAGCTTGACATAGCATCTAGCTCTTGTTAGGTGGGTTAGGAACTCTAAGGGATTACTCCCACAAAGGGTGGGGGAGCTTATCAGTGTATGGACAGCTATCTCTCAAGCACAGGTTTAGGTTCGACCTCAATGGGAAAAAAATGGAGCACCTAACAACACATCTTCATAGATCAAGAACTACTACCTCTAATATCAATATATATAACGAAAAACTAATTGCTTACTGTTTTGGTAGAAATAAAAAAATTAAATGAATTTGCATATCAATAATGGAGTAATAGTAATTCATGCATATATATAAAGAGATATATATTTATTTCTTTTGTCAATACCGTTGTTATGTTGTGCCTTGATTTTGTTGCAAATTAACATGCTCATTTGACATGTTTGTATCAGGCGCCCGTATCCTTGCTTCTTATCACACATATGACAAATTCCCGTCCATCAAACTTATACTTCAAGTAGTAGATATAAAATAAAAAACAACTACCAATCTTGAATGCAAACAAGTTTTACTTTATATATATAAATACAAGCAAACAGCCAGCCAAACTGATTGTATTTTGTAATGAATTTCATACCCTTGATAAAGCCAAGATGCTCCTCCATGCAATATAATGGAGATATCTTTAACGTAACAGCCACATTCCAAAACGGAGAGTTCCAAGGATCCTCCTAGATTCTTTAAGCTTAGAGATAGTCCAACTTCCATGCCCTCAACCTTATCCAAAGGCCCAAAAAAGTCATCAAATTCCCTATGTAAAAAACCTTTCAAAAAAAGCTTCTATTTGATACCAGATAAAGCAAATATTGATTTTTGTTTTCTTGAGGGGCACAAAAAAATAAAGAATAAACAAAAATTATTACCTCATTATAGTAGGGGTTCACCACTTTCTATATTGCACAACCACCCCAACTTTACAAAATAACTAATTTGATTGCATTTGCTTGCTTAAAAAGCCGAGGAATTAAGATTGATATTTGATGGCAAGTGAATTGAGTTCCACGTAAGAAAACCACAATGATTCATCATCTCTTAGTTTTAGCCTCTTACTTTCATGTGATGTGGTTGAAATTACATGATTTGTGCAAATATCCAATATGTGAAAACAACACCTAAATCTACAAAATTCACTTAGAGAATTGATGCTAAGATTTGTAGATCCAAAAAGAAAACCAAGCAAACAATCCACAAGAAGACACAAGATTGTTTACTAAGAAAACTCATTTAACAAAGGAGAAAAATTCTAAATTCTTAACATGAATCAGACTTAAAAACTTCACCATGAATTAAAGGTTACAAGGATCTCAACTGAGAGAATTCAAATTTTCCCAATCAAAGTACTTCTTGATCTACTTGATTTAGATCTCCCTATCCTCACTTTGTTAACACCCGCAATACACCTCTTCCGTAAAGTTTCAACCTGCTTCAACCGCAGTAGAAGGACCCTTTTAATCTAGACCGCATCCCTAGATATGAGATTGAAAAATCAAGATGGTTTTCCAAAGAAATCTGAGAAAGAGACTTGGATAAAATAGATTTGATGACCTTTCTTGTGTCTTTTCTCTCAAGGGAATGATAGATTAGGTTTAGAGCAAGAGTTTCGGGTTTAGAGAATATTCAAAAATATTCAAAGGTGGAGAAAGAAAAAAAACCTAAAAATAGCTTTAATATGCTGTTGAGAAAAAGAGGGGCAAATTCCCACGAAACTTCGTGGGCAGCTCGCAAGCACGACTTGCTCCCAATTTGCCAACGAAGTACATTGGAAATTGATATTTATGCACTAACAGACTTTACTGGCAGCTGGCAGATTCGACCTACTCGCAACTTGCTCACGAAGTACACTAAACTACATATCTAACGCTATCTTTTCCTCTTTCAAACCCCAAAAACTTTCACACCTTTCATTGTTGAAATCTCCACTCAAACATCTTTCCAGTGAAATGATGAATTGTCCAAACACTCTTTGGCAGATGTTTGAACCATTGACTTGAGTTTCACAGCTGATTGGATGACACTGTGATATTCTAAACTTTAAATGCTAACACAAATTAAAACTTACAAATAAAATGTTTGCTTGAGGATTACCAACACAAATAAGCCCTATACATTACCAACACAAATAAGCCCTATACGAATGATAATAGTGATGTTAGTATGACACATGTTAGTTTTAGCAAAGGCTAACTTCAGGGACAAAACTAGAAACGTCAATTTTTTTTTTGGGGGGGGGGAGGGGGGGAAGGGGGGATGACCCCCCACTTTCATAACTTAGTTCCGTCCCTGGCTATCTTAATCACTTGGGTGTAGATTTCAGATGTATTAGCGAAAGAATGTAATTAGTCTAATAGATTCGGTGCAAAGCCAATAGCAAAGAAAAATTGTTTCTTATGTCTGAATGTGAGAGCAATCCCTGTACATAGATCACAAAATGAGAAAAAATATAGAGATGGTATTTACATCACTCATCCACTGTAGTACAAGAATCATACTCCTTATAGTATCCAAACTTCTCACAAACAAAATCATAATTAAACTAACAAACTCCAAATGCATGAGTTCCAATTCACAAGTCCCAGAAAGGGGTCACTTAAATTCACCATTACCTATCCAACAATCTTTTTATATGACAAAGTTAAGAAACTGATTAAACACCAATTATGTATACAGACGACCTAATATACCTGTATAGATACTTAACAAATAAAAATTTTTTTCTCATTATACATATACATATACCTGAATAGAAGCAGACCCACTATCGAAAATCTTGATAGGCACAAGCCAAGTACTATAAGAATAATACCAGCTCATACTCAAATTACAGGTGGCGCCAGACGCGATAATCTCGACACCGGTGTTACCGAGCTTGGCATACGACGAAGCGACATCGACTTGGTTGATTGTGATGTTTGATAGGACGACGCGAACGTTACCCACAACTGGGATTTTCAGAGCTTTCTCAAGAGGGGGAAGTTGGAGCTCTGTGACCGAAGAGATTGCTTTGGACACGAGCAAGTTTTTGACAAAATCGAGGCCGTTTTGGGATACGAGAACGGAAATGAAGGACTCGTCGGTCGGTTGAAGAAGGGATTGCGAGGGAACAAACAGAGAGAGTACGAGGAGGAGGTGATACAGAGTTGGGGACATTGAAATGGGTACCAGAGAGAAGCCGGGGAGTAGAGAAAGGAGTCGGAGGAGATCTTCTTGACGACGATGGGAACTTGGGCTGGGGTGGGCTACAACCGAATCGGAATTAACCGAACCTTTTGTAGTTATATATAGAAAAGACTCTGGTTGGTTTGCGGTAAATTTTTGGAAATTTTAATAAAATTTTAAAATTTTTTAAAAATTATTTATTTTTTATTTTATTATATAAATTATGAATTCATATTTTATATTATTTTATTTTATTTTATTTTTTATCACTTCAAATACACTTAAAATAATTAAAATTAAATTGAGAAATTAACTGAAATAATTTAATTTGATTTCGGTTCAAATTAAATTAACTAAAATTCTATTTATGCATAAATATTTAATATTTTCATATTATTTTATAAAATAAATCAAAATTCTATTTATATATATATATATATATAAATTTAATATTATTTTTATAGATTTGTTTTTATATTATCTAAAATTATATTATATATAAAATATATTTTATTTTTTTAAAATCATTATTAATATTTAATTTTTAATTTAAATTTTCAATTATTTTGGTCCTTCATATACACGAATTGAATTAAATTTGAGTTTGAATTTGAAAAAATAACTGAATTTAAATAATCAAACCGAATTAATAAAAAAAATTAAAAGTGAATCATGCACAATCCTAGTCGAGGACAAGGCGATAAGGGAGGGAGGATATGATATGTATGATATTTTGGTGAAACGTGAATGATATTTTGGTCATTTTGGTGAAATGAAGGGAGGATCTGTTTGATATTTTGGTGAAACGTGAATGATAATTTAGACATTTTGATGCCATATCATTAAGCGATGGGCACTTCGGCAGTGGAGGTAAATAATTAACCATTTTGTCTGTCCAATTTTATTCTGAGTTTGCATGTCATCATTAAAGTTGTCTGAATATCATCCTGTAGGATAAATTTGGGATTAAGAAATTTTAAAGTTGAAATATAATTTTATGTTGAAGTTACAATTTTAATCTTTGAATTTTTATAAAAATTTATCTAAAAATGAAAATATTTTAGCATTGACGAAGGATGAGCTTTCATAAGAATTTAAATATTGAAAACACAATTTTAATTTCTAAAATTGTATTTCAAATTCAAGAACTCTCAATTCATAGACTTGGTGGCATAAATATTTATATTAATATCATAGTTCAAAAAATTGAAAAAAAAAAAAACCATTTCTAAATATTTCTTAAACAAACGCATAAAAAATAAAGATATGAAAAAAAAAAAAAAGAAAGAGAGAAAAAAAAAAACCGATTCACACCTTAATTGTTTATGAGAAAAATTTACTATTTTTTACATAAATGTGGTGGAAATTAATCATGGATAGTAGCTTAATTAGTAATACCTTGAGCTTACTTTTTAGTGGTCACTAGTTCAAGTCTCATCAATATTATCGGAGAGTTTACTCAATTGTTAACTTTAGAATTTCAGAAATTAGTCGAAATGTGTGCAAGTTAGTTCCGATACTTGAACATTTAAAAACCATTAATTTTTCGAACCAGTTCAACTAAGTTTGGCCTAATTAAATAACCTAGAGGTATTTTGTAATTATATTTGAGACATAAAAATCGCCTAAGGAAGATGCTTGTGGCACATTCCCCTTGTTTGAGGTCTCAATTTCATGTTTTTTTTTCCTTTATTTACATTTTTTTATAATTTTTGTTTTGATAATTGTTGTTTGAATAGATAAATTTGGATTAATTAGGAGTCCATTACAAGATTTTGTGAATATCCCATTTTTGCCTTTTTTGGGGGGGGCAATTTTTGAGTATATTATTTTTTCCCACTATAAACTTAGCATTAAGGTTTGCATCATAAATTGAAATTATAACTATTTTGGCAGAGTATATACCTTAGAATTGATAGACATATTACTAGAAAATTTTCTTTATATTTCTAGTGAATTTCAATGTCCATATTATAAGATTAGCGTTAAGATAAAACAATATCTAGTAACTTTTGCGTTTAGTTTGAATATATCAAGCTCGTTGCTTTACTTTTTGTTACTTTACTTTTCACAATTCACATATAATTGCATATATATACAACACCATGACCTAGCATGTTATTATCGTGCACCACATAGGTGTTGTCACATTAAGAATACAATCAACAATTAAATTCATTTATTTTGCATTATTCAATTATCATCATCTCATCATACATGCGCACATGTAATGTAGATACTTTGCAAGACTAAATTATGGATGCTGTATTAGCCCTAAACACACCCTCATTTGGTGTTTGTATCGTTTCGTGGGTCACAAGCCTAATGGATATGATAACCAAATTAATGTCATTTTATGGGATATAATACCACTAGATAGGATAATTAAATCAGCGTCGTTATGTAAGCTATTAACTTATTAAAACAATAATGAAACCTTTGCGTAGGTTTAGAGATTTTCAACTTATGGATATGTATACCCAGTACCAACGCTTTGGCAAGCCCCAAGAGGCCTGGACTTACGGTCTCCAAAAATGGTCCCCTACTAGTTTTTAGAGTTAGGATGGGATAAGAGTCTTTTTAATCCAAATATGACTATTCAACGTCTTTTAAGAGCTTAAAAATAATTAATTCATTAGGCTCAATAACTTTCTATAGGCCTATTTGTTAGCTTATTGGGTAGAGCTCCTAATAAAACCTTTATTGCTCATCCTATCAAATTCACTCACTCATGCCTTTTTTTTTTACAGCTAACAACTGTCCCCATAAAAAAATAAAAAATAAAAAAAGAAAAACTGTATTCCCTTTTCTTCCTCCCCAAAATTATAAACTCTTTTGCAACCCTCCACTCCTATGGGACCATATCGACAAGCAATCAAGTACTGGCGGTATTGAAGTTTGGAATGAAAATAGAGAGGGCCTTTTGATCATAAATTGCGTAGATAACTATAACTCCAAACTAATAGCTTGAAACTCTCATTATAGTTTTTCCTTCTCATATTGTGACTGTTTGCTATATTGTTGTTTTTGGCAAAATTTTTTTAGTAAAGGTCCCATTTTTAGGATTGGCCTTCAATCTCGAGAACCTTGGGATTGGACCTACGTATACTCTCTGTTTCCTAGTAACTCTAATCCCCAAAAATCAATATCAAACTAATCTCATTATCTGTAGCCAATTTCTAATTCCATCTTAGTATCATCATAAATTATAAATCTTTTATTAGCAACACATGCTATTCAATATCATCGTCTCATAACATCAATCCATAATAAGGTAGTGATAAATTAAATATGATTTATTATTAAAAAATTTCAAATTAAACAAAGAGTACCTCTAGTGTGTGCATGTGAGGCTAAATCTCATACACACAGGAGGCAACCTAGCAAATCGGGAATAACAAACTTAGGTAGGTACGCACCGGAGCCTTTGGTTAAGAGCGTGCGTATAAGAGACTATGCCTTGTGTGCACAAAAGGGGATGCGCGCGTGAGACTAAGTCTCCTGCACACAGGAGCTATAGAGATAGTCATGCGTCATTCGCATGTGCATAGGATGCCAAAATCAGGGTTGTGCACACAACCTTCAGTGAGTAAGGGTGTACAAGATAGGAGACCTTCAATTACATGTCGATTTGCTTTGTCTTGGTCTCCTCACTTTCAATGTTTGATTTTACCATTTTATGAACAATTAGATCACAATAGCTACCTTTTTTCAGTCCCTATAAGTGTTCAACGTATAACAAATCATTAATTCCCATTTAATCATGGATTTAGCAAATACCAAGTTCAATATTTAGAATCTTCCTAAGTGAATCATGTATGTATATATACATATATCAACTTAACATATTTCATGCTATATATCATTATCAACATCGTCGTATACATTAAACAAACATAAAATAATAAGAAACCAATGTTCCTTACCTCAAGTTGCTCGGTTGCAAAAGAAAACGATGTGGACAAACATCGGAAAAAATGGGGGAAACTCCAAAATGATCACCAAAATACCACTACCAAAACATCTAATATCAAATCACCTCTCAAATCTTACTCTTCACAACTTCAATTTCTTTAAGGAAACAAGAATCAACTTTATCTATGAGAGAACACTCAACTCATTCAAATCTCATTTTTTTCTCATTCCCAGGAAAATTCTCCAAATACACCCTACTATATGTACTAGAAGTTGACACCCACTATGTGCATGTTTTTTAATTAAAAATTTTAATTAAAATAAAATTATAAAAATATTAGAAAAAGCGATGCAAATAGTAAATATTAATAGATAAGGGTATATAAGTAAATAATAACTTATTAAAGAGTATTTAAGGAAAATAAAAATTTACAAAAATAATAGATGGTAAAGGACATTTATGAAAGACAAAAATATAAATAGGTAAAATTACTTAATTATGTGGTAGTTATAAAAAATTACTTCTCGATACTATTAAAAATGTAAGTAATTATTAGACTTTTAAGAGTAATATAGGAAAAAGGAAAAAGGTTTCACCAAAATTATACTTTGTGAATTTTAAATCTTTACCTACTCCTAATATTTGCTTTATAATATTATAGATATATATATATAAACTGCTTCACCTTCATGAAAGGGAAGGGAAAAGGTGATTAGACATAGACGGTGGATAAGGAGTAGGGTAGGTATAGGCTTAGGTAGTAAAATTAATTTCAAGTTGGAAAAACCAGAAAAAAAAAAGTGAGCATCTCATGTGCACATAGACACTTAGGAGTCGTCTGCGCACGGGAAACACAATTAGGTTCACATGACCTACAAAATGACTATTACGAACTTCCCAGACTCCAAATACAATAACTCTTAGACTAAAAATTGAGCAACTAAGTCAACCAATGCATCAATCAATCACATCAAAATAAAATAAAAATTCAAAACTCAGCATATCATAAATAAAATAATATATATAAAGGTAAAATTACAAGAGAAAGAAAATCTAACCAAGTTACGAAGCAAATTAGAAGTGGCAAAATGGACGGGTTGGGCGAATTAGTGATGGTTTAAATGGGTTGAAAGTTAAATGGGTGTAACTCAAACCCACCCATTTAAAAGAAATACGTGTTAGTACAAGCCCATAAACCTGTATTCAACCCATTTACTTATAACTCAACCTACTTTAAAAAAAATAATTAAAAATTTAAATGCATGATTTTATTAGAATAAATTAAAAATATAAAAAAATAAGACACTTATCAATAAATTAATTTTTTTAATTTTATTATTTTTAATTTTTCAAATCCATCACTTTTATTGTTTGATTTTTTATCACAGATAACACAAACCATACCTGAATAGTAATTGTAAATCATTATTATCTTCTTTCTTTTCTTTTCTTTTGAAAAATTCTTAATCCAAACAGCCTTTAGTAAATTGCAATCCACAGAAAACTTAGGATATATATATATATATATATATATATATATATATATATATATATATATATATATAAACACATGAAATTAGATATCTAACTTCTTTCATTATACCACTTTAATTGTCTCTTATGATTTGGACCTTGTACATGATGAGTGGGATAACATTAGTCATCTATGAAGGCTCTGGCACAAACATTGAATGTCAATTGCAAATATGCAGGAAATTGCTTCTTCAACGCTCAATTCAGTAAAACTAAATTTTTTGACAAATATTTATAAATTAGTTTTTATTTTTCTAATTCAACCTAAAAAAATTAAACAAATTTAACTTTTTTAACTTTCTTTTGCAATCTTTTGGGCACTGTTTCTATAAATAGAAGGTAAAGGCTATCTTCCTTCTTGATCAACCATTTCAAGATATCTATACATATATATACACAGAGAGAGAGAGAGAGAGAGATAAGGTCAATTGTTGCAGGTTACAAGCCTTTATGCCGTACGCATTCCATATCCAGCTCAAGGGCATATTATCCCAATGTCAAGCTAGCAAAACTTCTCCACTTAAAGGCTTTCACGTAACCCAGAGAGAAGGGGAGAGAGAGAGAGAGAGTTTTCTAGAGTGAGGGGTAGAGAGTAGTAAGTGAGATCACTAGAGAAATAGGGGGTTATACGTATATATCAACAGTACAAATTATTTTTTTAGTTTAATTAGGTGTTTTAATGGGTCTTGTTTGACAACCCAATTGCACTCGTTTATAAACATGTGTTTTATAAATTACACAACAACAACCCATTTAGCAAAATAACGGGAAATAAACCTATTTATTATGGGTTTAATTGGGTCGGTTGATGGGAATGGGTTGACTTTACCACCCCTAAAGCAAATCCATAGGTCATGGGCTAGCTCAAGCAAAATGGATATATGAGTTAGGGTGTTTGGCTTCAAAAATAGAATGCTCTTAATAGGTTTTCAATTCTAATATAGAATTAAAAAAAAAATTCAAATTCAAGGTGGGTTTAAGAAATCAATTATTCTAAAATAATTAATTTTTCAATTAATGCTATCATAAAAAATTGAAATTAAATTTGCTGAATAATTAAATAAAATTTATTTACCAAATTTTAAAATTTTCGAGTAGTATAGAGGTGAAATGTCATATATGTAATATTCAATATTTTTAAAGTACAGTGCATTTTAAGGTTTGGTATTAGATTCCCTTAGAACTCTAGAGTTAAGTGTTTTGAGCGAGAGTACTATTAGGATAGCTAACCCCTTAGTAAGTCATTGCTCTGCACCTAGCCAAGCCTAATGCAGAAAATATTATATCATGGAGATGAGAGTCATTATAAATGATATCAAATCTAATGCTTAAGTGGAAGTGTGGAGCCACACAAGAGTGCATGCCTGAAAGGAGGAGAGATGTGATGGAATGACGGCGATGTTAACGAGCCGACAAGAGATTGAGCGAGTTACTATCAAAGTGCTATAAAGCACTTCTTCCCACATCGCATAGATAGAGGAAGTACCATATATGTATAATTCGACATCTTCATAGTACAACACAGTTTAAAATCATGTAGGCATTGGATTCCAAAAGAACTCCAAGATTGAGTATGTTTGAGCGAGAGCAATATCAGGATAGATGGCCTCTTAACAGGTTCTCATATTGTACCTAATCTTGTTCATAGTGGATAATATTGTATTGTGAAGATGTGAGTTGTTACGTATATAATAAATTGTCTCACTTTACCCCTAGGCCTATACTTTCAAAGTGATCTACTTTGCTCTTTCTATCAGTTATCGTTAAAATTTGATGAGAAATGCAACTTGTTCGTTGCACAACATGGACATATGACTTTTTTGTTAATAAATTTGATGCGACAAAGTGGATTGATTTAAAATGCAAAGTGCTAAGTATAATTTACCCTAAATTGTTTCAGGAAGGAGGCAAAGTGAAAACAAAAATTCTACCATCGCCGTTCTTTTGTTCCGCACGATTCACCGCTTACCTAATTTGTACCAGTGACTATGAGCAATGATTGGTATATTTCGTCCAAAATTATTACAGTCGTAAAATGTTATCTCCTATTTAAAAATCAACAATGCAAATTTGAGCGGTGAATGATACAAGATAAAATAACAGTGGGTGTAACTTTATTGAAGTGAAAAATACTAATATTATGAATTTTCTTGAATTCATTTATTTTTCTCTCTTTAGTGCTGATGCAATACTTCCGAACCTGTTCCGTACTAAGAAAACGGTAATCATGTCTTATTCAGTTGGAACTTTATCATTTTTTAGGTCCAGACTCGATGAGTTCTCATTTTTCTGCGTGTATGTATTTATATGTATACACTGGAAGCTAGCAGTCTTCTTTGTCATGATTTTGCATTTTTGGAGCTGATTCTGTAGGATTGTTGGGTTACGGTATTTGGTCGTTAAAACGGTAGATCTGATAAAATATTTATCAACAGAAAATAGCCACTGTAGGAATACATAATTCCCGTTACATGATAAATTCACCAAAGGGGATCAGTTTTGATAATTTATCCAGCTTTCATTTTGAGAGAGGGAAGACCCTGACATTGTGATTTAGAAAAGTCGCATAACTATTTAGCGTCCGTTTGAAGTGTAAAATTTAGCCGAAAACTTTTAACTTTTTTTTTTTTTTAATTTTTTCAACTTTCTTTGCACCCGAATAATTTTATTTTTCTCTAACTTTTTCTAATTTTTTTTTGTACTTTCTCCAACTTTTATCAACTTTCTTCAATTTTTATCAATTTTTTTTACACTTGAGTAACACACAAAATACTTAACAATATAAAATTTATCCACTTTTTATTTTTTAACCAAAATTTGATCCTCCAAACTGGTGCTTAATATGATTAAATAAACTTGACTTTTTCCATAAAAAATGAAAAGTATAATTTTTTTTCGTCTTGTATATTTTTTAATTAAAATTTGATTTTTTTAATAAATTTAAAACATGCTATTTACATTTTGTAAGAAAAAAATTACTTAAAAATAGAAAACTTCACGTGATAACTTTTTCACTTGTGGGAATTTTTTTTATATTTTAGATACATATATTTTTAATATAAATAACATACTTAAAAATATAAAACAAAAAACAAAAAATCAAATTTCAGTAAAAAAAAAATCATCAACTTTCAGTTGAAAAAAATCATAGGTGATGAAAAAAAATTATTGAAACTTTTTGTTTTTAAGCAAGAAGTCAAGTATATAAAACGTGACATGCATGCATTTGTATGAAATTAAAAATTATGAAAATAATTGTTAATATTTTCTTCTAACAACTTCTTAATTATTTATCCACTTTCTGAAAAATTAATATATAATTGTTCAAAAACATAAGATGTGTTTGAAGTGACGAAAAGTGAGATAAGTCGTGGGTTCATAATTCGTGCAGTGAGATAAAAAATAAATAATTTTTAGAATTTTTTAAAAATTTACAGAGATTTATAGTAAACCAAACGGAACCATAATATAATAAAGTATTATTTAATTTTAAATGAAGCATAATTAATATAATTGAAATAAATTAATAAAATTTTTATTGAGATAACATTTATCTCTTTTAAGCCAACACGAAAGGCAATTTTAAGTTATGGGACGAGCATTGAGCTTGTCAAGGATCGAAATCAATTGCTTTGTCAATTTACTCTCGATAGATCATTCTTTGGGCCAAGCTTTTTGAGAAATCAATGATGGTATGATGAGTAGCTTGAATTCAATTTCTTAGCTAGTCTTCACGTATATTTCATAATTGGCATTGCTTAAGAAACAAATAGGACTGATGTTAGTGAAAAAATGTCAAAAGTGTCTTTACAAAAGATACAAAAATTTAAGGGATGCCATGATTCACTTTGGAGGGCCCAAATTTAGGTGTGTAGAAAAAAATATTACTATATAAATTATATCTGATAAACAAAAATATATTAATATAATTTAATCAATTTGCATCAATAATTTATCACAAAAATAAAGTTTTATATATCAACATTCACAAAGATTATTGCTTCATATATAGACTCAATGATTTATTAATTAAAATGATGTTTAATAACTATTTATGTTACACAAACTATCTATGATTGAATCTGTAATTAATTTTTTTTGTGATTTTTTTAAAGTATATACAAGTAAGGCATTTTCATGGAAATTATCTATAACACCCGATATTTTTTTTTTTTTTGGCCATTATTTGAATTATTAGGCTATTTTAATTATTGGACTCAAGTATTTAGTTTATTTTCTTGGGTGGATCAGATGTAGAGTTATGTTTAAAATTTAAGAATTAATTAATTGGTTAGGGGCCAATCTCCCCCTCCCATTTCTTTTCTCTTTCTTTTATTTTATCTTGCCTTTCTTTCTTTACTCTTCTATATGATAGAGGAACTAGTAGAGATGTATTTGAAATTTAGGTAGTTGCATGGACTTGATAAATCTAAATTTTCTTAATAGATGAATCGAGAAGAGATTGAAGTGCTTCCATCAATTAGATAGTTTTGAGTGAAGATGGATAAGATATCAACAGAGAAAAGAAATTGAAAGAAATGGATGTTTAACACTAATGGGATATTTTTTTTTTGAAGTTTTAATTCCTTTTTTCCTTCCTTTAAAAATCTGTATAAAATTACATATTAAAAAAATCAATTATGTCTTAGTTTGAAATGGATAATTTTGGGTTTTAAAACAATTATCAATTTAAATTACTAAGGTGGCATTTGATTTATTTTTCTATTTTTTATTTTATATTTTTATTTTCTATTTTCTGTTTTGAGCTCATTTGTAATTTTGCGCTGTGAAAATAAGAAAAATAGTTCAAAACGCATTTAGTCACTTGTATTTTCAAAACTTATTTTAAAAAATAGAAAATAGATTTACACATAAAATGAAAATTAGCAAAAAGTCATTTTGAGTATTTTTAACCCAGAATAAGGAAAATCTCAAAATAAGAAAAATAAATTATCTTCTGTTTCTTTGTTTTAGAATTTTTAAAAAATAAAACACATAAAATAAAAAATAAAAAATAAAAAAACAAACCAAATGACACCTTGAGCATTATCATGTTATCAAGAAGTCCATATGTAATTATTTTATAAATTTATTTATTCTCCAGTTTATAATACTATCAAATATTGTTTCTTTTGAATGTGTTAATTTATATATATACTAATTAAATACTTAATATTATTTACACATGCAGCGTGCGTGTCCTTTTAA
This sequence comes from Vitellaria paradoxa, assembly GCA_019916065.1. NCBI lineage: Eukaryota > Viridiplantae > Streptophyta > Magnoliopsida > Ericales > Sapotaceae > Vitellaria > Vitellaria paradoxa. Next base: position 37,511,040 of record CM034239.1, on the reverse strand, counting down.
CCAGTTATTATTAAAGTAGTAGTGCCATTTTCTCTTAAAATAGTGAAATTATTTTTATAAATCATATTAAATAATTAAAATATAAGTAAGAAAATTAATTTATTCAGTTAAAAAAATAATTTTTTAAATAATATCTAAAATAATAGAATTATTGTTATAAATAATTTCAAATAACTTATTTTGCAATGATTTTAGATTTATTATATTAAATTACTCAAATTTATGGTAATTTTTTTTATCTCAATTGACAGAATTATATTTTAAAAATTCTCCTCAAAGTATTGAGCACTACACATCCTATAATTCCAAACTCACAATTAAATATATAATAATTAGTAGATAAGGATGTATCCATTAATAATAGGGTCAGATTCAGAGGACGAGTGGGCATTGAAGAGTACTGCACCGCATGCACATGCGCACGTGCGGATGCACGTAGGGTTAAGGGGTCAATTGATCCCACTTGAAAACAAAATTTTTGTAAAAAATAATATAATTTTTGAGATATTTTTATACTTTTACTCTTATAAAATATATTTTTTAAAATAAATTGTTCCTATACTTTAAATAATTTATAAGTTTTGTCTCTATTAGAAGTAAAATTTTTTAAAAAAACAGTATAATTTTTTAAATATTTTTATATTTTTATCCTTATAAAATATATCTTTCAAAACAAATTGCCCCTATACCTCAAGCAATTTACAAGTTTTGCCTCCATTAAAAACAAAATTTCTTTAGAAAATAGTATAGTTTTTGAGATATTTTTGTCTTTTTGCCCCCATAAAATATATCTCTTAAAACATATTATCCATAAATTAAGTACACTGTTTTTATTTATCGACTTGACTCCACTGTAACAAAATTCTAAATCTGTTACTGCACATGCGTGATGGCATGGCATGGTTGGCTGTTGGAAGGGATTGAACACTGTATTCTTGTCATCAGTTTTGATCAATTCCCCTCCTATCAAACCTTAAATTTTTCAAAAAATTTCAATATAACCGTAAAAAAATTTTAACTTTTTCTAATCAAATTTCGTTATATATTACCTTTGCATCACCTCAACATCAACTTTTGACTTTTTTGAAACATTTTTTTGAGCTCCAAAAGCCATAAACTAGTCTTTCTGAGTGAGATTTTCTATAGTGTGAGATCCAAAAAATGATTTTTTTTTTACTTGTTTAATCATATACTTGCCTATTGCAGAAGCTAGCGCCGCCGCACAGCACTTTTTACCCACTCTAAAAAGCTCAAGTTTGTTAGATGGTTTGAGCACTTCAATGGCGTGGCCAGATTTTTACGAAGAGCAACTCTGTCAACCCGGGGTTACGGGAATTTTAAGGATGAAAATGGTAGATAATCTGATTGATTTTTTTTTTTTAAACTTCTCATTTAATTGCTACAGTTTATGTTTTTTTTTTCCTTATTCTTCTCTTCTCTCTAAAGTGGAAAATGATGTGGCATTTGAATGTTTTTATGAATATATAATATCAATAAATATAATATATAATAAATTTCATAAATAATAAAATATAATAATAATTATTATTTTTAAGAAATGTACTAGGTATACTCTCGGGTGGAGTGAAGAGATTTTAATTAAATATATAAATAGTAAAAAGTATTAGTTGAGGGTCTGATTTGATTATAATAATTTTTTTTAATTATATAAGCGACATCACTTTCATTTCACTTTCAACTTTGACATGACTCGCAGCCATCCAATCAAATACTTTCATATCTTCTTTATTCTTTATTAAAATCTTAAATTCACCCCTATATTAAGGTGTATTTGATTTATTAAATTCTATCTACAAAAATTTATTAATATCTTTTAATTAAATTTTATTATATATCTATTTTTTATATTTTTATTATACTTTTGTCATTCAAACACTTTCTTCTGGTGTCAACTTGTAAAAGTAAAAGATTCTAATTAAATCAATAAGTCGTAGAAGTGTTAGTTTCGTGTCTAATTTGATTATCATAATTTTTTATTTTTATCTTATAAGCAACATCATTTCTTAATCTTGAATGGTAATTTAATTGGTAAAATATTAGATTTATTCTCTAATAGTCACTAGTTCGAATCTCCTTCTAGTAGTCACTAGTTCGAATCTCCTTCAAGATTGTTAACTTCATCGTCCCAGAATTAGTTGACATGCATACAAATTGAGCTTGATACTTTTAGTATTAAAAAAAAATAAAAGTGTCAACTTGTAAAAGACAAGTGTCAATACATAAGACTTTTTCGAATAGAACCACTCAGACTGTTAGATTAAAATTTAACGATTCAGATGTATTTATTTATTTATAATTTAATATTTTCTGATCTCAATATTACCGAGCTGATGTTAAAATCAATGTCAACCCCCTCCTTTCAATATATAATACCCTAAGTTTGAGTAAACTGTCTGTGTATATATGTATGGATATAGTTCCTAATGCACTCAGGGATATGAAAGTTAAAAGAATATAGCAGTTAAAGTGGGTACAAATTTTAATGACTAATCCACTGATTTTATTTTTTTTAATTTCAATTTTGGGGAGGCGCGGGAGCGATGGTTTCTTTTCAATCTCGGATTAGGATAAATTCATTTTCTAGCTAGAATTAAATGGTTCTATCTCATTTTATGGTGTGTGACAATTTAAGAAACATTAATAAATTGAAATTCGACATTTAGGTTGTGTTGGTAAATTCATCAAATATAACTTTATTAGTTTATGTAGAATTTCATTATAAATTTGAATAGTTGGATATGATAATTTTATTAAATTTTTAGAATCATTATATAAATGATTTCGTCATTTTAAGAATTAGTGACATCACTACTTTAATAGTAATAACTAGTAATTATTAGAAAAAATTTTATTAGCTCTATTATTTATATTTTAATACAATTTAATTTCAAAATTTTATTAATTTAAAATTTTTAATTATCCAAATTAAGCGTTATCATACGTTTATTTAATATTTTGTCAGAACACTTGTCAAAACTTGTCTTCCATTTAATTCTTATTATTTTTAAATCAACTATACATAGACACATATATTTTATCCCTTAATTTTTTTATTTATTAGCATGACGTATGAAAATTTTCCATTTAATTCTTATTATTTTTAAATCAACTATACATAGACACATATATTTTATCCCTTAATTTTTTTATTTATTAGCATGACGTATGAAAATTTTAAATTGTTGGTACAGATCACTAATTACTTATAATAATTTCAAATCAATAATATCAAATTATGAAAAAAATAAAAGAGATTGAACATAAAAATTTTACGCGAAAAACTTTTGCATGAAAAGGTAGGAAAGAGCCGCAAAAATTTTCACTACAAGCAACATGTATCTCGGTTACAAAGTTTTCGACCAGTGATTCAATTGTTACATCTATCATATTATTGAATTTTTTGATCTACCGACAAGTGGAATAACTTACTTTGTCAATGTACGATAAAGAATGTGCAAATATTTGAATGCCTTTAAAAGCTTCTTACAAAGAATTTCAATAAATTAATGTTATTGTAACTATAAAAAAAAGAAAAAAGAAAAAGGAGTGAATCTTATTTTTCAAACACAATGAGTTTCTCGATATTGTTTTTTCTGTGTACAAAAAATTTTAGGAGAAAGTTTCTCAAGTAGGTATAAACAAATCTTATGTGAAATAGAATTCAAAAGTCGGATTTTTTTTAATTTTCTAAAAATAGGTATAAACACCATTCAACGTTGATAAAGAATTAATATATATATATATATATATAGCCAACAAGTAGTTGAAGAACACTTAGGTGTCATTTAGTTTGTTTTTATATTTTTTATTTTGAATTCATTTTTCATTTTATACTTTTAAAAATAAAAAAAAATAATTTAAACGCATTTGTTCACTTGTGTTTTTAAATATTGTTTTAGAAAATAAAAAATGGACGATTTACGTATAAAATGAAAAATAATAAAAAGTCATTTTGAGCGTTTTGAATTCAAAATAAAGAAAATAGAATATTTTCTATTTTCTTATTTTAGAATTTTTAAACATAAAACACATAAAACAAGTAATAAAAAAAAAGAAAACAGAAAAAAGAATCACATATTACCTAATTTTTGCTATTAATTTTACAGCTGCTAACAAGATGTTCATCAGGTAAAATTTTAGGGGTATTGCCCCACAAGGAACAACTAGGTAGAACTCTATTCAACCATTTGAAATGGATATTAGCTCCATTGCGAGCTCTATCAAATAAAATAAAATTTTATAAAATTTTATAAATATAATACAAGACAATAAAATTTAAATTATTCACTCATTGCATGAATTACGAGACATTTATTTTTATAATTTTATTTTATTTTATACATTTTTATATAACTCCAAACACATCAATTGTATCTAACATTTATTCATCCGTCCACGTTATCCATATGAGCAGAGATCCAGAGAGATATGGAGAGGACATCATGCATGACGAACGAAGAAATATTTTTATTTTTATTATTTTAGGCTCCCATTGACAACCTAATCAGTTCTCTTAGCTACTCAGATTTTTTACTTTTTCTGAACTTATCAAACACTAAAAAATAAAATAAAAAATAAAAACTAGCTTTTAATAACTGGCTAACTGGTTACTTTAAACTTAGTTTTTTTTTATTTTTTATTTCCTAAGCCTTAGGCTCCATTTGAGAACTTTGGTAATTTCTCAACTCTTGATTACTTAACTTTTTTGGTTTTTTAAAATGATCAAATTTATCTTATTACATTTTAATTTTTTTAAATTATGAATGACAAAAATATCAAATTAAAAAAATTTAAAAATCTAGTTAGTTAGTTTTGTTTTGTTTTTTTTTTGGTGTTTGTTTTCCAAACTAAGACTTAGATTTACATGTATAGACAGTAGTATACCTATTATATTATATATATGGTTGAAAAAAATATTTAAAAAATTTAGGTTGAGTTTGGGAAGAAAAAGCTAGTTAACAGCTAGCAACTAGTAGTTACTAACTATTAAAAAGTTAACTTTTTGTATTTGGGAAGGGAAAAAAATTAACTTTTTAGTAGTTAACTTTTTTATTTTTTTTTATTTATTTTAGGTTTTTGTTTTAGAAGAAATTTAAAATGTAAAAGAATAAATTTGATTATTTTAAAAAAATCAAAAAATAAATAGATGATAGTCGGTAGTTGGGTGCCCAAACGCAGCCTTAATAGGTAACCGAGTGGGTGAAATTTTCCCATACCTTACTTAATGAGCAATTGTTTGACCTCTAGCACTAAAATGGGGTGGGCTACAACAGATAGAGTAAAAATCACACAATTTTTTTTTTTTAGTGTATATATATGTATTCAACTTGGATCATTTAATTCTGTAGGGACTCCGTGCAGAAACCGAGATACAAAATAATGTGTCAAAATGACAAGGTGCGGCGTGCATGTGAAATCTTAATGACGACCAGTATGGGTGCATGGTCTCTTCTCCTCTCCGGTACGTATCCAACCACAGTCCATGGAGAGAATTAATTAGTGCTATAAATAGGGTTAAGTCAGAATGGTGGTATCATCCCCGGCCCTTAGAAAACTTGCATAACAATTGGCTCATTCCAAAAGAGGTCGAAAATGGCGTCCCCCAAAACTCTTCTTCTCCTCCTGGCTCTTCTCATGGCTCTTGTGCTCCTAATCTCCTCCGAAGCTGCAGCTGATCAATCATCAGCTGATCACACAAGTAAGTTTTCATTGTTTTCTACAAAATGTTGTTTTAAGTTGTAAAAGTGAAGCGTTCGTCCTATTACCTTACCTTACTTGCATTTTTTTATTCACTTCAACTTACTCATGTCTAACTGTTACGATAAGAGTACGTGATATGTGTTCGATTCACATATCTAAATTAAACACTTGAACTCTTTATTTTTTTTAAATATTTGAAAAACTAATAATTGGATGTTAATGGTAAGTAAAAATTTTTAACTTTTAATGTATATAATAACTAAAGTTTTCATTTTTTTCTAAATTCTATTAAATTTAAATACATTACTTAATAATAATATTAATAATCTTATATTATATATATATATATATATATATATTAGAAAATATATAATATATTAAATACTTTCGACATATCCTAATATTCATACGCAACTATGGAATAAATATCTTTTGTAAAAATAAGATTTGAGAAGGTCTAACACACCAAGACACATGCCTACTTAAGTCCATGTAACAATATAGCCAATCAAAGAAACTACGCTACTATGTGTGGCACAGCGCTAGCCATCTTTTTTCCAAATAACACTTGAGAACTAATGCTTACAAAAATAATTCAATTTAATCATTGTTATCAAATTTATTTGTGCTTCTGTAACAAAATGTCTTCTCTCTTTTTTTTTTTCAATTTATATATATATATATATATATTTTAATTTCAAGAGGAAAGCATGAAGACTGAAAGTGTTGAAGATGCCAAGTATGGAGGCTACCCAGGAGGCGGCTATGGAGGCCCCGGTGGTGGATATCCAGGAGGCGGCTACGGAGGTCCTGGTGGTGGTGGATATCCAGGAGGCGGCCATGGAGGTCCTGGTGGTGGTGGATATCCACGGAGGGGTTGCCCCTACGGCTGCTGCTATGGTTGTTGCCGGGCTTATCGCAATGGACCTGGGTGCTACAGGTGCTGCTCAAGTGCTACCGAGGCACCTGATGCTGTATTTGCAGATGATTCTAAAAACTAATGTCAGCTCTTTATGAATATCTTGTGTGAGATCTCTACAAATAAGGGTAGGAATGAGTACATGCTTGAGTGCTCATTTTATTTGCCACTTTGTAATAAATTGCAGTATTTATGAAGGTTTTCTATATATACACTTGGCCATGTTTAAAAATTTGCCCTCATGCATCCAGCCGATTGAATCAATAAATTTGCGACTCGATTTCTAAATGATTTGGTTTGTAACCCAAACCTATTGTGATTAAAAAAAAAAATGATCTAAACTAACAATGCACAAAAAATCGTTATGACTCTTACAAAATTTGCTGTGATGAATTTTGTGGATAGTAATTTCATTTTGTTTCTGTAATTTAGATTGATGTTATGATCATTTGATTATATCATATGGATTCGATGCTGATTGCACTTAATTTAATTATTTCTAATTGAATTATGGCCATAGCTAAGAATAAAAATCGCTTGTGCATTACAAAAGGTATACAATTAATATATATATAATATATGTCCAATTAATTTAAACTTGGATTGTGAATAAAAACATAACTAATTTAGGAGTCAATGATTCAAATGATTCAACTGTCGTGTCAACCAAAACTGAACAGTGATATTGTAAATAGATTAAATATAGTATATAAATAAAATTAAATAATTAAAAATTACTTAAAATTTTGTATTTATTAAATATTTCTTCTAATGTTAATTTTTTATGTTTATAATGTTGTTTATCAGTTAAATTTTTTTCTAACTAAAAGCATTAGTCTTATATATGTAAATAATTAAACAGTAATTTTACATGTGTTTTGTGAACTTGTATTTGTTTTAATTTATAAAAATTGCATTTTAATTTATAAAATAATAGAAAAATTGGATAATAACTTTAATTTATATATATTCTCGGACCGATCAATTTAAATGACCCGTAAACTATTTGTAAGAGTCATAATGATTTTTTGTGCATTGTTAGTTTAGATAAATTTAAAAAATTATATTTATACTTGAATTTTCTTTAAAAATTTATTAAAAATAAACATTTAAATTAAAATTTCAATTTTAATATGCTTAAAACTTTAAATATCTATATTTTTACACTTTTTGTATTATTTATATAATAAAAAAAATTTTAAAATTTAAAATTTGAGATATTTTTAACTGTTGGATTTGCTCAATGACTATGATTATTTTCTTTTTTCTTTACCTTGGTTGTTTTTTGGTCATTTCAGATGAAAGTATAATCTCTCACTTTTCTCATTTTTTTTGGAATACTTTTTATATAAAAGTTTTTAAATTATTATTTTAAAAAATGTATTAATATTTTTATAATAAATAATAAAATTGTATACCTTTATTAAATAATGTAAGGATGTCTTACTCCCTTTTGATTAGTAATTTTAACTTTACAAGTTATTTTTATAAGTTATTTTTATAATTTTTATGTAAGTATTCTTTATGAATTTAATTTAAATTATTTGTACGTCAAATTATATTTATGTGTTTTTAAACACGGACAATTACTAATATATATAATTGAGCTCCGAGCTCACCAACTCGTTCCAAGTACAAGTCCAGACTAATGAAATTTTGATGAAATTGAATTAAAGAAATTTTCTCTTTTGCCCTTATATTAAACTCCAATATGCATGCACACAGTGTTCCTCCCGGATATCAAGTCCCTTGGCCCATAATTTAGGAAAATGCTACATTTACAATATTTTTTCCAACATTGTTTTACAATATTAAAAACGACGTCGTTTTAGACCAGTGTATCACACTACCCGAGATTCTTACACCCTCTCTCTAACATCCTTTTTACACTATGGGCCCGTTTGGTTTGAGATTTTTTGCTGAAAATCTCCAAAAATCTCTATAAATCTCTGTTAACTTTATATCACATCAACTTTTTCTCTCACTGCACGCATTACGAAATCTCCCCAAAACCACAATTTATCTCAATTTATCTCATTTTTTCTTACTCCAAACAACCCCTATATTGGTCATGACCGGTCATGACCAGTTTATTTTAGATGTTATAAAATAATGTTAAAAAAAAGTGTTGTAAACGTATCATTACTCATAATTTAGCCTCAGCATTTGCACACAGTATTCCTTTTAAGGAATTTCATCAAACGACACTGCTGCATCATTGATAAAGCAACAACTTTGCATAAAAATCAATTAAACCACTCCCCCCACAGGCACGCTGGATGACCAACTCGATTTTCTTACCACTTTACGTGAGGAACTCAGTTAGTAAAGCGAGAAAATAACACCATTTTCTACGAAAGTCTCTGCACAATTTGTTTCATGAAAATCTGAAATTAATTTGTTTTATGTGTTTACAAGGATATAAGATTCAAGGCATTTTCTTTGTCTTTGATTTAAAAAAAAATAAAAAATAAAAAAAACAAAAAATTATATTTGAAATAGGTTTGTTTTATGTGATTGTAGATATATAATGTTGACATATATAAAATATAGAAATATAAAAATTATAATTAGAAAATCTTTTTCCTTTTCATTATAAGTTTTCTTATTGTTTCTTATTCTTATTCTAATTTAGTTTTTCTAGTCTTATTCTGATTCTACTTCGGCACCTCTATAAATAGGGTTGCTATTCTATTGTATTCAAGACAATTTAATATAATTTGATATACAAAATTTTTTCAATTTTCTTTTATTTCTTTTTATTTTCTTAACACGGTATCAGAGCTCATGTTTTTGATCCTGTGTAGACTAGGTATCTAACAACTACATCTTTTAACATGGTATCAGAGCTCATGATTTTTTATCCTCAGTAGGCTAGGTATCTAACAACCACATCTTGGCCGCCGGCGTTGCCCTTCATGGCGTTGTCGCTGCCTCCGTACTCCTCTACCCAATTTCATATTACTTTTGTTTATGCCATATCTAGTCTTTTTTTTTTTTTTTTTTTGAAATTTTTAAATTTCAAATTCTCTTTTAGATATATTTGTTACTGCTTCAGTTTCTCTATTGAAGACCCTAATCACTCGTTTGAAGATATGCACATGCTGTCTTGCACTTTTGGCTTTGCATATTTTGGCCATTCAACGCCTTTCCCCCTATAAGTTTGGTTTGTGTGATCTACATTTGTGATCTCGAGGCACGTTAGTAGATTTGGGTTGGGATCTACGTTTTTTTTGTGTTCTCGAGGCGCGTTAGTAGATTTAGATCTACGTTTTTTGTGTTCTTGAGACCAATTAGTAGTTTTGGATCTACGTTTTTTTGTGTCCTCGAGGCGCGTTAGTAGATTTGGATCTATATTTTTGTGACCTCGGGGCGCGTTAGTAGATTTGGATCTACATTTTTTTGTGACCTTGAAGCGCGTTAGTAGATTTGGCTGGTGATCTCACGGCGTCTAACCAAAGCTATGTTCATGATCTCTCAAAGCATGTAATCTCTCAAAGTTATGGCATATTCGTGACTGCTTTCCAATTCTTAGTCTCAAAACTCAAGTTGGTCTAGATTTGGATCTACGTTTTTTTGTGATCTCGAGGCGTGTTAGTAGTTTGGGCTTGTGATCTTACGGCGTCTAACCAAAGTATGTTCGTGATCTGTCAAAGTGTGTAATCTCTCAAAGCTACGCCATATTCGTAACTGCTTTCCAGTTCTAGTCTCCAAACTCAAGTTGGTCTCTAATTTCCTATCTTAAGTTTGAGGGAGGGTGTTGACATATATAAAATATAGAAATATAAAAATTATAATTAGGAAATCATTTTCCTTTTCATTATAGGTTTTTTATTGTTTCATATTCCTATTCTAATTTAGTTTCCTATTCTTATTTTGATTCTACTTTGGCACTTCTACAAATAGGGTTGCTATTCTATTGTATTCAAGATAATTTAATATAATTTAATATACAGAATTTTTTCAATTTCCTTTTATTTTCTTAACATATAAGATGGCATTTAGTTTGTATTTCTATGTTTTATTGTCTATTTTATATTTTTGTTTTAAGTTTCGTATTTAAAATACTAAAAGTACATTTAGTTTAATATTTTCTATTTTTTATATTTTGGGATTCTTCTTGTTCTACATCAAAAAGGCTCAAAATGACTTTTGGCAATTTTTGTGTTTTACGTGTGAACCTTGTTTTGTTTTTAAAATAGGTTTGAAAACAAGGGTGACCAAAGAAGTTTTGAACTATTTTTCTTATTTTTAAAAACACAAATAAAAATGAGGAAAAATAGGTATCCTAAGAGGGCATTTAGAGTGATAAAAAGTGAGATAAAGTGATAAAAGTTACAATGAAATAAAAAATAAATAATTTTTATAAATTTTCAACACACCAAACACACCCTAAATGGACCCTAAAATTAAAGCATTTTTTTTTGGTAGAGAGAGAGAAAGAGAGAGGAAAAAACTGAGCAAACAAAAAATCAGATTCATGAGCAAACAAACACGAAGTACCTTATTGATGGCAACACAGGTGAACGTGCAGGACCTTCGGGATGCGCGTTGGAGCCTGATGGTGCTTCAATGTTAGTGCTTTGATCACTTGTCACTGCTTCAATCGTTGGAACAAGATTATATACATGAGCAAAGGAATTAAAGTGAAAAAAAATAAAGCTTCTCAAATCTGTTGGGGCCTATTCTTATTCAATTGAATTACACTCACATTTATAAGCTGCAAAGGTGAGTTTTAGAATTTGTATGTGATTTTTCCTTATCTCAAGATGAATCTAAAAAACTCTTTAGCCTTTCAATACTAAAAGACTTTACAAAAACTCTTCACTTTTTCAAGACTCTTTAAAAAAAAAAAAAAGAAAAGAAATACTAGGGCTCATTACATCAAATAAATTATTGGCCCAAATTCATTCTTTAAATACGTTTAATTGCCAACATTTTTCTCCCCTTAAACTTGTTCTGTCTTGGCGTTATCACTCCAAGCATCATTCACAACTGTTGGAATACTTGATTTTTCAGAGACTTTGTGAGTGATAGTGCAGAAATTTCATGGTCCTTCATTTGGGCCTTCGTTGACTCGCCTTCCCCGGAGAATAATGGAAACTCTCCCTAAAATGATCACCGGTGTGGGTGCCTGCCAAAAAATCTCCGATGCTTAAGTTAGCACATGTGGCAGGGTTTTTGTATAGAAAATGAGAGATAGAGAGAATTTTCTCATACTTGTTAGGTTGATTTTATCCCTTATTTATAGGAATATTCTGTAGAGTTATAGTTGGAGTCAAATTAGGAGTTTCCCAGATTTGTTGTGATTTCCTTAGCTGGATAAGGCAGGCAGGGGATTCAAATCAATCTCTATATTTCCCGTTGATCTTGCCCTTGAAGTTGTCAAAGTACCTGTGCCTCCTCGTCGTCCTAGGAAGAGGAGTTCGAGTCGATAGGGTGGTTAGCTAGCTCGACTGAATACCTCAGCTCCCTTTATCTGTTCAAGTTACAGGATCATTTCGGTCATCCAAATGAGCAGATCGGCCCACCCCTGATCGGTGGGTCGGCTCAGTTCCCCTTCTCTGGATTTTCCGATCCTTTCACTTGACGCCGAGGGGTCTCCAAGTCATTTCAGATATTCTCAGAAGATCCTCATTATCAGTTGCCCCCCGATTCCCCATGCCTGCAAGCAGGGTTGGGGGAATAGAGTGAGCCGACCCTCCTCTAAGCCACGCGCATTTAAAGCTGTCAGTTGTTATTATGGTGTCGTTTCGCGTTCTTGCAGCTTTTTCGTCTGGGTTGTCACGTATCATTATCGGATTGGTGTTTTTTTGGTTTCCTTGGAGGCCCTACCGATTGTTTCCACGCGGCACCATCTTACATCATTCTTTTTCAAATTTGGACGCATTCATTTGCCGTGCGCCTTTTCATTTTCCCCCTCGTTCACTTTGTTGGGCTTCCACCACTTCTGTTTTCTCCATCTTCGAGTTACAGAGTCCTCCATTTTCTGGTACATTCCTCTAGCCCTGTCTGTTTATTTTTCCCAATCTCATCTCATTACTCTTTTTATGCTTTGGTTTCTCGTTCGAAGTTTGTGGGTTTATAAGAGTATAATAGACTGCCTAACCCCGTAGGTTTCGTAGGAAACTCCTTCATTTCTTAGGGCGATTTCTGCCTTTTTGATTTTGAATATTACAGTCTTAGGCTTCGAACTTTAAACCTTTCTGCGATCATGGCTCCCGAAGGAGACTTATAGTTAATGAGGACAGTGATGACTCGTCCGCGGGCGACGTACCCCCCAGTGCCTCAGAGGCGGTTAGTTCGAACAAGGGTTTCGAACCTTCAACGAGCTCCCCTGGACCGACCATTAGGAGGCTTCCCTCGTCTGGGAGGGATGGCCTCCTTTGAGCTGGATTGTGCAACAATCCACTCAGTCGTGAATAAGGCTAATTTAAAAAAACTTCTCAAGGCATTTCAACCCCTGAAGAATCTTTCTTACCGGTGGCCCGCTTCTGAAGACACTGCCTGCTCTCCCTCAATGCCCGGGGTTATCACTGTGTATGAAGCCGCTCTATCGAGTGGGTTGCGATTCCCTTTGGCGCGACCTATTAGGGAGGTACTTTCTCGCCTTAGTTTGAACCCGGCCCAGCTTGTGCCGAATAGCTGGAAGATCCTCGTAGGGTGCGCAGTGATTTGGAAGGCCGCCACAGGCGAGCACCTTTCGGCAGACGAATTTTTGTACTGCTACCGAGTTGTAGAATCAGGCCAGGACTGGTACTATTTTTCAGCCAGAGCAAAGAATTCAATTTGGTCGAGGGCTATCCTTCCTCCGTCAAGCATTAGAAGGAGAACTTCTTTTTTCTTTTCGGAGATGGGTGGGAGTTATGCCCTTGGGAGACTGAAGAGGACAAGTCGATCCGTTGTCCCCCTCGCATGGGGTCGACCCGGCGAAGAGGGTATGCTATTTCCCTTTTCTCTTTAAATTAGTCAAATCCTTATCTCTACCTCATCCTGACCTCTGCTCTAATTTGTCCAGCCAAAGCTCAACCTTCCCTGAACTGATATTCAGTTGGAACAAATCCTTCTGGCTCAGACTTTTCCCGATCATCACTACAGTGTTCTGATTACTACCGAGAGTCTAGTCGACATATGCTTGGCCCTGAATCGAGCTCCGAAGCTTTGGAGATCGAACGTGAAAGGAGTGAGTCATTGCTACATTTATATTTGTTTTATTTTGGGACTCATCTTTCCTGTTATTTGATTGTAAGACGCCGACGTTGCCGCCTCCATCTTTTCTGACGACCAGATGAAGTTCAATAAGGAGGCGTATAAGGGTAGGAAGGCCTCAGGGTCGGATCCCCAATCGGTCAAAAGAATTAAAATTGTAAGTTTGGGTCCTTCGAAGGACGCGGGCGCCTCACTCAGAGCTTAAAGGCGAGGACCCCGACCTCTCACCTTTTGCAAGCAAGGCGTCCCCCCAGTCATCGAGCCGAGCGATCTGCATCACGGCGCCCTCTTTGCTTCCATCGGGCGGTCAGCCAGAAGCCGGGTAGCTTCAGGTTCCTTCTCGGGCAATCTTGTTGATGACCCAGCTCTGGCGATCAGAAGGATGGAGGGGATCATTACCCCTGAAGACCTAGCTCGATCGAAAGGGATCTCTTCTACTCGGTTGGCCAAGAACATTGCCCATGACCTTGCTAAGGTACTCCTCTTTTTTTTAAGCTCTTTTATTCCTCGCTGCTTGTATTGACATGCACGTAAATTGACAGGTCATGCTTTATTCCGCCTGAACTCGGTACCCGGTTATTGAAATGAACCGAAGCTTTCCCAGGAAAACAGGAAAAATAAGCATCTGCTGGCTCGATTGTCTGCTCTGGAGGAGGAGATCCAGAAGGTCAAAATTGAATCTCGCGCCACTACATCCGAACGTGACGCCGCTTTAGCCGCTCGGACAAGGCCGTGCGACGCTCGAATGATCTGTCTTCCGCGCTGCTTGTCGAGACCAATTTAAAGAAAGCCACTGACTGGGCAAATGAAGCTACTGAAAATGAGTTGGGGCACGGGCGGCAGCTGCCGTTGAAAAATTCAAGACAGCTCTGAAGGCCAAGATTGGCTTGCTGAGGCTTTCAAGGATGGCTTCAATGATGCCAAGGCTGAAACCCTTAAGCGTTATCCTCACTTGGACCTTTCCGAGGTGATCTTTGTGGCCGAAGCTGCTGCCCCTATCTCTCTCTGATCATTCCCTCAAGTCAGAAAGCAGCTGATTTGGGGGCGGGGCCGAGCCGAGCTGCTGATCAAACCGGGGCTGTCGACGATTCTCAGCTCACCTCCAATGCTGAAGCAAGGGGATAAAGACACTCCCCCTTTCTTTTTTTTTTTTTGAACTTTGTACTCTTTTTCGTACTGAATTTAATGGTATTTTTCATCAATTTGTAGTTTATCCATTCTTCTATTGCTTGCTATCTTATGATGTGATCTGTGGTCATGATTTGTATTATTTCACCAATGCCGTTGCCACAGACCTTTGACTTGTCGAGCGCCTTTTTGTGTCGAGTGGCTTCTCTCTGACCAACGGAAGCTTTCACTTCTTCTTGTCATGCCGATCGACATCTCTTGGGCCGACCGATCTGGCGGCACACCTCTTAGGCGCTCTCGGCCTAGAAGGCGTTCCTCCTTGTCGGTCGGCCTCTCTCGAGCTGACCGAGCTGTTGACACGCCCCTTAGGTACTCTCGGCCTAGCGAGCGTTCCTCATTGTCGGTCGACCTCTCTCGAGCCGACCGAGCTGTCGACACGCCCCTTAGGCGCTCTCGGCCTCGCGGGCATTCCTCATTGTCGATCGACCTCTTTTGGGCCGACCGAACTGTCGACACGCCCTTAGGCGCTCTCGGTCTAGCGGGCATTCTTAATTGTCGGTCGACCTCTCTTGGGCCGACCGAGCTGTCGACACGCCTCTTAGGCGTTTTCAACCTCGCGGGCGTTCCTCATTGTCGATCGATCTCTCTCGAGCCGACCGAACTGTCGACATGCCCTTTAGGCGCTCTCGGCCTAGCGGGCATTCCTCTTTGTCGGTCGGCCTCTCTCGGGCCGACCGAGCTATCGATATAACCCTTAGGCACTCTCGGCCTGTCGGGCATTTTTTCATCATATTTTCAATCACATTTTCACGCACAAGAATAGAATGAAACTGTACCGTTTTATAGTAAACCGTTCATAGATAGAATTTTTTCAAAAGAAAAACAAAACAAAAAAAACGACTGCTTAGGATGCTTCTCAAGCGAAATATCTCTTTAGGTGTTCGCTATTCCAGGGGTAAGGTAGAGTCTTTCCATTAGAATCCCTGAGCCAATAGGTTCCTTCCCTGGAGCAGGAGACGACAACATATAGCCCCTCCCAATTTGGATCGAGCTCGCCTTCTCGAGGATCGCGAGTTGATTGGTTCACTCTTAAGCACCAGATCGCCAGTTTTAAATTTTCTAGGTTTGACCCTCTGACTGTGGTAGTGCTTCATCTTCTGCTGATATGCTGCCATTCGAACGACCGCTTGCAATCTTTTCCCTTCTAGCAGGTCCAGATCAGTCTTTAACGCGTCTTCGCTAATGTCTGGGTCAAATAATTCGACCCTCGGGCTGCGTAGACCGATTTCAACTGGGATCACCGCCTCTGTGCCAAACGTTAAAGAAAACGATGTATATCCTGCAGGAGTTTGCTTCGTGGTTCGGTAGGCCCACAGTATTGGCGAGCTCATCCGCCCATAACCCTTTGGCTTTCTCCAACCTAGTTTTGATGATTTTCAGCAGGGACCAATTTTTTTTTTTGGTAAGTAAGTAGGGACCGGTTAGTTACTTCTACCTATCCATTGGCTTGGGGATGTTCAGGGGACGAGTAATGATTGTGAATCCCCAACTGTTCGCAAAGCTCATTGAACAATCGACTTTCAAACTGTTTTCCATTATCGGTTATCACCACCCTTGGGATACCAAACCTGCATACAATTCCCTGTCACAGGAACTTCCTCATGCTTTGATCAGTGATGCTAGGCAGGGCTTCGGCTTCCACCCATTTCGTAAAATAGTCTATGGCTACCACTGCAAATTTCCTTTGTCCCTTCCCTAGGGGAAGAGGGCCGATGATGTCAATTTCCTATTGAGCGAAAGGCCATGGGCTCTGTATAGGGGTCAAGTCTTGAGCTGATTTTCTAGGAACATTGGCGAACCTCTGGCATTTGTCGCATCTTCTCACCAAGTTTTGGGCATATTTTCTATGGTGGGCCAGTAATAGGCTGCGCGCAAGACTTTTTTGGCTAACATTCTCCAGCCAGAATGACTACCACAAACTCCTTTGTGAATTTCCCTGAGTATATACTCAACCTCGAGCTCGGTTGCGCACCAAAGCAATGGTAAAGTATGCCCCCTTCGGTATAGTACTCCTTCAATGATCACATACCTAGTCGCCTGATACTGAACTTTCTCTGCTCGTTCCGGTCTTCGGGAAGTTTTCCCCCTTCTAAGTATTCACGAATCGGCTTCGCCCACGTTGCCTCCACCTCTATCTGACCGACCTCAGGGACCTCAGTGCTCGGCCATTCGAGTTCCTCAATAAGGATGTTAGGACGTGGCCCATTCGAAGTTGCAATTTGAGCCAGTTGATCAGCATCTTTGTTATCCGTCCTTGGGATCCTCTCAATTTCCAACTTCGTGAATTTACAGACCAACTCATTCGCAGTCTGGCATACTTCAAGATATTATCTTCTCTAGCATTGAATTCACCCTAACCTGCTCAACCACGAACTGGGAATCACTCTTCACTATCACTTGGTCTGCCCCCATTCTAAGGGCGAGCCGTAGTCCGGCTATCAATGCCTCGTATTCAGCCTCATTATTTGAAGCTGAGAACTTGAAACGTAGTGCATTTTCAACTCTGCATCCTTCGGGGGATACCAGCACAACGCCCACCCCGCTAGTCCCCTGCGCTACCGAATCGTCCACATACAGAACCCAAGTTCGCTGTAAGGCATCATCATCTTTTCTGGATTCTGAGGTCGTCGTGAACTCTACCACAAAATCCGCCACTGCTTGCCCCTTAATCACTTGCCTCGGTTTGTATTTAATGTCGAACTGGCTGAGTTCAATTGACCATTTAACCAATCAGCCCGAGGTCTCGGGTTTATGGATGATGTTTTTTAGGGGCTGATCTATTAGGACAATGATTGTGTGGGCTTGGAAATATGCCCGTAATCTCCGAGCCGTGGTGATCAGGGTGAAGGCAAGTAATTCCATCCTCGGGTACCTCTCTTCAGCTCCGTGTAGTGCTTTACTGACGTAATACACCGGTTTCTGTATTTTATCCTTTTCTTTTACCGGGGCTGCACTAACTGCTGTGCTTGAAATGGCTAGGTAAAGATAGAGATCATCTCCCTGGATGGTCTTGCCGAGGAGCAGGATTAATCCCAGGTAGTCCTTTAGCCGCTGAAAGGCTTCTTCACACTCGGCATTCCATTTAAATGCCTTCCTCAAAACCTTGAAGAAAGGCATGCATTTATCAGACGACCTGCATATGAACCTGTTTAGAGCTGTGACTCGTCCAGCCAATCTTTGAATTTCCTTAGCTGTTCGTGGGGGCTGCATTTCTAGGATTGCCTTTACCTTTTCGGGATTCGCCTAGATTTCCCTTTGTGACACCATAAATCCAAGAAACTTTCCAGAGGTGACCCCGAATGCGCACTTTGCAGGGTTCAGTTTCATACGGTATTTCCTGAGCGTATCGAAGGTCTTTTGAAGATCTGTTACGTGACTGACCGCTCGGCTACTTTTGACTAGCATATCATCGACGTAAACCTCTATATTTTTGCCAATCTGAGACTTGAACATTAGATTCACCAACAGTTGATATGTAACCCCGGCGTTTTTAAGACCAAATGGCTTGACCTCGTAACAGTACAGGCCTCGGTCGGTGATGAAAGCAGTATGCTCTTGATCTTGTTCGGCCATCCGAATCTGATTGTAACTTGAAAAGGCATCCATAAAAGAAAGTACCTAATGACCAATGGTTGAATT
The DNA here is from genome assembly GCA_019916065.1 of Vitellaria paradoxa. NCBI lineage: Eukaryota > Viridiplantae > Streptophyta > Magnoliopsida > Ericales > Sapotaceae > Vitellaria > Vitellaria paradoxa. The sequence goes on along the minus strand of CM034239.1, from coordinate 37,492,364 downwards.
CACGAGTGAATCAATGGGGGGCAAATGAAAACTATCGTTCGGGCAAGCATTGTTAAGATCTGAGAAGTCTACGCACATCATCCACTTCCCGTTTGACTTCTTGACCAAAACGACATTCGAGAGCCAGGCTAGGTAATGAACCTCTCGGATGAACTGAGCGGCTAAAAGTTTGTCCACCTCTTGGGCTATTGCTTCATTCCGCTCCGGGGTGAAAACCCTCATTTTTTGTCTAATTGGCCGAGCATCTGGTGAGATGTTAAGATGATGAGTCATCAACTGGGGGTCAATCCCGGGCATATCTTCGTGAGACCAGGTGAACACGTCTAAATTCTGCTGGAGGAATTCCTTCAACCCCTGTTTTTGCTCGTCTGTTGCTGAGGCACCTATCTTCACAATTCTCTGGAGTCCAGGGCCCCCAACCGCTATCTCTTCCAAGTCACCACCGGGTTCTCCCTTTCTTACTTTCTCTTCATCTCGAACCTCCAGCTCTTCCACAACTAACGCTTCTCTGCTGGCGTTCCGAAGAGATGATGCATAGTACTCCCGTGCGGCCCTCTAGTTTCCTTTAACGCACCCAACTCCTTGGGTCGTCGGGAACTTGATCTGCAAGTGGTAAGTTGACATGACCGCCCGGAACTAATTTAAGCCCCCTCTCCCAAGAAAAACGTTGTACGCCGAAGGAGTGTTAACCACCAAGAAGTGTACCATTTTCGTCGCTTGCAATGGCTCTAAACCAAGGGTGACAGGTAAAGAAATTGCCTCGATTGGCTCGACACGGTCGCCCGTGAATCCGACCAAGGGTGAACAAACCAGACATAATTTTTCTTTTCCGATATTCATCTTCTCAAATGCCCTCCAATAAAGAATGTCAGCTGAACTCCCAATGTCTACTAGAATCCTCCACGTCTGAAAGTTGGCTATTATAGCGAATATTACCAAAGGGTCATCGTACAGGTGACATAAGTCGGAGGCCTCATCCTCCGTAAAGGTTATCTCTGCCAACTCTTCCCTGGTTCTTTTAGATGGTTGGGCTATCGCCATTATCTCTTTGACTTCGTCAACCTCTTTGACTTTGTCAACCTTTTGCGCGCTGAAGAGGTCTCACCCCCTCCCGCGAATCCTCCTGCTATAACCCGTATCTCTCCCATGGGGCGTTGTGCTCCGCGCCCCTCGTCCGGGCTCTTTCTCCTAGCGTCGCCTCGGGGTGAACTTCTCTTATTATCTCTTCGATCTCTTGTCTGCCCCACGATGAACCCGTTATACTTGTCTTTGTGTATTAGTTCTTCAATCATTCTTCTAAGGTCGAAGCATTCCTCCGTGTCATGACCGTGGTCTCTATGGTATAGACAATACTTGGTCCAGTTTCTAGATTCCGAAGGGGCTTTCATTTCCTTGGGCCACTTAAACTCCGGATTGCCCCTAATGGTGTGCAGCACCTGTTCTAACCGAGAGTTCAGTGGAGTGAATTCCATAACTTCCCTTGTATATCGGTCCCTCCGATCCACTGTCTTTCTTGTTGAACCGAAAAGTCGAAGGCCTTTTGCTCTCTTTTCGTCCCTTAGGTCACTTTGCCTCTTCCTGGAGACCAAGGTATCGGCATCCCTCCGTGCCTTCATCACGTCTTCGGCGTTCATGTGCTTTTGAGCTCGGGACATCAGCTCGACCATACCCTTGGGCGGCCTTTTTGCCAACGAGAATGCGAACCGCCCTGATCTCACCGCTCATAAAAGCTGTCAGCACAACCTTCTCATCGGCCTCTTCCACCTCCAACATTTCCTAATTGAACCAGCCGACATATTCTCGGAGGCTCTCTTCTCTCCCCTGTTTGATCGTGAGTAGGTGAGTCGCGGGCTTCCTCTGACGTTGTCCCCCAATGAAGTGAGAGACAGACCGCTTGCTTAACTGCTTGAAGTTTTTAATTGACCCTGGCTTGATCTTGTTGTACCATGCCTGAGCTGGCCCCTTCAAGGTGACGGAGAACGCTCGACATTTGATCTCATAAGGGACGGCATGAAGGTGTATGGACGAGTTGTACATGTCCAGGTGATCGACCGAATCTTTTGAGCCATCATAAGGCTCGATCATCGGCATTTTAAACTTCGGAGGTAGCGGGCACTCCATCATGGATGACGTGAAGGGTGTCCCCATCTTATCAACAAAGTCCTCTGTAGGCCTGGCGTTTTTTACCGCTGCTACGGCTCCGTCGATCTGGGCTTGCAAAGCCCTGAACCGCTGTTCCATGAATCCAGCTTCTTGCAGTCTGTCTTGCTCTCCGCCGTGACGATGTGGAAGGGACTCACTATATGCCCCATCCTCCGGTGCTGGGTTACTTCTCTGGGAAAGATCCATCTTTCCATTATTTTCGCCCATGACTCCTTCGTCTGGGTCATTATGGATTGCTCCGCCATTGCCTATTCTGTTATCAAGGTCATGGTAAGGGCGTGGGGGAGGAATTTGGGCCAAATGATCTACCGGCTCCATGATCGCTTGCAGGGTGGCAGCCAACCCCGCAAACTGCCTTTCGATGGCGGTGATTCGGTCCCCTCCTTCATTCTAATTCTCTATAGATGGTGCTGACTCCGTTAAATGAGTTTGTACGCCAGATCTCGTACGGACCATGAAAGTGGAAACCTTTCAGTCGAGTTCCCACAGACGGCGCCAACTAATAGTGCAGAAATTTCGTGGTCCTTCAATCCGGGCCTTCGTTGACTCGCCCTCCCAGAGAATGATGGAACTCTCCCTAAAATGATCACCGGTGTGGTGCCTACCAAAAAATCTTCGATGGTTAAGTTAGCACAGGTGGCAGGGTTTTGTATAGAAAATGAGAGAAAGAGAGAATTTTCTCATACCTGTTAGGTTGATTTTATCCCCTATTTATAGGAATATTCTGTAGAGTTGTAGTTGGAGTCAAATTAGGAGTTTTCCCAGATTTGTTGTGATTTCCTTAGCTGGATAAGGTAGGCAGGGGATTTAAATCAATCTCTATATTTTCCGTTGATCTTGTCCTTGAAGTTGTCAAAGTACCCGTGCCTCCTCGTCGTCCCAGGAAGAGGAGTTCAAGTTGATAGGGTGGTTAGCTAGCTCGGCTGAATACCTCGGCTCCCTTTATTTGTTTAAGTTATAGGATCACTTCGGTCATCCAAAGGAGCAGATCGACCCACCCTCGATCGGTGGGTCGGCTCGGTTCCCCTTCTTTGGATTCTCCCGATCCTTTCACTCTGACGCCGAGAGGTCTCCAAGTCATTTCAGATATTCTCAGAAGATCCTCATTATCAGTGAGTATATCAGTAGTTTATTCAATTGACTTCACAGTACCAGCTCAACTTCTTTGAACTTGACATGATCTCTAATAAAATGAACGTGAGTACCAATATGCTTAAATCATTCATGATGAACTAAATTTTTCGCCAGAGCAATAACTAATTTGTTATCAACATAAATCTTGGTTGAATTCATTTGTTATAACTGTAATTGTTCCAGTAGCTTTCTCAACCAAATAACATGGCAAACACAAGAGGCTGTTATTATGTATTTAGCTTCACATGCTGACAATGCTACAACATTTTTTGTTTCTTTGAAGACCAAGTGAATGTAGTTTCTCCAAGATAAAATACAAATGTAGTAGTATTTTTAAGATCATCAAAATTTTTAACCTAATCATTGTCACTAAATCTAACAAGCTTCAAATTTTTTGATGAAGAATAAAAATGCCACAGTCAGTTGTTCCTTTAATATATCTCAAAATTCTTTCGGCAGCTTTCAAATGAGAAGTCCTTGGAGTTTTCATATAATGGCTAACCAATTCCACTTCAAACAATATGTTGGGATGACTATAGGTCAAATATCCCAAACACTCAACAAGACTTTTATAATAATTAAGTAGAATTAACTAATTTCCCTTCTCATTCTCTTGTCAACATAATTCTGCACCCCACTGGTGTATTAATAGGCTAACAATCTACTATTGCAAAATTCTCTAAAATTTCTTTTACATATTTTTCTTGTAAAACAAAAATCCCATCACAACCTAATGCTCTGGGCTACTAGTGCTTCAATGCTAAAGGAACAAAGTTTAGATACAAAGAGGTTTTGAACGATTGTAAAAGGATTGGATGGATTTGGGAAATAAAAAGTTAAAAAGATCACGATTGTAGATTAAATGAAACACGATGTCAACCATTTGATGAGATAATATATTTTGAAATGTTGAGTTGCCTCATTAGAAGACTAGAATTTGCCTGTACTTAAAGACACAAAAATCTAATTTAATGTACAAATAGCTTAAATTTAAATTTATAAAATAAACATACATGAAACATTGCGAAAATATCATGTAAAAATAAAAATCACTAATTAAAGAATACTAAGGTATTGATATAAAAAACAATCAAAGTAGAAAGAGAAAGAGAAATAGAAATAATGTTGGCCATTAGGCAAATACAACGGTTGAAAATATTCCAAATTCAAAATTTTTAGCAAATTCAAAAAGTATAAAAGTGTATGTATTTAAAATTTAAGTATTAAGCACATTAGAATTGAAATTTTAAGTAAAAAGAAAAACTCTAAAAAGGTATAGAAATGTAATTTAGCGTGTAAGGGGCATTTGAAACTCAAAAAAAACTCAAAAACTCCAAAAAAAAAAAAAATCAAAAGTTTTCACATTTTTCAAACTCCAAGAAAATTAAACTTCTTAAAAAATTTGTCAAAATCCGTTCGAACGAATTTTGGTAGATTTTTTTAAAAAATTAGACTGATATTTGTACTAAAAAATTTCATAAAACTCTAAAAGTTTTCAAGATTTTTAACTAAAGTTTTGTCACGTGTCACTTTTATATATTTCTTAACAATTTTATATCAAATCAAACACAAACATTAAATCATCATTTTAAAATAATTTTTTACACTCTAAATTTCAAAAAAATTATTTTTCTTAATTTTTTTATTTTTTTAACACTCTCTGGCCAACCAAACCCCTCTCACACACACATACACACACACACCCTGTAAAACCCATCAGCCCCCTCCCAAACCGAGCCTTTCCCTCCCCCAACACATCGAACTTCCACATAGGACAAATATCCTATCAACTGACCTCCTTTATTATATAGTTTTTCAAATGTACTTACAAATATTACATGTGTAATTACTAATATATATAGTATAAATTTAAAATATTAATGTGAAGTATAATAATTTGAAGAGTAATTATTAATATAAAAAGTTCACAAAAAAATTAATAAATTAGTTGTAATGTAATGTTTATATAGTAAGAGATACACGACATATAAATAATTTTTATTAATAATAAGGGTAGTAATTTCATGGTATTGAATTAATTTTTTTGAGAGAAAATCTAAAAGGATTTAAGTAAACTTAATATTACGACTCCGTTTGGTAATATTTATATTTACTAATTTTCTATTTATGTTTTATAAAAATGTATTTGTTAAATCTGTTTTATTTTTTGTTTCCAAAAAATGAAAACTTAAACAAAAAATATAGACAAAAATGGAGAGATTTACAAAAATATAATTAAAAAATTAACATTGTCCAGAAATCGATTGCGACAGATGAATGTACAAAAATCGATTCGGTGTCGGCAGTGCTACCGACGACGTACTAACAGCATGTCGACACTAGCATTGACGACACTGAATCACGCTGAATCCTCCATGAATTTTTAGTCTAAAGTTGATGTTTTCCAGTCTAAAGTTGGTGTTGGTAATAGCACCGACGACACCCTCAGAGTATCGGCATTAGCATTGACGACACTGAATTTACTCTACTTGAAGTTGTCACTTCTAGTGACGACACCCAAGAATTTCGTAGCCTCACCTGGCTAAAAAGCTGTTCTCGAAAGCGAGTTCAGTTTTCATCTACAAAGGATGGAAGGGGAAACTAAACACAGACGAAAGATGCAGATTTTATTGGATCTTTGGTTTGACGTTACTGGGTATCACGACTAATGTGCTCAGTGGGTGTGCGTGATGTGCATTGGGTACTAAAGATAGCCATTGCATCGATCTCCCTAGACCACTTGCAGTTAGGAGGCCGAGCTGCGCGAGAGACTGAGGGGGAGCGCTGGGTGGAAAACTTACAGTGTGTCGTCATTTCTAGTGACGACACAGGCATCTCATCAAACCTGAAAAGCTGCTGCTAAGATGGAGGACTCGTTCAGGCCAACCGGTGTCGTCAATGCTATAGCCGACATGATGTCATCGGTAGCACTGCTGACACCAAATCAATTTTTATAAATTCATCTGCTGCGATCGATTTCTGTACAATGTTTATTTTTTAATTATATTTTTGTAAATCTCTCACAAAAATGTGTTTTCATTCTCTCTCTTTCTCTTTCCATTGTGAACATTTTATTAATTTTAATTCATTTTTGTTGTATCAAATTAAAATGAATTATTTTATTTAAAATTTTTATTAAACAATAATTATTTTTTAATAAATAATATAATTAAATTAAAATCAATTTAATTAATATGAAATAGAATTTATTAAATTCCCTTGATAATCAAGTTGTACTTCCTTCTAACAAGTGGTTGAGAGTTAGCAAGCAACCTTGCCCTCTTGGCAGGAGATTTGCTGTCCCCCTCCTTTCCAGTTCGGCTGCGATGAAGTTGGGACCTAAAAGATTGAATGGAATGATACATAGACAAATAAATCCCTCAAGAATTCCAAGGTACTTGGTATTCATCCTTCGAAAGGAAGTAGACGACCCAAGAATTTCACATTTAATGTTGATTTCCGATTCAAATGTCAGCTCTAGGTTTTGGGCGGTCCCTTCGGGGGTTCCTTAGGCACCGATTCACTCTGCGTAGATTGACTGGATGCAGAAAACCTTCCATTGGCAAAAAGAAATTACAGGAAATCGTTCGATAACACTTCTTCCTATTTTTTTGTCAATGATATCTGACGATCAAGAAGGCAAAGGTTAAATAACAGGGGAAGAAGTCAAAGATAGAAAGACCCCGCTAGAACTTTATCTCAACCTAAAACCCCTCCTATTCAAATTTCTCTTGCTTTCTGAGTGAGGCAGTGGTCTTTCTTTCTTCTTAATTTTATTAAATTATTTTCAATAAATAATATAATTAAATTAACTGATTAAATAAATAATTAAATAAATTCATAATTTAATTAATTAAAGTGTTAATTACATTGATACCCCTTCAACTATATTTAATTTTTAATTTACTTCTTCATCTTTTAATCCTAACACTTTGACTCTCTCATCTATTTAAAATGGGCTCTATTTGAAAATTATTAAAAAGTCCGTTAATTTTGTATTTATTTATTATTCCTTAATTATCTCATTATATTATTAATGTAGTTATTAATACATATTTAAATTTGAAACTTATCACTAGAGGTATGCATGTGTCATGTTATATAAATAATTTGATTTTCTGTTATAAATTAAATAAATTAATTTTTTTTTCATCCCTTTCAAAAGAAAACTTGACTCAAAAATAAAAATAAATTATATAATTATATATTATTTTTATTTTTAATATAAAGAAACAGGGTGAGTAAAACTTAATGAAAATTAAGAAAAAAATCAAACTAAACCTAATAATTTTGGACTGTTGATCTTAAAAAATTTTTATTTAATTTAATTATTTTTTAACTTAAATTTAGCTTAAAATTTTTTAAAAAATTTGAGGATAAATTTTATATTATTTATTATTAAAATTAAATAAATATAATAAATATAAAATAAAGAAATAAAAATATTTATTATTATCATCCGAAAAACTGATTTGGTTGGATTCTTTATCAAAATTAGGTTCTTGTTATTTTTTTTTGGATGGATAAGAAAAAATTTGATTTATTTAATTTATAACAAAAAATTAAATGATTTATCTGACCTAACCTATATGAATCTCTGGTCATAAGTTTCAAGTTACAAACATATTGGGATAATTAAGAAATAATAAATAAATAAATAATTAATGAATTTTTTTAACAGTTTTCAAACAAAACTTCTTTTAAATGGATGGGGGTCAAAGTGTTAGAGTTAATAGACAAATAAGATAAATTAAAAATTAGATATAATTGAAAAGTGTCCGTGTAATTAACCCTTAATTAAATTAATTTGAAAAATATTATTATTTTTAATAAATAATATAATCATTTAAAAATGTATAGATTCAATGTCACATCAGTAAAAATTTATGATAGATGCATAGGGTTTAAATCATATTTAATATATTTTATTTTTATTAAATTAATTATTTTAAACTAATAATATAATTAAAATAATATAATTTATTTATTAATTTAATTTATAATAAATTAAATTAATATAAAATATATTTTATTAAATTCAATATTTTTTAAAAAATTAACGAAATTAAATATTTTATAAAAATAAAAATTAATTATTATAATCAAAATTATATTTTTAAATACAATTTTAACTTTTATTTAAGAAAATAATAACAGAAAATAAAATTAAAAAATACAAATAATTAATTTGAAAAAAACGACAACGTAAGTAAACATACCTAGCTTTGAAAGATTTATGTGCACATTATATCTGTGAAATAAACCTATTATAAAATCGAAAGCACGAGAATGTTGGGGAAAAAACCTATTATAATTTTGATTTGGATTATTTGGGATTTCTATGTAAATTTTTGGCTGCACGAGAAGTATCAAACCCTGATGTCAGTAGTACTCTCGGCTCCCTCTTCAAGTCTTCAGCCTTCCACATCTTCGTCTCGGCCGCCGTCGTTTTCGTCGCTCGGCCGTGCAGAATAGGTAGCGCATTCAGGCATCCCCTTTCGGCCTCGCTTTCTTGTCTATGGCTCCTCAGGGGAGAGACAGCCTTCTCCAGATCCGGCGAGAGGTTTTAGTACCCAAATTTCTCTACCACTTCAACTAGTCGATGCTTTGATTCTGTGTTCTGGGTTGTTTTTGTTCTGTTTGGGCAGCGTGGCTGGTACGTACATGTTAATTTACTGTTTTTTCTGCCTTGATTTATTCTGGTTATTGGTTTTGTTTCATTTGCTGTTTTCAGTTTGTGTCGGAATCGGTGCTTGTTTTACTGGCTTCGTGTAGTTATGATTGGCTGCTGGTTGTAATAGTCCTCGTTTCAGACAAATTTTCTTTCTTGCAAACAGTGAAAAAGGTTCTATACTTACTCCTGTATTATTAGTTTATCACCCTAAAATTAAAAAGTAAAAAATAAAATAAAATAAATTACTGAGCTCCCCATCACCTCAATTATTAAACCCCCTCCTCCATCTGCGTAATACATTCGTCAATCAGCGTTCCAGATGAAGATGCTGCATGTCTTGCTTCTAAACGGTTTTGAGTTTTTTTTTTTTGGAAGGATAACGGTTTGAAGTTTAAGACCACCCATTTTACAAAAAGACACTCAGTTGCTGGATTCAATCCCAAAACCAAAAGAGAATAGGAAACAAACAAAGACTCACTCACTGGTAGTAATGGGTTTGTTGTAAGTTCCAAATATTTAAGGGTGTTGTTAGAGAACGTGTCAATTATTTTAAAAAATTCAATTTGATTATTGCCACTTATTATTGTTTTTATTTCTAATCGAGTATCGTCTGTCAAAATGGGTTTAGCGTGTTCCCCACTTAAGTTGTTCTATCACGCGGCCTGGACCTAGAAAATTTGGTTCCTAAGACAGAATATTTGATGAAGCCTATCTTAGAAAAAAAAAAAAGATCTTCTACTAAAAGTCTCGAATTTCCTACATCAGACATGCTTTCAACTATAACTCTATTACAACACTTAAGCACAATAATCAAATTCACAAACAATTTTTAGTTTTCTATAACAACAATAATAAAGATAAAAATGGATATAAAAAACTAGACCAAATATAATAGTGTGAGTTAGAAATATAGAACCTGGGAGTCAAGTGCACGCTATAGCTGATCTTTAATTGAACTAGGAAGAATTATTTCTACGTTATTCCTATGAAAGTAAAAAAGAAATGATCTAGTCTCTGTCCCAAATACTTAGATCTGTAGATTGTAGCTAAAAAAAAAAAAAATTTGAACAGAGAGAGATGGAGGAGGAAGAGTCGACAGATTGAGGAAGAGCCCACCGATGGTGCAGAGGTGAAAATAGTGCGGGGAAGGGGGGGGGAGAGAGAGTATCTCTTGTTTTGTAGACTTGTAGTAGCAACAATAGAAAGAGGGGGAGAGAGAGAGAGAAATCATATTTCTTGTCCTGTAGTAGCAAAGATTAACTAGATTAGTAGATTTACTTTTTTTTTTAATTGGAAATTTTATTGATGAGACATCATTCTGACTGAAAACAATGAAAAAGAAAAAGTGTTTTGGATGCGCATTGAAATTGCTGTGAAGCCGAATTGTTGTGAAGCTTTTAATTCTGAAAAAAGGATGGAGTTGTTGTTGAGTGAAGCTTTTAATTTTACTGTCCCAAAAAAAAAAAAAAAAAAAAAGAGCTGTTGTGAAGTCAGATTGCATGGAGAAGATCAAGAGTTTTTCAAGATTCTCATGATAAATGTCTGCTGATATCCTCAAGGTGAGAGGCAGCTGGAGAGATGTTACAGAAATATGACACTTTTAAGTTGGATATATCACTATATATAGGCCTTACTAGAGTTGTGGGGCCTAAGGCATTTGCCTTAATGGCTAGTTGCTAGGGTCGGCCCTGCCATCACACCTAATTGGACGGGACGTGTTTGGCATTCTAACTAATAAAATAAACAAGTTTGGGATGGTAATGGGTAAGGAAAAAAAATAAATGGGTTTGGTAATAGTAATGATAAATTAGGTGGGTACCATACTTGTTTACATCCCTATCGATAGAGTTAGGCAGCACGGACTCGAACTCTGTCAGACAAAGCTGTAGAGGCAAATCAATCTATCTATAATATCTGTATCTATATATATATAGTAGTCTATGTATCATGTTTGTATATGTATATGCAAGAGCCGACTTTTGACTGTTTGACAAAAATGCTTGAAAAAAAGTTTATCCATTGGAGGAACTCTTGAAGCTCTGTTTGCTATTGAGAAAATGAGGAGAAGGATAAGAAATTCACTAGAATTGATTTTTTTCCCATATTCTGAGAAGCGAAAGAGTTGGGATATCATATTTGGGTGTAGTTATAAGTACATGTGGGCATTGGGCTTTGATGTAGAAAATTTGGGACTTATTTTGGAGACTTTATGGTTACTTTTGTGGAAATTATTCCCATTAGAATGATAAAATTATTTTAAGTGCTCAACTTTTTATGTTTATATATATTAATGGTTTGTATTCTTGACACTTTGTTTCGCCATCATGCCACCACTGGGACCTAATCAGATTTCTGGAGTTGATGCTTTGGAGGCAACATATGGGTCATGGAAACCTATTGAGATTAATTCAATTTGTTGGATTGATGCCAAATATATATTGACTACTACATTAAACCTTCCATGTGCTCAAACCTTAGTGAACCTTATCTCATGCTTAAGGGAGTTGACATACAATTGGAAAATTGAAGAGGTGGAGAGACTAGGGGAAGGGAGGTCAGGCCGTGGGGGCACGCCACCGCGGGTTTCGAGAAAATAGCACTTGTATATGTAAATTTTTGGGCTAGAAAATTTTTATGTCATGGTTCATTTCCCCTAAAATTTTGAAAATGACAAACATTATTCCAGAAAAATACTGCTAGTACATGTAAATTTTTGGATCAAAAACTTTTTATACCATAGACTGCCATTAAAATTAAAAAAAAACTTTAGTTCAAGAACATACAAATTTTTAGGTAAAAAAATTTTTAAGCTACACAATAACCTCTCTAAAATTTGAATATTTTTTTGTTAATTGTTATATATATTTCAAAATTCAGTTGCCCAACTAATTTTCATCTATACATAACTTGATCCATCACTAATTGTTAATGACTTAAAAAACTAAAAAGAAAACTAAAATTTCAAAAATTTAAATGGTCCCAGAAATTTAAGCATATAAAGATATTGTTAGTCTAAATATTTTAAAATTTTTAAACCACTATGAACAGCCTGATATTAGTGAGATTGCCAGGAGTACGAGAGGTAGAGGAAGACCCAAGAGAAGTTGAAAAAAAACTATTAAACATGACTTGACCTACCTAGATCTATCGGAGGACATGGCCCTAAACAGATTTAATTTGCGTCGACAAATCCATATAGCCGACCCCCCTAGTGGGAAAAAGCTTGGTTTGGTTTGGTTTATGAACAGCCTAATATTAAATAATACTAACGAAACAGTGGAAAAAATAAAATAAAAAAGAAAAATCAAAAGAACAAGGTTTTTTTTTGGGGGGGGGGTTTGGTCAGTCAAAAGACACAAGTTAGTTTACGCCAAAGAAAAAAAGGTCAAAAACTGCGACAGCTATGGAGCATGCATTTTTAGCTGTAAGTGTTGTTAAAATAAAGTTTCAAAACAAGATGGAAGAGAAATCACAAATAAATTACTATAGATTTTATTGTTGATAAATTTGGTGACATGAAAAGCCATCATTTACTTTAATTGACAAAATTCATAAGTTAAGCATATGCATATGAATCTGAGTTTTGTTTGGTAGTGTGTGTCTCTATATATATATGTGATTTTTTTTTTAGTGATGCATATTGTTATATATTGATTACATTTTTTTATGTATTAATTTATTTTTATTACTAAACGAAATTGATAATATTAATTGTAATTTTTCTAGGTCTAAATTTGCCTAGGAAGAAACCTAAATCTGCCCCTTGGCCAAAAAAAAAATCCTGGCTTTGTCCCTAGGAGAGACAATTTGTTTATGCATTCAAACAATAGAATTCAAATGCGTGGTATTCTCAAGAAATGATTGTTTTTCTTGCAGAATTGTGTAGGTATTTGAAACGCTTCATTAGTGAAGTAGCATTAGAGAAAATAAGATGAGTATTGTGCCCAAGGAGACGGTTGAGGTCATAGCACAAAGCATTGGGATCAATAACTTGTCTCAGGAAGTCGCACTTGCTCTGGCTCCTGATGTGGAATATCGTATGCGTGAAATAATGCAGGTATTTTGAATGTGCTGTGCTATCATGTTTTTCTATTGTCTATTTTAATACGTGAAAGGTGATTCATTGTTAAGTCATATTAGTGTGAATTGTGATGGTTTTGAGTGCTGCATAAGTTTGGCAATCCATTGGCTTGGAGACAGCGAGGTTATGAGGATGTATTGAATGAAGTGCTGCAATTTGCATTGTGAACACCAAACAAGAGTTTGTAATTGTTAAAACACCTAATGAAATCCAATTCACTTGATATTACCACGTGTATTATTGTCTAAAGTCATCTCGGGCCTACAATGCTAGAGTACCGTGCAGTCAAATATGATCTCATTATTCAATATTGATAAGTACATGATTTTGCAGAGAAATTGTTTGTCGAGTTCCCAAATATTGGAATATGAGAAATAAAAAAGCTATGCAAGTCAGAAACCATATAAGCTTCCCTCAAACGTGACATGTACATTTGTCTTAAGCTTCCAAACCATGAACATTAAGAAAAACTCATTCTCTAGAGCATGAAGAAGAGAAGTTTCTTTTTTTGATAAGTTGAAGAAGAGAAGTTTCTTCAAAGCATTTCAATGCATGATGTGCACACAATTTAGCATGTACATCCAGGGGGAAGTGCTTTCCATTGAAGTTTACTGAAGTAAGCAAGTACTGGCTAGTTAGTTATTCAGATGCATTAAGTTAAACCTTCTCGGATACTATGCGTATTGCCATTCCAATACTAATTATACCCACACAGACATGCACAATTTCACAGCTGCCAATTTTGCACGAGAAGTTCTCAAAGCCAGAGACTGACCCAATAATATAATGTTTGTTTGTGCTGGATGGAGAGAGATGTTGGTGCTCATTAATGCATAAGGAAAAAAAAATATTTTGCTAAAGGTTTATTTAGTAGACCGATTAAGCACATTTGGATACTGCTTAAGATGGTTTGAATTTCAAGCTAGAGGTAGTTGACTATGCTGAATGTATAGAAGTTTAGTTTAATGTGTTTCTAAACTTTTAATTGTAATGACTCTCATCCTTAAATCTATAATTCTAAAAATATCTTGAGGTTTTCAGCACTAACTAATCAACTCCAAGATTTGTCAGAGACTCAGAACTAATTTTTATTTTGTCAAACTGCGTCTAAATTTTGGCTTTCATCTGAAGAAAATCTAGAAGAGTTGACGTCCACAGTATTCACAATAACTCAGAGTAAAGAAATATATAGAAGAGAGAAATGAATGGGTGACATAGTCCACCCATCTCCCACCCTCTCAAAATTGTATTATAGGTTGAGGTGAGGAATGGCATGGCAAATAACAGCTTCTTTTATCTTTGTGGACTCACTGCATGGGATGTTGTTAAAGTAGGTGCAAATTATGGACTACCTTTTAGTGTAAATTTGGGAATTAATGATACTTCTTTTTTAAAATTTCAGGAGGCAATCAAATGCATGCGCCATTCGAAGAGAACTACACTGACAACAGAAGATGTTGATAGTGCACTCAAGTTAAGAAATGTTGAGGTAAATTTCCCATGTAGTTTTGATGCTGTAGCTTTAGCCTTTGCATTGCCCATGTTATTCTTATGTCTTACATTCCTATGGCATTGTATGTAAGTAGGCATATTTGATCCTAAGTAGTATTACAAGTTGGTAAGGAATTACAAGTGTTCTAGTCTTTTGCCTTAATTTTGTTAACCAGAAACAGATACCAGTGTATGTTGTTTGGATGTCTGCTTTTGGTTTTACAGTAAGCGAGCAGCTCCTCCTCCTCCTTGGTATAAGTGAGCTCTTATATGACATCATTTTAATAAAAACCCATTAGTAAAAAATTCCAATTAGAGAAAAGCTGCCAATGAGTGGCATGACAATATATGCAAAATTGGTGCCAAAAAAAATGAAATCTTCCATCTATCTTGCTTATCCATTATCGTATGAATTGATGATGTTCGGTATTGTAGCATTAACTACTGTGTCTTAGGTTGTGTGGCTAAGTAAAGGCTCAGTGGAGCATATTTTTGAGGTTGTCTTTACATTAGACTTTTATGGAAAAGAGCTTATTTCTTGTCATGCTTTACCATGTTTCAGACATAAATATAGTTCTATTTAAAAATTTTGATTTGTTACTGCAGCACAGTTTGTCCACTAAGTTGAAGCTTTTGCAAGTGCAGAGAGAGTTTTCCAGGAGCTGTTAAGAGTTCAGATGAATTATCTATCTTCCTATGAAAAGAAAATTTCAAATGAATCTTTTAGGACTCGTTTGATAATGTTGTCTGTTTCAGAGTTCAATTTTCAAGTTTCAGTTTCAGTTTTCAATTTTTAGTGTTCAGTTTTCAATTTGAAGAAAACAAAAACTGACAACACATTTGATAATGTTCATGTCATTTTGAAATATATAAAATTGAAAATGACGATATATTTTTTATACCATAAGATTAATTACCTTATAGTACAAAACATAAGTAATATGATTAATGCCATATGGTAAACATTGATGTAGTCTGTTTCAGAGTTCAAAGTGTTGAAAATTTTCTTCCCATTGTTACCTAGTCCCCACAATGAAAGGATCCCTAGAATGTATTTATCCCCCCTCCCCCCTTAAAAAAAAAAAATTCCTTCGAATGTAAGATTGTTTTTCCCATTGTTCTTTTATTTTATTTTTATTTTTTGTGCAATCGGTAAATGATGAGAAGATGTTCATCAATTGTTGTCTTGCTCACAACTCTTTACTTAAGTGCTTAAATAAGAATGTGTGTGGCTGAAATAGAACTAGTTTTGCCAGTGCTCAATGAATGATATGGAATGTCTGGTAATGCAATTAAAAAATAAAAACCTTCTCAGGTGGCAACACTGGAATTGGTTGTTTCTATGAATTTTCTCTCTGTCTTCTCTCTCTTCTCCCAGTAAAATTTATCATTTCTAATCTTATTGTCTACATTATTTTTTCGCCTCAGCCAGTTTATGGATTTGCCTCTGGAGATCCTTTGCGGTTCAGAAGGGCTGTTGGACACAAGGATTTGTTTTACCTTGATGACAAGGATTTGGATTTTAAAGATGTAAGATATTAGTTATTATGCTAACTGCTGTGTCACTAAATTGTGTGGATTATATTTCCATATTCCTCTTCGTATTTATTTTTTTATTGATCTATTTATTTTCTCCTTACTTTTTGACGTGTAGGTGATTGAAGCTCCTCTGCCTAAAGCACCACTTGATACTTCAGTAGTTTGTCATTGGCTAGCTATTGAAGGCATACAACCTGCAATTCCAGAAAATGCTCCTGTTGAAGGTCTGTACAAAACTTAAAAGAGTTAGCTAATGGTTCAATTGGAAATATAGGTTATGCAAATTTCTAAACTTGAATCACTGTAAGAATTAAATTACTCTCAACTGGCATCTTTCGTTATTTGAATAAAACTTTGTCCTTTTGCCTTCCCCTTCTTTTGTTCTGTCGGTGTTTTACTAGCTTCTAACTTAACCAGCTGCTGCCCTTTTTATGATGGAACCTAAGGGTTAAGGGGTAAATAAGGCCTCTGATGTATTGTACCTTTGTTTTTTGTTTCCATGCAAAACTAAGGTTACTATTTGATATTTTTGCTTGCATGCTAAACTGTACAGGTGTTTATTTGAACTCACATATGGAAAAGAAAGACTTTGGTATAATTAAAATGTAAGCTATCATAAAAAAAGGTCTACCGTGCTAGGATATATATCTGAAATGAAAATGAAGCATTGTAATTAATTAAAGCACCCTTAAACCCTTATTTATATGATAGAGGGAACTTGTCAACTCTGTTGTGTTACAAGGCACATGTTCAGTGATTGGTGTGTGTGAACTGTGAAGCTCTTTGTGGTATAGCCAGCTAAACAATGCCTTAATTTATCCGAGGAGATATCATATGTGTCAGCACTTAGGTCAAATTTGCAATTGTAAACTTACAATGATTTCACTTCAGTGTCTTTGGAGTCCTAGATAAAACATGAAATGAGAACTTGGCCATCAATCTTATTATTATGGAAACTAAAACATATATATGAATTGGATCTGATGAAATATTCTTTTCTTGGAACACCTTCCAATTTTGAGTGACTAGATCACCAAAAAGAGGATATTATATTTGTATCATTTTTGTGCATTTGCAGTTATTTCTGCTCCTCCTGATAACAGAAAGCCTGAGCAGAAAGATGATGGACTTCCCGTTGACATTAAATTGCCTGTTAAACACGTACTCTCTAGGGAGCTTCAGGTATATGATTCACTGTGATTTTTGCTTCTATACTTTTGTGTTTGTTTATGACTATTCTATTGCGCGGGAAATTTTCTGCACTAAATAATGTAGAGGGTTGGCGTGGAGTTGATTGGCTGAATAGTCTGGATGGTAGACGACAGCTTGTGGGCAGGAAGTGGAAGACAGGGTGAGCAACTGGCAGCTGTAGATACTCTGATGGCTAAGTCTGTCTTAGCAAATAGAGAATGGAGCATTTAATAATCTGCCAGACTAGATTATGAATGAGATACCTTATGAGCAATTAATAATGCTAGACTAGATAATGAGTGAGATGCTTATGCCTTGGGCTAGGTTCTGTCGATAGACCAAATAAGTCTTTTGAATCCGATTAGGAGAAGGCAAGTCTTGTGCTATCTTTTATTTGTATAGAATATTTATCCCCCATTCCTATCCTGTCTATAATTGGAAATCTTGTAGATTACTGTTAGGACTTCTTGGTGTTTATTCCTTATATTTCAAAGGTTGTTGGAGATAAGTTTGGATTCTTATCCTGCTTATCAAGGATTACTATTGTCTGGTATCTTGATTGCCTATTTTCCCCTTGCTCATCTATTATCTTGAAATTTATTGTATCAACCTCCTTGTTTTGCAGCTTTACTTTGACAAAATCACTGAGCTTGCTGTGAGTCAGTCTGATTCAGCCCTTTTCAAGGAAGCCTTACGGAGTTTGTCTACAGATTCAGGACTTCATCCTTTAGTTCCTTATTTCACATGCTTTATTGCTGATGAGGTATTGTCAAGGTTAAATATTCCAGATAAACCAAATTTGGAGCCACGTAGCATTTTTTTTTGTTTTTTTTGCTTAGTCTTACTTTTTCCCCCTTTATATATTCCCCCTTATCTATTTATTTATTATTTTGACTAATATCAGGTTTCTCGTGGTCTGAATGATTTCCGTCTGCTTTTTGCTTTGATGCGTCTTGTTGGGAGTCTTCTCCAGAATCCTCACATACACATAGAACCTTACGTAAGTCGGTTATTACAGCTGTTGTTGATTTATATAAATCTACACATGGAACTATCCTCAATTTGAAATCTTAATTTCTGAAAAATGAAGGTTTTGTAATGACTATTGGTTGGTCTACAGAAAAGTGCGCTTGTGGCATGTGTCAGTTTGGTAGTGGCTGCTTTGCCTCACCATTAACTGTGCTGTAGCCTAAATTTTGGCTGTTATTAGTTGTGAACCAATTGACTTGTCCTTGCTGGGTGACATCTAATTGTATATTCTGAACTCAGGAACTTATTATACAGAGATCTTAATAATTTGCTCTTAAGTGGCAATAAACTTCAATGAGTTTTGTGAATGGGTTCGAGAATAATATGTAAAATGTAAAAAGAATCTTCAGGTGAAGGGGATAAAGTCAGCAATAAAAACCACATGGTCTTGTAACTATATGCACTATTCTTTCTATTAACAATTCATTTGCAAATTATGGAGTCATAACATTGAAATATTAAAGGGGGATAAACTTAGCAGTAAAAAAACACATGGTCTTGTAACTATCTGCACTATTATTTCTACTAACAATTTATTTGCAAATTATGGAGCCATAATATTGAAAGATTAAGTTCATGTCTTTAAGTGGAAAAAGGGGGTATAAATTGCATTGGTAGATTTCAGGGAAGTCTCAGTGGTTTAACTGTCCAGAAGGATAAGTTAAATGATATAATGTGGCTATTGAATTTGAATTATTAATAAGATTTGTCTTACCTTGTTGGGATAGGTTATGATCCTGGCACTCCCATGCAAGTTTTGAAGAAATAGTGGAAGTACATAACCTGTTGTAGTTTTTTTCAAAAGGGGTACACTTGATTACTAAGTGAGGCTTTTTTTCTTTCCCAGCTACACCAATTGATGCCATCAGTTGTTACTTGCCTTGTTGCAAAGAGATTAGGGAACCGATTTGCTGATAACCACTGGGAACTTAGGGACTTCACTGCAAACCTGGTTGCTTCAATTTGCAGGAGGTGAGACTTATAATCTGTTTTATTTTCTGGGTACGTGAGAAATGTGTATCTTGGATTTGGTTAATGGATCCAAGGGACCATCACTAATGTTCTGTTGATTCTGTTCTTCCCACGTGCGCTAGAGATTTCCTTTGAATAAGAATCTGTGTTTTACAGATATCAATTGTGACTTTCCAACCAGCTCTCCCTAATTTATGAAGTTTGTTACAGATTAGCATTATATGGTTTTAGCCTTCTAGATTTACCTTGTAACTTTGACTTGAAACCGCGACAATAAAATGGGTCTGACAAACTGGTAATAACCAAATCACAATTAATTCAAATGGTCAATTGATTTGAGTTGGTGGCTACCCCAGTCAATGAAGTTGCATACTTGGCTGGTTCATTGGCAACTTGACTCAGAGTGTTTGGAAATGAAAAGAAATAAGAAGTTTTCAATACACTTCACTTTGGTTTCCGTTCAGGGGTCTTATTTTGGTACTTTATTTTGATCTTGTATTTCTAATTTTTGTTTCTATTGCAGATTTGGGCATGTTTATAATAATCTTCAGACACGCTTGACAAAAACATTGGTCCATGCATTTTTGGACCCAAAACGGGCATTGACTCAACACTATGGGGCTATACAGGGATTATCAGCTCTAGGACCCAATGTGGTATTCCCTTCTTTCATACTCCTTCAGACATCTTCTTCTTGTTAAATATTGTTTGGAACTACTTTCTTCTTGGTATTGATTATAGTTCCATTGCTATTCATTAATATCAATAAAATCCATTGATTTTTATGTTGATGTCTGCAATCGGAGAAGTCATCAATGTATGTAAGAAGTAAATAAATTTTTATTCTTCCTTTTGTCAGTCGTACAGTGGTAACAAAATGTTTATCCAGACACTATAATTTGAAAGCTTTTCTTTAGCATCTTTTGCTTCTTACTTGAATCTTTCCTATTTGCAAATAGTTGCTTTCTGCCAGTATCTTCAAATGATTTTATCTCATTTTCATTTTGAATTCATTTTTTCAATTGTGTAAAAATGGTAAAAATGTTTCTGAAGTTTCCTCCCTTTTTCTTTACAATCAAATTCTGGGTAAAAGAAATAGAGAGAAATCTCACACACTGTAATTAACTCACAGGCTTTCTAGTTATATTAGAACTCTCTCTCTCTCTCTCTCTCTCTCTCTCCCCCTTCTCTCCCCCCCTTCTACTTTTATGTGTAAACTGTTCTTTCAACTCTACTTTTCGTTTCAACTTTTGTAATGGAGTTCATGAGTAGTTCGTGATGGTTCTTAACTTTGGATAGGTTCGCCTTCTTATGCTGCCAAACATTGAGACATATATGAAACTTCTTGAACCAGAATTGCTACTCGGAAAACAAAAGAATGAGATGAAAAGGTACGAAGCTTGGCGTGTTTATGGGGCTCTGCTGGTGAGTATACGGCATGATTCTTGTGTTATTTTATGTCATGATCACTTGTAAAGATGGGTGTGTAATTGTTGTAATGAGACCGAGCACTTTTCAGTTCGCTGCAGGTTGTTGCATATATGATCGGTTAAAGTTGTTTCCCCATTTACTGTCCCAACCTCCAAATGTCATCTGGAGGATTAATGAGAGAGTAGTTACTGCAATGCCAAGTAAGATTGTCATGACTACTGCTTGTTTAAAAGTATTGCTGTTCCATCTTATTTTTGTGTGGCATATGAAAATTCAATTTTTATGCAATCATTTAATCAACCATCCAAATATCAACAAATATTCAGATGAAACAATCATACCACTGGATAGGGGTTTGTGTTAGGAAAGAAGAGCAGTTGACATACATTGCAACAGTGAAATCAATTTTATTGTTGGGATACATTTGCATTGCATGAATGATACTTTTATATGACACTTTTGAGTGGAAGAGCAATGCACTATGGTCATCAATCACATCATTGCTATAAAAGGGTTAGAGCTGCTCTTATTCATGCTAAAGCATGGGCTCCTTTTGAAGCTCACTGTTTGTTGGAAGAACATGGCAGCCCTCTACTGAGATACGGCTTGAAGTGATAACTGACCTGATTGACTGCTGGTGAGTTGTTGAGTTGGCAACCCTTGGAATGTCAAGGTAAATGCTTGCCATGTAAGAGCAAGAATTGCTTATGGCTCTTGGGTTTGTGAATATTAATGGGATTTATGGTTTTTAGATGAATTTGTGATAGAGAAGATGAGATTTGACTACTGGTGAGTTGTCCTATAAAATGGTCGGCAGGGTTTATGGCAGAATATAAAACGGTGTTGAGAGATTAGAAGGCTAGGTACAAAATGTCATTTCTCTTCCATGAAACAGTAGGAAAGTTTCCATTCTTGAGAGACAAAACACAGCAAGAGTATAGTTTACTAAACCAAAATAATAAGTTGTTTAATTAATTTATTAGTACTTCCGTTCATTTTATTTGTATTTAAATTTATGCTCCTAAAATTTTGGCGTATTTCGTTGTTTTATGCTACTTTTTTGTGTTTCTGACCATTTTTGAAACGTTTTTGAAATCTCTAATTTCTGTGGAAATTGAAAACCTCCGCTTATGACAATTTTTGATCCTTGTTAGAAGGTTGTGGTAAAACTTGTAGGCAAACAATCCCATGGTTCACCTGTAGGACATCACTTTTGATGTCAATTTAACAGCATCAGAGGATGCAAGTTAATAGCAAGAAAAAGATTCGCACTGAAGCTATACACCATACATATCTACAAAATCTGAACAAATAAAGTAAATTTGGAATTCTGGATTTATGTTCTCAGCAACTACCTATATGACAAAACAAGAACATACTTTTTAGTATGTAAAAATGTAACTTAACTGTTTGGAATACTCAACTGTTCCTCTTTCTCCCTAATCAGCGATACTATATTGGAAAAAAAAAAGTCTTCATGTTTTTCTTCTCCTCTTCGCATAAGTTCCCCACAACTCATGGTAAAGGCCTCCCAAATGAAGTTCCACTACATCTCAAAGCAAGACAATACTAAGATCTAAAACTCGATATTACCGCATCACTCACAACATGAAGAATGCGACTGGGTGGAGCTATGCACTGCCCAATTCTCCATAATAAAGGGAAGCACAAAAATCTACCCATAAAGGAGTCGAATAGAAATCCTTGAGTTGGAACTTGCCTTTCCTTGGTGCCGGCCACCTTTGGTACAATAATCTTATTTGTGGATTCTATAGATTTTTTTTTAAAGTAAAAGAATTTGCAAAAATTATCAAGAAGATGCGACTCGCGGAAGATGCCTTGTACAAAACAAAATAGTTGACCGCCCATATACTCATTCCCAAAATGGCCTTGTCCAGGATCATTTGTTTCAGAGAGCCAATTATAAGAAATGAACAAAATGAACATTTTGAATGCAAGATGAACCAATGTGTTGCCAATCAGTACTCATTCTGAATGCAAGAAGAGCATAAGAAGTCAAGAGTTACAAAGGAAATTTAAGGAAAAAGACCTTAAATGTCTGAAAGTACTGGAAAGGATAAAAATTTTCTAGCAAAAATAACTTGAGTTTGAAAATGATTTGACAGTTCCTGATAAATTTTTTCCGTAAGAGTAGCCCTTCTTATGCAACCGACTTCTTGTCAATTGCATTAGGCCAAACTTTCAATAGTATGATTTCAGAATATATATTTGGTGATAAAAACTTTTTCTGATCTGACATATTCTTGTTGAAATTCCATCAAAGATAAACGCAAGGCAAATGTTGAGCCCTTGGAGCTGCAGCCTCCCCACAAGAAAGTTGAATCAGATGGCCCAATGGACATACAATCAAACAGTTCCTTGCCATCAGACATAGGAGGAGAACCAGGAGATCTAGCACCTCTAGGTGATTCCAATGCAGGCCCATCGTCCTCTTCTAGACGGATCCCCGGTGAGAGCATAGTTGTTAGGAGCAGCAGAGGCAAAGGGGGTGATAAACAAGCTCCAAAGATGTCAGCTCTCCTCAATCAGGTTTGGAAGGATGACCTCGACTCCGGGCGTCTTCTGGTCTCATTGTTTGAACATTTTGGCGAAAGTATTTTCAACTTTATACCAACTTCTGAGATGTCTTTATTTTTGTAACAACAGTAGAAGGATTAAATTTGAACTTCTGTTGTGTTGTCTTTAGTTCTATTGTCAATTACTAATTAAAGGGCACCTATTGAGATTTCAAAGTTCTGCACTTTTTATATTTCTGTGATAACTATTCAGTACATGTTGGATTATTTGGGATTGAGTCGTGTTTCCATTTCATCAAAATGTGGCCCAAGATTTTATATAACTGTTTGAAATAGAAGTAGACGTCAATGGGTTGAAGCTACCTTGTTATTTCAAGTGTGCAAATAATCCCATGACTTTAAAGCAAGTAAAGGAGATTGAGAAACATGACATTATCGTTAAACCCACTATGTGCCGAGAGAGTGGGAAGTGGAGTGCGTTGCAGTTTCCTAATCCAATTGGGGACCTTATCAGGCCGGCGACCCAATTCTGATACTTTGTTTGGTAATGTTCATTTCTTAAAATTGATTTAATTTTAATAAGTGATTGATTTGATTTGATTTAATAAATGAAATTTTGTATTTGAAAAACATGTTTGAATTTAATAATTAGATTGAATTGATTTAAGAGGAACATCAAATTTGACTATACTAATTGAAAATAAGAAACATGGTTAATATTATATATTAGAGTAAATTTATTAACTTACTTAAATAGTTTAGGAAAAGAATGAATTTTTATCAAATTATATTGTTTTGGGTTGGCTTGGCTTGGCTTTTAAATGGTATAGAAATATCAAAATTTAATTTATGAAATAAATTGAGATCTAACTCATAAAATTTTATTTTAATTCTAAACATAAAAATTAGTTGAAATTTTTATCAAATAAAATAAAATTAACTATTTCAAATAGAGTATAAGAGAAATATCAAATTTGAAGTTGACAGCAGAAAAGAGAAAATAGGATAAATATGATATATAAAGATAAATTTGTCCACTTAGATGAGTAAATAAAAAAAAAAAAGTAAAAAAAAAAGAGTTTTGATGTTATTAAGCCAAAAAAAAAAAATTAAATAAAAAAAGAGTTTTTATGCATTTAAGCCTTAGAAATCAAACAAATTGAAATGGAACAACACATCAACGTTCTAGAGCTACCATCTAATATATTCTTATAAAAGAGAAACAGTCCTTTTATTAGGCAGTACAAAAATCAAGCTCCTCTTTACTTAAAAAACTTGAAGGCCTTCCTCCAAATATATATATATATATATATATTATATGTATGGAAAGACGATTTGAATGACAAAGGGTGAAACAGATGCGGAAGACTGGAATCAGTTAAAAAAAAAAACTCAAGCAGCCACTTTGGCTGCGGACTCACGTTGAACGGCTTTCAGGAGGAGGCTGTCCTCTTCCAGAACCATTTGAACAGGCAAGAAGCCCAGTCCATTGGCCATGGCGAGCATCATCCTCTTCGTCTCCGCCTTGAACTCCTCCAAATCCACCGTCCCATTCGAGTCGCGATCAAACTGCCCGAAGAGGGAGTTGTAGACCCGGTCGAGCTCCTTCGGGTCCGTCTTCTCGTCGATCCCGAAATGGGTTTCGAACACCCTCAGGCTCTGCAGCTCCTTCAGCATCTCTGCGTAGGAGAGAATGCCGTCATGATTGGCGTCGAGGCAGGCGAAACGAACGGAGACCGACCCGTTGAATGCTTCTTCGTCTTCCACAAAGCTGACTATTGTGGCACCGTCCAACACCTGTACGCTCATTTTCTCTTCTGCTGCTCGATTTCTTAACCAAATGGCAAAAGGGTTGAATATTGAAAGAGAGTTTGAAGCACAATTTGAGAGGTTTGGTTATTCTGTTTTGAGATGAAATTAAACTGGGTTTGTTCGCATGCTTATATATAGTTAGTTGGGGGCAGAGTCACATGCGCAGAAGCACTTTTCAGCCGGCTGTTTTTGTTGCACAAGTTTTTTGAACACTTTCCAATAAGGAAGCTGACATATAACAGTGGAATTTGAAGGAATATACCCAGAAGAATTAGGATCAATTGACTCATGTTTTCTAATTAAAAAAATACATCAAAGGACTTATTTAATCATTAATTTCAGAGTATTTAAAAATAGTTAAAATATGTGTAAATTGACTTGAATATTTTAAATTATCAAAAAAAAATTTACAATTATTTGCTAAATATTTTTGGTTACAATTTCATTTATTTCCATATAAAATGTTTTTTTTAAATATAATTATATTTCAAAATATACACTTCTTAAAAAGTGGACTCCCAGTTACATTTTACATTGAATACATTCCATTAACTTTATTCTATTTTTTCCGTGGACTTGGAAGAGGACCTGCTAATTGGGCAAGTACAAACTGTTGAATGAATCAGTGGGCTTTTCTAGCATGGCCACGCTGTTGACCTGGTGACAACCCAATTGAAAGTCTGCCGAGTGAAATATATATATATATATATATATAAAGGAAATTACTACGAAAGTCAAAAGACAGATCAAAATCTAATGGCAAACCTTTTGAAAACAGCCTGAGATCGACGACGCGTGGATCAGCCTCTCATAAAGAATATAAAATAGCTCTCTGTTCAATGAGGACTTGGGCACCTCTTCTAAAATATGGGTACAGGAAGAAAGTGAATCTCGTAACAGGAATTCCTAAAACTAAGAATTCTAATACATTATTTGGTCACAATAGTAATGCAAAATGGGTAACACCTCATTTGTCTCGACCCAAGTTAACTATAGTTGGTGTTAAATTGGAAATATGTTATTTCATCTAAAAACTAACAACCAATATCAAAATTCAAGTTCATATGTTCATGTTGCAGGAGCGAGACGGATTGTCAAGTTTGTGTGCGATGGAAGGCATTGTTATGCATGGTTATAATCACGGGCGGAGCTACGTTGGGACAAGGGGGGCAAGTGACCCCTCAATTTTTTAGATAAAATTACTAAAATACCCTCCTTATTATTTTAATTTTATTTAAAAATTAAATTAATTAAAAATTAAGATATTTTGATTTTATTAAAAATTTAAAGTTAACTCAAATTTTTTTAACATATAAGAAGTTTAAAAGAATCAAACTTGGTATTTTTTATGAAATAAAGTGTATCTTTTAATACATTATTGCATATTTTTGTTTATACTATCAACAAATTTAGCATATAACATAATAAATTCTATAGATAAAAAAATTTAATAATAATTATATTTTTTGGAGTAAGGGATATCTCTAATAAACTTCAGGTGCTTGAACCATTAACTGTGAGAAATATATTCACTAGTTAATATTCAAGAATAATTTATTTTCTCTCTAAGAATAACATCGTTTTTCTCCTACTCTTAATTGAAAAATAAGTCGATTGTTATTTTTTCTTGGATGTTCGGTGCCCCCCTTGGCGCCCGGTGCCCCATGGCGCCCGGTGGCCCCTGGGCAAAAATTCTGACTCCGCCCCTGGTTATAATATCGCTTTGTGTGACACTCTTTGTGGACACTAAATCCCTTTATCACTCTAAAAAGTAGGCCTACTAGTATTTCTTTTATTTTGTACTAATTGATATTCAAATAAGATGACACAATTCTTATCCTATAGTTTGGTGTTTTGATTAGTGAAAATATCTAATTTAAAGTTTTATTTAATTTGGGGGGAGAGAGAAAAATAGGGGAAAACAGAGGGAAATGAAAGGAAAAATTGAGCTCTTTTTTGTTTTTATTTTTTAATGAATTGAAACATCATATTTAAAAAAAAAATCACATGCTTTTAGTGTTAAAATATGACTATTTATTGTGTGAATAATGATGAAAATAGTTTAGCTTTGCTAGTTGACGTGGCGAGTAGTTCTGACATTATTTTTTATCAATGTTGGTACAAAATAAATCAGGGACATGTGACACCTTGTTGAGTATAATAGGATAAGATACGTGACATTGTTCCGAGCACGATGTAATTGTGCTTGGCGTTAGCTTAATAATTAGAGAGCCGCTAAGTCTCATTATCCAATGATAAGATTTAATTATAAATGCGAGGTGGTAATAAATGAACTAAATTTATTATTTTTAATTATTATAATTAGTTAAGTTAGTTTGTTTTTTTTAAGTGGTAAACAGATGTGATATTTGAACATTTCTTAATATTGTATCCTATCTATTTAGACGTTCACTTCGCCCACACGAATTTAATGCAAAATGGGTCATTAAATGGGAAATGAAAGGCATTTAAGGGAAAGTAAAACACTGGATACTTTATGGTATACATACGAGATAAAAAATCATTACAATTCAATTATTCATATATTAATTTATTTATATTGTTTTACTATAAAAAGAAAACTTAACCTTAAAATCTAAGTATGCTTATTATTGTCAATTAATCGTATCACTCTTTCCTTTAGAATCTACTCAAACTATATCTAACTTTACTATCGGAGAGTTTTCTGATTGGGGACTCTCTTAGGCTATAACTACTATTTTTTTGTGCTCTACAGGCTTGAGTTCAATTTTGTTGATTGATGTGGCGAGCAGTTTTAAGAGTATTGTTTATCATTGAACAAAAAGGAAGCAATAGTCACCCCTAACAATTTTTGTGTTTTATTATTTTTCTAGTAATTGCCCATTCTTAAAGGTACGAAAATCTAATTTGGTGTGCAAATAGTTAAAATTCAAATTTATAGAGAAAACTTACATGAAAAACTGTGAAGATAAAAATCACTAATCAAAAGAAAGTAATGTATCTATATAGTGTTTGACAAATATATAAAAGTTTTATCACATTTTTTAAAATATTAATTTAAAAAATTTTATATAAAAAGTATTTAAAAAAAATATAGGAATAGTAAGAGAGTATATTTTCATATGAAATGATAGAAAAAACAGCCAAAATGGAAAGAAAAATAAAAATAATCCTGAATATTTAACAAATCCAACGGTTGAAAAGATTCCAAACTCAAAATTTTGAATTTTCTTATTATATAAATGATACAAAGAGTGTAAAATGTGAGTATTCAGAATTTAAGTATTAAGTATATTAAAATTGAAATTTTTAATTTTTTTATAAAATTTTTTAAAGAAAATTAAAGTTTAAATATCATTTTTTTAAAATAAAAAATTTAGTTGGTTTTATCTAATAAGTGTCCACACATTATTTAATAAATGTGTACAAGTTTATTATTCATTACAAATATCATCAAAATTTTAAAATATTAATTTAAAAACTTTTACATATAAAAAGTAGTCACAAAAATATGAGAAAAGTGAGAGACTATATTTTCATGTGAAGTGACAAAAAAGATAATCAAAGTGAAAAGGGAAAGAAGTGATCTTAATTATTAAATAAATCTAACAGTTAAAAATATATAAATATCAAATCAATGAATTATATTGTTATATAGATATTTGTTTATTCATACTCGTGCCAATAACTTCTTTATATATTATTATTATTATTAATGAAAAAGAAATTCTTTGCTGGATGGCTTTTAATTATTCTCGTTATTAATTAGATATTTACATATTTTTTCTGCTAGCAATTATTATGTTTCTACATAATTTATCCATTTAGATACCATTTAGAAATTCAAAATTTAGTAACTTTTCATATTTTTTTTTAAAGGTTACTAGTTATAATTTTTGGTATATTTGATGAAATAAGTAATAATTTTTAGCCATTTTTTTAACTTTTAGGTGTTTGATAAAATTTCTAGTAACTTTTGACAATTTTAACAACTTTTGACAACTTTTAAAACTTTTGACAATTTTTAACAAATTTTAGTAACTTTTAAATTGAACACTTTATTGTAACTGAGTAAAAAAAAAAATGATATTTTACCAAATAATTAAAAAATAATTTTTAATAATTTTTCACTAAAAATTAAATTGCCAAACAGTACCTTAATACGTTGAAAGTATCTCTAGGTATTATTAATTTGATTGTATATATACATTGCATGGGTTCCAAAATCTAAGATTTGATTGTATTTAATCTAATAATTTTAATTTAATTTGATTAAAACTGATTTTAAAATAAAAATAAAAAGCAAGAAATATTTTATTAAAACACAATTAATACAAAATATAGAAAATTATATCATATTAAACACAATTGAATCTTTACCATTATTTTTTTACTGCAACCCCGCCCTGGAACCCCATTGCACGTGCTTCCTGTTCCAACATGGCGGGTGGGTGGGCCGGGTGGCCATCTGCGACGAGAAATTGCCTAATATTTTTTAAACCCGTGGCTTGCCAATCTACATTATGGACACGTTTGACAAAGGGTGGAAATATTGCGGCTTCTGTCAGTTTGCTTCACTCCATAATAATTTTAACAAAAAAATAATGTGCGGTGAGAAAAATTAATAAAAAATAGCATTTATTGTTTTCTTTTGTCAAATCTCAAAAAAATTTTAACGTTTCACTATTTTTTTAACTTTTTTTATTTCCTTTAATTTAATCCATTAAAATTTATCAAAATTTTTTTTCAACTTTTCCCATCTTTACGAAGCCTTCCTCCAAATTTTTCTATCTTTTTGTAATTATTTTGATTTTTTTAATTTTTCTTTGATTTTTATAAATTTTTACTAAACACTTAAGTGACATTTGGTTTAATTTTCTATTTTCTGTTTTATACTCACAACAAGGAAATAAAAAATGCTCTATTTTTTATTTTGAGATTTTTTTTATTTTAAGTTGAAAATGTTTAAAATGACTTTTTGTTATTTTTCATTTTATGTGTAAACTTATTTTTGATTTTTTAAAATAAAATTTGAAAATATAAATGACCAAATGCGTTATAACTGTTTTCTTTATTTTCAAAAGGATAAAATGACAAATGCACGTAAAACAGAAAATTAAAAACAAAAACAATAAATAAAAAATAAAAAAATAAATCAAATGGACGCTTAATTTTTTTAGAATATAAAATATCATCACAAGTTCATTCTTACGAATCTCTTAAGATTTTACAACAGGAATAAATTTAAAAATAAAAATAAAAATAAAAATAAAAATATAAGGGACATGGTTTAACGATAAATAGTTTATTTGGAGAAGACCATGATCAAATGGAAACATGACACAAGCTTCACGGAGATCAGGATTTTTATTACATGAATTGTGAATGAGGTAACAAGGTTTCTGAAAACTTCGGCACCCCAAAAATATCGACCAAGGGAGAAAATCTCTCGCGAGGATTCTTACAACAAAGAACTCCAATACATTAGCCGTTATAGGAACTTGTGAATTTTACTTTAATTTTTAAATTTAAATATATATTTTAAATACAAAATTTTATTTATCAAATTAAATCAAATCAATAATGTACTTTGAAATCAAATTAACTTTAGTGGTGAAATATTTTGAATCGGAGTGCAATGGAAAGGAAAGACAGATCATTTTGTGGGTAAAACAAATGCACAAGATTGGAACAGGAAAAACGAAAATAGGTCTCAAGCTGCCACTTTGGAAGTGGACTCGCGTTGAACGGCTTTCAGGAGGAGGCTGTCCTCTTCCAGAACCATCTGAACAGGCAAGAAGCCAAGTCCATTGGCCATGGCGAGCATCATCCTCTTCGTCTCCGCCTTGAACTCCTCCAAATCCACCGTCCCATTCGAGTCGCGATCAAACTGCCCGAAGAGGGAGTTGTAGACCCGGTCGAGCTCCTTCGGGTCCGTCTTCTCGTCGATCCCGAAATGGGTTTCGAACACCCTCAGGCTCTGCAGCTCCTTCAGCATCTCTGCGTAGGAGAGAATGCCGTCATGATTGGCGTCGAGGCAGGCGAAACGAACGGAGACCGACCCGTTGAATGCTTCATCGTCTTCCACAAAGCTGACTATTGTGGCACCGTCCAACACCTGTACGCTCATTTTCTCTTCTGCTGCTCGATTTCTTAACCAAATGGCAAAAGGGTCGAATATTGAAACAGAGCTTGAAGCACAATTTGAGAAGTTTGGTTATTATGTTTGAGATGAAATTACACTGGGTTTGTTTGTTTGCATATTTATATGTATAGTTAGTTGCGGGCAGAATCACAAGCACAACAGCACTTTTCAGCCTGCTGTTTTTGTTGCACAAGTTTTTTGAACACTTTTCAATAAGGAAGCTAACATATAATAGTGGAACTAGAAGGCATATACCCAAAAGAATTAAGGATAAATTGAATCTGTTTTCTAATTGAAAAATACATTAAATGATTTATCTGATCATTAATTTTAAAGTTCTGATATTATTTGCTAAATATTTACAAATGCCTGTATCATAATGTTTATATTATATGTCAAATGTTTTTGGCTACAATTTTATTTATTTTAATATAAAATATTTTTTTTAACAAATTATAATTATATTTAAAAATATATGAAGGGGTTGTTTGGAGTAAGAAAAAATGAGATAAATTGAGATAAATTATGGTTTGAGAAGAGTTCGTAATACGTGCAGTGAGAGAAAAAAGTTGATGTGATATAAAATTAACAGAGGTTTATAGAAATTTTTGAAGATTTTCAGCAAAATATATCAAACCAAACGGGCCCGAGATAAGACTCCAAATACATTTTACATTGAATACATAACATTAATTAACTTTATGCTATTATTTTTCTTGTGGGCTTTGAAGGGGAGGGCAAGTACAACCTGTTTGAATGAATCAGTGGGCTTTTCTAGTGTAGCCGCGTTGTTGACCTAGTGGCAATCCAATTGACAAGTCTGCCGAGTGAAATAAAATATATATATACATATATGTATTATATATAAAGGAAATTACTATGAAAGGCAAAAGGCAGATCAAAATCTAATGGCAAGCCTTTTGAAAACAGCCCGAGAGAGATCGATGACGCGTGGATCAGCCTCTTACAAAGAATAGAAAAAAAGCTGTGTGTCCAGTGAGGACTCGGGCACCCTCTAAAATATGGGTACGGGAAGAAAATCAATCTCGTAACAGGAATTCCTGAGACTAAGAATTCTATTACATTATTTGGTCACAGTGGTCATGCAAAATGGGTAACACCTGATTTGACGCGATCCAACTTGGGTGCAAAAGGCGATACTCTCGCTTCCAAGGCCCCAAGAGAATGGTGGAGGAGGTAAATCGCGGTATACGGCGGCCTCCTAGACAGGAGGATTAGTGCCCGGTGCCCACAAGGAACGACCACCACAAGAGGGTAAAACTCCCACACTGCGGTTGCCAGAACTCGAACTTGCATCTTTGGGTGCAATCTGTTATCCGAGTACCAACCGTGCTACGCCTGCGGGGCAACGATCCAACTTAGCTCTAGTTGGTGTTAGATTGAAAATATGTTATTTCATCTAAAAACTAAAAACTAATATCAAAATTCGAGTTTATAGGTTGACGTTGTGGAAGCGTTATCGTAAGAGACGGATTGTCTAGTCTGTGTGCGACAGAGGGCGATGTTATGTATGAATATAATATTATTTCGTGTAATACTTTACCTCGACGCAAAATCACTTTCTGTGATCACTTTAAAAATAGGTCTAATAGAATTTCTTTTATTGAGTACTAATTATATTCAAATAAGATGACATAATTCTTATCCAATAGTTTGATGTTCCGATTAGAGAAAATATCTAATTTACAGTTTTATTTAATTTAGAGAGAACTGTTGAAAATAGGATTTTCTTTTTAAATATAAGGAACTGAAACATCATATCAAAAAAAAAAAAAAAAAAATCACGCGCTTTTAGTGTTAAAATATTACTATTTATCGTTTTAATAATGATGAAAAGGAATCGGTAATCACCCCTAACAATTTTTGTGCTTTATTATCCTATACCTCTCTATTCATACGCATGCCCATAACTTCTTCATATATTATTATTATTATTATTATTATTAATGATAAGGAAATTGTATGGTCGATGGCTTTTAATTATTCTCCTTCTTAATTAGATATTTAGGGTGGGTTTAGAGTGGTAAAAAAAAAAAAAAAGATAGAACGTGGTTTGGAGTAAAATTTGGTATTTAATATTTTTTTTCAAATCGCATTTTTTTGGAGATGAACAGTGACAATCCGTTGAACGGTTCTCTAAAATTTCGACGGAGCAAAATAATACTGTGGGAACGATTTTGGCCAATCCATTCTAACAGTTTGTTTGGATCCACCTCACATTGGTACTTGTTCAAAAGTTTTGGAGTTGGGAACATGATTATTAAAAAAAAAATTCTACTCAGTTAACCTCCTTTCAGGATTTGATTTTTTTTAGCAAAATATTTAACTTTTTTAGAATTAGTAAAGGTAGAAATATGTAAAAGTGTGATAAAGAATTTTAGTATTTTTAGAGGTTGTTGGAGTTTTATTTTGTTTTCTGTCACACTAGACGGTGCCTTACATATTTTTCTTGCTAATAATTATTATGTTTCTGCATAATTTATGCATTTAGGCACCATTTGGAAATTCAAATTTTAGTAATTTCTGTTATTTTTTTACTAAAAGTTGCTAGTTATGATTTTTGGTGCGTTTGGTAAAACAAATAGTAAATTTTAGCAACTTTTCGTAATTTTTTAGTATTTGGTAACACTTTTAATAATTTTTGACAATTTTTAGTAACTTTTAATAATTTTTAATAATTTTTGATAATTTTTAGTAATTTTTAATAATTTTTGAATTGAATAAGTTATTATAACTAAATAAAAAAATAACAAAAATTAATATTTTATCAAATAACTAAAAAGCAAATTTTAATAATTTTTCACTAAAACTTGAATTGCCAAACGATATCTTAACATTAAAGAAGGATCCCTAGGTATTATTAATTTATTTGTATATGCACATTGCTTGAGCTTCCTGTTCGAACAAGGCGGGTGCCCATTTGTAACGAGAAATTACCTAATATTTTTGAAACATGCGGCTTACTAATCTATATTATAGACCTTTTGACAAGGGGAATATTAATGCTCCTCTTTTAACTTTCCTTACTCCATAATAATTTTAATAAAACAAAGCAACAAGAAATGAGAGAAATTAATGAAAAATAATATTTATCATTTTCCTTTGACAAATCTCAACAAATTTTTTACGTTTCACTAATTTTTAACTTTCTTTAATTTATTTTAATTTAATCTATTGAAATTTATCAAATTTTTGTTTTTTCAACTTTTCTCAACTTTCAGTAGCCTACCTCCAACTTTTTTTTATCTTTTTGCAATTGTTTTATTTTTTATTTTTAACTTTTCTATAATTTTTATAAATTTTTACCAAACACTTATTTTTTTATGGCGTACAAAATATCATCACAACTTCATTCTCATGAATCTCTTAAGAATTTACCCAAAAAAAAGAAAAAAAAAGAAAAAAATTACGAAATAAAAATTAGAAACAAAAATATAAGAGACATGGTTTAACAGTAAATAGTTTATTTGGAGGAGACTATGATAAATGGAAACGTGACATAAACTTTCTTGGAG
This sequence comes from Vitellaria paradoxa, assembly GCA_019916065.1. Taxonomy (NCBI): domain Eukaryota; kingdom Viridiplantae; phylum Streptophyta; class Magnoliopsida; order Ericales; family Sapotaceae; genus Vitellaria; species Vitellaria paradoxa. The sequence continues at coordinate 37,457,647 of CM034239.1, read as the reverse complement.
ATCAGGATTTTCATTAGGGGAATTGTGAATGAGATAACAAGGTGCCTGAAAACTTCCGACACCCTAAAAACAAACATCGGCTAAGGGAGAAAATCTCTCACGAGAATTCTTACAGCAAAGAACTCCAAAACATTAGGTCTCACAGGAACTCGTGAATTTTAATTTAATTCTTAAATTTAAACACGTATTTTAAATATAAAATTTTATTTATCAAATTAAGTATACTTTAAAATCAGATCAACTTTGGTAATGAAATATTTTGAAGCGGAGTGGAATGGAAAGGAAAGACAGATCATTTTGTGGGTAAAAAAGATGCCGAAGATTGAAACTAAAAAAAAAAAAAAAAGTAAAAAAAAATGGAAGGAGATCAGCCGCTCAAGCAGCGCCTTTGGTTGCGGACTCACGTTGGACGGCTTTCAGGAGGAAGCTGTCTTCTTCCAGGACCATTTGAACAGGCAAGAAGCCCAGTCCATTGGCCATGGCGAGCATCATCCTCTTCGTCTCTGCCTTGAACTCCTCCAAATCCACCGTCCCATTCGAGTCGCGATCAAACTGCCCGAAGAGGGAGTTGTAGACCCGGTCGAGCTCCTTCGGATCGGTCTTCTCGTCGATCCCGAAATGGGTTTCGAACACCCTCAGGCTCCGCAGCTCCTTCAGCATCTCTGCGTAGGAGAGAATGCCGTCTTGATCGGCGTCGAGGCAGGCAAAACGAACAGAGACTGACCCATTGAACGCTTCTTCGTCTTCCACAAAGCTTACTATTGTGGCACCATCCAACACCTGTACGCTCATTTTCTCTCTTAACCAAATGCAATTAGGCAAGGCTCAAAATATTCAAAGGAAGTTTGAAGGAAGAGACAATTAGTTGAAAACTTTGAGATCTTGTTTGAGATGAAAACCGGGTTTTTGTTTACGTATATTTATAGAGTTAGTTGAGGGCAAAGACAGAAGCACGGCGCTATTCAGCCCATTGGTTGCACAAGTTTTTTGAACACTCATACAAAGAAAGCTCACGTAATGGTGGAGATTAATAAGAATATTCCCATTAGTTAGTTGTGGGCGGAGACACTGAAAAACTGTAGTTTTAAAAGCCTGTTGTTTTGCTTACCCAATTTTTTTGAACGCCTTAAAGAGGAACTAACGGATGGTGAAACCGTTGAATCTCAATCGGTGGGATTTTCAGTGCGACGCGGCGAAGCCAACATTGATTGCTGATATTAACTCAAAGATCAGATCAGGACTATTAAATTAATATTCAACATTTTAAATTTATTTACATATTATTAGTTTAAAAAATACTCAAATAAATCAAAATCTTAAATTTTAATTTAATGATCTACGAGCTTGGTATCACGGAGATGGAGATGTAAGCCTTCCCTTTTCTCTCTAGGGTGGCCCATCCATTTTAACCTGGCTAGTCACGGTCCAATTGGCTGTGTTGGGTCTCTAAGAGAGTACTCAAAATCATAAAAGAAATTGACCATGAAAGCAGGGTCCGACCTAAAAAAAAATTGAAATTTAAGGTAAAATATTTGATAATACCTATTTAAAAAAATAATAAAACCTATCTAAAAATTGAGTAAATGATAAAAAAAAAGTTTATCTCAAATAAAATGATAAGGCATAAAAAAAAAAAAAAAAGCTGATGAACGAAGATAAAGGTGAGAGACCATTAAGACACTTTTTAAGTTATGATATATATCATTATGGTAGCGTATGAAGTGATAAAAAGTGAAATAAATGAGATAAGTAATGAATTGATAATGCATGTGAAATCGATAAATTTTATTTTTAGTTTTTAACAAATTAAACGCAACCTATATAAAAAAAATTGTTAAAATTATGACTTAAAAACATTTATTTTGGTAATCTGTCGGTAGGATGGACTGCGCATGAAGGTCAAAGGCCGATCAAAATCTAATGACAGCATTTTTGTTTTTTTTTAAACATTTCGAGATGCCGCGTGGATTAGCCTCTTGGATTATAAAAAAAAAAAAAAAATTGTCAATGGAAATGTGAAGTTGTGGGAAAGTAAACATGCAACACGGTTGTAAACTTGGCACCCTTTAAGGAATTTTTTTATTTAGCTCTTGCACTATTAAATGTACATATTACATTTTTAAATTATCTAATTTTATTTTATTTAGTTTGAGAACTAACTCCATCTATTAAAATTAACGAAAATTTATCATATGCGAATTATGTGACATTTTTCACCCTATTCCTAGGGGCATAATGGTCAATTCCAAACTATTCTTCTTATCTGGTGCTAAAAAATATATGTTTTTAAATATAAATTATGAATATAAATTATTAAAAAAATATTTTTATTAAATATAATTTTTTGAATTTATTTTAAAATTTAAATATACATTTTATAAATAATGCTTTATTTTAAAATATATTTTTTCAATATATTTTATGAATATATTTTAAATTTTAAATATATATTTTAGATATAATGCTTTGTTTTAAAATATATTTTTTCAATATAATTTTATGAATTTAAAATTTTAATTTATATTCATAATTTTATAATTTTAAATATATCTTTTTAATTCAAATATATTTAAATTATATCATTAACTAATATGTATGATTATGATAATTCACTTACTAATAGTTTAGCTATTCTTGTTTATGATATTTATCTAAATATACTAGTTGATAATATAATTTAAATAGATTTGAATTAAAAGCATATGCTAAAATTATAAAATTATGAATGTAAATTATAATTTTAAATTATTAAAATTATTTTTGACAAATATATTTTAAAACAAAGCATCTTATATAAAACATATATTTAAAATTTAAAATAAATTCATAAAATTATATTCAATAAAAATATATTTAATAATTTATATTTTAAAATCATATACTTTTTGGAGAGGGATAGCCATGGGTTATTATACTTTTCGAGTAGGGTATGACAAAACTAGCACATGACAATTTTTGTAGGATTAATATTCGAATCAAATAGAATAAAATTGGATAATTTGATGATGCAAGAGTAAATAAAAAAGGAAAGAGAGTTTAAGAAATATTTTTATAAAAAAAAGCTGCCCTTTAAAATAGGGGCAAAGGAAGAAAATCAATCCTTTTTTTTTTTTTTCCTTTCGTTTGATAGGTAAAGAAAATCAATCTCGTACGAGGATTCTAAAACATTAGGTCGCAGTAGTATTAAAGGGAAATGGGTTCAGCGTCATTTGACCCGCACTGCTCCACTTCCGCCAGTCATAAGATCTGATCAAATAGCCCGAAAGGGAAGTCGGGTTGGTCAAGGGTCGGGCCGTAGGGCTCGAGTCACGTGAAGTCTCGAGTTCGACTTTTTCGGGGGACGGTTTTTCCTTTTAATGTGAAGGCGATCTTTAACGACCTTCCTGACTGAGTCGGTCAGCCAGGACTTGCCTAGGCTGATTTACTTCTTCGTGATTCTTTGCTGGCTAGAGTCACAGGGTGAGTTTCACCCAGTACGCACCCATGGATAGCGACTGCGAGCTTCTCTCCGACCCCAGAAGATCTAATCAAATAGGATCACAATGGTGTAAGGCCATAAAGACCCAAGTCCAGCCCATGATTCAATTTGGGACAGAAATTTGGCTGGCCGAGCCAGAACTGACTTAGGTTAGTCGACTTGTTTTCTGTCGCTAGCTAGTTTATAGCCATAGTTTTCCAGCATGGTTGATTAAGAATATCAATGTACGCTTGGTGTTAATTCAAAAAAGATAAAAAAAAAAAAAGGGGTTTCGTTTTCTGCATTTAGTATCCTACTATTTTTATGAGCTACTCAGCCAATCTGAGTCTCGACCTAAAAAGATGTCAATGGGCAGGCTATCATCAATGGGATAGTTTAGGTATGTGTGTTTATAAATCCAAATATGTAAATTAATTTGAATTGGTTTGTTGAGTCTTGATGTTAATTCAAAAAGGGATAAATTACAACTAAACTCCTGGACATTAGGCTAATTACAGTTACCTACCTCAATCATTTGAATTTCACACTTATCTCTCCTACTCTCTAATATTTGCAACATTTAGATCTCCTCCATTAATTTTCTCCCTAATGCTGTTAGGGTGTTATTGTAAAATGACATAAATGCCTTTGGTAAGTTCAAATGATTAAGAGAAATTTCTGTAATTAGCTTAATGTTCAGGGAAGATTTCGGTAATTTAGCCTAATTATATTATTTTACCCAAATAATTCACTAAAATATATTTCATATTAATTTAATTATATAATTATAAATAATTTAATAAAATATATTTTATATTAATTAATTAAATTTATTTTAATTAATTTTATCATTAATTAACTTAATTAAATTAGTAATTATTAATTCATGCATTTCATTAATTATTAATTAATTAAAAATACATTCTATTAAATTATGAAATTAACTAAATTATTAATTATTAAATAGTATATTTTATTAATTATTAATTATTTTAATTAATTACAGTTAATTAATTTTATTTAACGGATTATAATTTAGTTGATTTAATTAATTAATTAATTAATAATTTAGTTATATTATTTATTAGAAATAATTTTATTTTAAAAATAGTTAAATAAAATAAATTATTTTAATATGATACAGCAAAAATGAATAAAGTGTTAAAATTAAAAACATATTTATGAAACAAAAAATGATAGTAAAATCGTTTTTAATTTTTGTTACTTTTTTCTATAATTGTCATATTTTTTAAAAAATAAAAACAAATTTAATAAATATATTTTTATGTATTCAATTTTTAATTTTCGGATTTATTTGAACTGATTTTTGAATCATTAAGTTGAAGAACTTAATATCACGACGTTAGTTTTAGTCTAAAAAATTTTAAAATTATAAAATATTTATGTAATTTATATATTATAAAATAATAGATCTACAATCTGCTTACATCATTTTTATTAATATTTTGATTATTTGTTTCATGCATTATATAACAATGTACTTGGTGCATCTATTATTTAAAACTACAAAAAGCAATTCAGCCAACCTAAAAATTAAAAATAAATATATAGAAATATTTTACTATTTTTTTATTTTTTAAAAAATGACAACTTACGCAGAAAAATATTAAAAAAAGAAAAGGTGTTTTCACTATATTTTTTCTTATATAAATATACTTTTTTAATTTTAGTATTTTATCCATTTTTACTGTATCGTATTAAAATCATTTATTTTATTTAATTATTTTATTATTTTTTTAATAAATAATATAACTAAATTATTAATTTAATTAACTAAATTATAATCTGTTAAATAAATTTAATCAACTATAATTAATTAATAATTAATAAAATATATTAATTAATAACTAATAATTTAATTAAGTTAATTAATGATAAAATTAATTAAAATAAATTAACTAAATTAATATAAAATATTTTTATTAAATTATTTATAATATATAATATAATTAAATTAATATGAAATATATTTTAGTGAATTATTTGGGTAAAATAATATAATTAGGCTAAATTATAGGAAACTCTTCTGAATATTAGACTAATTATAGGAATTTTTCTTAACCATTTGAACTTATCAAGGACATTTATGTCATTTTACTGTAATACCTTAACGGCGATAGGAAAAAAAACTAACGAAGGGAATCTAATTATTACAACATTAGGGAATAAGAGAGGCAAGTGTATAGTTTAAATAATTGAAATAAGTCAATGTACTTAGCCTAATATTAAAGGTGTTTAAGTGTAATTTACTTTTAAAAAAAGAATATCATCCTATGCACGTGTATGAATGGATTTCTTTCTCTATCTCTATTTAAAAATTCCTACCGATTTTTGCCCGCATCTCCATTAGGGGATAAAATTGTTCTTCGTCCTCTCTATACGAGAGTTCTCTGTCTGTAAGCTCTTTTAAAAATAAAAAAATTATTTGTTAAATTAAAATCTTATTGTACGTAATTTAAATCAATTAAGGTTATATATCAACACATACTACAGTTGAGAACTATAATCAATGATATTTCGAATTACCAAAAAAAAAAAATATATACTATAACCTTTCTATGCATAATAATACTTTATATACACACACATATATATATATATATATTTGATCAAGATACTCTATATAATTATAACATACACTCAGTCATAAAAAAATTTCAATCTCAACTTAAACCAATTATATATAACAATAAACTCCACATTATAATAAATTATAATTTTTTAGATCCCATTTTAAAAAAGCTTGCCTCTATATAGTAATAATTGTCAATATCGTAAAAAATATGCAATGCCATAATAAATATTTAAGGTGAAATAAAATATTTCTTAAAAGTTACTTGTGACAATGATTTATTATTTAGAATTGATGCCATGTTTTGATATTGTAGGTATATAATAACTCATCTATATAGGCATCTTGTTATTGAAGCCAAAATATTTTTAGTTTCTCAAGCATGTTTATAGCTTCTTGTCATGAATTCTAAATTAGTGGCATGACTGTTTTGCTGGAGGAAGAGAAAAATGAATTCAATTAATTTGGTCGAGGATTGCAATGGTGTGTGTATTTATAGGATCTATATATTTAAAGAGAAAATTAGAGAGTAATGTAAAGTGGTTGACTTTCAAGATAACCATGTACTTTCACTTAGTTGTCTATATTTTTCTAATATCTATAACTTAAAATTGAAATCTTCAAAACTGACAAGTTTTTCTACATATGTTAATGAAATACATTATACCTATTAGGGGTGTGCACAGGTTAGTTTAGTTTGACTTTATTTTTAACTCATAATCGAACTAATTTTTTTTTTTTTTTTTTTGGTTCTTAAAAATTGGACTAGAAACTAAACCGATGTCAATTTAAAATCGAATTGAAAATATTGAGTTTAGTCAGTTCGATTTTGGGCAAGTATAAATTAGGTTGGGTCGATTTAATTTTCAAGTTGAGTCGATTTACTTATTTTTGATTCGTAAACATGCAAATAAATTGTATATTATATATTTATATAATATTATAATAAACATAATATTATATTATATATTATATCATATATAATTACTAGCGAAAAACCTGTGCCTGTGATACTCTTCAATTAAAATTAAATATACACGCATTTGTAACACACTGAGAAGCAAATTTTTTATTTTTCTCAATATAACTCTTTTTCTCAATGTAACCTTCAGATATCGTCATTAATTTCTATTAGAATGTGACACGACCAAAAAAATAAGCGAGAGTTTGAGAAGAAGTTTTAGTTTGAAAAGATTTTAGCCATTTGTTGAAGAATAAAATTAAATTTCAACCTTTACATCTTAGTTTATGATAGCGATATTTTTGAAATATGTTATGTTTTATTGTATAGATATAGTTTTCGTTACCAATATAAGTTTGAAATTAGAATTTAGAAGGAAAAAAAAGCCGTGAGACTAATTTTATTCAAATATTTGTAAAAATTAAAAAAAAAAGGTAGAATGATGAGTATAGAATTTCCACAGTGGATTTCATAATAAATTTTAAATTATTTTTATAAAAATAATTATATGTGCTTTATAAAATAAAATAAATATAGTCAATGTGACTAATTTAAATTTAAAATTAAAATTTAGAAATATAACTACTCTCGAGCTTAATTAATATTCAGTATTCTTTTGTACTTTTAAATTTTAAAAATATTAAGAGTTGTTGGATTATGAGAAATAACCTAATTATCATTAAAACTTTTTTTATTTGTGTTTTTTTAATTCAATTTTATTTTTATTTTTATGTTTAATTTAATTACTAATGTAATTGAAATATATAAATTTAACAATTATATTAAATTTTTAAGCAAGTAAGTCCCCCTTTTGGAACGTATAAACAAGTTAATTACTTTTTGGAACCTAAGAATGTCACGCCGTGAAATTCACGACCTGAGAACGTGGGGATTAAACCCAAAAATCAAACACAAATAACTATACATCAATACCAATCAGAACGGAAGTAAAAAATAACGATGCTATTCAACATTAGATTACCAATGGTTTGATATTTGCCACAAAAGAGCTACAAAATTATATGTCTCAAACTGAGCTCAAAATCAATATCTAAAGCAAAATTACATGAAATAAAAGTAAAACAAATCATGACCGGCTACTTTATCTCACAGTCCATCACGAAGATCTGTCCCTATAATATTAGTTATAGGAAGTGAACGCTAAATCACGTATGCTGAAAAATAAGCGTTTAGGAATATGTTTCTTAGTCATGTAACGCAAAACAACACTTAATCAACCTTAAATTAAGTAGAACTCTTTTAATACTATCACAATAATATCACAATGTCCCCATTCATTATACTGTTCTAAATTAAACAGCAACTTAACCATGATCCCACAGTCTCATGCAAAAACAACATTCATCATCTAAATCACATCTCAGTATATATATATATTTATAAATCAATATCATACTATAGGTCAGGTGCTCTGTAAAGTTATTCTGTGGTCACAAAACTAAACCTAAAATAATCCTCAAGCGTGAGCCATAGGATACAACTAGTCCCACAGTCCTTAATGTACTCATCAAATCCTTAGGCCTAAGCCGTGGGTACAATTAGTCCTGTAGTCTTAGGTGTCCTCATCAATCTCCAAACCTCAGTCGTAGGGTACAATTGGTCTCACAGTCTCAAATGTACTTATGGCCCTAGTCTCGCAGTCTCAATCTATCTTATCTTACTTTAGTAGGCAAACCGATGCTACAGTCCCTGTACTAATATACACTAGTGTAAGCTGTATATATACTTTGTACATTTCTAGCCTATTGGTTATGCTATGCCATTCTACGCAGGTTTCGGGGCTTTCGGCTTTTTAGTTCTAGAACCCACTTTTTGTAGTACCCTTAATGACCCTAGTATCAAAAATCAATCTCAATCAATGTCCTGTAATTAACAGTATAACATACATCAAATTTTTTCTAAATTAGGCTCCTTGTATTCATCCTATAATTTATAACTTTTATGAAATATAATATTCTCTAGGCCTAAGTTTCATGTTGTCCGATGTATGCTTAGGTTTAAACACGCGAATAAACTCACAATATCACATGTTTAAAAGAAATAAGGTTAACCAAAACAAGAATCCAAACAATCTTCATATGTCATGATAACAGTATAAATTAATCCATACTATTTTAAAATAAAAAGTATTTCAAAAATCTAAAGATATTAAAAATAGAAGACCTCGTAGCTTGGGGGCTGCCAGCCTAAGGCTTCGGGCCACTAACAGAACATTTCGCAGTCTGGACGCAGACAGCCCGAGCCTTTGGGCTATTAAGAAAAATCATTCTCTCCTCTCCACCTTTGTCCACACACTCTTTTAAAAATAAAAATTATTTATTAAATTAAAATGTTATAAATATTTATTAAATTTAAAATTATGCATATTTTAAATTACTTAAAGTTATACATTAATATATATAATACAGTAGAACCACTTATATATGTAGTAACAATTTTTAGTAATTTTTTTTGTAATTTTTGGGTGTTTGGTAAAACTTTTGGTAATTTTTGACACTTTTTAGTAACTTTTGATAACTTTTAATAACTTTTGACAATTTTTAGTAATTTTTCAGTTGAATAAGTTATTGTAATTGAATAAAATAGTGGTAAAAAATGATATTTTTCCGAACACTTAATAGCAACTTTTAATAATTTTTCGTTGAAAATTAAATTGCTAAATAATACTGTAATATGAAAAAAGGATCTCTGAGTATTATTAATTTGTTCGTATATATACATTACAAGTGCGTTTGGAATGATAAAAAGTAATATAAATTAAGATAAAATGAAATAATTTGTAAATTTGTAATTTTTGTAATGAAATAAAAAGTAAAAATTTTTAAAAAATTTTGGAGATTTTAAAAATTTTTGAGGGTTTCTTAGTAAATCAAATGGACCCTACGTATGCTTCCTGTTCCAACGTGGGGGGTGGCCATTTGCAACGAAAAATTAACTAGTATTTTTGATACTTGCGGCTTACCAATCTATATTATGGACCGTTTGATAGGGGGTTGGAGTATTTATGCTCCCCTGTTAATTTTTCTTAATCTACAATAATTTTAGTGATAAAAAATAATGTGGCGTGAAAAAAACTAATAAAGGATAGCATTTATCATTTTTCTCCGACAAATTCCAAAAAATTTTTAAAGTTTCACTAATTATTAATTTTTTATAATTTTATCCATTAAAATTTATTAAAATCTGTTTTCAACTTTTCTCTCCGTTCTGCAGCCTTCTTCCAACTTTTTCTATCTTTTTGTAATTGTTTTAAATTTTCTTCTTTAATTTTTATAAAGTTTTTTTATCAAACACTTAATTTTTCTGACATATAAAATATCATCACAGTTCATATTCTCATGAATCTCTTAAGAATTTACCCCCCAAAAAAAATAATAATAATAATCTTAAAAAATAAAAATTAAAAACAAAAATATAAGAGACATGATTTAACGACAAATAGTCTATTGGAGAAGACTATGATAAATGGAAACATGACATAAGCTTCTTGGAGATTTTCAGTACGGGAATTGTGAATTAGATAACAAGGTGCCTGAAAACTTCCGACACCCTAAAAATATCGGCGAAGGAAGAAAATTTCTCACGAGGATTCTTACAACAAAGAACTTGAATACATTAGGTCTCGTAGGGACTCGTAAATTTCAATTTAATTCTAAAATTTAAACATGTATTTCAAATATAAAATTTTTATTTAGCAAGGAAAATAAGAGTATACCATGAAATGAAATCAACTTTGGTAGTGAAATATCTTGAAACGGGGTGGAATGGAATGGGAAGACGGATCATTTTGTGGGTAAAACAGATGCGCAAGATTGAAACAGGAAAAAGAAAAAAAGAAAAAAAGGAACAGGATCAGCCGCTCAAGCAGCCACTTTGGTTGCGGACTCACGTTGAACGGCTTTCAGGAGGAGGCTGTCCTCTTCCAGAGCCATTTGAACAGGCAAGAAGCCCAGTCCATTGGCCATGGCGAGCATCATCCTCTTCGTCTCCGCCTTGAACTCCTCCAAATCCACTGTCCCATTCGAGTCGCGATCAAACTGCCCGAAGAGGGAGTTGTAGAGCCGGTCGAGCTCCTTCGGGTCCGTCTTCTCGTCGATCCCGAAATGGGTTTCGAACACCCTCAGGCTCTGCAGCTCCTTCAGCATCTCTGCGTAGGATAGAGTGCCGTCTTGATCGGTGTCGAGGCAGGCAAAATGGACAGAGACCGACCCATTGAATGCTTCTTCATCTTCCACAAAGCTTACTATTGTGGCACCGTCCAACAACTGTACGCTCATCTTCTCTCTTAACCAATGCAATTATGCAAGGCTCAGAATATTCGAAGGACGTTTGAAGCAAAAGACAATTATAAGTTAAAATCTGTGAGATTTTGTTTGGGATGAAAACTGGGGTTTTGTTTGTATATATATATATAGAGAGAGAGAGAGAGAGAGAGAGAGAGTTGCGGGCAGAGATAGAAGCATAGCGCTTTTCAGCCCATTGTTACGGAAGTTTTTTGAACACTTTCGGAAAGGAAGCCAACGCAATGGCGGAAATAAGAATATTAATTCTTTTTAGGTGGTGCTTGGATGGCAAACCTTTCCTAATAAAAAAAAGTGGTGTCAAAATTGTTACGGAAGGTTTTTGAACACTTTCGGAAAGGAAGCCAACACAATGGCGGAAATAAGAATATTCTTTTTAAGTGGTGCTTGGATGACAAACCTTTCCTAATAAAAAAAATTGGTATAAAAGCCACATGATAAAATTTGATTCCAATGAATTAAAAAAATTAATAAAAGTTAGAATTTTTTTTAATTATTATTATTAATTTTTTTTGGATCTTCAAACAGTCCTTTGTGGGTAGAGGCTAAAGAATAACATGTAATTTTTGGTATACTTATTTTGAACATATTTTTTATTTTGTATTTTTGAAATAAAAAAAATAATTTAAAATATGTTTCATTACTCGTGTTTAAAAAATGAAAAATAAATTTACACAAAATATATAAAATGACCTAAAATTATTTTAATTTTTTTTTTTTGTCTAAAACAAAGGGAATCTCAAAATACGATAAACATAAAATATCAAACCAAATATATTCTTGGTATTCTTAAAATATAAATCTTAAAATAGAAAATAAAAAAATAAAAAATAAAACAAAAATAAAACTACAAACTTGATGCGACCGTAATTTAACAGCCCATTGTTTTGCTTACCCAAGTTCTTTGAACGCCCTAAAAAGGGTTCTAAACGAAAGTTGAAACCGTTGAACCTCAATCAGTGGGAGTTTCTTTCCTAGCGTGGCCCATCCATGTTGACCTAGCCAGTCACAATCCAATTGGCTGTGTTGTGTCTCTAGTAGTAGAGTCAAAATCATAAAAGAAATTGGCCATGAAAGTCGAAGGCAGATCAAAATCTAATGGCAACTTTTTCTTTTCTGAAACCAGTCCGAGATGCCGCGTGGATCAGCCTCTTAAAAAAAAAAAAAATTGTCAATTGAGAATATGAAATTGTCGACTAGTAAACATGCAACACGGTTGTAAACTTGGCACCCACTAAAATGGGAGTCAAGGCGGAAATTCAGGGTTATTTAGTTGGTTAAAATCAATCACAATTTATTAATTTTTATTAATTTTTTAATCTTTTTCAATTAAATTTTATTATATATTATTTTTATATTAAATTTATATATTTTTAATATACGTTTTGGTTAATCAAACACCTCCTTAATCTTACACGAGGATTCTGAAATATTAGATCGTAGTGGTACTAAAGGAAAATGGCAGAGATTTCTCGGGTCGAGCCAGGGCTGAGTTAGATTAGTCGACCTTGTTTTCTGTCGCTAGGTCATAGCCATAGTTTTCCAACATGGTTGGTTAAGAATATATATCAACGTAGGCAAGTATGTGGCTGGGACCTTTTTCTCTATCTCTATTTAAAAATTCCTATCTATTTTTGCCTCCATTCCTGCGGGACGGTATAAGAAAATTACACGATAATAGGCACTAATTATAAAACACACAAATAATTAATGAGATTTTATGAGAGAAATAAAAAAATGGGTTAATTATGGTTGAAAAGCGAAGAGAGAGAAAGAAATAAAAGAGTCAAAGTGAGGTTAGATATTTTTTTGTTGTATTGAACAAACACGATACAATTACATTAGTGTGTATTAAACTAAAATTTATTGAGTAGATACAATTGAAATTGGGCCTTTTTTTTTTTGGGTGGACACAACTAATATTGGATTAATTTTTTTTTCTTTTTCTTGAGTGGATACAATAAAGCACTGAAAATAATATGACATTTTTTTAGTGTGTATATATATATATATTTTTCCGGGTGGAGATGTGCCCCTTAGCATTAGCCAGCTCCACCCATCCATTCCTGTCGATACGAGGGCTCTTTGTCTACACACTCTTTTAGAAATAAAAATTATTTATTAAATCAAAATATTATCAAATATTTATGAAAATTAAAAATTGTACATATTTTAAATTAAGTAAGTTATATGCACATACTACAGTTGAACATATAAAGTGATATTTTATATAGATATAACATACACTTAGTCATAAAAAAATTGCAGTCCTAACTAAGGCTAGTTATATATAGTAAATATTTACATATTGTAATAAGTTATATTTGTTTATGTCCCATCTTAAAGAAACTTATCTCCACATAATAATAATTTTCAGTAAGACAAAAATAATGCAATGTCATAATAAATATTTAAGGTGAAATAAATATTTTTAAAAAGTTACTTGGGACAATGATTTAGTTTTTAGAATTGATGTCACATTTTGAACTTACGGATATATCATAACTCATCTATATGGACACTTTGCCGTTGAAGCCAAAATATTTTTAATTTCTCAAGCATATTTATAGCTTCTTGGCATTAAGGTATAGATTGGTAGCATGATTGTTTTGCTAGAGGAAGGGAAAAATGTGTTTAATTAATTTGGTTGAAGATTGCAATGGTGTATGTATTTCTAGGATTTATATATTTAACGAGAAATATTAGAAAGAGTAATATACGAAGTAGTAAATTTTCAAGATAACCATGTACATTCACTCAGTTGTCTATCTTTTTTTAATATCTATAACTTGAAATTGATCTCTTGAAAATTGACTAGTTTATATATATATATATATATATATATATATATATATATATTAGGATAAAGTATAAAAATTACCCTTATAATTTACTCTCAATGTTACTTTAGTCCCACACTTTTGAATTACAATAGTACACTTTCGATTAATCTGCAATTTGGTCATTCTATTAGTTGACCGTTAAACATAACTATTAGACTGAAGATAGAAAAGTAATTTCTTCTACAGTTTACTCTCAGTATTACCTTAGTCTTTCATGTTGCAATTGTAATAATAGTCAAATTCCTTCACTTTCGGTGTATATTTACAATATAATCTGAAATATATTTTATTAAATAATTTTTAGTAAATAATAAACTTAAAATATATATAATATATTTTCTTTTTATTGAATTAAATTATTTTTGATAAATAACATAATTAAATTAATAATATACTTAAATTAATACTTAATTTAATTTAATTAATATGAAATATATTTTATTAAATTCAAATAATTTAAAAATAATAAAATTAAATATTTTATTAAAGGTGATTCGATGGTAAAGTATATTTTATTAAAATATTTTTAATAAATAATATAATTAAATTAATAATATATTAAAAATAATACTTAATTTAGTTTAATTAGTTTGAAATGTATTTTATTAAATTCAAATAATTTTTAAGAAATAAGATTAAATATTTTAATAAAATTACATTTTTAAATGCAGTTTTAGTTTTTATTTTAGAAAAAAAAATGATAACAGAAAAGAAAGCCAGAAAACAAAGAATTAAACAAAATAGAAAAATAACAATGTTATTAAACGACCCTGTACCATTTTTTGAATTTTCTATCTCTACAATTATAAACATATATAAAATTTTGTAAATATATTTAATTCGAGATGACAAATTTATCTGTGTGACTCTTTTAATTCTATTCCATTGATTATAACAATTATAAGTGAAACTATTTAATCACCATTTAATAAAATATTAAATTTTATTAATTTTTCAAAAAATTAATTGAATTTAATACAATATACTTCATATTAACCAAACTAAATTATATATTAAAAGAAAATATATTAAATATAATTTAATTATATTATTTATTAAATATAATTTCATGATGTTATTTATTAAAAATAATTTAATAAGACATATTTTAAATTATAATATGCTATGTAATTTAATAAAATATATTTCAAATATATACCAAAAGTTTAGAGATTTGACTGTTATAATTGAAATGTGAGGGACTAAAATAATACTTAAGATAAATTATATAAGAAATTACCTTTTTATCCTCAGTCTAACGATTATGTTTAACAATCAATTAACAGAAGGATCGAATTGCTACTTGACTGAAAGTGTAGAGATGTAACTATTATAATTAAAATGTGTGAGACTAAAGTGATACTAAGGGTAAACTATAGATGTGGTTCTTGTACTTTATCCTATATATTAAAGAAATACATTGTACCTACTAGGTGCATGAGTCAGTTCGATTTGGTTTCATACTTAACCCAAAGTTGAACCAATTTTTTTTTTCAGTTTTTGAAAATTGGACCCAAAACCAAGTCGATTTAGAATTGAACCGAAAATATTAAGTTGGATTGCCTTTGTTTTCAAGTTAGCGTAAAATCATATTGGGTTTATTCCATTTTTGGATTGGAATAATTTGTTTATTTTTGATTCCTAAATATCTAAATAAATAATATATTATATATATTAATATAATATTATAAATATTATAATATACTTAATATAATATATTATATCATATATAAGTATATATTATATTTTTCGAGTTGGTTTTGGGTTAGTTTTAGATTGATTTGGGTTAGATTATTTTTAGTTCAATTTCAATTTGATTTGATTCTTTTATCTACTCATTCGAGAACTGAACTGAGCTGATTTTGGTATAAACTGAACCAACCCCAACCATAGTGGTTGAATTGATTCGATTTTCAGGTTGTTTAATCTTTCGTACATTCTCAGTACCCATACAACTTTTATTAAGGTTATCGAAGTCAATTAATTTTAATAACTACATCTTTATTAAATTATAACCTCCTTTTAGTAATAAAATTGGTTTAGACCCAGTATAATATATTATTAAGAGAGGTTTCATTGTATTATATATAAATATAATTAGTATCAAAATAGGTTTATAAACAAGTATATGGGGGTGAAAATTACGACTTTCATCCTTGCATCCTTTCAAGAATTATTTAAAATGTCCATTTTGTCCTCGGGAAGACTAATTTTATACTCCAATTCCAAATAAACATAGCCACGGTGAGAAGTAAGGGAAAGGTGAGATGGCCAACTACTTAAATGAAGGTATCCTTTGGATGCTCAACTTTTAGTATAAAATTATCAATTTTTAGAATTTGAGTGCTTAGTAAAATATTAAATTTTATCTCTTCTCTACTCAATAATAATAATTTGTTCAATTTAAAATTTACAAAATTTTTTACTAAATCCAAAATTTATCAAAAACTACTTAAAGTTATCAAAAGTTACCAAACATTTTATGAAACATTTAAAAATTATTAAAAGTTACTATTTATTTTACCAAACACCTCAAAAACTTAAAGAACATACTTTTGGCAAAAAAAAAAGTAAAAAATTACTAAAAATTAAATTTCCAAACAGCCCGAAATTATAAGTTTAGCGATGAAACTTTTTAGGAGAAAATAAAAATAGTTTCCGAAGTGTTGTTTTACAGCCAAAATACACATTCTTTGCTAATTGTAATAAGGGTTAGCCCACCTATTTCAACTTTACAAATGGCTTCTGGCATCTTATTATTTTTTACTGAGTAAAATTATAAAAATTATTTTTTAATCGGCTATTCTTGCATTTAAAATAACATAATTGCCTTTCATAAATAAAATTGTACAAATTTAGAAAATTTTCTTCAAGTTTAATTTGGTATAAGAGAATAGAAAAAATATTTTTTTTAAGGAAAAAAAAAATTTAATTTATGTTTATATTTTTAACAAGCATATTCAAAATAAATTTTATTTTATTTTTTAACTTAATCAAATAAAAAATTAATTCTTTCATCTATTTTTTTATTTAAAAACTTATGTCATTTAAACCTTTTTTTATCACCTTCATATATATTTTTAATTTATCATATATATGTACATATATATATCTGCAGGGTACCAATTTGAGAGTATTCGTGAGATCGATTTGATATCTTTTGAAACTATTTACGATTTCGGAAGCATAATATTTACGAAGCTAGCAGTTGTTTGTGTCATTCTTCAATAACGTTATGGCGGATCAATTTGATCCGGATCCATCCGGCGGATTTGAATCTGGCGAGTATGACGAATCAATTTAATTCGGATCCATTCGATGGATTTGGAACTGTCGGGTTACAAATTGAATTTGTTGAATTTAATCTAATGTTATTAGATCATATTTAGGTGGGTTCAAGAGGGTTACAATGAAAAAATACACACAAAGGCTGTAGTGAAGAAATGAACGGTTAAAATTTTTTTACACTTTAATGACACGTGATTTTTGACATTCTGTATTAATTGTACTCTAATAAAAATTTTTAAACTTTTATTTTTATTTTGAAAATAAATTCAACTAAAATAAATTGGAACCAATAAATTAAGTGTAAAGAAATTTCAACCATTCATTTGATTATTAATTGATAAAGTAATAATTTGATAATAACAGACAGATTATTTGATTTATTAAATATTCAATACAAACAAATTTTAATGAATTAAGTGGGTCTTGAAATTTTTAACAAGTCGTGTTTGAACTTTTTAAACACTTCTAAATCTAAAGCTTAATTCGACTCGATAAGTACAATACAAGTCGAATTTGAGTACGACAAAACTCGATTACCTCGTTTAAATTTAGGGTGAGTTTGGAGTAATAAAAAATAAGATAAAATATTATTTGAAGAAATTTTTTCCGTTTGATGCACACATTTAGAGATGAATAGTAAGATTTCCGTTCTGACGAATTAGATTTCCGTTTGAACGGATTCAAAATTTTAGGTAGTCATGGTTTTTTTTTTACTACGATCCGTCCAAATAGATTGTAAAAACTATTTGGACGGAAGTTGACCGCGCAAATTCATCGAAATGGTTTCTACAATCCATTAGAATAGTTTCTACGACCCTACAAAAAATAGTCAAAATGGGTGTCATTCAGTAACTTGAGAGTTCATGGTGAGAATGGTAAAAAAATTTTTGTTATTTGATTAACCAAATTCTAGTTATCGATTTTTTTTAGAAAAATATTGAACTTTTTTAAAATTTTGAGAAGGCGGGAATGTGTAAAAATGTATAGAGATTTTTAGAGGTTTTCAGGTATTTTCAGAGATTTTCACCAAAATTTGGTGTGCCAAACGCACCCTTATTCTCAATAACTACTAAGGGTGCGTTTGGTGCACCAAAGTCTAATAAAAATCTCTGAAAATTTCTGAAAAATCTCTAAAAATCTCTATAAAATTTTACACATTCTCGCCTTCTTAAAATTCAAAAAATATTCAATATCTTTCCAAAAAAATGTCGATAACTAGAATTCGGTTAATCAAATAGCAAAAATTTTTTCATTATTCTTATCATGAACTCCCAAACTACCAAATGATACACATTTTGACTTTTTTTATGGCGTTTTTAAAACCATTCCAACGGCTTGTAGAAACCGTTCCGACAGAATCGTGCGGTTAACTTTCATCAAAATGATTTTTACAATCCGTTTGGACAGATTGTAATATAAAGAAGTCATAATTATCTAAAATTTTGAATCCGGCCAAACAGAAATCTATCATCTCTAAAAATCACGGTTTGAGCAGTGTGTATCAAACACAAAAAAATTTCTCAAACTATATTTTATATCATTTTTCTTACTTTTTAGTATGTCAAACACACTCTAACAGAGTCATCTAGTCATGTCAATCACTAACCTAAACGCCCCAGTTGGGTCGGACCAAAAATCCGATCCAGTAACCCAACAAAACCGGCAACGCCGCGTGCCTTTAGATAGCATGGACCGAAAGGACAAGGATGAGCAATTTTTGACGCGTTTGGACTTAGCACTCGAGCTCACAGATTACTCACGAGTCACACGTGGACTCACATCATTAATTTCTGTAATGTGGATACTGCGCGGTCAGGGTACGACAAAATGGTCACGTGGTCGTTGACTATTATACTATAGAAAATGATATCAGTGTTTGCGGCAAAGGTTGAACGCTGATAAAATTAAGAAAGTGGCAAGTATTGTCTCAAATATATACATAACCTTCCCAAAAAAAAAAAAAAAAATAATAATAATAATAAAATAAAATAAAAATTAAGCCACGCAAGTTTGTTTAATAGGTTTGGGAGTAGAAGTTCGTATAATTATTTAGAGAGAATTATAAATTTTTTCTAATTTTTAATTATTTTTTAAATTCTGAGTTTTTTTTTTCGAACTAACCTAATTTAACAAACCAACGGAGTGTTTGGAGTGATAAAAATTGAGAGTTTATAACTCATGTAATGAGATAAAAAGTGAATAATTTTTAGATATTTTCAGTATTTTTTAACAATTTTTAGAACTTTTCAGCGCTCCAAATAGAACCTTCAAAAACTTATGGGTTATTTGGTTTATTTTTCTTTTTTTCTATTTTTTGTTTTTATTTTTTATTTTCTGTTTTGAGCTCATTTTTCATTTTGTACTTTTGAAAATAAGGAAAACAGCTCAAAATTCATTTGGTTGCTTGTATTTTCAAAATTCATCTGGTGCATATTATCCCACTTTGTTTCCTTGCTCTTTTGACCTTTCTTTTCATCCTCCTTCACCAAGTGAAGCACCAAAACCTACAAAAGTCCAAAAGCACATAAATTAGCTTCTTTCCTTAAAAGATAAGAGATTTATGTAATTAAAACACCTAAAACCATTCACATTATCATAGTAAGTGTGCATTTTATGTGCTCAATCATACCCCCAACCTAAATATTGCTAGTCCCTAGCAATGTGTGCAATCAAACCATGAGGTATAAGAACAAATGCAAGGGCACCCACAACATGTAAGCTCTTATTCAAATCAAAATAAGACAAAATAAAAACTAACTAAGGTGATGTCCATTTTCGTGGGAGACACACGACCACACTTAGCGCGTGAGGCAAGCCCTTTAAACCCCTAGGTTCCCCCTAGTGGACGAGTAAGGTCTCGTGAGGGTTTGCAGTGATGCTACCCACAAACATCTATGGTATGGTCTCAAGGTGTCAAAGAGTGATTAAGGTCAGTAACGAATCAAGTTCAAGCTCAACAAGTCACAAAACTTAAATATCATGTGTAATTCCCAAGTGCTAAGCATGAATACATGCACTATCAAAGTTGGAAAAGCATGTGTGCAAAACAGTGTCATTTATTCAACAAGGTCTCGAGAGCATAATCAGAACTAGGCTTTGACTTCAAAAACTCACAAGGTTGATCACTCAGAAAAAGAAACTCATTCATCAAGGGTTCACTCATACCTATGAGCATAAAATGCTCTCCTAGTTGCACACAACCACACGAATAAGTGAGTGAATTGAATTGAAGTTCCGCATGGATAGCTCATACCAAAAATAAGTTCCAATGCCATGCAATAGATTACACCACACAACCTACACAAGACCACTACATGCACACACAAGAGTTGCTCGCTTAGAATCCACTAGGTCTTTGATCCGGTTGTAACTTGGCCAGGGGTATTGGTTAACAATGGAAGATATAGAAATCAAAACACATGTCTTGGGATAAAGATGTTCAAGTACGTACAAGTCCCAAACTACCAATTTCCTTTCTATACCCTAACCAACAACATGAAGCTTATTCACAAACTTACAAACTACTTTTGGGACACTCTTAACAACTGCATTACAAAACATCAATCCCACAATTGAATAAACAAAAGGAATGAGAAAATATTTTTTTTTCTTTTTTTTTTTCTTCTGTTTTTTTTTTTTTTTTTTTAAATACCAAAGTATAGAGAAGAGCAAGTCAAGACACAAATCGACACTCATTCATACCAAACTTCAAAACAAGAATTCTCTAATCTAAGACAAAACCAAACAAAACAAAAGGAAATAAACTACTATTTACAAACTAGGACTCTAGACTTTCATTCGAAAGAAGGTGGGTCGGTCAACTCCCACGTCTCGATCTCAGCCACGAAACTCTCCAAGTATGGCTTGAGACGATGGCCATTCACTTTGAAAATAGTGTTGTTGCGTGGGTTATGCACCTCACACACACCATGCTCTGAAATAGAAGTGATGACAAAGGGACCCGACCATCGAGACCTTAACTTCCCTGGAAAAAAATGTAACCTAGAGTTGTACAACAAGACTCTTTGGCCCACTTGAAAGGATTTCCTAAGAATGTGTCTATCATGCAAATCCTTCATTTTAGCCTTGGCAATCTTTGCATTCTCGAAAGCATCATTTCGCAATTCATCAAGTTCATTCAATTGAAGCTTCCTAAAAGTGCCGGCATCATCTAGACTTTTATTGAATTGCCGGATTGCCCAGTAGGCTCGATGCTCCATCTCAACGGGTAGATGGCAAGCCTTGCCATAAACAAGACGATAGGGAGACATGCCTAAAATAGTCTTATAAGCCGTACGATATGCCCACAACGCATTAACTAGCCGCAAAGACCAATCTTTACGTGTGGGATTAACCGTTTTCTCAAGAATACCTTTGATCTCCCTATTTGCCAATTCAACCTGGCCACTATTTTGGGGATGATAAGGAGTCCCCACCTTATGAGTTACACCATATCTACGCATTAAGATACCCACAGGCTGATTGCAAAAATGCTTACCACCATCACTAATGATGGCCCGGGGCATCCCAAAACGTGAAAAGATATACTCTTTCAAGAATTTGACCACCACACAATGGTCATTAGTGCGAGTGGCAATGGCTTCTACCCATTTAGAAACATAATCTACGGCCACAAGAATATACTCAAAACCAAACGATATAGGAAACGGGCCCATAAAGTCTATCCCCCAACAATCAAAAATTTCCAAAATAATGACAGGATTTTGGGGCATTTCATTTCGTTTGGAAAAGGCCCCTAATCGTTGGCATCGGTCACACCTCAAACAGAAGTTATGCACATCCTTGAACATCGAGGGCCAATAAAATCCGCTTTGAAGGATCTTAGCGGTAGTTTTCTTGGCAGAGAAATGACCCCCGCAAGCCAAGGCATGGCAAAACTCAATGACACTAGAAATCTCACTATCCGGAATGCATCGTCTCACAATTTGGTCAGAGCAATACTTATAAAGGTAGGGCTCATCCCAAAAGAAGCTACGCACATTGCGTAGGAACTTAACTCTGTCAACTTTCGCCCATTGCGAAGGCATCTGGCCAGTCACTAAAAAATTAGCAATGTCTGCATACCAAGGAAGATGATCAGGAGAAGTAGTGCTTATGTGCATGATATGCTCATCAGGGAAATGTTCATTAATTAGGTGGTCACTCGATTCAGACAGATGAAGTGGCAAGCGTGACAAGTGGTCAGCCACCACATTCTCTACTCCTTTCTTATCTTTAATCTCCAAATCAAACTCTTGAAGGAGTAGCATCCATCTAATCAGACGAGGCTTGGCCTCTTTTTTGGCAAGAAGATATTTCAGAGCTGCGTGGTCAGTAAACACTGTGACACGAGATCCCACCAAATATGACCTAAACTTGTCGAGGGCAAATACTACTGCTAGAAGCTCCTTTTCCGTAGTGGTATAATTCACTTGAGCTTCATTAAGAGTCTTACTAGCATAGTAAATGACAACAGGCTTCCCCTCTCTCCTTTGCCCTAAAACAGCTCCCACTGCGAAATCACTCGCATCACACATAAGCTCGAATGGTAAAGACCAGTCCGGGCTTTGGACAATTGGTGCAGTGGTGAGTAGGTGTTTAAGTCTGTCAAACGCCTCTTGGCATGAGGTTGTCCACTCAAAAGGAACATCGTTAGACAACAATGAGCATAAGGACCGGGCAATAGAACTAAAAGACTGGATGAATCGCCGATAAAAACCGGCATGGCCAAGGAATGATCTCACGTCTTTCACACATCTAGGGGTAGGCAAATTTTGAATCAACTCTACTTTTGCTTTGTCAACCTCGATCCCCCGACATGATACTATATGCCCCAAAACTATCCCTTGTTGTACCATGAAATGGCACTTTTCCCAGTTCAGCACCAAATTACTCTCCTCACAACGCACTAACACCTTTTCAAGGTTGGACAAGCACTCATCAAATGTATCACCATAAAAAGAGAAATCATCCATGAACACCTCCAAGAACCGCTCGACCATGTCACTGAAAATGCTCATCACACACCTTTAAAAAGTCGCAGGTGCGTTACATAACCCAAACGGCATGCGTCTATACGCAAATGTGCCGAATGGACATGTGAAAGTGGTCTTTTCTTGGTCCTCTAGTGCTATCTCAACCTGATTATATCCTGAATACCCATCTAGGAAGCAATAGAAAGATTTTCCTGCTACTCTCTCAAGCACCTGGTCTAGAAAGGGAAGTGGAAAATGATCTTTCCAAGTCACCGTATTCAAGCGTCTATAATCAATGCACATACGCCACCCAGTCTGGGTACGTTGAGGCACTAACTCACCTTTCTCGTTCTCAACCACAGTGACGCCTGACTTCTTAGGAACAACCTGAGTAGGATTCACCCAATTCGAATCAGAGATGGGGTAAATGATACCTGCATCAAGCAACTTAAGCACCTCCCCTTTTACAACTTCCTTCATATTAGGATTTAGCCGTCTTTGCATTTGCTTCACCGGCTTAGCATCATCTTCGAGGTATATATGATGAGAACATACTAAGGGACTGATACCTCGAAGATCCGCCACAGTCCAACCCAATGCTCGACGGTGAGCACTCAACACTGCTAACAATCTCACTTCCTGTTCTTTCTCCAAACTTGCTGACACTACTACAGGAAATGTCTCACCCTCCCCTAGGAATGCATATTTAAGCTCACTCGGTAATGGTTTCCTAGAAGGGCAAGGGGGACACTCAATTGATGGTTTGGGCTTAATCAAGGAAGGCTCCAAAGACTCAAAAATTGGTATCCAACCACTAGCTACCATGACATTCTCAGTCTCTTCTATCAACTCTCCAGCATACCTGCAATTCTCTCCATCCAACACGACACATCTCTCACTCCTCACTAAAGCACACTCCAAAGGGTCCTCCAAGTAAGACTTCTCAAAGTACTCCTCACTCAAGGCATGGATCACATCCACCTCCCTAATATCTTCATACTCTCCCATTTGCTTTCTTACCCGAAAGATATTCATCTCCATGGTCATATTCCCAAACGAAAGTTTCATTACCCCACTTCTACAATTGATCACCGCATTCGATGTAGCAAGAAAGGGTCTACCGAGTATTACCGGAATGGATTGAGTAGGGTTTGAAATGGGTTGAGTGTCCAAAACTATGAAATCAACTGAAAAGTAGAACTTGTCTACTTGAACCAGTACATCTTCCACTACACCCCTAGGCATTTTTACTGAACGGTCAGCCAATTGCAATGTCACTCTGGTGGGTTTCAGCTCACCTAAGCCTAGTTGCTGATAAACAGTGTAAGGCAATTGGTTGACACTAGCACCCAAGTCCAGTAGAGCTCTGTCTACAATGTGATTTCCTATGATGCAGGAAATGGTTGGACACCCTGGATCCTTATACTTAGGGGGTGTCTCCCGCTGGATTATGGCACTGGCTTGTTCTGTCAAGAAAGCCTTTTTCTTGACATTGAGCCTCCTCTTCACAGTGCACATATCCTTGAGAAACTTAGCATAAGAAGGGTTCTGCTTGATAGCCTCAAGTAACGGGATGTTGATTCTCACTTGTTTGAACATCTCATAAATTTCTGAGTTCAACATCTCATTCTTGCCCTTTGCTAATCTCTGGGGAAAAGGTGGTCTAGGCATGTGCTCAACAGGCTGGTCTATTGGCCTAACCAATGGCCCCTCACTGGTTTCCCCATCGCTCTCTTTTTCAACCTCTCCATTCTTTTTCTCCCCACTCCCAATCTTTTCGACATCTCCACTATCCTTTGAACCCAACTGTTCACTAGGAGTATTGGCT
This sequence comes from Vitellaria paradoxa, assembly GCA_019916065.1. Classification (NCBI taxonomy): domain Eukaryota; kingdom Viridiplantae; phylum Streptophyta; class Magnoliopsida; order Ericales; family Sapotaceae; genus Vitellaria; species Vitellaria paradoxa. Next base: position 37,432,380 of record CM034239.1, on the reverse strand, counting down.
CTAGGGTCAATCGGCTTTTGAATGATTTTACTACTCCGCAAAGTGGTAATAGCTTGAACTTGCTCATGTGAGGTAGCACCCGAGGTCGACGACTCAGTCATGTTCGCCTGGCCTTTCGGGTTGGGAAAAGGTTGTGCTGGGAGTTTACCACTCTGAGTGGTACTCATAGCCTGGGTCAACTTAGAGACTTGACCCTTGATGTCATCCAAAGCCCGAGTTACTTGATTGTTGATGTTCAGTTGTTGTTGCATAAATTGATTAAGAGTATCATCAATTGGTCTCTTATGTGGTGGTTGGTATGCAATAGAACTGGGCTGTTGGAATTGGGATGATGGTAAATGAGGTGGTTGCTGAAATGGTTGTCCCGAATTATCATTCCTCCAGGAGAAACCGGGATGGTTCCTCCACCCTGGGGGATAAGCATTGGAAGCTTGGTTTCCACTTTGGTAAGGGACATGTCCACTTTGGGTATAAGGAGCATTACTTTGACCCCTATTCGGGAATGGACGATTTGGTGCATTGTTAATGTAAGCTTGACCATAGGCTATCTCCCTAAGCAAAGGCAATTCGGGGCACAAATTTGCATCATGCCCCATTTGATCACAAGCGGCGCAAACCACTTTCTTCTCAACCAACTTTTCCTTGTTCTTCAGTTCAAGGGACTCAAGCTTATGTTGCAAGGCGGATAACCTAGCCCGTAAATCGTCACTCTCACTCAACTCTAATTGGCGACTAGGTACCGAATACCTATGTTCAGAAGATGAGGGTGGTCCAATTTCCCAATCATTTGAATCTTCGGCTACCATGTCAAAGAAATCCATGGCATCCTCTGCAGTCTTATCAAAAAGGGTACCATTGCACATGGTTGAGACAAGTTGTTTGAGACTGGGAGTTAAAGACTCATGAAATATACTCACTAACCTCCATGGCTCAAATCCGTGGTGAGGACAAGCCATCAAGAGGTCCTTAAACCTCTCCCACGCACGACAGAAATTCTCATTAGACTTGCATGAAAAAGTGGTGATCTGTCGCCTATAGTGTTGAGTCTTTTGAGTTGGAAAATACTTCTTCAGAAACTCAGTTTGCATTTCGCGCCAAGTTCCAATGGAACGAGGGCGAAGGGAGCTAAGCCACAGTTTGGCTTTGTCCTTAAGGGAAAATGGGAACAGTTGGAGTCGGACAACATCCTCATTAGCATTCGGGTCTACACAAGTGTTAGATACTTCCTCAAACTCTCTCAAGTGGTTATACGGATTTTCAGAATCAAGACCATGGAAATTAGGTAGGAGTTGGATGATTCCTGGTCTTAAGGTAAAATTGCCCCTGTTCAAAGGCAAAATGATGCAGGAAGGTGTGGTTTGCCTAACCGGGTTAAGGTGATCCCTAATCCTCCTAATTTTCGGAGCTCCATCATCCCCATTTACACTTCCATCCCCTTCTAAATTTGCCATTAAGTCTGACGATTGGGAGTTTGTGACTGACGCTAAGATATGGGGCTCTAAAGGCTCGCGAATGTAAGAAGGGTTACTATGATCGAGAATGACTTCGACAACCTTGCCTGACCTCAAAAACATGCAGTGGATTACTAACCTAAGTCTGTTTGGTTTGTTGTTGTGTTTTTTTTTTTTTTTTTTCACAAATCTAAAAGAAGGAAAATCCTAAAATTAGAGAAAAGGAATTAAAATAAAAAAAATGAAATATACAAAAGAAAAGAAATAAGGAACGATATCACCTGGAAGTCCAAATGTAACCGCACCAGCAAGTGCTTTCATCCACAAGCTCTCTGAGTTCAGCACACACACACCGTTGTTCCCCGGCAACGGCACCAAAAACTTGACCGATCTCAAAATTCTCTCGGGTTCTCTCAAGTGCAAGAGGTCGGTTGTGTCTATTCTAGGTGAGTCCTAGGTCATCTCCACAGGGAACAAGGGGGTGCCTAAGTGTTGAACAAAACTTGATTTTGAAAACAATCACAAAAGTTTTAAAAAGAAAAAATGAAAATGTTTTTGGAGTTTTCAAATAAGTAATTGAAACTTTGATTGGGAAATAGCTAGGAAAAACAATTCAAAAATTTAAAAGAAATACACTTAAACTAAAAATGTCACACTAAAGAAGTAATCAATTCAAACACTTAACCAAATACGTGAATCAATTAAATACTCAAATTAATGAAAATACTTGGTTTTAACCTAGTCCGGTAATATCCTTGAAGGCTGAATTTGGATATGTAAGTACTCAACCTAATTCTTACACCTGTAACATTAGGTTGGTAGATTTGGCGTTAAAAACCCTTTTCATAAAGAATTCACAATTCTAGGTTTTTTTTTTCAGGTTCGAAATCACCGGAACAGGGAATTGACTTCGATTCACACGAGCATAATCAAAGTTCAACTGTATCACAGGCAATTCGATTTCGAAAATTAATCTAAAATTCCGTGCCTTACGTTTTTCAAACTATCCAAATTCCACTCTTCCCATTCAATTACACTCCTAAGTTAAAACCAAGAAAAAAAAACCTAACCTAGCATAACAGAAGCGTAAGAAAATTGATTCGAAAAGAAAAACATCTTCAATGTGCAACAGAACACAAAAATGAACTAAATCGAAAAGGTTTAAAACAGTTTTTAAAGAAAATCAATGCAAACTCTGCCTTCGAGCAACACAAAACGAACTTTAAGGACAAAACACAGAGAACATGGAATTCTTATTAAAGATGAACTAATAACTTAAAACTTACACGTAAATTGTATGCGAAAACAAAATCGTACTTGAATATTCCAAAGCGAAAAGCAACGAGCCGAATCCCTAGTGCAATTCGAAAGTAAATTTTACATAAAATCCCTGGAACAGAAAGTCTGAACGTCTCCTAGGGTTTTCCGACCGTGTCCTTATCAAAATTCTACCCTTTTATATTATTACAAAAGTCAGGGGTAAAATGGTAATATTACACTCTAAATTTCCTGCTGGACTTGTGCTAGAAGAGTACCCATGGGCGCCCATGCTTGAGGTGGGGCGCCCATGCTTGAGGTGTTTGATGAAGTCCTCAAAGAACAGGCCAAAATCAGCAGGCATGACCCTCCTCTGTGGGCGCCCATCTGATAAAGAGTGGGGCGCCCAAGGTCAGACAGGGGCGCCCATAGGTCTAGGTGGGGCGCCCATGTTGGCTGCTCTCCAACTGTTCGATGAAAGGCCTCTGAGAACCTGCTCCTCTCCCAAAATTAGCTCTCTGTGGGCGCCCATCTGCTATAGGGTGGGGCGCCCATGCTTCTGGTGCATATTATCCCACTTTGTTTCCTTGCTCTTTTGACCTTTCTTTTCATCCTCCTTCACCAAGTGAAGCACTAAAACCTACAAAAGTCCAAAAGCACATAAATTAGCTTCTTTCCTTAAAAAATAAGAGATTTATGTAATTAAAACACCTAAAACCATTCACATTATCATAATAAGTGTGCATTTTATGTGCTCAATCATTTAATATCTGTTGTTGTTGCCTTTCTTCTTCAAGTAACTAGGTATACCAGTCACTGGGAGATAATGGAAGGACCCTGGGAATGGTAGTTGGTAAGGGTGTGGTTTGGCTAGAGGATGATTTAATAGGTATCATAGCATATGATTTTTTTGATATTGGTTGTTGGGTTGATGAAGGTGGTCTAATAGGTTTAGGAGGCATGGTTGCCCTGCAAGAATTCACGGGTAAGAAAATCAGGGATGGAATTTGCTTCTCCTTTGATGTATTCAATCTTATAATCAAAAACTGATAAAATAGCTTGCCATCTTGCAAAATTTGTTTTGATGCAATATTTTGAACATCTTTTTGTAAAACATGTTTGGCAGCTTTGCAATCAATTCTAATTAAAAATTCTTGATTTAATAAATCACTTTGAAATTTTTGGATGCATAATACAATAGATAAAATTTCCTTTTTAGTAGTGCTATAATTCCTTTGGGCATTAGTCCATGTTCCTGATGTAAACCGGACTAATTGTTCTTGATGGTGGCCAGGAAGACGTTGTTTTAGGATACCACCGTATCCTAGATCTGATGCATCTGTTTCTACAATTTTATAGGCTAGAGGGTTTGCTATATGCAAACATGGTAAAGACTTAAGATGTTGTTTGAGTTGTTTGATAATTTGGGTATGCTGAAGAGACCATGGGGGAGGATTTTTCTTAAGCCTTTCTCTTAATGGAGTAGCAATGATACTAAGTTTTTGATAATATTCTGAAATATAATTGAGGCTCCCTAAAAACCTCTGAAGTTATTTTTTATTTTTTATTTCATTAGGAAATTTACTTGCAAATTCTAAGGCTCCTACAATTGGAGTGATTGTTCCTTGATCAATGTAATGTCCAAGAAATCTTATCCTAGTTTGAAAAAGATTAATTTTTGATGGAGAAAGCACTAAACCATTTTTCTTTATAAGATAAAGGAAAGTGTTTAAATGCTTCCAATGAGATTGAATACTATTTGAGAAGATTAATATATCATCAATGTATACTATTGAGAAATCAGAATATGGGTTAAAGATGTCATTCATGATTTTTTTGAAATTCACTTGGAGCATTTTTTAATCCAAAAGGCATTACATTCCATTCATATTGTCCAAAAGGGACAGTGAATGCTGTTTTATATTTATCTGATTCTGAGATCTGGATTTGCCAAAATCCAGATTTTAAATCAAATTTTGAATATATTTTAGCAAGTACAAGCCTCTGAAGGAGATCTTGATTGGATACCTTATCCATTGCAAAACGTCATTCAAAGGTTTGTAATTTATTACTAACCTTGGAATTCCTCTTTCTATTTCAGTATTTTATTTACATAGAAAGCAGCACAACTCTAGGGAGATTTGGATGGTCTTATCAGTTTTTTATCTAATAAATCTTGGATTTCCTTTTTGCAATAATCTAAGAGTTCTTGATTCATTTGGATAGGTCTAGCTTTTGTTTTAATCTTTGATTCCTGAAAATCTTTAATATAAGGAAGGGTGACTATGTGGCTTTTCCTTTTCCAAAATGCATTTGGAATAGTAGAGGAAACTTCTTTAATTATTTTATTTTTAAAATTTTCAATTGCTAATTGCATCTGACTATCTTGAAGTTGATTTTTGATTTGTTGACACACCTTTTCTTGTTTTAGGAGCATTAAATGTTTTTCTTTTGATATGATTTTTGAGATACTATTTATTTGGATTTTTTCTATAACTATATCTTTTAAAATATTCAAATCTTTAATATTAGGAAGATTAAGAAATTCAAATATAATTTCTTGGTCAAATATATTGGTAGAAATTCCTTTAGGAGATACAGTCATGGGTTGGATAAGATTTAAGAAAGGTGTTCCTAATATTACTTCTCTATTTAAATCTTTTACTAAAATAAATGGAGTTTTTATGCATATATTTTGATTACATACATGGGTTCTTGTTAATTTATATTTGACTTTTAATGGCATACCATTAGCAGATGATAGTCTTTCTTTTGTTGGTTCAAAATATTTTATGGGTACTAATCCTTCTTGTATACAGTTAAGGTCAGCACCAGAATTAAAGAGTGCAGTAGTATTAATAGTATATTCTTTATTAATTACAATTTTTAATTTTACATTCCATTTTTGGTAGGATATTTGGGTTAATAGGAAAATATCATTTTTTTATGTTCTTTACTATGGGTTAACAAGGTTTCTTGATCGGAGGTTGAGGCTATAATATCCTTAATATGTTGATTTTTTAGAATTAATACTTGTTTTGTTAATTCTTGAATCTCTGATTTTGATAGTCCCAGTTCCTGTTTTAGAGTTCTAATTTCCTTTTTAATTTCTTTTATTTCAAGTTTAATGTCTTCTATTGGAATTTTTTGTAATTTCTGAGGTTGCTTAGCCTTTTTTAATATTGAATCTAGATCATAACAATTTTCTACAATCTTTTCTTTATTCTTCTTAGTCTGTTGAAGGTTTGCTTTTAATTTTAATAAATAATTTCTTTTTAACTGAGGGTCTTCTATATCTTCAATCATTTCCATAATTAGTTCTTGTTCTCTGGTAATAACATTACAATGACAGTTTTGTTTGATAATTTTGCTACTAGATGAATTATCAGATATTTCTGTATTAGATTCAGTTGATGATGTAATATTATTTATTTCAAAGTCATCTTGAGAATTTTGATTTTTCATATTCTGATTCAGAATTACTTAACATCAATATTTCCAATTATTTTTTGAGGTGTTCATCAATATCTAAGGAATTTATTTTATCTTTTAATGGACAATTATTTTTATAATGTCCTATTTTTCCACATTTATAACATATTGGGGGTATTTTCTGATTGTTAATAGGCTTTTTTCGATTTTTTCTTATGTTGGAATTGATTTGGTTTATTTTTGTAGGGCTTTTTGTAAAAATTATCTTGACTAGATTGTCTTTTCTTTTTATAATAGGGTTTTGGTATTAACTTTTTATGTTTTTTATGTTTTTTTGATAGAGGTAAGTTTTGTTTAGCTAATCCAAATTGTTCACAAAATGTGCCTAACTCTTTATGTGATTGTGTTAATTCTCTTTGTAATCTTTGGTTTAATTGGAAATTAGTACAAATTTCAAATGCTATGTCTTTTATAATGTCTGATATATCTGGAAATGTTAAATGTTCATAAGGTATTATGCCTTCATTTTGTTCTCTTAACCTAGTTTTTACTTTTTCAGCAAATAATCTTGGTAATCCATCAATAAATTTTTCTTTCCAGAACGGGAGACGCTGATCATCTCTCATTCTAAGTTTTGTTAAAAATGTTTCTTCATACCTTCATACCGGTGATAGTCTTGAAGTTTTGGACATTTTAAGTTTGTTAAGATTATAGACGATCTTTCTTTAATTTTTGATGTGTTTCTTATAAAATATTTAACAATAGAAAATATTAAAGTATTGACAGCGTCCTCTATTATTGTTGGATTATCATCTTCATCTTCGACTTTTATAGGTTCATTAAATTCATCAGTCTTGATAGCATTTAATATATTATCTTTTTCTGATTCAGTAAGGTATTTATCCCACCAAGTTTTGAGTCTTCCAGAAAATCCGGATATAAGAATTTCTGCTACGACTTTATCAGAACATTGTTTTTTTCATTTTGTAAGCACTTGCAACCATTGTCATTTCTTGTAATTTATTAATCTTTTGATATTCTGTTAATCCATCTAAATTCCATTTATAGATTCCAGTACCTTTGAAAAATTGAGTTGGTTCAACTAATTCTTCATATTGTTGATCTGGGAAAGATGGTCTTGGATAATAATTTTTTATTTGTTTTGTATTATGTTTGTTATGATTCCATCTGGCCATATTGATTGTTTGATCTTGAGGAGTAAAAGTTTCTAATATTTCTTCAACTTCTGTTTCAGATAATTGTGATAATGTATGAATGGCTTTTATTGATGGAGATGGTGTTTCAGGAGCAATCATAAATGTCAATGTGTTTTGTAATTTCTTAATCTTATTATCAATATCTTGTATTAGATCTTTATCTTTTAATTGAGTATTGATTTTCTTAGGAATTTCGTGAGGAATAAATAAAGGTTTTTGATGTGAATTTTGACCTATTGCAGGTTCTGATTCTTGTAAATTATTTTCAATTCTATTTAATTGATCACTAATTGTTTTAAGGTTTTGATTTGTAAAGTTATTTTGCTCTAGGATTTTTTGTATATCTCTAGATGTTATATCAGACTCTAATGGCGATTTCATTTTATAAGGTGAAGCCTTAATGATTGAATTTCTATATTGGATAAATATTTCTTCATGAGGTGGATGGGTAGATTGTTTAGTACCTTCTGATGTATTCCATTGTTGGGTTTTTTGGGTAACATTTATTTCTTTGGTAAAAAGATAATTTATAGAATTATTGACAGCAAAATTTTCAAACCAATCAAAAAATCTAAAATGAGTTTTATAATTTTGAACATGTTTGTAAAATTTTTCTCTTATTGGTATTCTGGCAACTTCATCAAAATTTGATAAGAACCATTCTCTTTTTTGATCGTTTTCAGATGATTCAAAATCTTTCTTTAATATACTTTGGTTCATAATAAATTCTCTATCTATGACAAATATTTGAGGGTCGTCTTGTATTTGGGATTGAGTTGGGGACATATGTTCAGAAGATTTATCTTCATCATCTTTTTCTTGTTGATTTATTTGATCCGTGTAAATAGGTTGGGGTATCTATTTCTAACTCTATTAAGCTTAAGAGGTTCATAATTGCTTGATGTGAGAATAGAGGAACAAGAAGATCTCGGAGGTTGATAGGATGATCTTGGAGGTTGGTAAGGTTCTCTAGAATAAGAGAATCTAGGAGGTTGATAAGATTCATTAAAATTTTTTGTTTGAAAAGGTATTTCTCCTTCTTCTTTAATTTGTAAATTAGAAAGTTTTGTAGATAAAAATTGAAAGCATTTAAACGCTTTCCTTTATATTATAAAGAAAAAATGGTTTAGTGCTTTCTCCATCAAAAATTAATCTTTTTCAAACTAGAATAAGATTTCTTGGACATTACATTGATCAAGGAACAATCACTCCAATTGAAAGAGCCTTAGAATTTACAAGTAAATTTCCTAATGAAATAAAAGATAAAAAACAACTTCAGAGGTTTTTAGGGAGCCTCAATTATATTTCAGAATATTATCAAAAACTTAGTATCATTGCTGCTCCATTAAGAGAAAGGCTTAAGAAAAATCCTCCCCCATGGTCTCCTCAGCATACCCAAATTATCAAACAACTCAAACAACATCTTAAGTCTTTACCATGTTTGCATATAGCAAACCCTCTAGCCTATAAAATTGTAGAAACAGATGCATCAGATCTAGGATACGATGGTATCCTAAAACAACGTCTTCCTGGCCACCATCAAGAACAATTAGTCCGGTTTACATCAGGAACATGGACTAATGCCCAAAGGAATTATAGCACTATTAAAAAGGAAATTTTATCTATTGTATTATGCATCCAAAAATTTCAAAGTGATTTATTAAATCAAGAATTTTTAATTAGAATTGATTGCAAAGCTGTCAAACATGTTTTACAAAAAGATGTTCAAAATATTGCATCAAAATAAATTTTTGCAAGATGGCAAGCTATTTTATCAATTTTTGATTATAAGATTGAATACATCAAAGGAGAAGCAAATTCCATCCCTAATTTCCTTACCCGTGAATTCTTGCAAGGAAACCATGCCTCCTAAACCTATTAGACCACCTTCATCAACCCAACAATCAATATCAAAAGAATCATATGCTATGATACCTATTAAATCATCCTCTAGCCAAACCACACCCTTACCAACTACCATTCCCAGGGTCCTTCCATTATCTCCGGATTTTGATAGATTTTTTAAAAAGTTTAACTTCCTTGGAGTTTGAAAAAGGTGGAAAATTTTGAAATTTTTTGAGTTTTTTTGAGTTCAAACAGTCCCTTACACCCTAAGTTATATTTTTTGGCCTTTTCAAAGTTTTTTTTTTAACTTACAATTTCAATTTTAAATACATACACTTTTACATTCTTTGAATTTTCTAAAAATTTTGAATTTGGAATATTTTTAACCGTTGAATTTGTTCAATAGCCAAAATTATTTTTATTATCCTTCCCACTTTGGTTGTCGTTTTTTTCATTATCTTAGTATCTTTTAATTAGTAATTTTTATTTTTACATGTTATTTTTATAGTTTTTCATTAAGTTTACTTTATAAATTTAAATTTAAGTTATTTGTATATTAAATTATATTTTTATATCTTGAGGCACAAGTAATTTTTAGTGTGTGTGTGTGTGTGTATATATGATTGTGTGTAAAGTGTGAGTTGTTGTCCCAAAGAATGGGAGAGTTGGGAGAGAGAAAAAAATAAAAAAGAGAAAAGAGAGAAAGGAGAAAGAGAAAAGAAAGAGGAAAGAGAAATGATACAATTTCTAGTATATATATATATAGATATATATATATTATTGTGGGTAAAGTGTGAGTTCTTGTACCACAGAATGAGAGAGTGGGGAGGGAAAAAAAAAAGAAAGAGAGAGAGAGAAAAGAGAAGGAAGAGAAAGAAAAGCAAGGGAAAAGCGAAATGATGGAAAGTAATGATAATGTTTGGAGGATGACGGGAGAGTAATGATAGGTGTTAGGAGAATGGTTTTTTTTTTTTTTTCGTATTGTAGATATATATCCGCAGAAGTTTTCGCAATGCTAAGAGCGATTATTTGACAAGCAATCTTCCATTCTATTTAACACAGTGAAATTATTGTGCATTTATCACTCCTCGAGGAGTCCTTGGGTGCATTTCTTTCAATTCAAACTTATGTCCTTGAAGAGTAAAGTAAGATCATGCGGTCGACCAATTGCTCTCTGGAATTGCAAAAACTTCTACATAACATATGTATATGTATATAGGATGGGTTTTATTATGCTCTATCGGAGAAGATTAAGAAAGCTGAGAGTGCTGGGAGAAGAAGTCGGGAGCAGGAGGAAATCAGACTGCAAGTAGGTGTGTTAAACTTCCGCCAAATTCAAATTTATGGTTCATAGTTTTCTAATTAAAAATATATTAAAAATATTAGTATTATTATTTTATTTTAGGGATAGTTGCTTGAGCATACGAGGAGTCCATTGACCATTTACAGACATTCTTTTACTTCACTTGACATTTGAAGTAGGAATTTAATACATTTTAATTATATAAATGATATGTAAAATATTTTAATAAATTTTTGTACGTTTATTTTGTATTCACTACGTTGCATGAATTCGGTCCGAATCAGGACGCCACAATGTCCTGGCCGAAATTAACTTGCTGGGAGATATGTATAAATGGAGGGATACGCTTGGCATATTTCATAAAAGTTCTTAAAATGATTATTTAGCCCTAATAGTTTCTTATAATTATGAATTGACCCCAAAAAGTTTTAAAATTTTCAGTTTGACCCAATAATTACTAAAAACTTTTGATTGGCCCAAAAGTTTTAGATAATTATATAGTGACCCCAAAAAAAATTACAAATTACGAAATAGTGCCAAGTTTTAATAAAATTATAATTTTACCCCTAAAAGTTGTGAGAAATTATAATTTCACCCCTAAAGTTGTGGGAAATTATAATTTTGCTCATGAAATAATTCTGATATTTTTATTTTAGCGATAACCTTTGGCCAGAATCACTTAATATAAAAAGACTAGAAATTGCTTGTGTCCAAAGGCACAGAAATATAATTTAATATGTAATAGCTCAAATTTAAATTTATAAAATAAACTTACATGAAAAACTATAAAAATAACATGTGAAAATAAAAATCACTAATTAAAAGATACTAAAGTAATGAAAGAAAAGACAATTAAAGTGAAAAGAAAAATAAAAATAAATCTGGTCATTGAGCAAATTCAACGGTTGAAAATATTGTAAATTCAAAATTTTTAGCCAACCCAAAGAGCGTAAAAGTGTATATATTTAAAATTGAAATTGTAAGTAAAAAAAAAAAAAAACTTTGAAAAGGCACAAAAATGTAATTTGGTGTGTAAGGGTTGTTTGAACTCAAAAAACTTTAAAAATTTTCATCTTTTTCAAATTCAAAGAAAGTTAACTTTTTAAAAAATCTATCAAAATCCGTTTAAATGAATTTTGACAGATTTTTAAAAAGTTAGACTAATATTTATACTAAAAAGTCTCATTAAACTCAAAAAATTTTCAAGATTCTCAATTAAAATTTTGTTATGTGTCACTTTTATACATTTTCTAACAATTTTATATCAAATCAAATACAAATATTCAACTATCATTTTAAAATAATTTTTACACTTCAAATTTTAAAAATATAACTTTTCTTAATTTTTAAAATTAATTTTTAATTTTTAATTTCAAAATATCATTTCGAGATTTACATTTTAAAATTTTAAACCCACATAAACCCATTAGCCCACATGCAAACTCTCTCTCTCTCTCTCACACACACACACAAACCCATTAGCCCGCCCTTTGCCCCCTAAATCTTCCCGCAACTTGAGCCACGTAGGACAACTATCCCGTCAAGTTTTCTCACTTATTATATAAATATATCACGTGCGCGCTGTCACACCCCCAACTTAATCGTCCGGGACAGACAGCGTGGGAATGCAAAACCAAAGTAAATAATAAAGTTCAGTCCAAATTCAAATCACATTAAATTAAGATCATCAAATTATCCAAAATTATTATTTATTCCCATATAAAATAATATTCTATTTAATCACCCATAATTAAGACCGGACTCAGACTACTCTAGCCTAAGTTGCTTACGTATCCCACCTCGGGAATCAGTCTTCGTAGTTTATAATTGATATTTCTTATTTCATTACCAAACTCATAATCAATAGAATAATCCACACATCTCAACAACAAATGTAGCAATCACATTATCTTAATATATATATATATATATATATATATAAACCAAATAGGGAACTATGTTACATCCCAATTATTGTACGACCTAGGAGAATCGTGTTACATCTCTTAACCCTTCTCATAGGGAACTGTGTTATACCCTTAGTTAAGCATCTGCTTATCTCAAACAAGGTAATCAATATAAATAACAGTTGAGGAACTAGGTTACACCCCAATCAGCTAAGACTTAGGGGAACCATGTTACACCCCCTGGCTCTTTTTTAAGAAACCGTGTTACACCCCTTAGCAGGCATTTGCTTATCTCAAACAGGCATCCGCTTACCTTAAGTAGGCATTCGCTTACCTCTAGCAGGTATTAGTTTATCTCAAGCAAGATCCGGCTACAATCCAAAAAATCTCATAATATCTCACCTTGATATTAGTGCCCAACTTCAAATGACTAACCTTTAATTATATATGTCGCTAGGGGATCATATGATATTTTTAAAATCTCATTTTCTCATTTTTTTCAAATCATGAATCCCGTCCATATATATGTAACCCGTGTCTTGGCACGCCACAATATGAATGTGGCGTTCTTAGCCAATTAATATTCTCAACATAAATTAGATAATGCCGCCCTAGTCCCAATGCATATGAAATGTTCAATTATGCTTACTAATTTTCTTCAAGAGTTCAAAACATTAAGAAAGCATGCTATAGTAATTATCCATTATGTCTCATATAATTTAATCATCAATTATATTTTATATAATTTATTCACAAATAGGATCATGTTCTACCATTAGCAATATAAAATAAAGTATACCTTAAATATCAAAATTTACACTTTTTCTAACATCTTTCTAATTCTATAACATCAACTATAATTTTTCATAACTTTAGGGGCAACATTATTATCCTCCCTAATTTTTTAGAGGTAAAATCATGATTTTCCTAAACTTTAGGGGTCATTTTGTAATTATTTAAACTCTTGGGATCCACTTTGTAATTATTTAACCTCTTGGGGAATCACTTTGTAATTATCTAAAACTTTGAAAGCCATTTTATAATTATATGAAACTTTGGAGGTCATTTTGTGATTATCTAAAAGTTTTGGGCCCAAATAATAATATTTCTAATTATTTTCTCTATTCTTTTCTTTTTTTCCTTTTCTTTTTCTTTTTCTTTTTCTTTTTCTTTTTCTTTTCTTTATCTTTATCTTTATCTTTATCTTTTTCTTTTTCTTGTTCCTGTTTCTTCTTCTAGTGAACACCCTGGCCTTTCAATTTCGGATTAACTTCACATTATAGTTTAAATTTAATCACTTTTACAAAAAATAAATGTATAGAAATTTATCTTAAAATCTGTATATATCATTTATGTAATTATCATAAATGTATAGAATCACTTTGTAATTATCTAAAACTTTGAAAGCCATTTTATAATTATGTGAAACTTTGGAGGTCATTTTGTGATTATCTAAAAGTTTTGGGCCCAAATAATAATATTTCTAATTATTTTCTCTATTCTTTTCTTTTTTCCTATTTCTTTTTCTTTTTCTTTTTCTTTTCTTTATCTTTATCTTTATCTTTTTCTTTTTCTTTTTCTTGTTCCTGTTTCTTCTTCTAGTGAACACCCTGGCCTTTCAATTTCAGATTAACTTCACATTATAGTTTAAATTTAATCACTTTTACAAAAAATAAATGTATAGAAATTTATCCTAAAATCTGTATATATCATTTATGTAATTATCATAAATGTATAGAATCACTTTGTAATTATCTAAAACTTTGAAAGCCATTTTATAATTATATGAAACTTTGGAGGTCATTTTGTGATTATCTAAAAGTTTTGGGCCCAAATAATAATATTTCTAATTATTTTCTCTATTCTTTTCTTTTTTCCTTTTTCTTTTTCTTTTTCTTTTTCTTTTCTTTATCTTTATCTTTATCTTTTTCTTTTTCTTTTTCTTGTTCCTGTTTCTTCTTCTAGTGACACCCTGGCCTTTCAATTTCGGATTAACTTCACATTATAGTTTAAATTTAATCACTTTTACAAAAAATAAATGTATAGAAATTTATCCTAAAATCTGTATATATCATTTATGTAATTATCATAACCCAAAAGTACGAAAAATTCAACACATATACGTAATATATACACACTCGTATATACATATACATATCTCACAAAATTTCACCAAATCAAGCAATAAATATACCAAAATAATCCTTGCAACGTCTAGAATATAAATATAGGTCCCATTTACCTCAGATTTGAAGAGAAAATGAGAAATAAAGAGATTTTAATTTAGATAACAAACATTTCGGTGTCGATTTCTTCCACCTCGAGCGAAATCACGCGAAACGGACACCGCTACAGTATTCACGGTGTCGAAAACTACCCGATCTACCTTCTTTTCTTCCTGAATCCCTCTTTCACCTCCCTCTCTTTCCCTCTTTCTCTCTCTTTTCTCTCTCTCCCTGCGCCCTCTTTGGAAACCCATGGCCCAGGAAGAAGAAAAAAAGAAAGGAAGGGAAAAAGAAAGTGCTGGGCCCTTGGCTTAGTTTGCCTAACTTAACACTATTTCAGATTATTTTCAGTTTATAAAAATAAAATAATTAAATTCTATCTCTAATTTAATATTTTATCAGTTTAAAATAATATATAAATTGTCAAATTTAAATACTTGGTGTTACATGCGCACCCACACATACATATATAAATATATATATATATATACACGCCAACTTGGTGCCCAACTAAGAACAAAGGGCCAAGGCTTTAGAAGGCTTCGGTCAAATTTGACAAAATTAAAATTTTCTATAAAATTATATATATATTAAAATAATATATTTTAAAATTTAAAATTTTGAGTTATTACACTTGCGAAGTGGGTTAATAAAATAATATATATATTATAATATTTTTTACATTTTGAAAATATTTTTATAATATTTTATTTATTATATTTTAGATTAAAACAATATTATTTTGATTTAATCGATTTATTCACGGATAAATTTTGAATTTGAATATTTCTTTATCAAGTCAAGCTCGAACTTATACAAAAATTCGAATTGATTTCAAACTCAAGTCCAATACAAATAATTCAAGCTGCTTTTGAATAAATTAAAATTTGACTTAACTCAATTCGTTTTCACTCTTAAATTGAAGTAAATAATTAATTAGAGAAAAGAGAAAAAAGGGGAATGAAAATTAATTATTTTTCTTTTTATCTTGTCCTGTTTACTTCATTTCATTTATATTCACTCCCTCCCAGACAAAGGCTGAGTATAAAAGTGAATACTTAGCAAATTAAAGAAACAAAAATGTAAATTTCTCAATATTGGCAGGTGGGTTTGAACACATGGAAAGTTGAATCATTGAGGTTAAATTAAATTAAATTTAAAAAAAGAAAAGGAATGAAAAAGGAATCGTTGAGAAAACGATGGAAGTATCTTCTCCGTAGCACGCTTCGATCTGATCCGGTGGAGTCGAATATAAATACATTCGTCTAATTCATCAAAGTATTGTAAATCAGTGAAATAGTTAAGATGGGCCTTTCATTGATCGACTTGGTATCCTTACTCATCTTGCTCTGTTTTGTTTCAACCGGAACAAACTTGGTCTCATCTGAGTCATTGGATCTTTCTCCCAAGAGTTTTGTCGTACACGTGTCGCAATCACAGAAGCCGCCTACTTTCCGTACTTATCGAGAATGGTATTGCTCGATGCTTGAATCTCTGCCCTTTAATCGAGCAAGGTTTTGGTCCATCCTTGAATCTCCGTCCGAATGCTCTGCTGCCGTTGCAAACAGTACTACTACTGCCACTAGAAATGAGATTATCTTCTACACCTATGAACTGGCGGCATTCGGCTTCGCTGCCTGGCTCACCGACGCTCAGGCGGCGGAGCTGCGGAAGGTCGCCGGCGTTATCGCCGTGCTACCAGCCGACACCCACCAGATCCAAACCACTCGCTCCCCAAGCTTTCTTGGTCTCACGGACTCCTCAGGACTCTGGCCCCTTTCTCAGTACGGCGAAGATGTTATCATCGGAGTCCTTGACAGCGGGATCTATAACAATGCACATCCGAGTTTCTCCGACGCGGGACTCACTCCGGTGCCCGCCAGTTGGAGACGGGAATGCGAAACCGGACCAGACTTCCCACATTCGTTTTGTAATCTAAAGGTGATTGGCGCGAGAGCTTTCAAGAAAGGACAGCGGGCGAGTTCGCCGAGAGATTACGAAGGACATGGGACACACGTGGCCTCCACAGCTGCTGGAGCGGCAGTTGCAAATGCCGAATTCTATCAATATGGAGTTGGCAAAGCAACGGGCATCGCCGTCAAGGCGAGAATTGCCGTTTACAAGGTCTGTTGGCTGAACGAAGGCTGTTCAGAAGCCGACATCCTCGCCGGAATGGATCAAGCCATTTCCGACGGCGTTCACGTCGTTTCTTTCTCCCTTGGACCTAATAAAGGTGTTATACCTCCGCCGCCTTACTACAGCGATAACATTGCAATCGGAGCTTTCGGAGTCGTCCGAAATCAAATCGTATTCTCGTGCGCAGCAGGCAACTTGGGTCCCCTTCCTTACACCGCTCGTAATCTTGCACCGTGGATGCTCACCGTCGGAGCATCCACAATCGATAGGAGGTTTGCGGCGGATGTTGTTTTGGGTGACCGTACAATCATCCAAGGTGTGTCAATCTTCTACCCTTCTACTGCAGGTAAGACAATTTCGGAGACAATTTCTGGGCCACTGGTATACGCCGCCGACGCTGGAGATTTGTATTGTCGCCCAGGCATGATTGATCCATCAAAGGTCACCGGAAAAATCGTGTTATGCGATCGCGGTGGAGGTATCACTGAAATAGATAAAGGGAATGTCATCGAATCGTCAGGTGGCGTCGGAATGATAGTGGCGAACATAGCACCCAACAACGGCGATGGCATCACCTCATTCCCGTATCTGTTCCCCGCAACAATGGTCGGAAAAATTGACGGCGATTACATAAAAATTTACGCCCGATCATCCTCTTCTCCTAGTGGCACTATCCAGTTTAGAGGAACGCTGACCGGACATCTTTCTCCACCCGCTCCAAGAGTTGCCAGTTTTTCAGGCCGCGGTCCCAACCAACTTACGCCGGAGATTCTCAAACCTGACGTCATAGCTCCGGGTGTTGATATCTTGGCTGGTTGGACCGGTGATGCTAGCCCCAGTGGATCATCCGTTGACCCGAGAAGGGTCCAATTCAATATCATATCCGGTACGTCCATGGCGTGTCCCCACGTGAGCGGCTTGGCTGCCCTGCTTCGCAAGGTATATCCGAATTGGTCCCCAGCTTCTATCAAATCTGCCCTTATGACCACTGCCACAAATATGGACAATTCTCAGAGCATTATTATTGATGCTGCCACCAGAGAGATATCAACACCGTTTGTCCACGGATCAGGGCACGTGGATCCGACTAGAGCGCTTGATCCAGGGTTGGTCTATGACTTGGGTGATACTGATTACTTGGCATTCCTTTGCTCTATTGGATACACCAAGGAACAAATTGAGCTCTTTCTCAGAGGGTCTGGCCACGTGGATTGCAGCACACCGACGTTATCTAGTCCGGGCGATCTGAACCTTCCATCATTCTCCGTGGTGTTTAATCCGATCAAACGTGAGGTGATATACCAAAGAAAGGTGACAAATGTCGGAAGTTTAGCGGATGTAACTTACACAGCTTCGTGGTCTGCCCCACCAGGTGTTCAGTTCACTGTCACCCCAAACGCACTCGAGTTTAACGAGCAGAACAATATCCTTACATATGAGGTCAAGTTCACCCACATTGGAATTACTTCACAGGCATTTGGGTTCCTCGAGTGGTCCGATGGAACTCATCGTGTGAGGAGCCCGATTGCTGTCATGTGGAGCGAGAGTACTTCGGTGTGAGATTAATTTGTAGTATTACCCATAGCATATTAGCATATTAAGTTGGGGGATAAAGTATGAAACAATAGAAAGAAAATTAGTTTTTGGTTGTGGTATTAATCCCTGTATGACTAATATAGCTTCACTATGTTATTCGTTATCTTATTTCACACTTCACTAATTGGGAGGGATTGCTCAACCGATGCAATTTTGCTCCCCAGATATGGCATATGTGGGGGTCACGAGTACAATTAATAGAATCAATTTCCCATATACCTTCAAAGAGCTCACAGGCCCGGCCCTTTTGACTCACATTGTGGAAGAGTTTGAATTAATTTATTAGGCATGTGAAATAAGTCTGGCAAAAAAATAATAATAATAATAAAATTTCGCCTGATTTGAGTTTTGAATCGGCTTTGAGATTGGGACCATAAGTTTGGATCCGGCCCGGCAGGTCTAATTTTTTAAAACTAGACTCATTTACATTATGTTATAAATTGGACTTGTGATAAAGCCAAGCCTGAGCTTAGGTTGATTCCAAAGTGCATTATACTCCCATGAAAACCTGACCCATATTTGATCAGCTCTCCTCAATAAACATAAATAAATATTTAGTTATTACCATGATATTTGTTTCACAAGTTTTGATCATCAATTAATAAAGCGAGTAATCACACTTACCTTAGTTATGCAAATAATCTTGCCTTACTATCATCATACAATTGTGGATGAACCTCGAAGTTAACATGAAAGTAATATATAAATACTGTTATTCAATTTTACAAACAATCGCTTTTTTTTTTTTTCCAGGGGCAATTGTGTAAATAAATTGAAAGACTTGCAATCCATTCAATCTTAGTAGTATTCATCAATTCCGTACCAAGACGAGTGCATTTTCCTCTGTGTTAGGGTTTCGTACATCAATTGTAGCTCGTGTTCCACAGTAATATCATCTTTCAAATGCAAAAACATGAGCATACTAAAATCTAATTAAACAAAATTAAGTTGAGGCTAAATTGATAATTTGATTCAAAACGAGAAAAAAAGGTTCATGTACACATTGAGTTTAAATATGTACCTCGTGATTAGTTTCATCATACGAATTATGAGTTTCATCATCATCAACTTGTATTTCATGAAATTGCTATTGAAGAAAAGTTTTACAAAGATCATTATAATTTCTACTTCTTCTAATGAGGATTGTTCTACTTCGACACATTCCATTTTTAATTATGTCAATCTTGAACAAATTCCGGTAGTGAGTCTTTTTTTTTTTTTTTTTTTTTTTGAATATTTCAGAATGTCTGAGTCAACTTAAGCGCACCTTGACTAATCTCTGAGATCTTAAAGTTAACAATCGGGTGAATCTCCAGTGACCCTGAATAGATCCGAACTAGTGACCACTGAGAAGCAAACTTAAGATCTTACCAGTTGAGCTAACTCTTAGGGTTCTGGTAGTAAGTCATCCACTTTTATTCCACTTGAAAATGAGCTAGGGTCCATTTATAAATATAATGAAAAAATAAATAAATAAATTTCACCACTATTTCATTTATGTGTTTATTGAAATTCATGCATCTATTAAGATTTAAGGACGATTGGGTTAATTCATTTAATAAGACTCTATATAGTAACATTTAAGTTTTTTTTTTTATATTTATTTGTTTTTGTTTTTAAATTTTTTTCTAAAATAAAGATAGAAAACACGTTTGGTAATGTAATTTTGTTGACGTTAACTAATTTTATTAGTTTTTATAAAATTAATGAATTTAATAAAATATATTTCATATTAATTTAATAAAATGTATGTACATTAATAATTTAATGTTAATAAATATTTATTTTTAACAACAATTAATTTTATAAAGTACATTAATAAATAATGTATTTTAATAATAAATTATTGTCATATTTTTTAAATTTAATTTAATAAAATATTTTAATAAAATAAATCATTTTAAGAGATATTTATTATTTATTAAAAATTTTAATTTTAATAAAATAAATTATTATTTTATAGTTATTTTAATTTGAATAAAAGAGAAATGCATATATGATTCAGACTCCTCAAAGAAATGCAAAAAGTGCTAACGTCTAAGGGTACAAAGTTTATTTTATTTTATTTTTTTTAACTGAGAAAATTTATATTAGAAGTTAACCGAGTCCAAGAGCCTCCCTCTTAACAATACAAAGCAGTTTAGGAGGGAGGTTGGCAAGAGAATATCTAAGCGACAAAGTTTAATTACTTATATAATATATATGAGCATGTTTTTAATAGAAACCAACCCAGCCATATAAAAACACGGTTTTCAAGAGTAATAGGATGGTACAAATGATCCATACTTTTTAAGCAGATGATAGAGGGTTCCAAGAGACCAAATTTTTATAAGAAAATGAGTGTATTTGAAATTGTATAAAAGTGTATAAAATAAAATAAAATTGTAAAAATAAATATTTCGTAATTCGTACAGTGAGTGAAGAATTTAAATTTTACTATCTCGTAATTTGTATTTGTAGAGATTTGTAAGATTTTATTTTATTTTGTTTAACTCCAAACAGAACCAATATTATCTCACTGCTTAGGTAGTGCTTTTTTTTTTTTTTTCCTGACCTTTATTGAAACTTGTGGCCAAATGACAAACAAGCACCATATTTTTTAAATTGGAGTAATCAAAGAGTGTTAAATCTAGAGTTATGTGATCACCTTTGTGAGAATTTCTCATAGCTTGCCTATATCTTGATTAGGGAAAAAAAAAAAAAAAAAAAGAAAGAAAGAAAGGAAAAGGAGGGCTGACAGCTAGTTCCATATTTATTTGTTCTTCTACGCATCTTTAATTTTGGGATTTTGCATAGCTCAATTAAGTTAATGTTTAGTGTTGGGATACACTAGTTGGAGTTCTAAATTGTATTGATGAACAACTAGAGAAAAAAAGTGATCACTCTAGAATTTGACATAGAATAGTGAGAAATGTTTGTGATTAGCCAATAATTAAGCTTGTTAATGGCGTGGATCTAGATTTAATCCTGATCAATCCATTAGATTCAGAATTAATTAAAATAAATCTGATCCAAATTTAAAAATAATCAAATTAGATTTATAAGATTCAGTCTAGAGCCCATATATCTAATAGATTTGATTTATTTTGAAAAATAATTTTTTTAAATCATAATTTCATAAAAATAAGAAAATATATTTTATTTAATATATAAATGCATATAATAACAAACAACATGAAAGCTGAAAGAGGTGATGACCGGAGTGATGGGTATAGATTTCCTAGTAGTGGATTGCGGGTGCAATTTCTTCACCAGAATATTGAAAGTACCAAAATTAGGGCATAGGGGCACCATGTTGGTGTGCAAGAATGCTAGTTCAAGAGAAACTTTAGATTTCAGGTGACGCAGTGTTCTTGACAGCGCATCACGCTGGCTAGTTTGGTCAGAGTCTTTGCCAACCAATCAAGGATTGGATATCGCCCATGTCAGAGCCACCGAGAAAATTCAGTTCATGTTAACCGAGCCCACCGAAGTGCAAGTGAGCATCAAGCTTCATCTCTCGATCTGTGGAGTCCGGTCCACGCACAAACCACTACAGGCAGCTTCAAACACGCGAAAATTGATAGAAGAGTATTGGGGTGATCATCTCATCTATTTAAGCTAATCTAAAATTTGAAGTTTGGACTGAATAAAGAGTTTAAAGATAAAATAACTAAGTTACAAAAATTTAAGTTGAACAAAAGATTTAAAAATAAAAGAAGGTGAATTATAAAAATCTAATATAAACTTAATTTTAAAAAAATTAAAAAAATGAACTAATATTTTTTGGCCCGATTTACTCGAATTATAGCACAAGACAATCTTAATAAATTAGGTGACATTTGGTTTATTTTTTTATTTTTTGTTTTCTATTTTTATTTTATACTTTAAAAATCTTAAAATAAGAAAATAAAAAATATACTGTTTTTATTATTTTGAGATTTTTTTATTTTAAGTTAAAAATACTCAAAATGACTTTTTATCATTTTTTATTTTATGTGTAAATTTATTTTTTGTTTTCTAAAATAAATTTTAAAAATATAAGTGATCAAATGTGTTTTGAACTGTTTTCTTTATTTTCAAAAGTATAAAATAAAAAATATCTTTAAAATAGAAAATAAAAAATAAAAATTAAAAATTAAAAAACAAATCAAATGAGCCGTTAAGGTTTCTAAAATGATCAATTGAGTTGTGATTCTAAAATGATCAATTGAGTTGTGACTGGTCTTTCATGTTGACTGAGGTTAGGATTGATCAAAATTTTGTGGTAACTTACAATTGCCGGCATGCCCAAAAGCACAGTGAATTGAAAGAGATGGAATGAACAAGTTGCGCTTCAGATCTAATTAAAACAGTAAGAAATAAGACTTGGGGGAACATTTCTCCACCAACATTGACATTGAGCCTTACTTCTTTTGCGTAAACTTTTCACCCTGGTGATTCGGTCGACTTGCAATGTAACTTTCGGACAATTACACTGATCTCGAAGCAACAAAACCCCCTTATTACCCAACAAGCTCTGAATTATGTCAAATCAGCTCAGGCAGCAGCTGAGAAACTCAGCCCTCACACTTAACAAAAAAAGAAAAAAGACAAAAAACTCAACCCTCAAATTTTGACCATAAGGGACCGACTTACACTGTTATATTCGAAGTTTTAAAATTTTTTAAAAATCTTTAACTTTTTTCTTATTAAAATCTATTACGTATCATTTTAATATCATTTTAACATTTTTTTTTTAATTTTTGTTTACCTTTTTCGGAAATCTAAGGACATATTTGGTCACACTAAATTTCACCAAAATTTATTAACTTTAACTAATTTTTATACTATCTTCCAATCAAAAGTTTCCACATATCATCTTTATATCACATCTTTTCACTTTTATTGTACTTTTACCTTCACTTTTTATCTACCAAACACCCCTTAAATACCTTTATAATCTTCAAATTGTGAAAAAATCACCATAGGTGTGTTTAGAGTGAGATAAATTGAGAGTTCGTAATGCGTACAGTGAAAGAAAAAAGTTGATGTGATATAAAGTTAACAGAAATTTATAAAATTTTTTATTATTTGTTTGCAAACTAAACGGAACCGATATATAACATAGGATATTATAAATATATAATTTTTTTAAATATGGTTATTTCAACTTTTTTTACTTTGAGCAGTTAATGGCATATGAAACTTTTACTATTGAATCATTAATAAGATATAAAATTTAATTTTTAATTTTTAAATAAGTCTATCAATGAATTTTATATATTTATTTTTTTATTTTAAATCTATGATCATTAATTTATATTGTTTATTCAATATTCTTAAATAGATTGCTGAATAACTATTTGATTATGAAGTTATATTTTTGAAGTTAAAAAAAATATTAAAATTTATCAGAATTTGCTAACCATACTAAATTTTTAATTCCGTCCATTGGCACATTAGCTACGAGTTGAGGTTCAATGTTCACCAAAACCGAAACAAATAATAGGGAAAAACTAAAATTAGCAAACCATTTCCAATAGGCAACCATATGCTGTGGTGTTATTTGCAAAATACTTAATTTTTGTTAAAAATATTCTTGGACACCACTGTAGGAATTCATAAATTCATCGTGTATACGAAGAAATCATTGAACTGAGTTCATTTCTCTCGATCTGCATTAGTTAGCTAGAAAAAAAAAATTAGAAAAAGGGGATTAATTAATTAAGGATTTATTTCATTTACATTCTTTATAGTTTTGACTCTGTATATCTAAACTTTACAAATTTTATAAGCATGCATGTGGACTCTTGAGGATTACATTACATTTACTCGGGCCTTTTTTGTTAAAATTTTCATCTAAAAAATAATTTTTACTAATTTAATAGTATAAAATTACCTTTATTTATTTACATATATTATGATATGGTGTATTTATATTTTTTTTACAAAAATTACATTATAATCAAGTTATTAAATTTTTTTATAAATCTTTTTTATATTAGTACTTTAAATTATTATACTTCACATTAATATTTCAAATTTATATTATAAATTTAAAATTGTACATATACATAAATTATCATAATTATTTTTTTTCTATTATTAATCTAATAT
Organism: Vitellaria paradoxa; assembly: GCA_019916065.1. Taxonomy (NCBI): domain Eukaryota; kingdom Viridiplantae; phylum Streptophyta; class Magnoliopsida; order Ericales; family Sapotaceae; genus Vitellaria; species Vitellaria paradoxa. The sequence continues at coordinate 37,407,933 of CM034239.1, read as the reverse complement.
ACTAAACATGGAACAGAGAAAATTTTAATTTCTTTTCTTTCACTTCATTTCTATTAACATCAAACAATAATGGGAGAACCTTAATTACTCTCAATTTTCTTTTCATGCATTTTTTTAAATTAATAGTAATGGTATAAAGGTAATTTCATAGTAATAAATTGATCAAAAATTACTTTTTAAATGAAAAATCTAATGAAAAATGCATGTTCGAATGAATGTAATACAAAAATCAAGGAATTTAGATACACATTTATAACACATGTGGGGTCAAGGTACATAAAGTCAAAACCATATGAAGGAGCCGGCTTCCTCGCTATTTGTTTTTTTGTTATTCTACTATTATTATTAAATCTCAACCCTTTATTTCCTCCAATAGTAAAAAATTTAATTTTTGTAGGCTCCATTTTAAAAGTCTTTTCTTTTGTTTTCTTGCCTTGATTTTTCCATTAGATTCCCACTACTAGAAATTGACTAATCGGCGAGTGAAAAATTCGGGCGACCGCTTTTGGCGGTCGCTATAATGTTATTAGCGACCGCTTAAAGCGGTCGCTATATTGGGCGTCGCTAATCAAGTGCGCAAAAGAAAAGGCGACGAAAAAATTCGGGCGACCGCTTATGGCGGTCGCTAATATCTTTTAGACAACAGCATTAGCGACCGCTTTAGGCGGTCGCTAATACTCTAATTAAATCGGGCAGAACGCCTCTCTTTTTTTTCCTCTTTCCCTCCCTCTTTTTCCTTTCCCTCCCCCGCGCTCTCTCCTCTCTCCCCCGGCCCCTTTCTCCTCCCTGCCCTCCTCCCTTTGCCGCCGCTGCCATAGCCGGACGCCGGCGCCGGCGCCGCCGCCACCCGTAAGTTCTCCCTCTCTAGCTCTCTCTCTCTCTCTCTCTCTTTTGCTTTCTCTTGTTCTTTGTTTCTCTCTCTCTCTTTTCCTCTCTCTCACTAATAATTTTTTTTTGTGTATTAGAGTTATTTGGAGGCCTCACTACCACACCACCAGGTTTGATTTTTTTTTTTAGTTTGAATTATTTTTTTTTATTTTCTGATTTTTTTGTTTATTATTGGATGAATGTAAATAATTTTTTTTTTTTTTGTTTTTGTGGTTAGGGTTTGCTGATTCATCTATGCATGCATGTATATATTATTGTGTGTTTTTTTTTATTTTACTTATTCATTAATTTGTTAGTTTCATATATTTGCTGTTAATGTTGGATGTTGGTTGTTTGATTGGAATGTTTTTTTTTTAATTGTTGGTTGTGAAATGTAATATTAATTATTGAAATGTTATTGTTGAATTTTTTTTTTTTACTGTGTAATGTAATTTTTTTATGTTTTTTTTTTAAATTTTTGTATGTTGCTGTTTTTTTATTTTTCTGTTTTTTTTTTTTAATTTTTTTATGTATTAGCGACCGCTAGAAGCGGTCGCTAATTGTCTGACGTTTTTAACTCAAGCGGTCGCAGGCGCGGTCGCAAAAACTTTAGCGACCGCCTTTGGGGTCGCTAATACTTTTTAGCGACGACCCAAATGCGACTTGCTTGACGCGGTCGCTAAGCCGTCGCTAATACTTTTAGCGACCGCTATTTTACCTTTAGCGACCGCTTGTGGCGGTCGCTAATACCCCTCTTTCTACTAGTGTCCCCCCTTTTTTTTGTCTCAGGAGAAACTCAACTCTCATATAATCAAGCATGCAGTAAAACAGCATCGAAAGGGATAGTTGAGTTGGTTCGGATGGCGGACTGAAGGGCCTGGGATCAATAGGTCCCGAGTTTGACTCCTCTTGGGGTAGTCCTTTCTCTAATTGTGAAGAGCCATCTAACAGCCTTCTCGGCTGAACCGGTCAGCCAGGGCCTGCTTAGGCTAGTTTATCTCCTCGTGGTTCTTTGCCGGCTAGGGCCACTGGGTGGGTTTCGCCCAGTGCGCATCTATGAATAGCGGCTGCGGGTTTCTCTCCGACCCCAGAAGCATGCAATAAAACAATTAGAAGTGAAAGTGAAAATAAAAAATACAAACAAATCAAAAATTACTATATAATGGAGAAAGGCTCATCGTAGTTCTAGGCATTGTCCTCCACCACCAACAAGGCAGGCCCTGTCAGCATAGCGCCTTGCGGTGGTGCTGCCGCCACCATCGACATGCGATGTTAACGAATGGGCGGTTCCTCCAGGCGGCAGCAGCGCAAGTAATGTGCTTAACACCGATGACGCTCTCGGACTTAAGATCAGTCCCACCATCATCCTCATCATGAAGCTTTGCTTCATCAGTTGCACCCCCGGGCTCAAGATCAATCCCACCGCCATCCTCGTCGTGAGGCTCTGGTTCATCGACTTCGTCATTGCTCTCCGTTTTCGACAAACTTTACCGCTATTATAGGGTGTGTTTGAAATTATATAAAAGTGTATAAAATAAAATAAAATTATAAAAGTAAATATCTCGTAATTTGTGTAATAAGTGAAGTATTTAAATTTTGCTATCTCATAATTTGTATTGGTAGAGATTTGTAAAATTTTATTTTATTTTGTTTAACTCCAAACGGAACTTATTCTAGTCCTAGTGCTTTATTTGATTTCAAATTTCTAAAAATGGGGTCCACAAAAAGTTGAATTTTTAGCCATTAAATAAAGAGCCCATTTGGCAACTTAAAAATTAGTAAAAAAATGCCAAAAGTTATTTTTGGTGTGTTTGGCAAAATCACAAATTTTTTCACTTTTTTGATTTGTTACAATAAAAAGTACACTCCATAATTACAACTTTTTTGATTTGCTACAGTAAAAAACATACCAAACACTCAAAAGTTATCACTTTTTTGCTTTGCTACAATAAAAAATTTACCAAACACTCAAAAGTTACTAAAAAATGCTAAGAATTTCACTTGGTTCAACCAAACACACAAAAAAGTGTAAAAAAAACTTAAAAAATTATTAAAACTTGAGTTTTTTTGAACTTCTAAACACCCCAAAATAAAGGGCTAAAATCTAATAATAATAGAGGAATAGTAGAAATGCAAATAGCAGAGGAGCCGGCTCTCCCACATGAATATAGATGAAATAAACTCATTAATTAGTTAATATATGATGCATATACACACACACAAAACCAAGACCGGGTTTGTCCACAACAGAGCATTTCTAAAGAAAAGATTAGCCGGTGACAAGATCCCTTCTAGCTGTGCACGTACCAACTACTCTCCTCATTTTGGGTGGTATGTCTATGTTTTTATCTTAATAAACTCACACCAAATTACAAATTAGGTCAATTTCTAGTAGGCCATTCAACCCCATCAGGCACCGGCTTGACCGGCCCCTGCCTTCTATGGCCTCCATTTTCCTTCGTTGGGGAATCATGTCCGATTTTTAAGCCAACTACTACAAGAATTTGATTGTCCTCATATACATGTAGATTTATTATTATTATATATATATATATATATACACGCACATGCACACGCACGCATACAAAATGTCATACTTTGTCATTTCCAATGCATGACTTTATATGTAATAAGCATGCACTCTAATTCATTTTAACTGGTGACCAAGTCACCCCTTGTTGACTTTTCCTTGTCCTTCTTTCACTATGCGAGGAATCTTGGGTGCCCATCACCCCTTGTGTTTAAACATGATGCAAATCTTAGATAAGCATGATTAATTAGTTCTTCTCCTTGTTAATACGTGATATAAAACAAAAACACAAGGCAAAATTACTTTGAGAAAATACAATTATGATAGCATATATATATATAATAATTTAAAATTGATAGAATTTAGTTTAATTATTTAACATATTTATTAAATTTTAAAATATTTAAGTATAAGCACATATATGTATTAATTATGAACCTCAATACAATATCGTTTTTAGTCTTAGCTAGGGCCTATTTAAAGTTATAAAAATTGAGATAAAATATAATTTGAGCTATTTTTTAACGTTTAAGTGTAAACTATAAATCACAAAAAATAGAGATGAATAGTTCTACTTGAGCGGATTTTTTCTACTCGAGCAGAGTTGAAAAGGCACTTTTTGACTTTTCTGTCATGACTTTTTGAATTTTTTAGAAATATTATTGAGATTTATAGAAATGTTCTTGTAATTTGTAGAAATTTTATTGATATTTTTAGAGATTTTTTGAGATTTGTTGAGATATATAACTTTATAGAGATTTACAAAAATTCACGTAGTTTGAGTTGTAAAAAATTTTGCAGAAAATTATAAAAATTTTTAGAAATTTTCAACTTTTTTCGAAACTTCAAACGGACCCTTAGTTGGCATTAGTGGTGATGGATAGCAAACAAAATAAAATTTTTATAATAAAAGTATATAGTAGGAGCAGGTATGACAAATCACATATATTCCAAAGTTTCAAAACTTTTATCATCCTCAACTTTATTCAATAAAGTTTTGATCCCAAATTATATAATATAAAATTTTTTATCTTATTTGGAAAAAAATAGAAAGGAAAACTGTGAAGTCAAACTTATGAAAAATTCAAATAAAAGAATTAAATTTGAAATTAACGAAGTTTCCTAGTTTCAAGAGAGAAAGTAGCTAGTTTTCAAAGATGATAAAATTTGCAACAAAAGAATTCTAAATGTTGAAGTTATACACAAGTTTCTAAAATTTGGAGAGTTCCAACTAAAATGGGATTGCTTCTCAAACAAAACTATTTCAAGCAATAGACACCACAGGGAGCCCGAGGCTTCGAACATCAAAGATAAAGCTTGAAAAAAAAAAAAAAAACAAAAAAATCTTGCAGGTAGGGCGAGGGTTTAACTCATAGACAAAATACCTGCAAGAGAGGCGCAGGGAACCCGAAGATTTAGCCTATCAAAAATTCTGAAAATCTTATTTTCTATTCTGTTTAGAAAAATCTAAGCCTTTATTAATTTATTTATATGTATCCAGGCTTAATGTAAATTATAGATTGAAGGGGCATATTATAAAGCATTTAGAGAGCGAATTTTTTTGTTGAGAGTTTAAATATCTTTCTCTTTTCTTCTACTCATTCTCAAGTCTGTAAGTTTTGGAGGATTCTAATGTGCACTTTATGAGAAATCAAAAAGTTTTTTTTTACTTGATCTAGGTGCATCGAAGAGTCGAGTAAAAGATCAAAAATATTTGTGGAATGAGTATCGAGTGTTTAAGTAGGATATTGTAAACCAAATTTATTGTGGAAGTTTAGGTGGTCGTGGAAATCGGACCTAAATTTTTTCCTTTACTAGTTTTTTTTTTTTTTTTTTTTTTTTTTTTATGGTAAGTAATTCTTTTACTAGTTGATAGAGAATTTCTCGGTTATTAATCTCATGTTTTCTTTGTAATTGATTGATTATTTGGGATGATTTGAAATTTCAATAACAAATATTCTATGCCAAGTACTTGCATCGGAGGAATTTATGGGTCAAAGATGCCCCCATGGGATCACTTAGCGACGTACGACAGCATTACTTCTTACAAAAACATCTTTCCAAAGAAAATTATCAACACGAAAACTAATAATCAAATAGGTATTTATTTAATTCAGGATTAACTAAGAATAATTTAGTAGTGATTAGCAATGTCAAGTTCAGATCTTTGTTTTTTGTTGAAAAACTTGGGGGTTTCGAACCGTTCACTTGGACTTTCTTTAGGAATACAAAGTCACAGGTCATTCATTTCTGAATATTTTGCAGTGCCAATTTAACCTGCCATGCATGTGAAAAACTTTATGGGTTTTGGTTGGATTATGGGTACCTACCTGATCAGAAACCAAAACAAACGAGTCTCCAGGCCTACAATTGACCCGTACTGAATAAATGTGAAATAAAATTGGTGGGTCAATATTGAAGACTCAGTCAGTACAATAGTTTTCAGTGAACTTACAAAACAATGCGGGGACACAGCCGTGCATGCAGGTACAGATTTGCATTGGATGAACTCAACATGACCGAGTAAGAATTTTTTTTTTTTTTTTTTGTAAGCTATAGACTATTAAATTATGCTATAATTAGGTATTAAGTTAGGCTAGAATCGAAATTTTTTCACCCTAATTATAGGTTTTAAGCTGGATTATAACTTAGTATTAAATTTAATTATAAATAATTGGGTTAAAATATTATATATTATTAATACTAAAAAATTTTAGCCAAAATTTTACTCTGATTACATCCCACTGCAGCCGTGAATAGCTCTGCCAATGACGTGTAGTATTTATAGAAAGCAATTTGTAATATTTTCATAATCGGACTATATGCATCTTGAACCCACCTAAATTAATGTATATTTTTAACTCTTGTTTGTTAGATCTTCGGATTCACTAACACAGGTGGATTGTTTCCATTCTTCAACTCGAACGACATCTCTTAAAACTCATATATAGGTGTTCAACACCATCTTCAAAAATTAAAGATCATGAGATTGATGGCTGTTCCTGATCTTGTGTGTTAACAAACTTATGATCTCTCCTTCAATATTCTGTTCTTAGATTGATCTTCCAAAGACCCTAAATACCACCTGAAGAAGAAGGAGAAAAACAAAAATGAAAAAAATAAAAAAAAAAAGGCTTCTATTACCCCAGCAACCATATAAAAAAAAAATCAGTCGGTTCAATCCATATTAAAAACTTCCAAACAAAACTTTAGAATGACTTGAAACTCACTTGAAGTGCTTTACTATATCATTTTTACTCCCAATTGGCATCAAGAAGGAATTAGGAATTTTTTTCGTTGTTGAATTATCAGATAGAAATATTTTTACCTTGAATTATAGATTGAGAATTAAACTAAGTTATAAATAGTTAGATTAAAATGTTATATTTTATTACCATTAAAAAATTTTGAGCAAAAATCTTATGGGGCTATCGCCCACCACAACCCAAGCATAATTGTACCCTTAATTTGTACACACACAAATCTGTAAACCCAATAATAATTTTGGTTGTATAATATATAAAAAAAATATGCCAAAAAAATATAATGAGAATGAAGCAGAAATTTTCTTTTTTTTCCTTAAAAATAATAAGCTATAAAAAGCCATTTAAATTACAACATTGCCACCCAACATTTTTCTAGACATAATAATATTTATGAATAATTAAAAAAAAATAACAAATTAGTGTACAAAACTTTCACGCTACAAAATTTGGAAAGAGTCAAAGGTAAGACACGTCATTTTTATGACCGAATTTGACAAATTTTGCCATTCATGCATGAAGCACAAAGTCGGGACTGCATGCGAAGACAACAGACAACTAAACAAGCTTTTTTGAGTTGGTTGACACTAACCAACAATATGCATGTTAGTCAATATTGACCCGCAGTTGGGGCTAATTTCAACATTTCAGAGCAGATCAAGACATTAATACCATAGACAGATGTCCAGCAAGATTTTGATTAATTGCAGTAGGTCTACAGTAGAAGCAATGTCTAATATATATATAATCGAACATATATATATATATATATATATGCATATATCCTAGGCTAATCAATGCTTGTTTCTGTCAAAAACAACGTATAATATATGCATTCATACATAATTGTTGGTGTAGATAAATATAAATATTATATATATATATATGTAGATGGAAGTCATTTAGGGGTGACATTAATTACCCTTTAATTAACATCATTGACTGTTTATGGGGAAGACAAAGAGATCACCCCCAACGTGTGCAACAAAAAAGAAGGCCCCGTTCATGACCCACTCTCAAGAAAAAAAATACTTTAAAGACCTTTGAAAGCCACATTAACGGGAAACGCTCGTCATCATCTTCTTGGGACCACCCTAAATTAATTCCTAATTTCCTCTTTCTATCTCTAAAACTCTTCTTTAATATACACTGTCTCTCTCTCTCTCTCTCCCCCCCCCCTCTCTTTTGTTACAACCATTTACACTTTCTTCTTCTTCTTCTTCTTCTTCTTCAACGATAAAGCTGTATCACCCGCATAAATTAACCCCATGAAAAGGAGGAAGAAACGCGGTTTGGCTTTATATGTTACTCATTTCTGGGTCGAACCTCCTTGAAGCAGCAAAATTAAGGTTTGTAGCATCGAATGAGGCGGATTTTTCCCAATATGTCGGTGCGGAATTTGCATACAGGAAACTTGTTTCCGGTGAAGAATTCGTCGAAGAAGAGAATGTTTTTCAGCGGCGTACATGGGAAAGCCAGGCATTGTTCTTATTGCTCTTGTTTCTTTTTTTTTTTTCTTTTCTTTTCTTTTTTTTCTTAATTACTAATTTATTGTCAACTTCTTTGTAATTTTCCTTAAATTTATTTCCTGTTTAAATCAATTAAACAGGAGATTGGCAGGGGATATATAGTGATAAATAGTAATAACAAATATAAGGGGATGGAGGGGGAGGGGCGGCCGGGGAAGAACTTCTGCTAGAACTTTGAGGCTGCTTCATAGAAATGAAATAAGATTTGGCTGGTTTTGTGGTTCTCCTCTCACCTGTTTATCTTATATTTATTATTGTATTTATTTTGTTTTTGTGTTGATGTGCAAGAAATAATTAGCACCATTTACAGTTCACCCACGAGAAAGAAAATGATAAAATAAAAATAAAAATAAAAGATTGGAACATTTATGAAAGGAACAAAGAAGTGGTTTATACTTACTTTCTTGCCTTTTTGTTACTTAATTTGGAATATATAGCTGTCTATTTCACTCGTGAACCAAGTTCTATATACTAAAGTTTAGGGAAACCATACAAACCCATCAATTATTGTACATGTATGTAATATATATATATATAGACATTTTCAGTGTTGTATATATATATATATATTTTTGTGTGTATGTATACATCCAAACTATTGGTTGGTACAATGGCAATTCAGTTGACGATTTTAAACATTTGATCGGTGAGTGTTATATACAAGGGGAGTCGCTTTCATGGTGTGATGGGCATTGGAATCAAATGGCCTGCATGTCAGCCAGAACTTAAATTAACATATTAATTTCCTTCCTTCTCCTATTTTGGTACTCTTAATAATTTGGTTCCATATCAACTTTTTAATTGATGTTAGGTTCGGCCAAGGCGTGTGACTCGGACATTTGAATCGTAGTAGCTACCTAATTTTGATGATCTTAATTTTTTTATTTTTATTTTTATGTTGAAACTATCATAATTATATTAAAATAAAACATAATTACAATTTATAATTTGTACCTACCTCTTATAAAAGAATAAATATAAGGGCATACAAGGGCATCCAACTGTTGACATTAATTGACTTCCAAATTAGGATGCCCTAAAGGCAATAGCGCCTTACTTAATATTTGACCCTTCAATAAAATTCATTATTAATTTACATGTATTTATGTATGTATATTTATCATCTCAAATTTTTTTTTTCACTGCTTGGGTCATCCATTATTACAATGACAATAATCCCCTTTATTTTTGAATTTTATGCTAATGAGGTAAGTGTATTATGATTACTTCTTAGAGTGTAGCAAAATAGTTAACTTAGTGACATAGGTTTGTCTACATCCCAATTTATTGGATTTTTCACTACTAATTTTCGACTTGTCATAATCTTCTTCTTTTTGAGCCTGCTCTAATTTTGTTAATATTTATGACTAGTTTCATTGATTATCTTATTTATGTTTATGAGTGATTGCCGAAAATATTGAATAATTCAAAAATTAAATCAATCCGAGCACTTCGAGACGGGTAGAGCGAGGTAATTTTATTAAAAGTTTATTTCGATTCTATATTAATCTATTTCAAGACTCAAACCTACCCAATCAAAACCAATCTGATTTGTTGTTTACTTCTCTTAATGAAATCTATAGTTAGGTTATGAACTTAAATCAACTTGATAAAATTGAGTCACATTTGTACGGTTATTAATTTAGTTTTGAGTCCAAAATTTAAAACTCGATAAAAATCAATTCATTTTTAGCTTTAGTGTGTACTGAATCAAATTGACTCGTGCATAACCCCAATTGCGCGGGTTAGTCTTGACATAATAATGAGATTGCTCGATTGTGACTTGAAAATTAGTTGATTTAATATTCGGGAACAAACTGTTCACTTATTGGGAAGTAAGAGTGTGTATATTATTTCTTCCAAATCTCATATGAATGAGGAGTCTTGTGTATTGCACCCTTCTTTTTCTATCTTTTCTATACTTATAGGATGACGTATTGTCTTCGCTTGTTAGTACAGTTTTAAAAAAATGTTATCCTTATATTACATTATTATATAATAACAATTTTAAATAATTTCAATTTCATTATTTAATAAGGGTCCTACTAATGAATTTTAGATTATTTCAATTTTATTATTTAAAAAGGATCCTTTCAAGGACACTTATTTAGAATCAATAAGAATATGTTCTCGTAGTACTTTGAGAGAATTGTCCATATAATCACATAATAATATCTGGTCTTTGATAGAGTTATCTGTGTAAAAGTATGAGATATTATCACGTGGTATATTTTTATTAATCCTTAAGGAGTGCTTCAAAACATCCGTTAACAAATAACATAACTATTAGAACATCAGTTAACAAATAACATAATTGTTTTAACGGTTACGCGCGTGAACCTTCAGCCGTTACCATGAAAACTACGGCAGCATCTCAATAAATAGACAATGCCAAGTGCCATATGGAGTGTTGTTTCCTTTACCGAAGGAAGGGGTTTCCCACAGACTCTCACGAACTATGAGACACATTAAATAACTTGAACGTGATGGTTTTTACGCCTATATATGTAAGATTTAAGCAATTGAGAATTAATTGATCGCAAATTTTTAGTACCACTGTCTACGAGGAGTTACTTGTCTTAAGTTTTATTATAGTTATGTTGAGAGTGATAAAAAACGATGAAAAGTATTTAAAATTTTTTAAAATTATTTATTTTTTATCTCACTGTATGAATTATGAATTAATAAATTATCTCACTTTACCTTATTTTACCTAATTTTTTTCTCCAAACGTACCCTACATGGCATTGGGATTGAGCCAGCGCGTGGACTCTTTGTTTGCATGGGGACATAAGGGCTTAATTTGTAGGATTATGTTTTCTTTTGTGGTTAAACAGTATAGACATGCATGTGTATCCATACATATATATTTATAGGAGAGGGGACTCGATTCAAAATTTTACGGCCTGCATTACGCCCGAGGGACTGATTTGTTGACTTTCTGGTTCCATTTTTCTTCATTCCACTTCCAGAAACCGAAAAACTTGTTCATAAAATTAAATAATACTAATATTATAAAATAATATCTGATATTGATTTTAACAAAAGATTAAATTATATCAAAATATATGTAAGAGGGTTAATTTATATAATAATATATTAAAATTTTTGAATAAAAATTATTACAAAAAACAGTGGTGCCACTATTTTTTAAAATGATAATTACTATTATTAAAGATTTAAAATAATTATTTTGTGGTAATTTCATATCTAGCATAATTCATTATTTAAACCTACTCAAATCTATAATCGAATCTCCATCTAAACTAGCAAAATTATATTTGAAAAATTATCTTTGTATAATTATTATTAAATCCCAAATCACCTGATTTTAAATTCATAAATACGAATGCAGTTTAATTTTTTTTTTTTGTGAAATTATTTTTTAATGTTTAATTGGTAAAATATATTATGAGATAAAATAGGAGATTTCACATGAAATGAGAATTGAATGGGAAAGTTAATTTGACGGATAAGTCATAATGGGGACGTTGCACTAAGAAAAGGAGAATTAAATAGGAAGTTAATTATTAAGATAATAACAATTCAAATGTTTTGTTGAGATTCAATAATATTGAGTACTCCTTAGTTCTTATGTTTTCAAAAAAAGATAATGATGTAGGCAGTCCTCTAAAAAAAAGTGACTACTTATACTTTCTCTCACATTACTTGAATGAGATATTGTGAAGTGACTTATAATGCAAGTGTCATCTCGACTTAATAAATCAGTCTTTTGGGTTAAAATCCATTTGTATCAATTTGGTATCAAAGTAGGCTCAAGTGAAAAATATGTGGAATCACAAGAGGCATGTGTTTCTGAGCGAGGAGATAATGATACAGGTGGTCTTTTAGTGGAAGGTGACTACTTATACTTTCGTCCCACATTATTTGAATGAGAGGTTATGAAGTGTCTTATATATACAAGAGACACCTTGACTTAAAAGATTGATCATTTAGGTTAGAGTCCATTTGCATCAAGTCTCCCATTTGAGTAAAAAATTTTGAGAGGCTTGCAAGAAAGTCCCAGAGTGTTGACTGAAAAACAAAATCATAAGCTAACTTTGGTTTATTATATATATATATATATATATTTTTTTTATTGAAAAGAAAATTCAACATGTAAATGATCATAAGAAAACTGAAATAGAATAAATTTAAGTAAATTAAATGTATAAGATAAGATGATCCAAGCCCAAATCCAAAACCCAACCATAAATTGAACGGATGAATCAGAATATTATGTTTCTATAACATGTATGAAACCCAAAAAGCTACATAGATTACACAAATGCCTTAAACTTGGTGATGGTAGAGATGCTCAACTAGAGTTTTACAAAATTTTATAAAATTTGAATTCTTTACTCACTGTATGAATTATAAAATTACAATTTTTACAAATTTATACTAAATTTTTACAAATTTATACTAAATTTTTATAACTCCAATCATCCTCTAACTCTAACTCTATGTTCTTTTAGCATTTTTCTCCACTCAACGCGCTTTCGTTTACAAGCATGCCACCAGTATATTTAATGAATGCACGTAGACTTACCTAACCTTTGTGTTTTCGAAGACTTCATATTTCTAAAAAAAATCCTCAAAGTGAAAAGTCTTATTATAATACATTGTATCTATATAATATTTTTTGAGTTTTAACTCTCACATTTTTTTAAACATGTAATATTTCAGTATGGGTTTGTGCCATTATTGAAAATTCATTAATATCTAAAATTTTGACATATTAAAAAATATCTTTATTTTAAACATTTTACGTGTTTAGGTAATGGTAAACAATGTAAATATTTTGATGATATTATTATTTTGACCGACACATAAGTATAAAATATAAAAATTATTCCACTGTATATTCGATGTTACTTTAATCTTTCTCCCTTTAATTGTAATCGTCAAATTCCTATAGTTTCGGTAAAAGTATAATTAGGTCTTTCTATCAAACATAATTTATATTCAACCGTTAAAATAATGACAAATTTGTTAATTTTATAATTAGCTATTTAAGTTGGTTTTTTTTTTTTTTAATTACAACGAGTTTGAGTTTTGAACCGAATTATTTTTGAGACTGAATTATAAATTGACAGCTTCAATATTTGGCCGAGTTAACTCAATTTTCAAAATATTATTTTTTCCCTAAAGGAAAATGTAATAATCTTTTTTTCTGATTGTTGTTTAAATGTATATTGCCTTTTGCGTTAGTGTAACAGGATAGCTTCATTAAATATATATACTTATTTCTTGGAAAATGACTTCAGTGTATTTGAGTTCATTGACTGCCTCTCAAATTAATCAACAGTTATGCTGTAAAATAAAGAGAAAATGAAAATTTGAGAAATAATATATTGTGATGTCATTTTATTTTAACAATTACCTCGTGTCAGTTAAAAAAAAAAAAAAGAAAGAGAAAAAGAAAAAACAAGGAGAGACACCCCGTTTCTAAAGAATAAAATTGCACCACTATTTAAAATCAAGGGTATTTTTTGTTTGGGATTTTTATGAAATATCTTTATCATGAGTTGCAATGCAGTTTAATCAAACCTAATCAAACAAACAACTGGCTAAACCCTTATTATACTTATTTCACTAGTTACTGGGTCTCAAAGTTATCTGATGCAAATGGGCTCTAATTTAAAAGACCGATCTAATAGTTTGAGGTGATACTTGTATATGTAAGGTATTTCACAAGCTCTCACCCAGTAATATGGGACGAAAATATGAACAGTGACCTTCCACTAAAGAACCGCTTGTGTCATTTTCTTCCTTCTCACAAACACGTCTCGTGTGATCGCACGTATTTCTCACTTGAGTCTACCTTGATGCCAAATTGATGCAAATGGACTCAAATCCAAATGACCGATTTATTAGGTCTAGGTGTCACATGTATATATAAAACACTTCACATCTTCTCATCCAAATAATTCGGGACAAAAGTATAAGCAGTCACTTTCTACTAGAAGATCACCTGCGTCAAGATCTTTATATTCTGATGAGTATTTTGACACTATTTATACCTTGTTTTCACGGTGGACTTGTACATGTGCAATATGGCAATTAGAAACTTATAAATTTTGTGGGTTTCATCCAATTTTAGTCCATATCATATTTTCTTTATGATAATTTTTATAGTTATTTTTGTGGCAAATTACTGGTATTGGGTTTTTATTAACTTGTTACTTGACCCGAGAGGAGTTTCAAGTAAAAGAGAAAAATTGTAGCAAAGGGAAAGTGTATATTTTTGGGGCCACACCCAAATGGAAAAGTTTAACTACTAGAAAAATTTATGCATTGCTTGTTCAAGGCTTCTCCTTTGTAACGTCCAATTTATAGATTCATACTCATGAGTATGCTTTGTACCAATCGATATATGTAACCATACCGAACAAAATTTGGCATGAATTGATGTGTTCTATACTGATAATTGTATCAGCTGTATTGGTGTATATTGAAAATTTTTTATTACTGGGATATTTTCGATTGTACCAAAATTTCTCAGATGATTATTTCTTAACCAAGAATGGCTTATGGAATTCTTTATTTACTCCCATTCTTTTATCCCACCCAACGTAAAGAACTTTTTTGTTATTTATTTATTTTTTTTTTTTGCCGCTTTAAAATATGGAAACATGATAAATTATAATTAATCGTCTTAATCAATATTAACAAGGAATTTATAACTGTCATTGATAACTAAATTCTATATTACAAATATTTAAACGATACATTAATTTTTTAATTAGAAATGTATATTATTTATAAACATATAATTTTATGAGGAAAACTTCTAAATGGCATGCCGAAATACGCTAGTATCAATATATATTGTATTAATAATAAAATCAATACAATATTCAGCACAACTTTGTAGAGATTTTTGCAGTAATTGCACTTTGCCGTATTATGGTTTGAATAAATGAGCTGTCCAATTTAAAAGTTAACATGTAATTCTTGTTATTTGAAATAAAGTACAAAATTACTAAAAGTATTAAATTTAATTAAATTTCTGTCACACATTTATCAAACAAACTCATATACTATCGTCCAAAAAACGTTATTTAAGAAAACAGAGATCAGTTGATATTATTTAAAAGATGAAATAATATTTTATGTTAACATCAAAATATATAAAAGTGTATTTTTATTTATTTATCTTTATAAAAATCTCTTTCTCTCAATTAATTTTAACTAATGGAGCATAAATTGAGTTACATTTGAGAGATTCAATTGATTTGGCACTCTAATTTAAATCACGAGTAGGATTACTATTGATTTTTTTTTTTTTTTTTTTTAACTAGGAAGGGTGATACATTTTCGTGCCAAATTTTAAGGGATAAGGTGTCACTAATTACCACATCTGCCTTTGTATATATTTAGAAATTAGAAAATGAAATGCACGTTCGAAAATTGACGCTCCGATCAACCTGTATTTTGATTTTGGATCCCGTCCACTTCCCGACCACTCGATTCTTCCTCTGTGTCAAGAACTGATGGCCCAAAAATTCAGGAGATTTTCATTCCATTCTGACCCATTTATCCTATCATACATTTTCTATCAATACAATCCATTCCTTTCAGAGAGCAAACTCATCCCAGGACAATCACCTTTGTCTCTCTCATTCCCTATCTTTTCTGCCTTCTGTTTCTGTTTCTGTTTTTTTGTTTTTGTCTGTGCCCGGGTGTGTGTTTCTCTCTCCCTCTCTGTTTTTTTTCCCCCCTTCTTTTTTCACTATTGTTTTTTTGTGATTTCCCTTTCTCTGTCGTGGTGGTGTTTGGTGAAAACACTTTTTTTCAACAACCCATTTGGGAAAAGCTCCAGACTTTTCATTCGGTTCATCAGATTGTGCAATCTGCCGAGACAAAGAAAGGAACTTTCATAGCGACTAAAAATGTGCGTTTTTTGTAACCTGCTTTCATGAACATATTGTCTCTATCAAGTCCTTGGATACCTATTTCTAAAATAACCCCCCAAAAAAAAAAAAAAATTAATGCTTTTGGTCATCAAATTTTAAGTTCTTAGCCTTCAATATTGTGTCCATTTCATGGTTTCAACGCTAGGGAGATTTCTCCAAAATTTGACTTCCCACCAATCTTCTCTGTTCAAAAATTTTTGATCCCTTGTGATAATAATCTCTCAGCATAATGTATGGAATCAAGAGCAGAAGGGACGTAGCCTTAGAACTTCAGGCTCAATTTCCCATTTTGAGGCCAAGCATTCATGCCAGAAGGGCAAACCTCGTTGTAAAGTTTCAGGATATTTATGGGTTCGTAGTGGAAGGCAATGTTGATGATGTTAATGTGTTGAATGAGGTCAGGGAGAGGGTGAGGAAACAGGGCAGAGTTTGGTGGTCTTTGGAGGCCAGCAAAGGAGCCAATTGGTATTTGCAGACTCGTGTTTCCTCGACCCTTAAATCTTCCCTTAAATTCTCGGCTTTGGCAAATGCGATTACGTTGAAAAGGCTCATCAGGAAGGGAATTCCGCCGGTCTTACGCCCTAAGATTTGGTTTTCGCTCTCTGGGGCGGCAAAGAAGAAATCTACCGTCCCAGAGAGCTATTATGATGATTTAACGAAGGCAGTGGAGGGTAAGATTACGCCGGCAACCAAGCAGATCGATCATGTGAGTTAATTTCTTTTTGGCATTCCATTTATTATCACTGTGATATTTAGCAAATTCTTTATAGTTATAGCATTTCCATTTCTTCATTTTGCATAATCGCGTGCTAGGAAGTATGAACACTTCAAAATAGACATAGTATCCGTATCTTATACATATCGAACGCATATATTTCTCGGACACTTCAAGATACGTGCCAGACATAAAATGTGGTGCGTCCTATTGTTTTATCATTTTTTTCTTCAAATATATGATTAAACAAATCTAAATTTGAGTAGTTGAAACTCCTAAGATGTTATTTGGTTTGTTTTTCTACTTTTTGTTTTATGTTTTTGTTTTTTATTTTTTGTTTTGAGCTTATTTTTTATTTTTTTTTATTTTGTGTTTTTAAAAATAAGAAAAACAGCTCAAAACTCATTTAGTTACTTGTGTTTTCAAAATCTGTTTTCGATAATAGAAAATAAATTTACACATAAAATGAAAAATGATAAAAAGTCACTTTAAGAGTTTTTAACAAAAAATAAAGAAAATCTCAAAACAAAGAAAACATAACATTATTCGTTTCTTCTTTTTGAGATTTTTAGCATATAAAACAAAAACAGAAAATAAAAAACAGAAAACAGAAAATAAAAAAGTAAACTAAATGCCATCTAAAATTTTAAAATCTTATAATTTATATTTTGTTATATTTTGTATATTAAATTTTATATTAAATTAATTTTATCATGGATATTATATTCATCTATATAACTAATAAAATTATACAAAATATATATATATATATATATTTTTGCCGTATCCTTCTCAGATCCGTATCTTCATTTTTTAAAAATGACTGTATCTATGTTCGTATCCGTATCATATCGGTATTCTGTATCTGTATCCATACTTGTTTGATCGCGTGAAAGCTAGATTGTTTGTGAATTGTTTCTGATGCAATGGTCATAGTATTACTTGCTTTTGCGTATTGTTTTATGTCTGTGAGAGAGAGGTTCTTTACAAAAGATGGTTGGTTTTTGCAGCAGGAATCTGTTATGACCAATGCTTCTCTCAGTTATCCTCTCTGGTTGATGTTGAATACGAAATATTTAATAATATAAATTTTATCGTACTCGCTGCAATTTGCAGGAGGACAATCTTCAATGATGGAAGCATTCAAGCATTTAATGGAATGGTATATAGTTAAAACCATTAGATATGGACATTCTCCTTCTGCACTGTGCCAAGTGGCAGATTTCAAAGCGCAGAAACTAGTTTAGATAGTTGAGAAATGATATTGATTTAGTTAAAAATTATTTACGAAAGAACACAGATGCCTGAATTCTTTTAATCTGACTTAATAAACATAGATGTTTTTGATATCTATGGAGATAAAATTTGAGATCGTTTGCTTTGCTAGGTATAATTGATTTTTTTTTTTTTTTTTTTTGGGGGGTTTCTTGATTTGGTTAACCTTTTTAACTTCTCATTTTGTTTATGACTTATTACCTTCAAAACGAATTTATGTTCTCAAAGTTTAAACATATGGACTGGGATCAAAGTGGTGAGCACAGAGTTCAAACTATCTGTGTTTGTGTATGAATATGTCTCATAATTGTCTTTATTTCGAATATATGTTGCTCATTTCCCATATCTAGAAATCCCACCGTGAGCAAGCTGTTATCAGGGAACATCATTGAGCAGACGAATGATTCAGAGGCATATTCATCTTTGGTGTTTACTCTCCTTTTGCACACCCTTGTTTTGTCCCCGAACCAACTGCGGTATGGGATTGAGTTACGGTATCCCATCTCCAGTTCTCCTCATAACGTTATATAGAAGACAACATAATTCCAAAATTCTTATCTTGATACTAATTTCTCTAGCTTTAAAACAAGCTTTCCCTTTCCAAAGACATTTGCCAATGACATAAATGAATGGAGAGAAGATTTATGGGCTTCAACTAGTTTTGGATTAAGATTTTGCTTTGTTGAGTCGAGTCGAATTGACTTGGGGTGTTTTTGCTAGCGGGATAAATTGGCCGTTTCTCTGGATATAAAATTGAAGGCTTATTACCATGAGATTTTAAATGCTAATTCATTCACCTCTTGATTTTCCTTCTTTTTTTTTTTTTTTTCTTTTTTCATGCGTACAGGATCTACCACGAACATTCCCTGGTCATCCATGGCTGGACACCCAGGAGGGTCATGCTGCTCTTAGGCGTGTTCTTGTGGTGTATTCTTTTCGTGATTCTGATGTTGGTTATTGTCAGGTTACAATTCATTCTCGTCTCAAATCACTAATAACAAGGAGTCCAAACCCATGCACCGCATGCAAAGATGCCCTTTGTCACTTTAGTTTATATCTTAGAACAATACAAAACTTTCATTTTGGCCTCTCATTTTTGGTTTCGGTTCTTCTCTCCTTTCACATGAGGCACATCTCTTCTCTACCCACTCACTTTGAGTACTTGGGTAAGTACATTTAAATGCATACCTAGCTAGATCGAATGGCAATCGCTTTTGATGAATACGTTAACAAATGAAAGCAATTTCTTCAGAGTTTGTACCTGTTGAAGAGGGCATAAAATGCCCGGCATTAGTCGATGATGTTAGTATTTGAATTTAAAAAAAAAAAAAGTTCTAATTTTGCATTGTCGATCGTAATTTTCTCTTGCTGCAGGGTTTAAATTATGTCGCAGCATTGCTGCTGCTTGTGATGAAAACAGAAGAAGATGCGTTTTGGATGCTAGCCGTGCTCTTGGAAAATGTATTAGTTCATGACTGCTACACAAATAACTTGTCAGGGTGTCATGTTGAGCAAAGGGTCTTTAAAGATGTTCTAATGAAAAAATGTCCAAGGTATTCTCTTATTTGCCTTTTTCACTTGTCTACACAACTGGTATGTCATCTCTCTCTTCTTCTTCTTCTTTTTCTTCTTCTTCTCTTCTTTTGTCACTTTTTTTATTTTTTAATTTGACAAATAAAATGCAGGATTGCTGCTCATTTGGAAGCTTTGGATTTTGATGTCTCCCTTGTTGCCACAGGGTGGTTCCTATGCCTCTTTTCCAAAAGCTTGCCTTCAGAGGTTGAAGCAATTTTGGCTCTCTTTTATGCATTTATATGCAAAACAAACTATAACTCAGTTTTTACCCTTTATGCTGACCCATTCTTGCAAATTCATCTTCAGACTACTTTGAGGGTGTGGGATGTACTTTTCTATGAGGGGGCAAAGGTTCTGCTCCTTGTGGCTTTGGCTATTTTCAAGGTGAGACTAGCTTTTGTTCATGCAAGTTTCATATGTCGTTAAACTTTGATTTTTTTCTTGTCCACATTCGATGAGACTACACCTAACTCACCCAATTAGAACTAGAAGTCAGGTAAAGCTAAGGGGGTTCAAACTGGAAATCTGGTTGAGATCTAACTTGTCTCACGCGGACTTTTGAATTTCGATTTTTATAACCTTGTGCAGCTTACAGCACACATCTATTAGAGTTGTAAAAAGTTTGTGGTTGGTGATTGCAGATGAAAGAAGTTGAGTTACTTTTGACACATCATGCCGGCGATGTCATTAATGTATTGCAGAGAACCACGCATCATCTCTTTGATCCAGATGAATTATTAACGGTATATAATTGTCTTATTTGAGTGTACAATTTTTTAACTTGCGTCTCCCAAAATGGGTGACTATAAGGCTCCATTTCTTTCAATATTAAATATTTTCTTTTTTTTTTTAAAAGAAAAAGTGCTTCATAGCCCTCTATTAATGAAATATCGAAGGTAGACTCATTTAATATGCATGTATACATGTATATATAGATTTCTTGTCTTGTCTCGGTTATCTTCTTTGTTTCTATGGTGAATGGTGTTTTTACGACCCAATCCTACTGATTCGGTGGTGCACACGGCTCACAAATTGAAGCCCTTCCCCAAAATTATTGCAGGTTGCTTTTGATAAGATGGGGTCTATTATGACATTTACCAACATATCTAAGCAAAGGAAAAAGCAGGAATCAGCAGTGATGGCTGAGCTTGATGAGAGATTAAGACGGCTGAATTCCTTGAGAGATGGCGTAATTAAATGACTGATTTTTTATTTTATGTTATTTTTTTGTGGCATTACATTTGAGATGTAACATATATATATATATATATATACCTGCTACCCCAAAGAGGAGAATGTCAAATTCATGCAGTTTGATCCCATGAAAAATAAATTAAGCCCCAGAGAGGAGAAAGCTCTTTTTTTTTTTTTTTTTCCTTTTTTTTTTTTTGGGTAACGTTTTATGAATGTAAATATTTGAATTGTATTGCAGTTGTATTCATATAATGCAAAACAATGTTGATGATGTTCTGTCATGGGAAGATCCATTAAGAAGCTTAGCAGTGCTATAGATTTTGCCGTATCATCTACAATTTTGAGCAGCCCCTTGCCCACTTGATCTAGTTTTAACATCGTTTCCAATCATTCAAATTCGACTCTTCTCAAGTTTTTGCTCAGAAATAAATCTCAACATTACTCATGAAAAATAAGCATCAAAACTTTAGTCATCGAGCCAGCCATTGGAGTTTTCTGCAGTACCTTTGGCAGAAGAAGAAACAGCAGATCCACCATTGAGACCAAAACTCGCACCAGTTGACCACCAGTTGCTCCCGCTGCTCGGGAAGGCCACCCCATTCATTATTTGCCCCAAACCATTTCCCATAGCATTAGAAATGACATTGCCATAGACAGCGCGATGTGCAGGAAGGCTCGTCTGGAGATTTTGAAAACCTTGTCTTGCCATATAGGCTTCTGGGTGAGTCTCAAAGGCTCTGTATTGTTCGCATTCAAAATGTCCAAGAAGGCTTGTCTGGAGATCTTGAAAACCTTGTCTTGCCGTATAGGCTTCTGGGTGTGTCTCAAAGGCTCTGTATTGTTCACATTCAAAATGTCGCTTGTTCCTGCACGTCTCGCTGCCCAGTTTTCCCATCTGGGATGTCTCATTCTTGTTTAAATTGAAAGAGGATTGGTTGTTCCAATGATCATCAAAATTACACCCCATTGGCTCATGAGGGAGAGTTGCCCTACCTCCTACTTCACTTACAATGTTATCAAAATCTTCAGGAACGTCATCCAATATGCGAGAGATATCAGAGCAGCCATTCATTACGCTGGAGAAATCGTCGAAACAGTCATGCTTCTCCTGCATTAGATAATTCGAGACCACCGTTCCAGAATCTTTTGATTCTGCAGGTATTCCTTCTTGCTCCTGGGATAAGTGGCCACAACTATGAGCGATTGCTTTGTGCTTTGCAGTCCAATCTGGATGACTCCATAGATACAGCCGTGGTGGCTCCAAATTCCACTGCTCCATTTGTTTGTCATGGACATCCAAGGATCCTGGTAGGTAAAATGACTGAAATGACCCAATGCAATAAATGAGTCACCTGAGTGTTTCATCTTACATCTAAAAAGATTATAGCTTTTTTCCTTCTATAAGCAGATGAATCAGAGTTTAAAAGGGCAAGTGCTATCTTTTCGTACCTTGCCAGATAATATCTCACTATCCTCCCAAATTAAGTCATATGGGGGAACTTTCTCATCGAGTCTGTTTAGCAGCAAAATATGTGAGATTGAACGCAACTACAAGCACTTATGTAGCATTTTTCTTCAGAATAATAACATGAACTGGGAGGCTACTATGATTATTTACCGTTTGGTTTCTCGTGGAACAATAAGAATAAGAAGCTTTGGTTTGAATTTAAGAGCCTTATCAATGAACTGGTTGGCACGGAATGCCTGGACCCCAAAGGGAGGATTAAGCCCCATTATCTATCCACAAAGCAACAAAAACAAAAAATGGTGATCATTATTTGATAGTGTTCTTGAGTCCAAACACCATGCTCATATGCTGGAATCGAGTCTTTAGCCTCTTACCAACTGGGATCCTGGAGGTAATTCTTCTATGCCGACAGTCATCCAATCTCTTTTCTCAAAATTGAAATTGTTCTGACAAGGGGGAAAAAAATTAAAAAATCCCGGGCCCCAGAACAGAAGAAAAGCTGGAGGAACAGCGACAAGATAGGAAAAATAAACCAAAATCGAAGAGGATCAAAAGCAAAGCAGAAATCCACATCCACTATCGATTGACACCACAGTCCTCTCTCACAAAGTAGGGCCTACCCGTGTTTCAGGGAAGGCAACGATGCTGGAGGAACAGCATCAAGATAGGAAAACTAGACCAAAATTGAAGGGGATTGAAAGCAAAGCACAAATCCACATCCACTATCAATTGACACCACAGTCCTCTCTCACAAAGTAGGGACTACCCGTGTTTCAGGGAAGGCAGTGCCTACAACCTTTTCAAATGTGCATTTAGAAATACTCGCTAAATTAAAATTGCACATGAAGAAAAATAGCAACCATCAAAACTGTATGCTAACCAGAAAATAACAACCCAAAGTAACAAAATACAAAACATACCAGAAAAACAGAAGGAAATACTTTCGTTCTTACAACATAGAACCATTCTTCATGCAATGGTAAAGCTATAGTGGTTGAAGTGAAAAAACAAGTTCATATAAGCAGGAAGTTAAGTCTACTCCTACTTGACCCAACACATTGACTAATACAGGGTGATGAACCATTTTCAGTCTTATACATTGAAATAAAAGTTTGTGTTCTCATTGCCCAAAATAACCCTCGTAGTTATCATTTTGCTCTACAGTATTGCCTGGGAGAGGGTATAGGAAAAGATATTCCCCCATAAAACAAACTGCAAAACAATCATACAAGGAAAAATAAAACAATGGCACATGTATGGCACATTTTCAAATTGATCTAAGCAGAACACCAAACCTAAAGTTAAAGAAGAAAAAATTCTGAATCCTTTAACTTGAAACCTACTTTTTTCCTGGTACCTGATTTTCCCCAAAGTAAGCACTGTACTAGACTATTAGTGATTTCCATCATCACTATAAGCAGTTTCCTGAAGTTTTTTTTTTTTTTTTCTTTCTTTTCTTTTTTTTTTTTGGGGGGGGGGGGGGGGGGAAGCAACTGTCACTTCACAACCAAATTGTTCATGGCTTACAGCATTCAAGTTGAGAAGAAAAGTGAAGTTCTACCTTAGATTGAATGAGATCATAGTTTTTGAATAAGCAACTCTTCCCCATTTGCTCAAGCTTTTCTTTCATTAAGCAACTGAAATCATTTGAACCACAGCAGAAATCGACTACCTGGTGAAGACATGTTGCTCATGTAAAATTATGACAATTACAATAACAACTACTAGCTGTGCCTATAAAGAAATATACAAACGAAGGCACCTGCAGAAAATATTTGAATACTTTTCGGTGTAGAATTTTACCAGTTCTTGAATAATTGTCAAAATTTTCTCTTTTCTGCCGATTAAAAAAACTCTATTTTAGCTCTATATATTCCTCTGAACATTGTAAGATTACAGGAGCTCGCAGACAAATTTAAATTCTCGGCTCCCCCTAATACATTCTTCTGCAATCTGATACTGATAGAATCTAACATGGACAGTTTGCACCAATGAGACAAACTTTCCAGCAAATAAAGGCTCAAGACATTGGAAAATTCGATAGGCTATCTGTTGGAAAAAATAAATGTGAATATATGTATTCCTAAAATAGGAGATAGCATATTCATTAAATCCCTTTGATTGAGGGATTTGATTGAGGTCTGATTAGAATAATTATTTCTTTTTCCTTTTTTGTAGTAGGGCATCTTGTGTATATATAGGTGATGCTGTAATCACTTGTGAAATATGAAATAAAATTCTTCTTCTCCTATTCTCAACATGGTATCAGAGCTTTAGGCTTTCTGAGATTTTTTTTTTTCACCTGGCCTTCATTGCCAAGAATTTTTCAGTACTGTTCAGCCTTAATTGCTGAACAGACTTACTGTTCAAGTCTATTCAAATCCTTAAGCTTTTTCGATTACGTTGCCGACGTTCGTCCATCTCTGCGTCGCCTATTCAGAAAACCAACGGAGATAGTCGAAAGCCCTAGACGATCGTCACTCAGATTCCAGCAATTCGTCGGAAGCCCTAGTCGATCGTCCCTCATATTCCACTGATTGTCGCTCAGATTCCACTAATCGTCGCTCAGGATTCTCGCAATTGTCCATCGTTGGAGGATCTGGCCTTCGTCCATCGTTAATCTTCATCTTCATTTCTGTGATCGACGACTGTAGTTGGGTTGTTCATCGCGATCGTCGCTGAGTTGTTCATCGTGTCAGACCTCTTCGAATGACGCCACCAGCGATCTCCAGTCGGGTTCCGTCAATAGTTGCCCTAGTCGCGCATCTTCGAGCGCCATCGTCGTGTGACCTCCAGCCAATTGTTCACTTCAGTTATACGATTCCTGTAGCACCTCTTTGGTTGTCAATCTCTGCCAATCACCATGTCAGAGAAGAATGAAACATCTTCTCGCTCCACTGCAGTTCAGCGTGAAGAATTACTAGCCAGTCAGTTTGCTGGATAGTTACAACATATACAGGCTGCATATCGCCTCAATGGAAAAAATTATTTGAAATGGTCTCAACTGGTTCGGACTTTTCTTAAGGGGAAGGGAAAAATCAGTCACCTCCTAGGAACAGGGCCTGCAGAGAGAGATCCTAATTTTGCAAAATGGGATGAAGAGGATTCTATGATCATGGTATGGTTATGGAATTCAATGTTACCAGAGATCAGTGATACCTGCATGTTTCTATCCACTGCAAAGGATGTTTGGGAGTTAATTAGACAAACTTATTCTAAAGTTCGGGATGCTGCTCAAATCTATGATTTGAAAACCAAGACGATTTCCAGCAAGCAGGGAAACAGATCAGTTACGGAGTATGGTAATCACCTCAAAGGCCTATGGCAGGAGTTAGATCATTATCAGTGCATAGAGATGAAATGTATTGAGGATGCAGCCACATTGAAAATTTTTATTGAGCAAGATCGAGTAAATGAATTCTTGGCTGGCCTTAACCCTGAATTTGATCAGGTTAGAATTCAGATTTTAGGTAAAGAAAAGGTGCCACCACTGAATGAAGTAATTTCCATTATTGTGGGAGAGGAAAGTAGACGAGGAGTGATGCTTGAATCCCAGATCACTGATAGTTCAGCCTTGCTAACCAATGGATTAAACAGTCAAAGGCAGCAATCAAACAATGTGAATGGGAAGGTTGAATTGTCGAAAACAATGAGTAGTGATAGTCGTGACAACACTCGAGACACCCTGTGGTGTACTTACCATAAGAAACCAGGGCATACTAAGGAGAAATGCTGGAAATTACATGGAAAGCCTTCTACATCAAGCAAAGACTGGGGATACAAAGGTGGACGACAAAACACTAAAGGACAGGGATAAGCAAACCTAATAGCCACTCAACAACAAGAAGAAAAAGGATCAAGTCAAAAAGGAACTCAGCATAGGAGATGTTGAGAAGTTACAAGACCTACTGGTAACCCTTAAAAGCTCTAAATCTGCAGGTACCTGTTCATTGGCACATTCAGGTAAAATTCCAATTTCACATGGTTTAAATGCCTCAGAAAATTCATTCATGAATTCTTGGATTATTGATTCAGGAGCAACCAACCATATGACACATTCTTCCTATAAATTTAGTACATATAATCCTTGTCCTAGCAATAGAAAGATAGCTATTGCAGATGGTTCATTAACCACTGTAGCAGGTGTTGGAGATGTCAATATTAGTCCCTCTCTTATTCTTAAGAATGTTCTTCATGTTCCAAAACTATCTACTAATCTTGTGTCTATAAATAAACTCTCTCATGACTTGGACTGCAAAATAACATTTTTTCCCACTCATTGTGTATTTCAGGACCGGGGTTCGGGGATGATGATTGGACGTGCTAAGGAGAAGGATGGATTGTACTACCTTGAAGTACCTAAAAAACTGAGTGTATGGATGTTAACGGGGCGGGTATGGGGTGGGTATAACCGTCCCCGTCCCCGTCCCCGTTTAGCAATACCCTTACCCGTCCCCGTCCCCGTCCCCATCCCCGTTTCGGGGAAAAAAATTTTCCCCATACCCGTTCCCACAAAATAATGAATTCCCCATCTCCGTCCCCGTTTACCCGCCGAGTATATTAATTATTACAAATTATATATTATATGTATAAAATAAATATTTAAAATTATTATAAATATTATATATATTAAATAAAAAAATATATTACATATATATATTAAATAAAAATTAAATATATATATATATAATATTTGACTTTGACTGATGCACTTAACCAAAGATGAAGTAGTCTTTATTTATAACCTCACAAGACCTTCACTTCTTTGTGAGAAATCGATGTGGGACTTCTAAAAGAGTCACCACGCTAACAAAATTAACAAAAAAATACTTAAACGGGTACGGGGCGGGGTGGGGACTATCGTACCCGTACCCGTCCCCGTCCCCGTCCCCATGCCCGTGCGGGTAACATTTCAAATCTCCATACCCGTTCCCGTCCTCGCTATTAACATCCCCATACCCTCCCCGAACGGGGCAGGTGAAGCCTGTACCCACCGGGTATGGGTATATTTGACATCCCTAACTGAGTGTTAGCAAATCACCTCTGTCATTTCTTTCGGAGCATTCTCATACCAATAAAGACCAAATATGGCTCTACCATCGGAGACTTGGACATCCTTCCTTTGGAGTTCTCAAATTTATGTTTCCTTCATTATTCAAAGGGCTAGATAGTATGAATTTGCATTGTGATGTTTGTGAACTCGCAAAACACAAATGTGTCAGTTTTCTAATTAGTAATAAAAGAAGCCATGTTCTTTTTGCATTAATACATAGTGATATATGGGGTCCATCCACTGTTCCAAACATTTCTGGTGCTAGATGGTTTGTTTCTTTCATTAATGATTGCACTAGAGTCACCTGGGTTTTCTTGCTAAAATCTAAATTTGATAGAAGTGGTGTCCTTCCCAATTTTCATAACATGATCAAAACTCAGTTTGAGGTTCAAATCAAAAGGTTTCGGTCAGACAATGCCAAAGATTATTTCAATCAAATTTTATCACCATATTTCCTCAGGGAAGGGATCATTCATGAATCCTCTTGTGTTAATACCCCACAACAAAATGGAGTAGCAGAAAGAAAGAATGGTCACGTACTTGCCACAACCCGAGCATTTCTATTCCAAACCAATGTACCAACACATGATTGGGGGGAAGCCGTTCTTACAGTTACACATCTCATAAATAGATTACCATCAAAAGTCTTGGGATTCAAAAGCTCTTTGGAAACACTCTCTCAGTTTTACCCTTTTCTTCATATTACAAATCATCTAGTGCCTAAAATTTTTGGTTGTGTGTCATTTGTTCATATCCACAGTAAAAATAGAGGGAAATTGGATCCTAGAGCGATAAAGTGTGTTTTTTTGGGATATTCTTCTACAAAAAAGAGGTAGAAATGCTATCATCCTCCTACAAAGAAAACCTTTTGTCTCTGCCGATGTCACATTTGTTGAACATGAGTCCTACTTCCCCACACCTTATCTTCAGGGGGAGACTACATTTCTGGAAGATTAGGATAGAGATTATTTCCTTCTTGATTTATCTCTAACTTCTCAAACTCAATCTACATCTTCCCATAATCATTCTCCTTGTCAAGATCCAACTCAACCCATAGCTAGAGGTGGTGATACTGTTGATAACCCACGGTTCTCTCAGGTATATTCAAGGAGGAAGAATCAAAATCCTGAACCAGTGCAAGTCCAAGAATCAGACTCTAACTCTGGAAATAAGGTAACACTTTCCAACCCTTCTTTACCTACTGAATATCTGATATTGATTTGCCTATTGCCATTAGGAAAGGAACTAGGGAATGTACTAAAAACCCATTATATCCTCTCTCACATTTTGTGTCCTTTGAAAAGTGTTCATCATCTCATAGGAACTTTCTCATGAGCTTAAATACTGTTTCTATTCCTACCACACTATCTGAGGCTTTAACTTGTGAACATTAGAGAAATGCCATGAATGTTGAAATACAGGCTTTAGAAAAAAACTAGACTTGGGAGGTGGTGGACTTACCTGAAGGAAAAAGGCTAGTAGGATACAAGTGGGTTTTCACAATAAAGTACAATGCGGATGGCACACTTGAGAGATATAAAAGAAGGCTAGTGGCTAAAGGATACAACCAAACTTATGGGATAGACTATCAAGAGACATTTGCTCCTATTGCTAAGATGAACACAGTCAGAATTTTGTTGTCCTTGGCTGCTAACTATAATTGGCACTTGCAACAATTTGATGTGAAGAATGCTTTTTTGCATGGGGATCTAGAGCAAGAAATCTACATGGAAATTCCACCTGGCTTTCGTGGGAATCTAGCAGCTAATAAAGTGTGCAAGCTTAAAAAGGCATTATATGGACTGAAGCAGTCTCCAAGAGATTGGTTTGGAAGATTCACCAAAGCAATGTTAGCTATGGGATATAAACAAAGCCAAGGAGACCATAACTCTTTATAAAGCACTCAGGTTCAGGGGAAGTTACAATTTTGCTGGTATACGTTGATGATATGATATTGACAGGAAATGATGAGAAGGAAAGACAGAATTTGAAGCAAAGTCTGGCAAAGGAATTTGAAATTAAAGACCTAGGAAGATTGAAATACTTTCTGGGAATTGAAGTGGCACACTCAAAGCAAGGAATCTGTATATCTCAGCAGAAGTATATAGTTGACCTTTTGAAAGATACAAGGAAGTTAGCATGCAAACCAGCAAGTACGCCAATAGAATCCAACCACAAACTTGGAGAGGCAGAGGGAGATGTTGTTGTTGATAAGGAAATGTATCAGAGATTGGTTAGAAGACTTATTTACTTATCTCATACTAGGCCTGACATTGCCTATGCTATAAGTGTAGTAAGTCAGTTCATGCACAACTCTAAAGAAGTTCACTTACAGGCAGTTTATAGGATACTGCACTACCTTAAAGGAACTGCGAGGAAAGGTATTTTGTTCAGAAAGAATGTTGGACTTATCCTTGAAGTATACACAAATGCCGATTATGCTGGGTCAGTAACTGACAGAAGATCAATCACTGGGTATTGTACTTTTCGTGGTGGAAATTTAGTTACATGGAGGAGCAAGAAACAAAATGTGGTGGCAAGATCAAGTGCTGAATCAGAATTTCGAGCAATGGCACAGGATGTTTGTGAATTGCTATGGTTGAAGATTACCTTGGAAGATTTGAAGATTAAGTGGGAGGGTCCTATGAGACTTTATTGCGATAACAAATCTGCAATTAGTATCGCTCATAATCCGGTACAGCATGACAGAACCAAACACATCGAGGTGGACAGGCAATTTATCAAAGAAGAACTGGACAGTGGTTTGATTTATACACCTTATGTATCCACTAATTCTCAACTAGCAGATGTGTTTACCAAGGGCATAAATAACCCCATATTTCAAATAATTGTTACCAAGCTGGGAATGAACAATATCTATTCACCTGCTTGAGGGGGAATGTTGAAAAAAATAAATGTGAATATATGTATTCCTAAAATAGGAGATAGCATATTCATTAAATCCCTTTGATTGAGGGATTTGATTGAGGTCTGATTAGAATAATTATTTCTTTTTCCTTTTTTGTAGTAGGGCATCTTGTGTATATATAGGTGATGCTGTAATCATTTGTGAAATATGAAATAAAATTCTTCTTCTCCTATTCTCAACACTATCTTTTTTTATAATTTAATGGGACTTGAAATTGAGTCTTCAATGAGGGAATGCAGAAAATCGAATCAGTTAATTCTATGTTAGTTGGGATTTTCCGAGGGTGCTTTCTTGGCATTAGGATGCTAGAATCTCAATGCCCTTTTCAGGTCGGCTTATTTCTTTTCATTGGCCCTTTTATCCTTCTTTAAAAGACCACTTGTGTTTCCATCAAACTGGCATTCCTATTTTCTCAGGTTCACTCAAAAAAATTTCTTCTTGTTACAGAAATGTACTCCCATGTACCCAGCTTTTTCAATCTCCCTGATATTCGAAGGTCATCAAAGTTGATTATGACTGTACATTTTGCAGCCACTGAGACAATAGCACATGCTATGATTAAGAATAATACAATTCAGTGCAATAAAATAGTTTCGAGTATTGATAGAAGGAGGGTAAAAATCAACCTGATCTTGATTCATGAACAGAAAGTAATATCATTGTACCCCACAATTGGAAAAAATTGCTTGATCTGGATGCTTGAAGTGAATGTGTCAATTGATATATTTTACATAATTCATGTGTCTTAGCATGTAATGCAAGGTTACATTCACACTATTAGCAGGTGCTTTTAATGCATTTAGGTTGTGCATGTAAAAAGGTTAAAAAATGCTATATAGAAGACAGAAATCAGATTTTTGGTGCCTTTGCCCTTCAAGTAAGCACTTCTAGGAAGAACACACAAGAGTAACAACAGAGGTAATTTGCAAAAGAAACCACTGATTAAAAATTTCATATAACAAAAGAATGACTGACTGTGCAGTAACAAAGAGAAAAAGAACGCAAACAGCTCTTACCATATCACCGTCTTGCACATACCAGCGGAGCCTATCAACTATCTGCACATCAAAACTTATGCTGTGAGCTTCAGCATCAAGTGGGTATCTACAACCACATCTCAATACAAACAAAGTTAAACATTACATAGTTGTAGTACTAATAATCTTCAATAAAACCAAAGAATGAAAATAAGTAATCCTAAAAGTCAATAATAAGTTAAGGCAACTAAAAACCATAAGGAAAGCCCCTCTCCATTGCATAAAAGCAAACTATATGACAAGTTTCTAGACATAATAAGTAAGCCCTCTAGGGTGTCTCTGGAACTAGGATTCGTGCAAGAAAATGAAAAGCGAAAGGAACTGAAATTACTTATATATACTCATTTTTTATGATCAATTTTTTTTTTTTGGTGACAAATATCTATGCATTTTCTTCTCATTTTCCTAACCATATCAAAAAATAACAATAATAATTTAAAATAAAATAGTTTAACATTTTTCATTTCAAATGAAATTACTTGTATATACTCATTTTGCTTAATTAAATGACAAAAATGAACTTTTTTAGAAACATCTATTCATTTTCTTCCCATTTTCCTAAACAAATAAAAATAAATTAAATTAAAAATTTTTCTTTTCATTTTGCTTTCTTATCTTATCCCTCCGATTTCTTTTCCCTCCATAAATCCATGTTCCAAAAACACCCTTAAGGATACTTTGCAGCTTGAGTTACTATGCCTGCTTGCAGCAATTGAAAACCCTTGAGAGCCATATTCATGTAAATTTAAATTTGTCCAATTAAAAAACAAAAACATGTAAAGAAATGAAATTAGTGCACAATAGCATGCATTTTGTAGAAGGATGCACTTTTAAGAGCAAAAAGAATAGACCGAGACCTTTCCTGTCAGTAATGCAAGGCCTGTCCATAACTGTTAAGCTAAAAGTAAGCCAACAGAAATTAACCATTACATTGTTGAGGGTGATGCAGATCTAAAAAGATCATTTTATTTTATTAAGATTTTAATTTTAGAATTTATTTGAATAGAATTTTATTAAAGCTTTATTTCCTTTGTTATTATTATTTTTATTTATTATTTTAGGTAGTTTGTTTAGAGTAGAATTTATGATATTGTAATCTTTAGTTGATATTATCTTCAGTTATTTTAGGGTTTGTTAGCGTATTTAAAGGATGGAATTGTGCGGGTTTTTGACAGATTATTGATTATTGAATGACATTGAATTGACGGCTGCATTGGCCTGAGTTTTCCCTTCTTTCTTCTGTTCTTCTTCTTATTCTTCTCTTTACTTCTTATCTCTGGTTTATCTCCTCTTCCTTTCTCTCTCAATTACTTTTCACTTTCTGTTCCGCATCAGTTTGGTATCATAACAAATACTTGGTGGAAAAAAAATTAAAAAAAAGACTAATCTTTTTGTTTCTAGCTACCGATGAAAACCGATGACAGCCACAAAACTAGCAACCACTGAACAACATTGCCAACCCCTCCTAACAGCCATGACGAAAACCCAGGATGAAACTCCTTCTGATGTGTTCCATCTTCGCAAACGAACAATCGATCAGATCAACTCCAATGGGTTTGTCAGCCACAAACAAGCACCCTGCAAACCACTTCCAGTAACCATCCTTTCTCTCGCCGATCACCAACGAAGGCCAGTCTTGGGCTATTCGACAACCAATGACTCCTGTTGAGGGAAAATAATTCCAAACACTCTCTTTTCAACATCACCAATTAGCCCCTGTTCAGGTATAACATCACCTTTGCACTGCTCTGGCGAGCCTTACAAACCCATACGAAAAACCATCACAACTGCATGCGCCACTAGAATTAGATCTATTCCCAAGGCCTTCCAATGCACTTTCATGCATTTTTCTATAGTACCCAACTTCGACAACCACCGCCACTGGCATCGCCTCCATCTGGCGAAGCTCCGATAGCTAGTTGGCGAAGCTCCGGGGACATCCCAAGACACGACAAGACACTCCAGTACTATTTTGAGTCCAAGATACTTTCAAATATGCAAATGAATCAACTTATTTCCTCATTATTAGGATTACAAAATCAACTAACGGCCCTTCAAACTGAAACAGCCCTTAACACGGCAATGTTTCAAGGCAAAAAGATTTGATCAGGTGTCAACCAATCAAAGCTTCCGTTATAGCTTTGTTATTGAGAACCAAGCAATAAAGATTGACAAGGGTGGCCTAGAAGTTATGGTTTACGAACCTAAGCCTGCATAGAAGTTATGGTTTACGAACCTAACCCTGATGGCTTCTATTTTTCAGATGATGAAATTGATGATCAAATCGTAAGCGAATTGGTGGATGTGACGCCTTGTCATGAAATTATAGCGACTACTGAAGCTATTTCTCTTGACAAAATAAATATTTCCAGTTACATCACTAAGGTCTCTACTTGGACTATCCCATATTTTGGGTTGAAGAGTTTGCCTCTTGGGTTGAATAGTTTGCCTATAAGCTTTGGTGCTTTTGTGAATTTTTGTTTTCCCTGCAACTAAACCTCTCTCACAAATTGATCCATTTTTGGAATTTCCTTCCTTCCGACTCGGGAGACTTGGTGGGGACACTAAGTTTTTACCAATCCTTACGTGCATCCATGAGCTTTGGAAAAGCTGGAACATGTACTCTATTTGTAACCCAATAATTGAAGGATTGTACAAGTCTTCAACTTAACGAAGCCGAGTTTTCTAAGCGGTAGAGAATGATGCAAAACTAAAAAAATTATTTTATTTTATTAAGATTTTAATTTTAGGATTTAACTGAATAGAATTTTATTAAACTTTTATTTCCTTTGTTATTATTATTTTTATTTATTATTTTAGGTAGTTTGCGAGTAAAATTTGTGATGTTGTAATCTTTAGTTGATATTATCTTCAATTATTTTAGGGTTTGCTAGCCTATTTAAATGATGGAATTGTTAGGGTCTGACAAATTATTGACTATTGAATGATATTGAATTGACGGCTATGTTGGCCTGAATTTTTCCTTTCCTCTTCTTCTTCTCTTTACTTCTTATCTCTGGTTAATCTCTTCTCTTCCTTTCTCTCTCAATTGCTTTCACTTTCTGTTCCACGTCAAAGGATACAAACAATATTTCTTTCAAGGAAGCTGGGTAAACAAGTCTTTGCCATAAGGCATCAAGTAACTACATGTTGATTTGGTAAAATTAAATTGAAGTCAAAATAAGTAACTTTGCTGAGAGAATACGTATAGATTTGAGACAGTCTTCAATCTTTACCTTCCATTTCTAATGAACTGTTGCCATGATCTATTAACATTATTTCACGAATAGCCATGGAGAAAGCTAAATGCCACAGATTGTTCGAGAGCACCATATAAGGAATATCTTATGCATGTATTACTTGTTCACAACCTAGTTTCAATTCCCAACTAAAGCTTCTTTTCCAAAACGCAACTTCACATTAACCATTGAACAAATTAGGAATTTGAGGAATCCAGTCGTGAAAAAGCTCCCAAGCAATCTTGGACATATGTCCTCTAATATGGTTTTCTCATTGTCTTCTTTTTCTTCTGGTAACCTATATCCATACAATAGTCAATTAACTGACTTGATATTATCCAATTATAGGGTCTAATTTACACTGATCTAATTATGTCACTTTCGGAGCACATTCTCTAAGCAGATCAGCTAAATTACACATCCACGTGGTAGTTACAACTAAGATTGAACCCTAAACTATACTTCCACTTGTTACCTTGGTTTTCTAAATTACCCTTTTCGCTAGGATCTTATGATCCTATTATAAAAGTAAGATCTCGCTTTTGACATCCTTGCAGACCATAGTTATGTAGGCAAACTAATCTGTCCAATTTGTTCCACAGCCATAATTTACAGGATACTAAATCCAGTAAAAGTTGTGAGTAGTTAAAAGATGCGTGGCCCTGTGGAGGCAACTATTAGAATGTAATGGAAATTTTCCATCTTCCATCCATGATTCCAAGGAGAGATTCACCAAATCAACATGAAATACTGATTTATAAATTAAACTTTGCCCTTCTAGTCTGTTTTAAGTATATCTGGGTATTTCTTTCGCCCCTAATCTCATAGTGTCATATACTTTGGCACCAGAAAGCAAAGGAGAGAGACTTCTCCCATCATATTATATACCGGCCATTTGAAGAAAGAAGTTTCAAAGACATCCAAAATATATTGAAAGAGGAAAAAAGAAATAAAGCACTGTGTCCCAATAGGAAATTAGGCTTGAAAGGTCAACCTGCAGATACTACAGTAAATAACGATTGCTTCTAAGAAAACATAAAACAATTATCTTACCTCCTTAAGCTTGTCCATTTTTGTAAAATGCCGGCCGAAAGATGTGTAGCGCATGCCATGGAGAAAAGGTGCAAGATAAACCCCAAGGTTGCTCTACATAACGTGACCAAAGTAATCAATTTATTTATTTATCTATCTTTTCTAATCAATTGTTCATTTTATGTTAACAGCATAACTAATAGGAATCCGTAGTGATAAATATACATATTAGAAGCAGATTCACAAAGGCTTACATGAGAGACAGTTTTAAACATAGTGGCAAATCAATCTCAAGGTACTCCACCCATGCTGTTGTTGAATTGTTGACAACCAACTAAATCTATAAGCTTATGCTACTAGCAGGGTGTAAGTTCAATTATTTTATATCATCTACCAAAACTGGTATGCTAGTTCAGTTAGTTGGGCTTAATGCCACAGCTGGATGGATAAAGTATAAAAATGCTAAGCTACCCATCAAAAAGCTAAAAAATTGAGGTGTACTAAATTTTAACATCTTGTGCATTTTTCATAATATACAACCTCAAACAAACTAAAATAACATATTGGTTGCAACAATACATATATTGTTAACTTGATATACAATGTTGAGCCAATTTCCTAACAAACTGAAGTTTTGGGGAAAATTAGTGACTCAACATGATATCAAAACGCTGGTTCCAGGTTCCAAGAGGTCCTGATTCTTACATTCTTATTGTATTTGTTCCCAATTATTCTTGAAGGAGTGAGCATTCAATTTTCGGTACTAAACCAAACGAACCAAATATTTTTCAGTCCCATTTGAAAAAAAAATGAACTGAACCAAGGTTTGATAAAGAACCAAACCAAATAACTTCAATTTGGTTTGGTTCTTCTTCTTCTTCTTCTTCTTCTTCCTTTTTTTTTTTTTTTTTTAATGAAGAGCTAGTATTGTGCAGTTGTTCAATCTTCAATGCCCAGAATATTATTATGTTCCGTCTAAAAATTATGAAGGCTGGGAAGAATTTCTAGCAAGGGTGACTTGCAACAAAGAGCAAGATGTGATGGTTCCAATATTGGAGACCTTTGAGGAAATGGGTCTGCAAGCTTCAATTTTATGCAACAGTTTTCTAAGCATTGAAGCCATTATTGAAGCCCAAAACAGAGGGATTGATCCAAGAAATATTACAGAAGCTTTTGGTAAGATCATTGGTATGGAGTGGAAACTGTACAGAAAATAGCATAAAGGTTCCTGTAATTAATAAGTTCTAATCCTGTAATTAATAAGTTCAAATAATGCTATTTTTTAGATAGATTTGAGTATTGGTATTTGTG
This sequence comes from Vitellaria paradoxa, assembly GCA_019916065.1. Taxonomy (NCBI): domain Eukaryota; kingdom Viridiplantae; phylum Streptophyta; class Magnoliopsida; order Ericales; family Sapotaceae; genus Vitellaria; species Vitellaria paradoxa. The sequence continues at coordinate 37,370,994 of CM034239.1, read as the reverse complement.
GGTACTTGGCCATGTCGTAAGACCCCCGCAACATCAATAACCCAGAAAAGCATCGGGAGGAAGCCTACTACATAATGGCAACATGGGGAGACCTAGCTAGCAAGCAGCAATCTCCTACGAGACTAATGTCCTATTGTTATTAGAATTGAGAGAATTAGAAGTTTCCAATTTAGTTGGAAAATTTTGTAATCAATTTCTAAGCCTTGTAACTTAGACATAAGCTCAAGTGTTTTAGGTCAAGGTTTAGAAAATTATTTCAAAGCAGAACATGGTTCAAAGTCGCGGTCTTCTCAGCTAAGATTTCGGCATCTCGTCTGAGTATCAGGAGAGACCGAGATGAGATCTCATGACGCACCAGCCCTAAGTGATCTGGCCATGTCTCGTACTTTATTGGGCGATATATTGGCAAGATATCACAAGACAGCAAGATATCGACCCAATTCATTACCACATAGGGCGGGATATCAGGAGACAAGAAGATATCGGTCCAATTTTTCGCTGGACCTTTTTGAATTCTCTAATTAGCTAATCGTTCCGTATCACCCGATAGCGCGACACAATGCTATGACTGCATCAAAATTAGGTGACTGAGATGCTATCTGCGAACATGAGTTTGAACCATGGAGCAAAACAAGTTAAGTCTCAAATTTGTAGCGTCATTGGCTGCCACACTGCATGCTCACTGGCAAAAATACATCAAGTCGAATTTTTTTATAGACGAGCTTGGTGGATAACTTGCCCCAGCGAGCAGCTATTTCCTAAATTGGTGTTTCCTATTTTGGAATTTGATTCAAACTAGGATTTCATTTCCAATATAAAGAGATGATATTCCTAGGGTTTCTACAGAGAAAACGCATTAATGATTAGTGTGCTTCAATTTAGAATGATTCTCTCACCTCTTGCTACAAAAGAAATCATTCTACAATTGTGTGAGAGGATTCAAATGTGTTCAAAAGCTTGTTCTTCATCATGTATTGGTGAATGTGTTCCACTTGATCAATATGTTCAAAGAGTTTGGTAAATAGCTGTGTGTGTGAGGGTCCCAAAGCTTTGTAATTGAAGTGCGTAAAGTGGAAAATTTTGGTGGTTCCCAATATAGGATTCAATGTTTTTCCCCCTTGGTTGTGGTTGAATTGTGTTTGGTTATTTGAATTGATTCGCACCAGCTAGACTTTTTACTTAAGATCATATAGATTGCAAGCAAACAGAGTCTTGTGTGCCAAGCCTACACGCTTAAACTTGGATTGGTGCAGGTCATTTGAGGTAATAATCAACACAAACTTCCCAAATACATTGCGAAAACAAAAAACGCAGATAGAAGTTCTTTAATTGAACAATGCAAATCAAGTTGTCACACAAAATTTACTGAGAGCAAGCAACTCAAAAAAAAAAAAAAAAGAGTAAATTTGAGAAACCATGTCTCAATACAGACATTAAGAAATTAGGTCTGCATGCAGCAATTGCCTAATCAGCTTGTCCAACCCCATATAACCAAACTTTCTGCAAGACGTGATACAGTAGAATGAAGCTTAACTGCTTATGCTTAAGAAGAACAATGAAAGATTAGTCACTACAACCCTGGCAAGCAATATATGGATAACAAAAGAAAGCAACAATAAGAAAGTTGGGTGTGTTAATATCATTTAATGAAATCTATATTAACAAGTAGAACTTATGGTCAATCAGACATGAACCTTCCATCTCACAATCTGGTTCAGAACTTCTGGTTCACAAACAGCTTTTGCATCCTCAGTGGCACACCCTTCTTCCAACTTCTTTAAGGCTGCTCGAACAGCCTGTGGAAATATTTCAGAATCATAGAAATTATAGTGAAATAAAATAACAACACCAACAACAACAACAACAAGAAGCACAATAATAATAATAGAGGTGAGCATACTTGATATTTCAAATAAATAATATTTGCAGCTACATGATATATGGAATTAGAAACATGTACCTTCACAGAAGCCTCCACCTTCCCCAGTGTAATGGTTTTGTCCACCATAGATCTCACCGAGTATGCACTACTAGATAACATTTTCTGTTTCTTAATAAATTGTTCCGTGTTGAATGAAGAAGCAGAACATTTCATTAACTCCACTATTCTGCGAAGTAAGAGATAAGATTCAAACTTGACAAACAATCTCAAAGAAAAATAATTACATTTTAAAACTTCAATTCAAGATTTTATACCAAGACAAACCAATAAGGTGCAAGTAGAACATATGACTGAGGCAAAAACATTACCCCTTTTCCATTTCTGCATTTACCAAAGGCTGTCTAATGCCAGCTTTCTTCATCAGAGGCATAGCTGCTATTTTCTTGGTGGTCGTCCCATTAGGAAAGTTTTGCTTCTTAGGCTTTACTGTATGTGGCCTCGTACTTGCCAGTGAATGATCATTTCTCAAGGGTGACTTGCATTTGTCGATTGTGGAAGGCTTGCACACCCTTGCTTGGACAGACATACCGTTCACTCTCAAAGACTTCATGGTCACGTCACCGACTTGTGAATCACTGCCTGGACAAGAAGATACTTTCTCAAGTTTTTTGGCAGAATCACCACCTATGACAGCAGCATACTCCTCAACCCTTTTTTGCATCTTTGCAGCAGTTCTTTCTGTTACACTTGCAGAAAGTGCACTGGTTTCTGCCACCACTTTTCTATTTCTATTTTCTACCACCAACTTCTTTTTGACAGATAGCAACTCTAATCTCTGTTGCTTCTCTTCTCCACTAACACCAGGAAATAAAATATGATTTCTTTCTGGAGTCACAAGTTCAGGAATGATCTCATGGTCCCTGGTGGAGACAGAATTGATAATTCAAATGGCATTCAGTAAATAACACAGAATTTACTTAAAAGAATAAGTTCACTCAGAATGAACCTACAAGCAATATATCAATATACGATTTGGCAAAAGACCATCCCAAGCCCTCTGGTAGATATTTTTATCATGATTGCCTTCAAATAAAATATTCCTGGCAAAAGAAACTAAAATTTCAGAATTCTAAATTTCCACCATTTGACACTAAAACTTTTATTGATATAATAGAAAAATCGTATAAGCAATATGTATAATTAAATAGTACCCAGGTAAGCATTTTCGGTGGTATGCCTTTGGACAGCGCCTACAAATTGCAAATTGCAAGTCATAAACCTGTTTATCTTCCCCCTGCTTACATGCACAACATTTATGGGCAGGGCATGTAAACGATTCTCCTGCAGCAATTTTTTTCTGAACGTCGGCTGCTTGAGTTTCATCCCATGGGTGAAGCAGTTTCACCACACACTTTGGATGATAAAAATGGCCACATGTTGCAGAAACACACTGGAAGACCTGGAAATGCAAATTAAGTTTAAGGTAAGGATGCATATACTTTTTATGCACATTCTGGAGATCACTTGAAATTTATATTCATAAGAATATGTACCAACAAAGGAATAAAAATGATCCGAACAGAAATAAATAACCATTATGATAATGAGTTCCAGGCCTGGATGGATGGACTTTTTTCATAGATGCTGGATGTGATCTGTTACAACCTAGATTATCAATTATTTATTTCATTTATGGGTTATATTTTTTTATCATGTAATTAGTTGAATTTATTTAAATAATATTTAAATTAATTTTATTTTGGATATTTGTGAGCCGTTGGATTCTTTAAAGAATTTTTTCTTTAATCATTGATTACTGAATGATTAGGTGAAGGAGAGACTGAGTGCCCATTCACAATTAATAGATAAATATAGGGTTATGTGTGAGTATTGATATATTCGTCTATTTCTCAATAGCATCTATATTTGGAAATAATAATCATGATGAAAAAAAAGAAATAGAAAAATTATTTATGCTTAATTTCATGACATTTAAAGGTCGTCTGACACCACAATTCTATTGAAGTTCTGAATGGACCATTCTTTTTTGAGTTTTTTTGTCCCCCCCCCCCCGGGATAAGTAATCAAAATATCATTAGAAAAAGTATCTAGAAGATGCTACAAAAACAAGGAACAAAAAAAAGTCCATAAAATTACACTTTCAAGTGCTCAACAAAATCCAAAAAATAAAAAACAAATAAATCCATTCTGCTCCACCACCCACACCCCAACCACCCTCCCCCCCCCCCCAAAAAAAAAGAAGGGCACGGCAGCATCTATATAAAATGGACAAAAAAATGCTTTTCATTCTATACATTGAACTTTTGGTGTCTTGAAAGATTTTTTTTTTTTTGAAAAAGATAAGTAAGTTTTATTTCAAAGCATCGAAGAGATGCTAAAAACAAAATGTAGCGAGTGTGGACAATTTGTCCAACTCACTTCATACCAGCAATAAAAGAAAGGAAAGAACACATATCGATCTCTTTTCCCTCTTCCACCCAACTATATAAACAAGAAAGAAATAGACTTTTGACTCTCAAAACATTCCTCTCAATATTCTCAAAGATCCGCCTATTGCGCTCCTTCCAAATCAACCAAAAAAGACAAAAAGGAATCAAATTCCAAATCTTCTTCTTCCTACTTTCCAGTGGATGTCCCCACCATGCCAAGAGAAAGCTTTTAAGATTCTCGGAGAAACACATTTGGACACCAAAACATGAAAGGGTTAGGCTCCACAATTCAGCGGACCAAAAACAGTGAATAAATAGATGTTCAATTGACTCAATTTGCTTGAGACATAAAGAGCATCTATTTGCTAGATAGTGTCCCCTTAGTTTTAAATTATCCATAGTCAAAATCCTCCCCCTGACAGCACACCAAGAGAAAAAAGTGATTCTTGTTGGAGCAGCAGAGTTCCATAAATTCATCCAAGGAAAGTCATCCTTCTCCCCACCATGCAAGAATAGATAAAAGGACTTCACGGTGAAGTCTTTATGAGTTGACAGCTTCCAAACCATTGCATCAGTAGTGTCTTCACCTGGTAATGAGTAAAGAAGTTCCAAAAGTAACCGAAAACTATCCAATTCCCAATCATTCATGCTTCTTCGCAACTGTATATTCCATGCTTTATTTGAACCAAAACCTGTGCTGTAATTTGATACCAAAGCATTCTTGTCAACTGCAATGTCGTAAATCTCAGGAAAAACCTCTGAAAGGGAACCAATCTCTAGCCATTTATGCTTCCAAAACAAAATCCTATCACCTCTTCCCACCTTCCATGATATGCAGCTGTTAAATTTAGACCAATTCTTCCTAATGTTTTTCCATAAACTGATGCCAAGGGAGTTTGCACCCTTTGCGGAATACCAGCCTCCTGTCTCCTCACCATATTTATTAACTATCACTCTTTTCCAAAGGCTGGCGTCTTCATGAGCAAATCTCCAAAACCATTTTCCCAACATAGCTTCATTTTGTAACTTTAGCTGCCTTATTCCGGTGCCACCCAAATGTGTAGGCTTGCAAACAGCCCTCCAATCCACTAGGTTGTATTTGAAAACTCCTTCACTCCTCCCCCAAAAAAAATTCCTTTGTAGTCTTTCCAATTCCTTTAACACGGAAATTGGGGCTGAGAAGAGAGATAAATAATAAGTGGGGATACTAGAAAGCACACTTCTAATTAAGGTAATTCTTGCCCCAGTTGATAGATAATTAATTTGCCATTCAGCCAGTCATTTTTTGCACCTCTCAATGACTGGATCCCAAAGTTGTTTGGACTTGAATCTAGCTCCCAAAGGCAGCCCCAAATATTTAGTGGGAAGGGAACCAGTTTTGCATCCTAGAACAGCAGCCAGCTCGTCCAGATTTGGAATGTGACCCACAGGCATAATCTCTGATTTGTTGAGGTTAATTTTCAGTCCTGAGACAGCTTTAAATCCCAATAAAATACAGCGAAGATGACCAATTTGAAGTAAATCAGCTCCACAAAATATAATTGAGTCGTCTGCAAACAGAAGATGTGAGATACTGAGCTTTCGGTTACTGGTTGCTACTGTAAAACCTTCAATGAATCCATCTTTCTCAGCCTTTTGCATCATCCTACTAAATACCTCCATTACTAGGATAAAAAGGAAAGGTGAAAGAGGGTCACCTTGTCTCAGTCCACGTGAGGATGTGAAGAAACCTTCGGGAGAGCCATTAATCAAAATAGAAAAACTAGCCGAAGAGATACACCAATATATCCAATGACACCATCTTTCTCCAAATCCCATCCTTTTCAGCAGATAAATCAGAAACTTCCAGTTAACATGATCAAAGGCCTTCTCAATGTCCAATTTGCAGACGATTCCAGGTTTTTCACTCTTGATTTTGGAATTTAGAACTTCATTAGCAATTAAAGAGGCATCCAAAATCTGTCTTCCCCCAACAAAAGTATGCTGAGTGTCAGAAATGAGATTATTCAATACCTGTTTCAGCCTACTTGCAAGCACCTTTGATAATAACTTATAAACAGCACCTACCAAGCTGATAGGTCTGTAATCTTTTAATTCCGCTGCTCCATCTTTCTTGGGGATTAAAGCAATAAAAGTGGTATTCAAGTTGCGAACAAACCTACAACTGCTGTGGAATTCAGCAAAAACTGACATCAAATCAGCCTTTAAAGAGTTCCAGCAGCTTTGTAAAAATACAAAATTCCAACCATCTGGGCCGGGAGCCTTGTCGCCACTAAGTTCCATAAGAGCTTGATGGACCTCTAATTCAGTAAAAGGAGATTCTAAGCCTGCTGCAGTTTGTGGATTAAGTTTGGAGAATTCCAGGTTGTTCACCTGTGGCCTCTAATTTACTTCTTCCTTGAAAAGCCTCTTGTAAAAGTCCACTATACAGAGTTTTATTGCCCCTTGATCATCTGTCATCTTCCCATTAACTTGTAATTTGTCAATCCAGTTTCTCCTTCTATTAGCAAAGGCCATTTTATGGAAAATTTTGTGTTTCGATCACCTTCTTTTAACCATTTGATTCTGGACTTTTGTCACCAGCTGATCTCCTCCATCTTGATTAAGTTGTTCAGCATCAGAATCTTTTCTTTTCTCAATATTCTGCCTTGATCTGAAAGGCTGTCTTCCTCGTCCATTAAGTCCAGCTTCTGGATGTCCTTTTCTAGTTGGAATTTCTGCTGGTCAATTTTGCCAAATTCCTCAATATTCCATTTCTTCAGATCTGATTTGAGCAGCTTTAATTTCTGCATTAGCCTATAGCTAGCAATCCCTGTAAACATGTATGAATTCCACCATGAGTCGATCATTTCTTTAAATCCCTCAACCTGCAGCCACATATTTTCAAACCTAAATGGTTTGAGACCTCCTCTTAATCCACCACCTTCTAGCAGAATGGGAAAATGGTCAGAGATTGTCCTAGGTAGAATTCTTTGCAAAACTGTGGGGAATAATTCCTCCAAATCAGAGGATACTAGGAACCTGTCAATCCTTAACTTACTGATGCTGTTGCTCCAAGTAAATCTCCCTCCTCCTAAAGGCAAATCAATGCATTGTAAATCTTCAATGTACTCTAAGAAAACTTTCATCTGCTTTGTTCTCTTTTTACAGCCCTTTTTTTCCTCAATTGTTCTAATCATGTTGAAGTCACCCCCCAAACACCAAGGCTGATTCCATCTGAAAACAGCTGCCCCAATTTCTTCAAGAAAGTCTTCTTTTGATGCTCTGTCCACTGGTCCATAAACTCCAGTGAATGACCAGTAAATTTCCTCATCCAGATGGTGGAACAAGCAGGAAATGGAGAAGGATCCAATCTCAGAGTCAACAGTTTCCAGCTTCCTACTGTCCCACATGACAATTATTCCACCCGAGGCCCCCACAGCAGCTAAAGCTGTCCACTTACACCATCCACCATCCCAAATAGATCTGATTATGCTATCATTAACCAAATTAAGCTTTGTTTCCTGAATGCAAACAACGTCTAGTTTCCATTTAACTGAAGATCTAATTAACATCCTTTTCTCCTTGCCACAACAGCCCCTAACATTCCAGCAAATGATTTTTGGCTTCATTCAAAACATAAGGGTAATGGTTCCCCACCTCTTCTTGCTCCCACGACAGATTCCATTCCTCCTTTGTCATAGCTTATCGAACATTGTAAGTTCCTCAACTCCCTAACTCCTCTTCTGGTGTTGCTCTTTTGTTGCTTCTTGTGTTCTCCATAATAACTTCTCCTCTTTTCTTCGATGGATTGTAGCAATTCCATTAATTTTTCCTCATAGCCTTCACATGAGATACCCAATATCTTCTTGAAGGTTTTCATTCTATTAATCACCCAAGCTGAAATCTTACTTTGATCTTTACCACAATTCTCCAGCAACAGCAGGTGATCCACATCTCTATTCCACACTTCATCAGGGCCGTAAGATGCTAATGGTTGACAATCCAGAGCTTCCTCGTTTGCAGCTTCTTGAATTCCAAGGGGGACTAACATGTTCTCAAAGAAAGAAGTATGTTCAACCTCAGTTGGTTCTCCTATAGAAAGCAGATCTGCAGAGGTTTCTATGGGAGAAGACAATGCCTGTGGCGATGTAGTTGTGTGTTCAGAAGCTACCTGGGTTCTTCTTCTGGAGCTGTATTGTTTCCCATAAAAATTCAGATTATCATATACGCTGGCTGAATCCCCATAGGCAACTGCTGCTTCTTCTTTGGTATTTTCCTGCTGTTGAAGGCTTCGAGGGAGTACATGACTAGGTTCATCCATTAATTGGTCCTCCTCATTAATACTATTTAAAACATGAAATCTATTAACTCCAGGCAGGCCCACTGGAGTTGGAATTGGAGTTTTATTCCTCATAAAAGAGTTGGGAATTTGGCCTACCCGTACCCATTTGAACTTCCCAGCTTCCTTTGAGAGACTTTTAGCATTCCTAGCCTCATTTTGAATTAACTCCTTGGCTTTCCGATTTCCAATAGAGGGAACATTCAATGAACTGGGTGGTGGTTCACGCGCCAACTTCATCTTAACTTCCGGTGGTCGGAAAACTCCAGCCCAATCTACCCAAGCCCTTCTTTCATTCCATATTGGACAGTCGTACAAGGATTGACCCACTTTTATTCTAACTGAAGCTAGAATTTTTCTGCCATCTCCTCTAACTTTGATTCTAGCCCATTTATAGCTGTTGACGCAGCTGGAATTTGGCTCAGTTTCAATATAGCCTCCACAAAAGTCTCCAATGCTTCGAAGAACACTATCAGTGCATAAAAAGACAGGCAATCCTACTACTTTAATCCAAACAAACTTATCATTCCAACCCCTTCTAGAGCAACAACTCCAACTATGCCAATAATCAAGCCATAAGGGAAACCCATTTATAATGGTTGACTCATTTTTTATCTGTTGAGCTATCTTCTGAGATGGGAAAATAAAGAGGAATCTCTCTTGGTCTAACTCCTTTAATACCACTCCTCCGGGAATTTTCCATTTTCTATTAACCCATGTTGAGATACTAACCAAATCCATCTTTGCAGCACCTGGGCCCCCTAGTCGTCCAACTAGGCATCTTTTAAGGAGCATGCTGTTCTCAACAGCATCTTCATAATTTACAATAACCATCTGGTCATTGCAAAAGCAGCGGACATCTGAGAACTGCCACTTAGGAAGAGCAGCCGCTTGAGTGTAAGTCTTGGGCTTTTTTGGTGCAAAAAATGCTTATTCGGGAGAAGAAACATTCTGCCTTTCATGATGAACATGACTGTTGAAAGTAGGGACTCTTTTGCCAGGCAAAAATTCACTAATAATATCAATGAAAAAACACCAACCTGAACCGAATGACGATTCTGGAATTCTAATCTGTCTTCTTCCATACGGCGCAAACAAACGCAGTTCAAGTTTTCTTCCAAAGCCATCTTTGATGATTGAACAGACCAAAGTTCTCTCCCCTCCTCTAAGGCAGCCTATTTGATAAAGACCTTTGGTATTCCTAAGCCGCTTCCTGCATATCTGATACATCCATCTAAGCCCTTCCTCATAAATTACTAGGATACGAACATACCCTCTACCACGTTCAATGATTCTAAAACCCTCAATGATCTTGTAATCTTCTTCAATCTCAATTGTAACATCCTGGACTTGAAAAGTTTTTCTGATTGATCTAGATTGATTGAATGAATGGTTGTTTCGAAAATTGCCCAAATGGTGCATTTTAGCAGTGAGTCCTTAACGTGCACCGAGAGCATTTTTCCCCAACATGGTATAACGTTGGATTACTCAAAAATCTGCACCTTATGTTTGTGTGTCTTGAAAGATCTATACCAACATAAACAAAAAGGAATAATATTCCACAATTTATTCTCCACAATTTATTCTTTTCTTTCTGTATCTTTGCGCCCCACCAAAACTCAAAAACTTGCTTGGTGTCTTTGAGGAACACCCAAGGCAATTCCAATCCAAGACAAAACTAATTCCCATAATGCCTTTGAGCATGATTGAGTAATTATGACTATTTGATTAACTAATATCAATTTTTCACTAGCATTTAACTTTAGAATTTTGTATAGGTTTAGGGATAAATTTCTAGGCTTTTATGCAACCAAATTAGGTAGGATGCGCTTTCACTTGTTTCTACTTAAATTTATGGTTCCCTAAACCCAAGAAAGAAGGCCTATTGCTCAGCCCCAATGCTCAAGGAAAATAGATAGAAAATAAATATAGCTTCTCTCTAAATATAAATATATGTATATCAATAAGGAAATTTATTATTGTGTTCCGAAGAATATTAGTAATTGATTAATACATCGCCAAATAATTATTAGACTAAAATATCAACAACAGAAAAATTCAATACATAATTATATATGATTTGGTTTTTAGTTGTTAAACCTCTGCACCAGAAGATTTATTAGAAGAGCCCAATATGCCACAAACAAAACACTGGTGCTGCTGATATTGACAATTCTTGCACAAAAAATTCTGCATTGCCTGCATGCATCCAGATAATCTTTAAACGTGTAGACAGTTGAAAAGTTACATACAAACAATCTTTGAAGAAAATTAGGAAAGTGAATACAACAAAATCAGGTTCTTACTTCAACTTGAGCATCAGTGTATCCAAGAGATCCACATGAAGTATCAATTCCAGCCTCTACAGTTGCATGAAAAGATCTTGTGCAACTACCTTCACAACTGTATTACAACAGGAAAAATAAATAAAGCAAATAAACAAGACGAAAAACAGAAGATGTAAACCGAGAAATCAGTTTTCCATTTAAAGCTGAATACATAATGAAAAGAAAGAAATATACAAGAAAAAGAAAATCTACTAAGAAAAACGAGACACAATCAAGAACAAACGAGTCACAATCAAGAACAAACGAGACAGCCATCAAGAATGAGGAAAAGAACTGCAAAAAATAAACATTAAGTGCAAAAGTATAGGGGCCCTGAACCAAAAATGCATGTAGAATCCGCAGCATTCTTGCCACGCTGAATAAAAAACACTTCATGATTAGTAACACCTAGAACCCACAATAGCTAAAACAAAGGAAGCCAATGACCACAAAAGCATGTCAGGAGTCATTCAAGGCCCTTCTCCATCCATCTAGAACCAACCAAAACACCATATCTGAAATCTCATATTTCATTTCAATCTATCTGAGTACGAAAGATTTCAACCATTTAGAATTTGACAAGGATTGATGGGTTGGCAATGGGTTCACAAAAAAGGGGGCACCAACTCAATTTGATGGATCCTAGTCTTAAGGCAGTTGGTTAATGACCGATATAGATTTTGTAAAGCCTAATGAATAATATTCAAATCCCTCCTCCCCCAAACCAGTAAATAAAATAGGATCTAATTAGTTATACATCAAATTACACTAGATTATGTTGAGAGTATAGAATAATAAAATAACAATAAAATTGCACTTCTCTCGGTTTTAACCTTTAAATCAGTTCATATTAACAAATCAGGATATCAAACAAATCAAAAATCTAGTGTTTCAAATCTCACTGCAACCCTACTAGTCAAAACTTGGCCTGTTCAAAACAAGAAAGCCTAGCCACATATGAAAGGGCGTGTCAAAAGCACAAAATAATAACATAAATAATAAAGTTACTCCTCTCTCTAATAACTTATGCTTTTAAGTTCTGTAGGTAGTACCCATGGGCCATGGCTTAGTCTCTAATCCTGCCAGTCAATCTAGGCCATTCGACTCGATGCAAAAGCTAATGTTGCAAAAATCCTATACCAAATAGCATGGTAAATGACAAATACATATAAGATCTTCTCCAGAAATTGTCCTCACACCTAACCCATGGAACCTTCCATAGCCATACTCAACCACCACTTTCCAAAGATACTTGTGTAAATAATATAAATTAGAAACCCCTGGCACATCTAGACCTGCTAGACTTCTATTGTCCCAATTGTTAGTGATCCTTCTGATTAGCCAATGATTGATTAAGAGGCCTTTCGATACCTCGCTTTCCAAAAACCTAAACCAACCCTCCCCCCCCCCTCTTTTTTTTTTGGTGGAAAAGTTCCACTGTATTGATACCCTGGTGACTTCTAGTTTAATTCGTGTTGTTTTAAAAATTTTGCAGTTAGTTCCAATTTTTTTGTGATACATAGATTTCTCATGATTTTGGACAAATAAGATATTAACAGCCAAAATAAATTAGTTGATCTGATATTTGGATTAACAAAAAATTAAAGACCAAGTTCAAGAGATAAAACCAATTAAGTTGATTAATTGTTTCATAGTGAAACTTTGAAAATGTGTTGAAGGCTTAAAGCAAAGGAATCTACAGCACGAGAAGCCTATGCAAAAAAGAACTTCACCACCAAAAACTAACAATCATTATATTGGGAAAACTTATTGCTTGATTCTACAATAAAATTCAAAAATTAGTGCACCATCCATTATTCGACAAAAAATTAAAATCTGAAGCTTATCATGCATACTCAAGTTTTGGCAACCGGCAAAACTTCTCATCAATGTCCAAAAGGATGAAATTAAGGAACTTATATTTTATCAATCCATGCTCCATCTGACCAAACCAAAAGAACTTATAAAACTTGATTGTTAGGATCTTGAAAGCTTTGATATATAAAATATAAAACAATATGATAAAGAAAAAGCTTCTATAGTCACACCAGGCCCCTTAACCATGGAAAACAGCATTCTAATCAATCAAAAGGTAAAAGCAAAGAAAAGAAATTAATGGAGTCCCTTTCAAGCCATCTGCATCAGCACATGTGAACATTGTGTATGAGCATAGAAGAGTGAAAGAAAAAGGAGAGGGGTCTATCCCAACTTCTTTCGATTCTTTGATTTTTTTTTTTTTTTTTTTTTTTTTTTTTGAGCAGTAAGAAGGTAAAAATTAACACCTATTTGTAAGGGATTTCATTCATGCATCACGTTCCCCAAATCTCCAAATCTCCCCACTGAACACTGCACACTATGTTTTCAATCAAAAAAAAACTTTAAAACTGGGGATCCTCAAATCATGTTTTGGCCCTCCATATTTTTTAGCCCAAAAACAAGTTTAGAAGTTGAGATATTCAAATCCTATTATGGCCTTAAACACTCATGCAAACATAGATTGAAGAAAATAGAAAGTCGCGTGCATACCATAAAAGGTCACCACCATTGTCACAAAGTGCACAGACAGAATCAAATAGTTCATTTTCATCAGATTCATCGGCATAATCATCATTATTACCACCATCATCATCAGCTGTATCAAGTATAAACTTAAATTTCTCTGGTGGATGAAAATCCTGCTACAGAAACCAAGTTTCATTAAAACAAAGGGTGAAAACTATAAGTCTATAACATTAAACAAGGTTAAAACTATAGCATCAAACAAAGGGGAAAAATAATGCAGCTATGGAAAAGCTTAATTGTCAGTGCTGACCTCATGAAAAGCTTTACTTTTCCCAGGCATTTCCATAAGAAGAGCAGCCAGATACTGTTGAAGGCATCAGTAGTCAAAATGGCCAATTAAAAATAAGAAGCACAAAACCACCTCACCCACATGGATGCTTATAAAGACAGTAGACACTAAACTTGTCAATCTTTCCTATTAGCAATTGAATGCCTCAAGGAAGGGGAGTTAAAATACTCTAATTAGAACAAGATAGTGCAGCTATAAGTCTATGACAGTAAATCATACTTGTTCCAAAAATTTCGAAGGAGAATCAGGTTAATTAAAGTGAGGAGAATAGAACATACAGGACCCCTAAAATGGGATTAGTTCTAAAAATGTTAAGATGGCATTTGGTTTGTCTTTCTACTTTCTGTTTTTTATTTTTATTTTATGTTTTAAAAATCTCAAAATAAGGAAACAGAAAATGCTCTGTTTTCATTATTTTGACATTTTCCTTGTTTTTGGTTAAAAATGCTCAAAACGAATTTTTGTCATTTTTCATTTTATATATAAACTCATTTTCTATTTTCTAAAACAAATTTTAAAAACACAAGTGACCAAATGCGTTTTGAGTTATTTTCCTTATTTTCAGAAGCATAAAATGAAAAACGAGTTCAAAACAAAAAATAGAAAATAAAAACAAAAAATAGAAAAACAAACCAAATGAACCCTAAGTTTGCCAAATTTGTAAAGTTCTGAAAATATTGGTGTCATAAACTCCTTGGAGTAGAGACTAAGACAATTTCTACATAGCATGTACCTTGCACGAAACCAACTAATTCTTTTGATAAACAATTATGCATCACAACTTCATGTATCGCATCAAGAAAATCAGAGACAGATTTTTTACTGAAGTAGTTGTTTGACAATCCCTTGAACAATATCGAATCAAAGAAAGCCTATTTTTCCATAATCATAAAGATAAATTAACACAAACCTCAGATCTTTTTATCACTTTGTCCCTTGCTGCAGCTTCATTAATTAATGGAATGTGTTTCAAAAGATCACTCTCAGAAGGCGCAACCTCGTAGAAGCTACGCAGTGAGCACATGATTTAACTTGTATAGACCAAAAAAAAAAAAAAAGAAAAAACAATAATAAAATATTCACACTTCAGGGGTTTTTTGTACTTGGATGCCATCCCTTGATGCCTTTTTATATAAAAACATTATGCATTTTATCAAAAAAACAAGAGATATTCATGCAAACCTGAAAGTTTTCAGCAGCTGGTTCCATATTGCTTTTCTAGATGCCTCTGGATTCTTTTTCACAAAGTGGAGGCAGTGAACAGTGATCAAGATTGGCTTAATTGTTTCCTCAAAACTCTTCCTAGGCTTCTGAAGCTTTATCCAGACTTTGTCTTTGGAAAGCACATAAATTTCAGGCAGGACAAAAGAAAGCTCAAACTTCCACGATATGACCTTCTTGTAGATTTGCTGAAGCCCACTGTCAACACTTCCACGCAAGAATATTTGAGTACTTGAATCATTTGGGATCTCGTCCTCACTCCACTGAAGTGGCAAGATGGAAAATGAAATGGGTTCTTCCTTGTAGTCAACGAAATGGTAATTTGTGACACAATCTGGGACGATTTCACCCTCTTCATCAGAAGATGCCATTGAGTTGAAAAACACAGACTGCACTGGAAAAACTATAAAAATGAATGGTACTTGCAAGATCCACTTGTGAATATCTAATAAATACACTAAATTCTTATAAAATTGAAAAACTTGGCCAGTTGTGAAGCAGTTTACTGTATAAATGCCAGAAGTTATGCAAATAGGTAATCAAAACTCAAGCTGTTCAATTATGTATATGCAGTCACTCTGAGTTGATGAGCAACAAGCCATAATCTGAGTTAGTGAGCAACAAGCCATGAATCATGCTTTGTGGTATTTGAAAGACAAAATCATATATGTGAAACATGTAATGAGAAAACAAGTAGTCATGTATATTAAAATAAAAGTAAGCATGTAAAGAAAAAGAAGGTTGAATAAATTAAATTTAAATTTCCAAGAAACATGCCAAAACCAGCCACAAGACGTTGAACTTGTAGAATCTCAGAAAATATTTTTCCATAGGGATGTCAATGGAATGAATATACGAGGGTACCCGACCTGACCGAACTCGATAAAAAACCGTTAGGAAATACCCTAATGAGATTGGGACGGGTTTTGGATTGAAATTAATACCCCTACAGGTTTGGAACGGGTTTGAGATTTGCTTGTAGGATATCCGATACCCGTAAGGAACTCATTTAATAAAATATAATATAATATATATTTATATATTTACAATTTTATCCCTAAAATAAAATTTTTATTGTGTGTTATTTTCACATATCATGGATTGTTCCATATTGGGTATAAAAGTCTTTTACGAACTGTGATTCCAATTGTACTATTCCAAGAGTATGCTCTTGTGTATTTTGTTATTCCTACTATTTAAATAGTATATTTCTTTTATCTTTCTAAAAAAAAAAAAAAAACTTGGTGGTCCTTTGACCAATAAATTTGTTCAATTTAATAAATTTAATATTTTTGTCATTTACTAATTTTTTAATATTTTATCTCAAATCGGGTATTTAAAGGAAACTTAACGGGTAATTTGACCAATTGAATATAAATAGCTTTCACGGGTTTGGGACGGATTTCGCGAGTTTGAGACAGGATGGGTTTGGAATTTTAACTAAAAAAATAAACAGGTTTGGGACGGTAATAATAAGAAAAAAATAAATGGGTTTAGTAATAAGATTAACTAATTAGGCGGATATCCTACCCGTTTACATCCATATAATTTTCCATATTCTGAAAAAAAAGAGAGAGTTTCCATTTCATCTAAAAGACCACATAACAGAGAGGGGGACCATCCAAAAAAAAAAAACATACAACTTGTTTGGCTAACGCCTAGGCAACCCTACTCAAAACAAGCCAAAATTGGAAGTATGGAAAAAGAAAAAAGAAAATTAAAGATGGGTAATGTTCATCAATAGTTGTGAATAAAACAGGTACCCAGTGAAGCAGTCCTTCAGTGTTACCCTTGCGGACAATTCAAACACTTGAGCTCTGCAAATCCAGTCTAATCCAAGTCCTCTCTAATATGGCACCAAAACTCGCTCCACTATCAGTGAAGCAGTAGCTGAAACCTCCCAGTAACCCAGCCAATTTATGATCAAATAAATTCATGTAAAATATTAGATGTGCAAACATGAAAAAACTCCCCTCCACATCTGAACCTTCCAAATCCACAAAACATCGAAACTTTGCAAAAGGAATGCTTTACTTAAGGAGGGGACAACACGTCTAAATTTCACCAAAAAAGCGTAACGCTATAGAAAAATTCACAACAGCAAAAAAGCTATCCACCACATTAGTGCGGCCTAATACATATATTTATATTCTACATGCATTATAAAACGTTAATACATACACAAGCATAAATGCTGTATATAAATGTCTGAATAGTGTCAATGTGTTGTGGTAGCGAACGTTTGGGAAGACGTTTGGGAAAAAGAAGAAATTACTACAGAAAGGGAGACTTGAGTACTTAAACCATTCAGAAAAGCTCTTAGAGCAAAAGAATAAGTTTCGAGTGAAAACAGGCAGCGAAATGCACAGAGAAACACAAATTATCACTAGTTTTTCAGCTTGCAAAACCCAAAACTCGTGCGAACAAACATAGACAGCGCAAAGCATACCAATTTTCTGCAAAATTCAGCTTCCTTAGACCGATAATGAGAAGAGGCAAAGATCAGAGCAACCTAGCTAGAAAGATGGTCAACAGAAATGGGGAAAGAGCAATGGGTTTTCTCTCGCTCCCTCCCTCTGCACGAGCCTTCGACACCGTCTCTGAGACTGCCCAATACAAGCAAAACGGTCATAAAGGCATCGTGAAGAGCTGTACGTTTGCAGTATCACCTTTCCGGTAATGAAATGTTTTTCCCATTTCATTTTTTGATTGTGGGCCATTTTTGTTTCGGGCCTTTTTTGTTTATTAGTCTCGTTGGGCCCGTTAAGAGTTTTCTTTCTTTTTTTTTTTTCGCAAGTTTCTAAATAGCCTACATTTACAACTTGACTCGTAATAAATAGTAATTTACTTTTTAGTTTTTTTTAATTATAGGCGCCATTTGAAGTAAGAAAAAATAAGATAAATTGAGATAAAATGTGATTGTGGGTTAATTTAGCACCTTTTTTTCTAAAAAGTAGCAAACTGTGGGAACGATTTTCCAAATCCGTTCCCACAGATTCAAAAAAAATTCACAAAAATAACGACAATGATACTCATTTGAAAATTTTCGACATAAAGAATATGATTGCATAAAAAATTTACACATTCAGTTAACTTACTTTTAAATTTTTTATTTTTTTAGCGAAATATTGTAATTTTTTGAAATTAGTGATGATGGAAAAATTAGAGGTATAAGAGTTGTTGGAGATTTAAAGTAATTTTTGGACTTTTTAGGGATGCCAAACCGACCCTATGTATAATAAGGTCCAAATATCTTTTACTCAACTAATTGTGTTCTAATTCGGTATTTTTCATTTTTGAATTATTAAATAATATTTTATACTAGCATTTGCCTATTTAATATTAATTTAATGTGAGTAAATTAGAATTGCATGATAATTAAGTTTGTTTCAACATTTAAAAAATTTTAGAGACTAGAACCCGTTTGCACACTAACCAAAACCTATATTTTTAAGTTTTTAAAAATCTTTAAACTTTATTACCAATAAATTCTCAAAAACCTAAGTCGTCACACATATATCAAACCAAATGATACAACTTCAACTCAATACACATAATATACTTAATTATGTAAATAAATATCATCTTATTATAAAAATGCATTCTCATTAGACTTGATGGTGAATTGGGGTTTATTTAATCTTTATAAATCAATAACTAATGATTCTGAACATAAAAAATGCTTTAAAATCTAGAAATTTACAATTTTTTTAAAATCAAACCCATTTTGTTGTTTGGACTTGCCCTTACGACTGTAGAGTCTGAACCCTTGTCTCGACAACAGCCATAATCACCATCCCAACCCTTGTCTAAACAACAAACTTGTCTAAATCTTTATCCAAACGACAGTACGCAAGAGCCATTTTTGGGTTCGTCTTCAACATAGAATCTCGAATCACAAATACCCAAAATCTTCTATTCAAGTCACATGCTCAACAAATAATCATATATAAACATATAAATATCTCAATAACATATTTATCTGACATTTATTTCAGTAATAACTCAAAGAAATGCAAGATTTCAATATATATATATACACATCTACATATACATATATACACATAACCATGAATCAGTCAATACTCAACCAAATCAAGTAAATAATATATTAAAATCATACTAACAACACATATAATCATGTATATAAATCCCACATATCTTAAATTTGAAGGGGAAAAAAAAAAGAAAATGGAGAAAATTGAGTTTGGCTTCTTTAAGTTTTCAAAGTCGATTTCTCTCACCTCATGCCAAAACACTAAGAACGGTCACTACCACAACGATCACACATCGAATACTACTTCGATCCATATGATTTCCTCTCCCAAACTTTACTTTCTATCTATTCTCTCTCTCTCTCTCTCTCTCTCTCTCTCTCTTCTTTATCTCTCGCGGAGCTACTTTTGGAAAGCACTGAATGAAATAAGAAAAGGAGAAGAAAATAAAAAAAAAAAAGAAAAGAAAAGAAAGAGAAGGCTAAGCCCTTAGCCCATTTTTCTAACCCAATACAATTCCGAGGCAAACTCGACCCTAAAATTATAAAATAAATCCAATCATTCTAACCAAACCTCAGCCCAAATATTTAATTAACCCAAAATCTTAAATAATTAGTTAAAATGAAATACCGTGTGTTACATCTAGCATCCAAATGTAACCCAAAATATATAGATTGTCCAAATGCCAAGACAAAATATGCATTATGTTTAAGTAAAATGCCATACGATCTAAACCCAAATTGACTAGCGCTCTATGATTTAAATCATAACCCCTATCTTTTGAACCATAAGCCCATATGTAGGGTTAAAAGTTCTTTTTTAATCATATAATAAAACACATATATAAACATATATAATTTATCAAAACATATTTATCTATCGTCAGTATAACATTATCATTAACAAATCAAAAGAATCAAGCGCATACAACTAAATTCTACAATCTCATCAATAAGAAATCTACTCATGAATCATGAAAAAATCAACATACAAACACATACAAATGTTTTGAATGCCTTAGATTTAAAGAAAATAAACAATGGAGAAATTATCAACTTAGGGTTCCAAATTTTGAAGTTATAGATCATGATCACATTCTCCTCGGTTTATAGTATAGATGTGATATACGTGAGAAACCAATTAAATACACTACTCTTTTCTTCTTATTATTTTTTTTATTTTTTACCTTTTCTTTTTCTCTCCCTGGTGAACTTGATGAACTGGAGTAGAAAACTTGATGAAATGGAGAATGGAAGGAAAAAAAAAAGAAAAAAAAAAAGGAAAAGAAGTGTGACCTTTGAGGCTCAACAATATTAAAATATTCCTAAATACTAATAAAATACCAAAAAAACATATGACTTCCTTTTAGTTTAAGAGTCAACAAATAGTTTTCTTATATTTTGGATTAAAGTATAAAATTGACTGATTATTAAGTTCAATTGAATTTATGTCTCATAAGTTAACATTGATTGAAGGAAAAAGAATTTTACAATAAATAGATAGATAAAATTATATTTTATTAATTTATATTAAAATAGATATCATTTTATTTAAAAAAAAAAAAAACTCATTTTGCTTTTATTTTGTTAATAATGTTTTTGGATGAACATATATGAGTTTATGTTATATATGTGACACAAATCTAGTTAAATTTAATTTTTTTTGATAAATTTGTACTTTAATCTAAATCATGAGAAAATTTTATGTTGACTTTAGAGCTAATCAAATTCGGGCTTGGGTTAGATTCGAGTGGGACTTTTATAGGGTATAATGCATATTAGTTGGCCTATGCCTGGCTCGTCATGTAATATGTATAGTAAATTTAGTTTAAAAAAAATTGAGTTTACTAGGCTGGGCCTAAGCTCATTGTCCAAATCTGAAACTTGGACAAAAATTCATATCAAACTATTTTTTTGGGCTTAGGCCCATTCCATAAGTCGAATAAACTAGTCTAACCTCTTCCAAAATACAGGCTGGGTCTATTAGGCTCTTGACTTAGGGTCTAGGAGGTTACAATGGCAAAATCCATTGCAGGGCTACTTTACAGTGCAAAAATGAAAGGCCATGTGTTTTTTTACAATGATTTAATGGTCCTAATTAATTTAGTGAAAATTAATTTTAAAATAAAAATTAAAAATTAAAATAAATCTGATTAATTATAATTAATACATAATATGAAAGGTTACATTTCATTAAAATGTAATTAAATTAAATTTGTATCGTAATTCTATAGTGTATTTTTTCACTTCAGCCCCTCAAACCCTCTTGACTCACGATCAGTTTTAGTTGACTTTTAGATTAGAAGGTGATGATGTATTTCTTTTTTTTTTTTTTTCAAGTTAATAAAAAAAATCCTGATTTTGGATAATTGTGGGTGTGTTTGGAGTTGTATAGAGGTTGTGTTTGGTATAAAATTTTTCTCTAAAAATCTCTATAAATCTCTATTAACTTTATATCATATCAACTTTTTTTCTTTCATTGCACATATTACGAACCCTCAATTTATTTCACTTTTTCTTACTCCAAACAAATCCAAAAGTGTATAAAATAAAATAAAATTGTAAAAATAAATATCTCATAATTCATGTAGTGAGTGAAAAATTTAAATTTTACTGTTTCGTAATTTGTATTTGTAAAAATTTGTAAAATTTTATTTTATTTTGTGTAATTTCAAACGGAGTATGTATTACCTTTAGACTTTTTTTTCTCTTTTTTGTAATTTTATTTTAAAAGAGGTAAAAAAAAAAGGATTTAACCTCGAGAGATTCACTCCCTAGGCCAAACCCCTAGAGAGTGAATCTCTTTTGGTTTGTGCCACACATACCGGCCCCTCAACATGTATAGCGGTCAATCGCGAACTCGCGTAGCGGCGGGGAGTCGGACCCACACCCAAGAACTGGATACGGTTCGTCCAGCCAAGGAGGCCCGTCCTACCAACCTTTACTACGCTTTGCGCCCGGGAGGCTGGCCCCAAGTTTTTGCTAAAGAGGAGACTTGAACTTGAGACCTTGGAGTGGTAAGTCCCTAAATCTCAGTTCAAGACCATTCCATCTAACCCCTTGGGGTTAAAAGAGGTACATTACCTTGAGACGAGTAAACCCTAATGCGGATTCCACTACATTTAAAATGCGAAGCTTAATTGGGCCGTCCGGGTTCTTCCTGCTGTTGCTTCCAACTGCTCAACCTTAAAACCTAACCCTAGACGGAAATGTTTGCTTGCACGAACCTTGCTGCGAAAACGATTTCAGAACTTCAAAACCGTAAATTCTGAACACACCATGTATTCGAATCCTGACTCTGATAAAGCCCAAACCCTAGAAGAGCACAAACACGAACGCGAATACGAACGTCACGGTACAATCTCCGAACTATGTCGAACAGACAATCGTGGACAATCGACCCAGACATGGAAGGAATCGACCTCGAACCCGAGGATTTCGTTTCCTCGATTCCCCTCAAAAAGGTCCCATTCGGCGACGTTTTCGAGGCGTCTCGGGCCGGCGATGTTGACCGGCTCCGGTATCTTCTTGAGTCGGGCGTGAATGTCAACGCAAGGGACCAATGGGACTCGGTGGCTCTGTACTACTCCTGCTTGGCCGGCCATCTGGACGCGGCGAGGATGTTGCTGGAGAGCGGTGCGATTTGCTCCGAGCATACGTTTGATGGGGACCGGTGTCACTACGCGGCGTTGAATTTGAAGGTCAGGAAGCTGCTTAAAGCATTCGAGGCTCGGCCACCGCCGCTAGGGCCATTGCAGGCGGCGTTGAGGGTGACTTTCCTGGGTTGCTGGGCTAACAGGTCTTATCTCGAGCAGTCCGATAATTCATCGGCAATACCAGGTTTGATATGGGCGCAAATGCTATAAACTATAGTCGTGTGTGTTGAGGGTTTACTCGATTGTTTTAATTCATTTCTGGATTAGGTTGTATAAACTATAGTAGTGTGTGTTGAGGGTTTTCTTGATTGTTTTAATTCATTTCTGGGTTACGTTCATCATGTATGGAACTGAAATGCAAGCACAAGATAGTTTTAGCTTTTAGAGCTATTTTCTAGCAATAATGTATGTCAGCCACTCTCTGGATATATACAGCATGATATTTTATACCTGCAAGTAATTGTTCTTTCTCACTGTCAATAAGGTGGATGATACATTTTGTTGGAGAAAATCTGCATTGTAATTAGATGCTATCTAGAAAGCACAGTCTCACTGTTAAGGGTGCACCCTCCAATTTGGGCTCACGATGGACACCAACATGCGATGGACTCGCTCTCAACAATATCAAACTCAGCTTTTTCCGTGTTGGAACTTTTTCTAATTTATTTTTATTCAGACACTTCTTGGACACAGCAGAACTTATTTCAAACATGGTTGGATCTTTTTTATAATCCTTAAAAGTTTTAAGTGGGATTGACTTGTGAATAAAATAAATTTATAAAATAAAAGTAAAATAACCCTACGCTGTTATTTTATATTTGCATAATTTGATGGAACGTAATAACATTTTGGTTTATGAATTAATGGAACAATGTTTTGTTAGTTATTATTTGGATGAAATATAATTATTATGTGATTTCTTTGTTGATTTTTAAGCTATGGAATATAGTTATTATCATTTTGAATGAAATGTAATCATTAAGTAACTTCTTTGTTGACTTCAATCTATGAAATACATGGTTTTTATTTTTAGTTAGTGTTAGATTGTAATATTTTTATTTCGTTTCAATGATATTAAAAATTTAAAGTATACATTTTTGCTGACTCCTTGCCATGTCATTATCTGCATTTTTAAAATCGCTGAGTTGGTGTATCTGTGCCATGTCGTGTCAGTGTCCTGAGTTGGTGTACATGGTTCTTAGTATGCTATTCTCCCACAACTGCTATCTAGATTGACATTTGTTTAAGATGACATACATCATGGTCCTTTGTCACCCATATATAAGTTTATGATTCTTGTCTTATACCCATGGCAAGTATTAACTTGAATTGACTCATTACTATATCTTAATAACAGTTGATATTCTTAGAAATTAGCTTCATCCTTCGTAATAATACTCTTCCATAGATCGGCTGTCTTGGAAGTTAGATCCTCCCCTCCTTGAAGACCCTGTACATCCGCAGTGTCACCCTTCGGTGCAAACGCTTTTCCATTACAACTACTCATAATGACTCCCATAACCGGATAGCAAATGAAATCCCTAAGCCATGAACTCATTATTTTATTTTTCTGGAAGCCTTCCCAACAAAAAATCCCTGTAGTTTCTCAAGGCTGTCCACCAAAGATTGGAGTCATGAATAAAGACATGACGTATATTTGAATCAGGTGAAATTCTGAAAATTTTAACTGGTTTATTGTAGTAACATATGGAAAAAAAATTCATTTGGGTGAATGGTGGTAAAATAATGAAAGCTTCTCAATTCTGTAGAGTTGAAATGATAAAGTTTAAAATTAGTTGTTTGTACCTTAACCAGAATGTTTACCCCATACTTTTTTTGAATCAGGTGGAATTCTGAAAATTTTAACTGGTTTTATTGTAGTAAAACATGGAAAAATAAATAAAAACCTTGTTTGGGGATGAATGGTGGTAAAATGTAAAATAATTCTCAATTATTTAGAGTTGAAACTATCAAGTTTAAAGTTAGATGTTTGTGTCTTGAACAGAATGTTTTCCCCATAATAAAATAATCTTTTTTTTTTTTTAATTTAGGGAATCACCACCGGCAGAGTTTTGGCTAAGAGTCTAAGATGTAGAAAATTATGCAATATACTCATGGCAAAGTTTTACTTAATGTATTTAATCCACATATAATTTTGGTTATTTAGAGCCCAAATTTTATTTAATGGATAGATGTATCTAGGGAGAATTCACTTTGAAGCGATTATTCCCTAGATACACATCATAATTTTTTTCTTTTATTTTATTTTACTGTATGAATGGGCTAAAAACAATATAAAGAATTTCCCATTAAAAATTATACACCATATTTATGTAGGTTGGTGAAAGCTTTTTGTATTGGACATAACACCATAAAATGACTTGAAAGTACTAAGAGAAAACACAAATATAACACAGTGCTAATATATTAATCCGAAATTGATACAATTTGATCCGAGTTTGAAATAAATTAATTATTTCATATCTTTATTTAGTTTTGAGATATCTGAGTATAAACATAAATAGAAACGATTATGAATTCGAATACAGTGCATCAACACAAATTGCCACCCCTAGTTGGGTCTCATACTTTTAGCAGTAATGTGAGGATTGGTCTGAATCTTGTGTCAGTCGCATGAACCTGGTTGCCTGTCATTGTTCTTTTGTTAGTGGTGTTTGGTAACTAATGTTTACATTATTATTTTTATTAGCAATAAATGTATTTTTTGTTGAATGTGGATATGAAGGTCAATCTGATATGATGTGGGATATTGAGTAGGTAATTTGTCTAATGGAGGATCCAGTTCTGGCAGCTTCCCACCAGATGTTGTATTCTATGTGCAAGGAAGGCCTATTGAAGCTCACAGGGTCATATTGAGTGCTCGGTCACCCTTTTTCAGGAGAAAATTTGAGACTGACTGGAAAAATCGGAGAGAAGTAAGATTCTCAAGGGAAAAGTTATGTTATCCTGCTCTTTATAGCCTCATCCACTTCTTTTATTCTGATAGATTGGAGATTGCAGTAGATGATATGGAAGACCTTGTGAGAATTTGCAAAGTTTGCAAGTGCGATTCATTGCAGAGGATCCTTGAGAAAGAACTGATTCACCAAAAATATGCAGAATACAAAGCACTCAGAGATGTAGACAACTCTCAGAAACGGTTTATCTTGCAGGGCCTGTCCCTTCCTGAAGAAGACCGCCTTCCTGCTGCTTTGCACCGGATCCTTCAAATTTCTCTTGTGAATTCCACCAGGGATCAAAACCCAGACTGTGGTGTAGATAATCTTGTATCTTGTCTTGGTGCGATGCAGATGAATGATTTTGAGGATGATCTTGCAGATATTTGTGTAAGAGTTGACAAAAAGATATTTCGATGCCATCAAGTAGTATTAGCATCTAGATCAGATTACTTCAAAGCAAGATTATCCCGTATGAAGGATTTTCTTGAGGGAAAAAATGGTTTACCTGATTATACTCTTCCTTGCCTTGAAGAACGTGATTTGAGCACAGAGGCATTTGAGAAAATGATTGAGTATATGTAAGTATGTTACTTCTAAGCTAAATGCAAAACCCTGTTAAAACACTTTTAAAGGAATAGAGTGAAGCTGCGCTCTCAATGCTCTTCTCTTGTTTGCTAGCCATTAATTATTTCCAGTTTTGACTAGCAATAAGATGTAATTAACATTGTCATGTATATATATATATATGCTTGATGTTGTGGCTTTGTATATTTTTAGCATCGTCCAACCTGAATAGCTGTTACTTAATTCATCTGATTAAATTGCTTTGTTGGATCAGGTACACTGATGGTTTGAAGGATCTAGATCCAGAACAGGTTTGTTAACTAAAGCCTTAGGATGGCTAGGAAGGTTATTGTTAATCTGTGTAATGTTATTATTATTATTATTTTTTTATTGAGCAGGCAGAAGAAATGTTTGATGCTGCTTCCAGGTATTTGTTATTTCCTCTAAAGCGTGCTGTTGCAGATGTCTTGCTCCCACACCTTGAAATGGTTCCTCCGGCAGAATTATGTCATTGGCTGATATTATCAGACATGTATTTATCCTTCCTTTATCTATTTCCCTTGATTTTCTCGATTTATTTGTGGTAACTGCATTTTAGGTTATTCCTGACTTAAGAATGAAAGTAAATCGAGCTTTATGCATTCATTTCCTGTCTAATATTTTCTTTACTGGTTTCTTGTGCTTGAAGCTTATTAGTTCATTAGCATTTCTTAGCCCTATGCTGGATGTGTTGATTTAAGTTGGTATCACTTTCTTATTCTGGTATTTTGGATGAAAATCAATGTGCTAGGATCTGTTATCATAATATGGTTCTGAATTCTTGTCAGAAAACTAAATAGGTTCCACGAGGTCCCTTGTTGGATAAAAAATGTCTCTTTGGCTGGGAATATACTTCATTGTTATGTCCTTTCTGCATTACCATTTATTTTGATTGAGAGAGAGAGAGAGCGCCACTTACCAAGATTTGATAATCATCCCACTCACTGCAGATTCCTGTCAAGTGAGTGAGTGTGAGAGAGAGAGAGCTACTAACCAAGATTTGATAATGATCCCACTTACAGCAGATCCTGTCAAGTCGTCAACCTAAGAATGACCACTATGAGTCTCCCCAACATCTTTACTCATTGTGTATTATAATTGCATTGTATTAATCACATTGATACATCTTGCTAGTTGATATAGAATTTGAAGGGGAGGCTAATGACTGAATTGTCTCATACTTCATTTGCTAGATGGTTTCTGTTAGGAGGCTTCCGAACTGATTTCATTGATTTCGTTGCACCTATATAGGTATGGTGTTCTGAAGATTCGGGAGTATTGTCTAGATGTAATAGCTTGTAATTTCGAGACATTTGCTGATACTCCTGAATTCCGGGCAATGCTTTTGACTCTTCCGCCACCATCTGGAGATTCGTCACTTCGCACCACCGCTCCAAGCGCCCCTGGAGCTGGATTGAATACAGATCAAGGGAATCTTCTTGATGATCTGCGGGACAAATGGCTCGAGGCTGAAGCTGCAGAGCTTGACAAGAGAGATGAGAGTGCATTTTTGTTTGACAAGCGCCTCGAGATGCTAATGGTCGTTGCTGAGCAAGAAAAAGCTGGTGCACTTTCTGGTGACGCGGGGGAATGCACTGCAGAAACCGTGCTCTCCGGGTCCTCTGTTCTGGCGCCATAGTGAGCCCAATGAAAAAAAAAAAAAAAAAATGAAGAAGAAGGTTGTAGATTTATTTATTTTTAATATATAGTTACGCATTTTGTTTTTGTGGAATTCAAAAATGTAACTGCAAATGGAATCTTTTATATATTAATAAGAGAGATGCCATTGGTTGTGTTTTTTTGTTAAACTTGTTTTTACTATGGTTGCAAATGATTGAGCTGTTTATGAATAGACTCTGTTTGGTTCGTGAGCTCATGTAATTAAGAAGCAAAGTTTGAATAGAGCAAAACTCAAGAATTGGTTAAATTCATTTGCGCCAATAGTTCTCTGGGTGCGAAAGGGATTTGTAGCGTGCTTAAATTATTTTGCTCGGAGTATCTATGGGGATTGGTTGTCTTGGTGGGAATGTACAGTGCTTGTGGCTCCGATTAACGGCATTGTGAATCAGATGGTCGCACAAGGAATAGAGTGACGTGACTGTATTATTAATAAGGCATTGCGTGACATTTTGGGCTCCATATGCTAAAAGCTCAAAGGAATTTTTTTTTTTCAATTTCTTTTTCAAGTTTCAAATTAAGTAGTTTATATGCCCAAAAAATTTGCACACACGCCTTTTATGTATTTGTATTTGTTAGAAAAAAAAATTAAATTTTTGTAACAATTTTTTAAAAATATTTATTTTATACTAACCTACTTTTATAATTTTTAAATTAATTCTTATTTAAAAATGTAATTTTTATTTTTAAATAAATGAATTTACGTGAATGAGTTTGAGAATTAAACTTAGACCCAATAAACAAATATATATATATATATATATAGGGTGTATTTGGAGTTGTATAAAATTATATAAAATAGTATAAAATTGTAAAAGTAAATGTCTCGTAATTCGTGCAATGAATGAAGAATTTAAATTTTATTATCTCGTAATTTGTATTTGTAGAGATTTGTAGGATTTTATTTTATTTTTTAGAGAGCTCCAAACTTGATGTGTTATGAGTGTAATGTAATCTTATATTTGTAATTTTATATTGTATTTACGATTCGACCTGTGTCGGAGTTAGTTGACACGCTTGTATGTGCCATTAATCGCATTAATAAGCGGCCGAGTCCAACCGATAGTGTTAATATTAGTTAAATGTATTCCTGACCATGTACGTTCTGCGCAATACTCTAGTCGTTCTAAGTTGAGTGCGTATACGTATGGCTCTTCGTTACACACGCGAAATGGAGCCTTAGTCTTATCTACCCATTACTAGATCTTATGTTAATATTTTTCTTTTATAAGAATTATATCATCTAAAATGAAAAAGATACCTAGTTGAATGATCTAGAAAATTCATTTAGGATTAGCCCTTATATTTAAGTCCTCTTCGAATCTTTTCCATCTCATGCTGGTGAAAAAAAGCATAAATGTAGTAAGTTTATAAAGTAGTTAGTGTCTTTTTTTTTTTAATTATATCACAACATTACATTTTTTATATTCTTTTTATATAAAAGAAAACAACAAATACTATCCAACAACATTATATATGTGTTTGGAGTGATAAAAAGTGAGAAAAAATGAGATAAAGTGAAAAAAGTTATGAGTTCGTAATGCGTGCAGTGAAAGAGAAAAGTTGATGTGATAAAAAATTTATAGAGTTTTTTGGAGCTCCAAACGGTGCCTACATATATTTTTTTCTTTGTATCCTTAAAAAGGAAATATAAAATATTTTTTATATCATTTTTAGAAAAAGAAAACAAGCATTACAATTTTTTTTTTGGCACTTACCACAAAACAAGTTTGGCCCATGCAGGTCTCGAACCTGCGACCTTCGCGTTATTAGCACGACGCTCTAACCAACTGAGCTAATAGGCCGCCTGAAAGCTTTAACTCCCATTCCATAATATGATTAATAGTTTTGTATGGGGCTAAAGCTTCACCGTGCATAAATAAGAAGAGCTATTTTATCAAGCGTAGACATTTTTAATTGGCTGCCTTATTGGTTTTCAACCCACAGCGTAAGGCATATCTAACCTTTTGTCGTTTATGGATGACTGGGCGGTATCTAACGTGGCATTAATTCTGCTCTTTTTAATCATGTAATGACTATTTTTTTTGTTGAAAGGTAATTTATGGGCCGGATTGGCATACAATATTTCTCTAAAAAACTCTATAAATCTCTAACATCCCTTCCATTTCTAATTTTTCCTCTATCACTAATTTCAAAAAATTCTAATATTTCATTAAAAAAACAAAAAAAATTGAAAGTAGGTTAACCGAATGTGTAAATTTTTTATACAATCATATTCTTCGTGTCAAAAGTTTTCAAACGAGTACCATTGTTGCTATTTTTTGTGAATTTTTTTGAATCCGTGGGAACGGATTTGGAAAATCGTTCCCACGGTTTGTTACTTTTCAGAAAAAAAGGCGCCAAAATTAACCCTAAATCACATTTTATCTCAATTTATCTTATTTTTTCTTACTCCAAACGGAACCTATGTAACGACAACTAAACATCTTGAAATGAATCAATTTCAAGTATTTTCAGACGCCTAGTTTTTCCATCCTGATTCATGCTATGTAATCAATGGGATGAACCATGTAAATTTTATGTGGTTCTTTATTTTATTCTAGTTGTTTTTGGTGGGTTAATTTTGTGTATAAGACAAGAGGGTCCAGTTGACTGAAAAAGCATGACCAAGGTTATGCGTTTGAGTTAAGAGTTATGCCAACATCTAATCTAACCCAATAGCTCCCAAAAAAAAAAAAAAAAAATTGTGTTTCAAGTGCATTTTACCCCCTTCTTTACAATTAAATTACCATAGGAAAGAAGATCACACCACCTGCAATTTTGAAACACAAGGAAGGAGCTAGTGGGGAAACGAGAGTGATATTTGCTGGATAAAAACTCATCTTGGTGAAGTCTGTTTAATTACCAAGCAAATGTGTCTGCAGAAGAAAATTACCGATAAATAACAAACCGATCCTGCAGTGCAATTCAACATCCACAGACTTTTGCTTTCACTTGGGGAAAAACTAGGATATAGATGTGAGGGAACAACAAAAGAACACAACCATTCTTAAATTGATAAACCATGTATATGGCAAGCAAAATGCCATTTAAATAAAGGAAGTAATTACAACAGAGAAAGGGACTCACTCTCATTATGATGATTTGTATCATTCTACTACCTTTACCACCTTAATAAATATTAGATAGTCGATGCCAGTGGTACTGCATCCTCTCTTATAAGAACAGGAGTGGTTTCAAGACCAGCAACCCAGCTGAAACTGCCAAAACCAATTGGCTCCAAACACACAAGCTAGTGATCCTGCAAGAAGATGATCCAGGTGAAGATGCTGGGTTTGACTTGCTTGCCCCCTTTCCAGCTGGGGTATCTGCAGCTGGGGAAATTTCTGGTGACGGAGCCAGAGCCGGGGCAGGAGTTGGAGGAATGTCAGTACCAAAGATCGCTTCGGGAAGAAGGACCTTATCAATCTGGTAAACAGCAACAGGATCAGTCGTATACACGCTGCTGCTGATATTCGTGTTCGTCCAACCTGAGCTCATGTGCACGGTCCCGGACACGTCTGTGAAGTTGAGGGAGTACTGGCTACCAGCAAATGTGTTAATGGGGCTGAATTGGCTGAGGTTCTTGAAGTCTGCCAGTGCATAGTAGTGCGGCAAGGCGTGGAAGAGGCAGAGTGACTTAAGCTGGTCTTGGGTGAGGTTGGAGAGGGAGGGCTTTTTAAGAGATGAGAAGGCTTGGTCTTTCGGTACAAAGATGGTGATTCCTTCACGGGTGTTGTTGGCTTTGTTTTGGAAGGTTTTGATGACTTTGGTGGACTCAAGGTAGTTGAGGAAGGTGTGGAATGGGCCGGCTACTGTGAGTAAATCTGTGAGGTTTACGAAAGCTGGTGCAGGGGCAGGTGCAGGTACTGGAGATGGAGTGGGGCTCAGTGTTGGTGATTTAGCAGCCTGGGCATGTGCTGATGGAGAACAGAGAAGGACAAATGTGGTGCTGAGCATGAAAATTACAGTGAAGTCCATGCTTTTCTCTCCCCAAATATTTTGTTTAATGTTTCTCTCGTCTAAATTCCTGTAAGGACCAAAAACTCTCCATTATTAGATTTTTTCAGTGTATTAACTCAAACCTATTTGTTAAAAAAAACCCAAGTAGCAGTCTGAGGGAGAAAAACTTCCAAATTTGACCCAAGAATAAAAGGCCAGTTTTGCAACCCATAAATTGAACAGATCTGAACTTTCAACACAAGCTAGTAGTAGTGAAAACTCAACCAAGTTATAGCCTGAAATGCTTCACTAGATCAAAACTCTTATTTGCAAAGTCAGGCAGGAAAAAAAAAAAAAATCTCCTATTTAGTCGAAGTGGCTTCAACAGAAAACTAATCTGATTCTCCGCAAAATGCCCAAACCAGATGAGCACCCATGGGGGACGAGAAAACTGAACTATATAGTTTCTTCAAGTCATTAAAAATGTCCTTATTAACCAAAACTAAAGAAAACTAGCAAGGGCCTAATAGAGCACATCCATGGAGAAAAGATAAAATGACAGATGAAAGTGAAATATGGAACAATGAAAAATGCATGCTTTCTAGAGATCAGTTGAAGTTGACCTATGATCCTTTCTACTTTCTTTGGGAACTTTTTCAAAATACCGGACTGGCTAAATTTCCTCAGAAGCAAACTGCCACTGGAAAATACAGATTAAAAATCCCATTTTTTGTGAGCATTACACCAAGAAAACCCTGCTTTCTCTGTCACACCACAAGAAAATCTACAAACACACAATGGAGAGTACGTCAACTGTGATCTTAAGGAAACAAGATTGCAATTAAACACAAAACCCAGTTTAAAAAAGAAAAACCCATTGAGCCAATTGACATAAAAGATCAAATGAAGTGTGAAATATCACAACTATAATGCAGAAAAACTTGAAAAACACTCACCTGTTCGAGGGGAATTCAGAGAGAACCAGTGTTGTAGTGGATGCTAATGCTATTTGAGACTATATATAGGGGATGGGTTTTCTTAGGAAAGATGAAAGAACTGAAGAGTGGGGGCAGAGGTAAATGGTGTAAGTAGGTCCAAATCACAACATGGAGATGTGTTGTTTTCAAACTTTAGAGGGTTTTTTTCTTAAGAGTAAATCTTTTGGCATTGATAGCAAGACTTTCCACAAACGAGAAAACTGCTCCTGTGGGCTGGGCTTTCTAAATCAACTTTTCCACTAATTGTTTTTATATATATATATATAAATAATATTATACTTTTGGGTCTCCAACCTTGTACTCTACCCTTTCATTTACTGTAGTTACCAATTTACTGTTTCCTAACATCTCAGCAGATTCTCATCTCGTGAGAATTTGTTGCTACCGTGCAAAAAATGCATTGTCGGAAGTCAGAACATTAGAAGTTTAAGTCGAAGAAAAAGAAAATAAAAAAGATTGCTTTGTAGCATGCATTTGATTTTAGGTACAAAAATCTGAGTCTTGAACTCTTGAATTAACTTTGTAAAGATTGCATAGCTTGCATTAACAAATAACAAGCATTAGCATAATTTATTTTGACACTTAATTCTAATTCAACTCAACTTAATAAGTACTGATCTTAATAAAATTTTAATTTCAAACTAATTAAAATTAGCTACATAAAAATATTTTTTTTAATTGTAAAAATGCATAAAATTTACAATTTATTATACGTGGGTTTACAATTTGTAAAAGTCTTATCTGTTTTATAATATGTAAAAAATTTATCCTCTTATTTTATCCTCTTGTATAAATGTTTTTATACTAGAAAACGTAAATACTATTAACGTCTTATTCTGTTATTATAAAAAAGTCAATAGTATTGATGATTTTAGATTATAATCTGTTTATCTGTTAACTCTGTAAAAACCTTATCCTCTTAAATTTATTTATAATAAAAAAAAAATTAGAAAAGGTTAACAGTACTGACAAATTTGGCTCTATCATAATAAATAAGTCTATTTTAATTCTATTTTAGTATTTTATCTTCCTAACCTCTTTATTGTGATAAAAAAACTCATTTATATCAAAATATTTGTATGCTGTTTGCACGAACATATATATACTTAAAAGTTCAACTATTAAGCTAATAGGGGATTACTTGGTATATATCCACTCTTAGTGAAGAATTTCTCCCAATATCATTCTAATGAAATTAATACCTAATACCAATGACTTAATATCGGATATTATTATCAAGAGATATTAATCTCATAATATTCCAAGTATTATTCCTACACTACACTAAGATGTTGTAAAACTCTTGGTTCATACCTCTTTCAATGGGATTATGTAATTTCTCTTAGTGACGTTGTTTCAGTTATGTGCTATATATAACAATTTTACTTACTATATATGATATAAATGTATCTCATATTTATGTATATAAACACATTATATCTCACATTGATGTATATATACGTGTTATTAGTTTGATGACATGTGCAATAACCAAATAGTCTTGGGGCTAAAGTTAATATCCACTCAGTTCCTTTAAGCTCCCCATTTGGACAAAACCTTTTCCCTTTTTTGGGTTCTTTTCCTTGTGTGTTAGTTAATGCACTCCAATCAGTCAAGAGAAAAAGGGGGAAAAAAAGTAGAGAACAATTTTGGAGACAAAAGATTAATGAGTTTAAGAGATGATGCATTGAGTTAATAATCATTACGGGTGCATTTGGAGTGAAAAAAATGAGATAAATTGAGATAAATTAAGAATTCATAATACGTGCAGTGAAAGAAAAAAATTAATGTGATATAAAATTAACAGAAATTTATAAAATTTTATGTTGTTTGTTTACAAACCAAACGAAGCCTACATGTATACTTATGATACGAAGACAAGATACATATAGGAGAGAGAGAATGAGATAGAGACGCCGTGAAATTTCCAAATAACATTAATTGGCTGTGAAGTTGACGATGGGGGCAAGAACAAGTGGGGTTAAGGGGGCAGTGAAAAAGTTCCCAGTAGAGGTTGCAGCCGTGAAAAATGAAATGTTGAAATTTCTTTACACTTATAATTCAATAGTTCTAATTTATTTTAATTAAATTTATTTTTAAAATAAAAATAAAAATTTAAAAAATTTAATTAGAACACAATTAATACAGAATGTCAAAGATCACATGTCATTAAAGAGTAAAGAAATTGGTCGGGTTAAAGGGGGCTGCAGTAAAAAAATTCATTACAGAGATTATAGTAGAAAAATGAAAGGTGAACGACTGAGATATCTTTGTAACCCCTATAGTAAATTTTTTCAATGTAGTACCCTTGAACCCAAATAGTGCAATCTCTTTTCGGTGTCTTTTTGGAGTGTTAAATTTTGATAAGAAAATAAAAAGCAAATAAATTTTGGATTATGAGGTATTTTGCGTGTTGTGTGAATAATTAGAGAAAGTTGGTAAAAATTGATAAAAGTTAAAAAAATCGAAAAAATTGGTAAAAATTAAAAAAAAAGTTTGGAGATTTTTAATATGAAAAAAAAATTAGAAAAAATTAAAAAAACATAAAAATTTTTGGTCAAATTCGATACTCTAAACGTAAACTCAACGTCCATCACTATAATTCGTACTAATAAAATGCACAACAAATAATGTCATTTATTGGACGAGAAAGTTAGAAAAATGTGTTGGAAAACATATAAAAGCTAATTTTTATTTATTTTAACTTTTTGATTTGTTTTAAAATTATAAAAAACTAAATATGTCAAATTAATAAAGTTAACTTTTTTTTTGTCCTCAAACATAAAAAATAATTTTTTTAATAGCAACTAAAAAAAAATAATAATAAATAAAAATAAACTTTTAAGTGATATGGATAACAGGATTAAAAAAATTATAGAAATTATTTTATTTAAAATATTATTTTGGTACGAATTGCACTGACGTAAAAGGATTGTACTGAAAAATTCTTCCAAGCTGCTTTGCTGTCATTACTTGGAACAATTTAAGAGAATTTGGTTTTGTGTGCGACAAGCTGAAATCGGTTGGTGTGGATATATATACAAATATATAACGATAATTAGACTAGCTAGTAAATTAACATGAAACCACCAATTTAGGCACGCGACATCTGTTTTTATATTTTTCTCTTATATATACTTTATACAAAAAGGGAAGATTCTTTTTCATTTGAGTATTTATTGGAGGAAAAAAAAAAAAGAAGAACTCTATACCTTGTTCTAATTAATATTATGAGTTGCGTTTGGTAATCTAATTTTTATCAGAAAATTATCAAAAATTATTTTTGGATGTTTGGTAAATACTAACTTTTGTTATTTTTCTATTCAGTTACAGTAACTTATTCATTTCAAAAATTTTTTTTAAGTTATAAAAAATTATCAAAAGTTGTTAAAAATTATCAAAAGTTACCAAACACCTAAAAGTTGTTAAAAATTACTATTTGTTTTACCAAATATATCAAAAATTACAACTAGTAATTTTTAATAAAAAAATACCAAAAGTTAAATTTGAACTTTCAAACGATACCTATAAACCAAACAAATTATTTGAATTATTCATTTCTTCACATTAAATATTCATAATATAAGTCAAGTTTAAATACGATTTTTAGCTTTTGATTAAATTTGACTTTTAAGTTTATCTTGAATTTAGCTCCATTCAAACTTATAAGAGATTAATTTAAGAGATACGTGAAATCAAATAAGTATATTTATTTAGAATGAAAAATTCCATATTTTTCATAATTTTTAATTAGAATGACTTGGCATTGTATTTTTATAAGTAAATTATATTTTGATATATTTTATAAATCATAAATATATAAATCTAATACATCAATAGACGTATCGTATATTGTATATGTACAAAATATTCCCCTTTTCCTTTCTTGTTATGATAAATTTGAAAAACACTACACTTAGGCTGCGTTTGGCAAAATAAGCTAGTAACTCTAATTATCAGTTACTAATTTTTTGATTTTTTTAAAATGACCAAATTTATACTTTTATATTTTATATTTTTTTTAAACACTAGAGGAAAAAAACGTCAAAGTGACAAAGAAACTAAAAGTTAACTATTACTAAAAAACTAACTATTAAAAAATTAACTTTTTTTTCTCAAACACCCAAAAAAAAAAAAAAAAAAACTTTTTAGTAGTTGGGTATTACCCAATTACAAAAAAACTAACTTTTTTTTTTCTTCCCAAACTTAACCTTATTTACAAGTCCTCCTAATGCCATTTTTTTAGATCTTTTCAGCTTGGTACGTCAAATAAACTTTGAAAGAAAATGAATTAATTTTTAGGTAAAGTTGAATATATTTTGTGTAAAAAAAAAAAAAAAAAATCACGGAAATTTGATCTGGTTCTCTGTAGTTATTTTGTTCCAAGTTTTGTCAGTAGAAATGCCTTGCAAGGAAGCGAGTCGGTGAAAATTGTTTTTGACTTTACACTCAAAACAAATGTTTGGAACAAACAGTTAAAGCCAAGTATTCTTATTATTATTATTATTATTTTTCAGGTGATAGTTAGGAAAGTCGGTATTGAAAATCCACTACGAAATCGGCATTAGATTGGATATCCTGCCTTGCCTTGTGTTTGAATGAAAAAAATAAGTTTATTTATAATTCTTATCAAATAGACGAAGCTACTTTAATACGTTATTTGTAATAATCGAAATTTCATCGAAATATAATCAAAGATTCTATGCGAGCCCAAGTGATTTTAATTTTTTTTACCGCATATTATATTATAGGGTGAATTTTGAAGAATACGAAAGATCTCCCCCCAAGCTATTAATTATTTAGGTGAGATTAATAGTCCTTACTCGGAGCTAAATTATCTTGGGAGACGGGGTGGATTAATTAGTCCATAGATTTTATACTTGATATATTTGGTACGAGATGAAAATTTTAATGATAAAAAATTAGAGAGGTAATTGTTATTCTGATAATGGTTATTAAGACAACAAATTCACGATACTTATGTTTGTAATGAGAGAGTAAGTATTACTCGATAAGAATTATATTATGTTTGAAATGCCAAAAATTTTGAAGGGATAAAAGTTGATTGTGTTTAGAATAATTGACTAAGGGATAAAATTTAATATTTAATTTTAATAAAATTAAATTATTAAAATATATAATCTTAAATAAATATTAATTACAAAAAATATTTTGTCATAGATTAATATTTTAATAGTAATTAATTTTAATAGTAGATTATTGGTTGTTAAAAAACATTTTTATTTTGATAAACTAATTTAATAAAACACCGAATTTTAGCTTATTTAAATAAATTATTAATTTTAATAAATTATTTTTTAAGAGACAATAACGCAGCTTGAAAAAATATTGTCTAGGGTTTTACAGGAGTATAAAGAAATATTTTATAGGATAATGAGAAAAAGATAAAAATTTTCCATTACCCTCTGTTACTGGCCTCCTCTAGAGTAAAAATTTAATTGTTACTCTCATAATAATCATTATCCTCTCATCCAAACTAATGTAATGGAGCGTAAAAATTACCTTTCATTACTCCCAAAATAAACACGTCCTTAGTTGAAATGTCCAAACACGGGACAATATTAATTTAAGATGATAATCAATTCGGGACTATTCATCTCACAACAATTAATTCCAGAACGACTTATCAAGTGTGCAAATGAAACATGGTGGTATGTTCAGTTGAGTTATTAAATCAAGTGTGAACCAATACAGATTTCACACTTAGGTCGTGTTTGAATGGTTTAAAAAAAAATAGTTTAAAAGTGACTAACAAAATTGAACTAGAGAAAGTTAAAAAAAAAAAAAAATTTGATAATTTTTTTTGTAACTTTTTTGTGGAGTTTAGTCAACAGTCTCCCGAACGCGACCTTAATTTAATAACTCGGATTTACTATAGTATATATCGGGCTACGGAGTGAATTTTCAGTATACCACCTGGATCCATGATGGTGAGGTTAAAATAATCAGTGTTTAAATCGAGGATGGGAGAAAAATACGGCCCACTGTTTTAGGGGAAATAACGTGAGCTTTATTGAACCACCTGGCCAAATTATGTTAATTAATCAAAGTTGGTTTAGTTAGCTTGACTTTGGAGATGGTCTTTTTGTCTCTTGCAGGGAAGGTGCAGTGGCTATATCTTACCTACCCCACCTGCTTGGCTGCTGGGATTTGGTTTTTCCGGGACTCCTCTCTCTGGGAAGGGGTGCGTCCGGTGCAGTATGCATTGTATGTATCGATTTATCCTTTAATATAAAAATTATACTGATTTTTATATGTAATTTCAGACCAGTTTATCCTCCAATGTAAAAATTATAGTAGCTCCTACATGCATACGTTAGAATCGGCACATATAGGAATCAGTATAAATTTCGCACTGAAAGACAAACTGGTGCACACTGCACCAAACGTACCCAACCCTCTCTCAATACATGCACACTAGGAGTGTGCAAATACAATCTTTGTGATTATTATTTCATTAGTATAATTTAATTAGAGGTATAAAAGTAAAATAATGTAGTGATTAAAAATTTTAAATTTGTAAAATGACTTAAATTAACGGTAATTTTTAGAAATTATTTGATTTAAAATTTAGATTTAATGGAAGATTAAAGGGTATTTTAGAAAATTAAAAAGTTTCACTAAAATTAAAATTTAATTAATATTTTAACTTCACTAATACCCTTAATGTTTCTTTTATAATAGTATAGATATAGATGACGAATAAAGGCGCACTGCAAGGAATGTGCACGCTTCATTTATTTTTAAAGATTAATTTTTAAAATTTTTTCCATGTAATAAGACAATAAATGATTCAAAATTATTAGTTTAACAAAATAATAAAACATCTAATTTAAAACATTGAAGAAAATAATGTAATGTATATTTGTTATATTTTAATAAATTTTACACATTTATCAAATACTATATATATATATTCCAGTATCTTTTGATTAGTTATTTTTATTTTTACTAATTATTTTTATAATTTTTTGTAAAAATTTATTTTATAAATTTATATTTAAGTTATTTGCAAGTCACATTAGTAATAATTTTTATTAGTGGCTAAAATGATACAATAACCTGAGAAACTAGTAACATAATATATATATTTATGAATCCAAGGTGTTAGGTGAGTTAGCCACGGTTGGAGCTTAGGGGCTTGCACCCTAAGTCAACTAGTATTTGAAATCCCTCCCCAGCATATCTTGGGCTACTAAAAACTTACTCGGTCAGTAACTCTAAAATTTTTAAGATTAATTGAAGTGTGTAAAAAAAAAAAAGTATATATATTTATGGGAACTCAATAATCAAATCTCGGGAAACATTCAATTCCAACCACATCTAAGAGTGCCAAAACGTGCGGTTGAGGCTTGGTTTGTGACCGTCAGCTAGAGTTTTTATTTTTATATTTTTTTTTAAATTTTGACTCTTTTCATTTTATA
Source organism: Vitellaria paradoxa (assembly GCA_019916065.1). Taxonomy (NCBI): domain Eukaryota; kingdom Viridiplantae; phylum Streptophyta; class Magnoliopsida; order Ericales; family Sapotaceae; genus Vitellaria; species Vitellaria paradoxa. The sequence continues at coordinate 37,330,667 of CM034239.1, read as the reverse complement.
TAATTTTTTGTTTAAATACAAAATTTTAATAATTTTTGGACATATTATTTATGTTCATAAAAATTACAAAAAAAAGTGACTAGAAATAAAAAAAACCAATAAAAAAAGCTCGCAAAAGCCAGCCAAAAGCATAGGTAAATTTTTTCATTTGGAAGCATTTTTTGGTAATTTTTTTCACGGATGTAAACCCTAAAAGTTATCAAATAAAAAAAAATTAAATTTTGATAAAAAAAACATATATGATTAAAAAAGCCAAAATAAAAAAACTCTGTAGATGATTCCCAAACCAGTCCTAAACTTCATTACAATAATAAAGGAAACAATATGCTTGAAAACAAGCACGTAGGCAGCAAATTTAAAATTTTTTCTTGTATGTTATATGTGCGAGAAGAATAAAAACAGAAGAGAAAATGGAAGAATGTGTATTGATTTATATCTTTACAAAAGAGAGTACATTTGGTATTTGTAAAGTAGAATAATCTACATAAGGAAAATAGTATAAACTACAATATCTTAAATCACATATAAGGTGTGTTTAGAGTTGTATAAAAGTGTATAAAATAAAATAAAATTATAAAAGTAAATGTCTCGTAATTCGTATAGTGAGTGAAAAATTTAAATTTTGTTGTCTCGTAATTTGTGTTTATAGAGATTTGTCGGATTTTATTTTATTTTGTAGAGCTCCAAACGGAGCCATAGTGAATGAATATATAAAATATATATTGAATTATATTCTGTCATTCCTGCAAACTCAATGAGGGATAGCATATCAACTTAAGTTTGGAGACTAAGAACTAAATTGAATTGGTTGAAGGTGAAGTTGGATGAGGAGTAGTGGCATAGAAGTTGAATGTGAGTCGAGGGGCTAGAGGAGATTGTGATGGAAGATCCAGTATTTTAGTGTAAGGGAGCACATGAGCTAATGTGGGTTTAGTAGTAGTGCGTGGAAGCACGTTAAACAACCAAAAGCGTGAGGAAGTGTGTTGAATAGTTGGAGATGCGTGAAAGCATGTTGAATAGTTGACGACATGTGCAAATGTGTTGAACAGTTGTAGGTGCGTGGAAACGCGTATGATAGTTTTTTGGCATTGATGGCGGTGAGCTTGCCAGAATGCCGAAAAACTTATGTTTGGCTTAGTGTGAGCAAACTAGAATTTGATGAGGCCTAATTTATCCAGGCTTAAAAACCACAAGCTCTGATACCATGTTAGAAAGCAATGGTAATGGGAGACCCCGTGCGCATTTCCATACGCCATCGATGCCGAAAAATCCCTATACGTGCTTCCACGTGCCTACGACTGTTCAACGCATTTTCACTTGCCTCTAACTGTTCAATGTGCTTCTTCGAGCCTTCAGTGCTTCCACACGCCTTTGACTATTCAACGCGTTTCCACGCATCGCCAGTAAAGTCACCTTAGCTCATGTCCTATGCGCCCCAACGTTGACTCTTTCAGTTAAAATATATTCTAATATATATTTTTCAAATATTCATTTACCATATGTGATTTAGTATATTTTGGGTTATACTATTTTCCTTATATAGATTATTCTAGTTTATAAATATTGAATGTACTCCCCTTGATAAAAACACATATCAATATACATTATTATTCCCTTTTCTCTTCTATTTCTATTCTTCTAACAATATATATTGGGAAATGATAGTAAAAGCACAAGAAATTTAAGGAATTAAAAGTAATTAAACTAAAAAACTCATTTTTGATAAAATATCTTATATATATTTTTATATACCTTGTAATCTATTTAAATCATAAAATGCATTTGATGTTTTTTGATTAATTAATTTATTTGTTTTACTTACCAAATCTTCAATCCAAATACACGCCCAATAAACTTGTATTTGTTTGATATTTCAAGTAAAGGGTTTAATAAAAACAAGCACATTGCCAATGTTAATATATATCCATATTATGTTGTCATATATCTATATTAGATATATAGTTTATTTAGAATAGATTACCTAGAGTTTATATATTTTATTTAGAATAGATTGCGTAGAGTTATTATCCTATTAGATTTCTTATTTCTCTTATTCCCATCCTATAAATAAGATTGTTACATTGTTATATTTCACAGATATACACAAAATTTTCCTAGATTTTTCATTTTTTCTTTTCTCTTTGATTAGGCATCGAGTAGCCACATCTTTGGCCACTGGCGATGCCTTTCCCAGTGTAGCTGTCACCTTCACCACGCATCATACTCGATCTTCTTTGCCCCATGCTCACTATTATTCTCTTAGACCTCCATTGTCTCTTTACTAGAGACTCTATTGTGCTTTAATCTCTCTATTGGAGACCTGCATGTGCTTCTTTGCACTTTTGGTTTTGTGTCTCTGGTTATTTAATGTGCTTCCTTGTGCCTATGTACCTCCCACAGAGCTAGGTTCATGACTTATGGGCGTATAACTAGCGCTACACTCGTGGCCTTTTGATGTATAACTAGAGCTAAATTCATGACATTTGAGCATGTGACTTGCCCTTTATGTGAGGGGGTATGTTGGCTGCTTTATCTAGCTTCACTTTCAGTTGGTGCCAATGCTTTTTATCAGATTTCGGTCTTCAACCAATTCAATCCAGTTCTTATTCTCTAAACTCAAGTTGGTTTTTACTATCCTATCTTGAGTTTGAGGGAGATGTTAATATTTATTCATATTACGTTATTATATATCCATCTTAGATATATAGTATATTTAGAATATGTTAGGTAGAATTTATATAATTCATTTAGAATAACTTATCTAGAACTCTTATTCTATTAGGTTTCTTATTTCTCTTATCTTCACTTGATAAATAGTGTTGTTATTTCGTTATATTTCACATATATATACAAATTTTTATCAATTTTTTCATTTATTCTTTTCTCTCAACAGTCAAAAAAGAAAAGAAAAAAATTGCCGCGATAGCTTGGCTTGTAAAATCTCCGTAAGTAATATTTAGAGACTTGGAATCAAATTTCTTAAAATTCATTTGCGTTGAAATAGGCAAAGTGCTATGAGTGAGAAAAGAACAAACTCAATTCGAATAAACCCATAACAATCACAGAAATAACCAAATCTCTATTCTATTGGGACACATTTGGAATTATTAATCAGTAATTCTCAACTGTTAAGGTAGACCCATCCAGCTCATTTATTTACTCACAATCCGGTGGGGTTTCTTAAGGTTATGACAATGGTTTTTGATTCCAAATCCGTACATATATATATATATATATATAATAAATGCACAATATGCAGTGGATTTGACACTTGGTCTATAAACAATACCATACTGCAAAGTAAGTATCGTTGGATCAATCAATAATAACTACTGCTAACCAATCCAACAATCCCCAATACATGCCTCAAATCCATGCAAAGGGCAAGGTAAGGTAAGCTAAGGTAGGAGGGGGGGTAGTTTCGACCATTTCCAGGGCATCTTGCATGTGAGAGCCCTTAGTGCAATGCAAATTATGGGTCTCTATTCACTTTTTCAAAGTAAAACCAAACCCCTCGAAATATCAATATCACCCTGATTTAATGGCGCCAACGAATATATTTTGATACAAATCATTGTCATCAACTTGATTTGATATTTTCTCCAACATTTTCCATATGGTCAAACAGAAAATCCCATTACTTCAGCTCTCATTGATGAATGTGGAGTTGGGCTTCAATTTTTCTTTTTTTTTTTTTTTTTAAGAAGTTGCATTTAGTAGACATAAATTAATTGATACCCTAAAACAACATTTGATTTACCAATAATAAAATACTTTGGGGATATCTAAAATTCATAAACTTCTAAAAAGCTCAAGATATATTTATAATTTCATTTGCATTTTGTAGACATAAACTAATTGGGACCTTAACACGACATTTCATTAACAAAAACAAACATTATTTATTTATATATTTAATTATAATTAAACTTGTTTTTCTTTTTTTCCCTATCTTTTTATAATTTTGGAGGAATAGTAGTAAGGATGCTCGCTGGACCAACTTTAAGCACAACTAATGAAGAAATATTATGGGTCTGTCTAACAGATGTCCAAGCATGGGGCAGACTAGTGTTTGTTTTTGCCCCAAAAGGAGTATTTATCAGTTATAATGCTGAGCTATGAGTCATGATGATCTCCCAAGCTCTCTATATTGACTAAAATGGATCAAAGGTCACACATTGTTAACAAGATCCACCAAATAGATTAACCCAAGAGCAAAAGGAGGATAAATCAACAAAGTGAGAGTATGTCTCAAGCAAATTTTAGCGGCAATAAACAAAAAGAGTTAGAAAGGAAAAACTGAATATATATCAATTATCAGCACTGCTTTATGACTTTTTAACAATCCTACTCCTCTAATTGTTAGCAAGATTCACCAAATAGTTTGACCCAATAAAGGTATGTTTGGATTGGGGATTTTAGCTAGAGGAAAATAAAGGGAAAAGGGAAACGAGAGAGACAATGGGAGGAAAAAGTTAATTATTTTTAATTTCTTAGATTTCAAGTGTTTTTCCTGCCAATTTCTAATACAAATCAAATACGAGAAGTAATTTCAAATGACATTCCCTTTCCTTTTTTTCCCTTCATAAATCCTTGACTTAAACACACAAAGAATTAGGAAAACGAAAAAGAATTCTACCAAATTAATAGCAGGCTCAGCCAGCTCATAACAGAAAACTCGAACAAGAAAAAGAAACCTCTAAAACACTGGTCAAGCTCCTTCTCTCTCTCTCTCTCTCTCTTTCTCTCTCTTGATTAATTAAACTGATTTTTTTACAAGAATATAATTGAATGAGGAGATTTTCTAACACCGGTTAAGTCGTCCGTGGTTTTAAGTGGTCTCCCAATCCTTCTTGATGCTAAATGTATAGTTGATCTCCAAGTAGCATTTGTCATCGTCATCAAGAAACTGGAAACAGAAAAAAAATTAAACTGGGTATCAATACAACTATAATTGTAATGCAATCCCAAAGGGCAATATTGGGCTACTGAAATAAGGAATTTTATGCATTATTTGGATTTGAGTTGTGTGCAGTAACGTAGATATTTAAAATCTTGCGCGGTTCTACCTATAGATCAATAACTCGAAAATTAGGAATTTAAAGTTTTGAGTCAAGCCAACCATGGGGACTCAGAATCCTATGAGGTTCGTTTCTACGGGTCTACAGGTCACTAGTGCCAAGGTGAAGTTTTGTGGCAAGTCTCGCTTTTCTTTTGAATCACCTTAAATGTAATGGGTTGAACTCGTAAAAGCTAGCAAAAGGAGGTCTACATCAAGAAATTGGAATACAGTTCAACATGGGCCATAGCCCAGCCAAAGAAGGCAGGGCAATAGGTACATTTGCTTCATGAATGGGAGGGCCACCTACCTAATAAGGTAGGCAACAAAATTGGTACTCTTTTTGACATCAAAATTTTTGGACAAAAACAAGATTTAAATGGGAGGAGACAGAAATACAATTTGGGAATTGCGGGGGCATTTGAAATATTACAAAGTTTGAAGTTTACCAACAATAGATCACGAAAGAAAGGAAACACAGTCGAGGACCAAAAGCAATTCAGAGAAAGCTCCCAGTGCCGATCATACCATTAAAGTTCAATGACAAAATCTTAGTTGTCAAACTTATTGCACATTTATGGAAGGGAAATGCAAAAGAGAAGCCCCAAAAAAATCATAAATAGCTTTTCGATGTCCATCACATCCTCTACTGCCAAGCCATAAATTGAAGATTATAAAAGCAATTAAATTGCACGACAAATTTTAATTGTACTACCAACAATAGCATTTTCAGATCATGTTTAGAGGTTGGAAGAGATATCTTTGTGGATGTCAAGTGTCCAAAGCAATGTACTCTCCTTTTTACTATATTTTCGCATTGTAAGCCTTCCTCAAAGTTATTTGGAAAACAAAACATCTTATATGAAAGAACTACATTGCTTGAATGAAGATCGACTATCTCATGCACCATAATTCATGAACATCTGACATTTGTAAGAGCGCTAGGTTGCTATTTCTTTAGATCTAAATTATCATGACCTTCCATGTGAGGATATACAAGTAAGGTGAATCTTGATTGCAAATAGGTTCTATGTAATTGAACTGACCTTTGTTCTTGCAGAATATGAGCCCCTCGCAAAAAAGCCAGTGGGGGTGATATCTTCAGGTATCACATGTGTATAAGGCTCTTGCTGAGGACTGAAAGTTCCAAGCATCTCTTTCGTACCGTCCACTGAAATAAGACTGAAAATGAGGTGAAACATTCAAATGTTTCGCAAAATTTGAATTTTAGTTGCGATTTTTGACGGAGATAGATTACCTTTCATACCATTTTTCCAAACGGTGTTGGTGTACTTAAGACCAGATACAATGTTACTGCTGACTTGGAAAGAGAATTTCAAGCTGTAGTGACTACCTTCTTTCAAAGTAAACCATGAGCCTTTTGGGTTTCCATCTTGAGGAATAGGAAGAACAAGGTCGGGTCTATCAGCAGAGATGATTGAAAGGCTGAGAATCTTCACTTCTGGTTCCAGTGTTTCTACAATTAATGAAACAATAAAGAATGTTACGAAGACAAATCTCAGCGGATAAGAAAAATGAGATGCAGCTTAGTTGAATTGATTTGATGTAACATCTGAAGCAGGCGATAAACATTAGTGAACAAAAGAAACACTTCATAAGAAATCGTCTTAAATTTTAAATTGGACGCCTACTGTCAAAAAGTGTAAATTATTCTGGATAAATTTACTCTTCAATCCGACAACTACCATGGAAGCAAAAAGTTAGCAAAAAGGACATAGAACAAGGAAAAATTGTTTAAGTTTGGGTGGTTTTGCAAGACAAACCACAACTACCAGAAGAGAAGCTGAAGTGGGAGACCGAAGCACAAAACGAGGATAACAAACATACGGAAACCTAAAGTAGGGTAACAATCAACGATCAAGCAGGAAAACCTAATAGCAATCTCAGTATTAAACTGTCTTAACTTACTGAAAAACAGTACTTAAAAATGAATACCTAAAATTTTCATTGAATTTTTACCAGCTTCCCTCAAGTTTCTTTGGAGTTTCCCTTAGCTATATCAAGCATCAAAAATGTTTCCCGGAAGTATTTGGAATGTTTCCAACAAAAGTTTCGACGGAGTGTCGTACCCATAAGGCCATGCCAGTCAAGTAGAATTTCCTGGTATATATACACCATGACTACTTTCTTTTTCGTTGATTTGCACAACAATTAATGTGGACAACTTGCATGCAATAGGCAAGAAAAGCTTAATTATAAGTGCCATGGACAATTGAACAAACAGTGAGTTTTTACCCATGAAAAACTGTCATTTAAAAGTCATTATCTGAAAATGAAATCATCACAGGCAGAACATGATACATTTTTCGAATTAGCAGATTCTGAGTGTTTGGTGGTTAATTAGGGAGGCTCTAGATGTTATGAGAAACCCCTTAGATACACATCCCAAAATTAAGTTGTAAGAAACAAAATCGACCAGCTAAAAAAAAAAAAAATGGTTTCGATTGTTTGTTGGAAGCATGCCAATCAAAAACAATTATAAAACCCACAAGGAGAAGATTAGTGAATGATCCTTAAAAATCCAAATTTGGTGTCATCATAAAATTATAGTATAATCAATACCTCCAACGTTGGTTATATCCACACTCCCAAGAAGCTGTTCCTTCCATTTCCTCAGGCTCTCGTCATCCTAAAAGAACATTGAAATTCACAAAAAAAAAAAAAAAAGTAATAACTTGGAACCTAAAACACACAATTAAAGCAGCAATGACCCACCAATTATGTAAAATATGCATGCATTTGGACATGAATTTGAGGAGGAAACAAACCTTATCCTTCTCAAGCTGTTCTTTGAGAGTAAACTGAGGACCCAGTTGAATTTTATTCCCTTCCTCGTCTTCTTCCTCTTCGACCAAAGAGCTCTCACTCATGTTTCTGCTGACATTCTTTTCAATTTCACAATCATCATCTTGCCGTCCACTCATTTCTTTACCCTCCTTGTTTTCATCCATCACCATATTCTTGGAACTAGAAACAGCTCCAACAGCCGAAGACATCAAATCATCAAACAGTAACCTTAAATTTTATGAAATCCCAAACATCCAACAGCCAAAGATTACAAGGGGGGGAAGAAAAAGAAAAGAAAGAAAGAAAAAAAAAAAAAAAAGAATCCAAATATCAATCAAGACACTAAAAATTTGTCTCGTGGAAAGAGTTGGAATGCGTGAAGGAGAGGGAATCCCAGAAAGGCAATGCTTGTCCGTGTCCAAGAAAATCCAGCAAACAAGACAGGCCCACCAAAAAAAAAAAAAAAAATGGAAAAGAAAAGAGAGAGAGAGAGAGAGAGAGAGAAGAGGCACTGGGTTTTTGTCGTCTAGCTTCTTTTTTTGCGGTGGGTTGTTGTCGAATATCTAAATGCTCCTGCTCCCAACTGGATGAAAGAGAGGCGGGTAGTTTGGGGAGTCCAAAAATAGTGGGGAAAGCCGGAAACGTTCTGGTGATCCGAATTTAGAGAGAGAGAGAGAGAGAGAGAGAGAGAACTTGAAGGGCATTAACGGGTGTTGATGGATCCAAGGAAGAGACTACAAGGAGAGGACCCTTGATCTGGAGGGAATGGGGGTCCTAGGTGCAAACCCATATCAGAAGCTGAGGTATTTTTGTGACCCGTCTGGGGTGCATTATGACCTGATTTCGAGTGTATTATGACCTGAAGGAATGCGTGCTTGGATGCATCAATAGCATCATTTTAATAAAAAAATATTAAAACGACCTCGTTTTAAGGTTATTACGGCGGTTGCAGTAACGCCTACTACGCCCCTTCTGGACATTTTAGGACGGGTCCCAACCCAAGGTCGGAGGTCAAGGATTGGAGGACGGTCAAGGCTTGGAGGACAGTTGAGGGTAGGTGCGTGATTCAACTGTTTTGGGTATTGAAACGAAGGCTAAGGCTTTGATAGTTTTGATTAGATAAGGGTGGTCCCTGTTTAAAGGATGGTCCCTGTTTCACTCTTTAACATGCGCTGAATGCGGGTGGTCCACTGGTAGACGAGGGACTTCCGACGGTTTACGGGGTTGAAGTTGAAGGGCTCCACCGCATTGATAAACGGTGTTGATGTTTTTAAAATAATAATAATTTTAATATAATTTAGTTAAAATTAATTTTAAAATAAAAATAAAAATAAAAATTAAAAGGGAACTAATTAAAATGCAATCAATGTAAAATATAAAAGTCATATTTGTTTTAAATACAATCAAATCTTGACAGTTGATTAATACATCTCCATTCATAAGGTGTATTTTTACACTTTAGCTCTAGAATCTAAATTCTGAATTCTAAAATTGAAATATAATTTAAAAGTTTAACTTATAATTTTAATTTTAAAATTTTTACGCAAGTTTATTTAGTGAATAAAAATATTTTAATTTTAATTGTTATATAAATTTTCATACGAATTTAAAGATTGAAAATATAACTTCAACTCCAAAAATTATATTTTAACTACACAAATCTTCAATCCAGTTCGTTGAGTGCGTTTGACAGGCTGAGTGATTAGAATTAGTTTTGAACTTATAATCAATTGATAAAATTTAAATACAAAATTTGACCGAATCTTGATACTTAGTTGTAGGTTCATAAATTTACTCTAATCTATCTACAAACAAAGTCTTAAGTAGAGTTTAATTTAAAAAAAAATTAAGAGAAAAGTGGAGTGTCTAAAACTTAGTTGTGTAATACCTCGTACTTAATTTTGACTATTTCTGTGTTACTTTGGGTAAATAGAATATTTAAATTAAAATTAAATAATTTATTTTATTTTATTCTCTAGATCGAATTTAATCTAAAATCGATATTTGGTTGGATAACTGGATTAGACCCAACTTTTCTTTGTTTTTCCTTTCTTTCATTTCCTTTATTTCTTTTGGTTTCCTTGGCTGGGTGGCTTTTTTTTGTTTTTGGCCGTGGGTTCCAGAGTGCCGGGGGGGAGAGAAGAGAGAGGAGAGAGAGAAGGGAAAAAGAGAGATAGAGATCTGGGAAGAAGGAGGGTAGATATAGATAGATTTTGATACCGTGAACGCCATGGTAGTGTCTGTTTTGCATGATTTCACTTGTGGTGGAAGAAATTGACGCCAAAAGTTTTGAGACCAAAACGGAAATTTCTCCATTGCTTATTTCTTCTTTAAATCTGAGGTAAGTAGGACTTATATTTGTGTTTAATACGTTGTAAGGAACATTTTGGTATATTTATATGTTTGATTCGGTAAAGTTTTATGAGATGTGTGTATATATATATATACACACGGGTATATATATATATATATATATATGCATGTGGGTGTTGAATTTTTTAAACTTTTGAGCCATGAAAATTGCATAAATGATATATAGAATTTTTAGGATAAATTTTTATATGTTCATTTTGTGTGGAAGTGATTAAATTTAGACTGATAGCATGAATTCTGTCCGAGATGGGAATGCTAGCAACGGGGGGTTGTTTACTGGAAGCGACCAGAAAAAAAAAAGAAAAGAAAAAGAAGAAGAAGAAGAATAAAGAAAATAATTAGAAATATTATCATTTGGCCCCAAAGTTTTTAGAAGATGACAAATTGACCTCCAAAATTTTAGATAATTATAAAATGACTCTCAAAAGTTTTAGATAATTACAAAGTGACGCCAAGAGTTTAAATAATTACAAAATGAACCCCAAATGTTTAAATAATTACAAAATGGCCCCTAAAGTTTAAAAATTTACGATTTTACTCCTAAAGAATTGGAGAGAATAATAATGTTGCCATTAGAGTTATGGGAAATTATAGTTGATGTCATAGCATTCAAAAGATGTTAGAAATAAAAGTGTAAATTTTAGTATTTTAAGGTGGGATTGGGCACATTATATGCATTAAGGCGAGGTGGTATCATCTGGTCTATGTTGAGGATATTGATTTGTCGTGAGTGCCATACTTATATTGTGACGTGTCGAGGTACGAGTTATCTATATATGGACGATATTCATGATTTGAGAAAAATGAGAAAATGAGATTTTAAAAATATCAAATGATCTCCTAGCAATATATATATAATTAAAGGTTAGTCATTGGAGGTTGGACGTTAATATCAATGTGAGATATTATGAGATTTTTCAGACTATAGCCAAATTTTGCTTGAGATAAGCGGATGCCTGCTAAGGGGTGTAACCCGAGTTCCTAGCAGAAGGATCAGGGGATGTAACACAGTTCCTCTGGGTCTTATATACTTATATTGAGATAGTGGGATTGTAACATATATTGAAGAGAGGTATGGGTTATTTTATTGATCATGAGTTTTGTTATGAAATAAGAGATATAAATTAGGAACTATGGTGACCTGATTCCCGAGATGGGATACGTAAGAAGCTCAGGGTAGAATAGCCTAAGTCCGGTCTAAACTCTAAATGATTATGAATGAGAGAATTTCGTCGTATTGCATCACATAGATATTATTTTTATCATATCCACATTGCATTGCATTATCTATATATACATTTTCACATATTGTTTAGTTGTATATGCTTAAACTTGTTCACTCACACACACTAGCACAGTTCTACCTACTGAGCTGGTTAGCTCACTCCATTTAAATTACAGGTGATTCGACTAGGTTAGGAGGTAGCCACTTGGGGTTGAGTTAATATTGTTAATCAGTCTATTGTAATATCTTGTTTATGTTTAAATGTTCGTATTCATAGCGTACAACCCGAGGCATAGGTTCTAATGTCAAACCATATATGTATGAGATTAGTTTATTGCTGAAAAGATTGATGTGGCTGTATAAAATCTAAATTGAGCCACTGGGGTGTGGCCTTGAATTTGTTATGATTAATGATGCTTTATTTTTATGGGAATAAAGAACGTATTTAGCTGCTTGATAGTTGCTATTGAAGCAAAGACTTGGTCTTAGTATAGGTTCTTATTTAATTTATTTTGTTTCCATATTCCTATGCCGTCCGTCCCCGACAATTAAGTTAGAGGCGTGACAGATTGATATCAGAGCCCTAGGTTTGTGTTTCTTTTGGGTCTTGGGTAACAAGGCCTATTCCTTTCCGTTGAGTAATTATCCATCATTTTAATGTATTGTTGAATTTGGAATTGACAATAGCTATATTTTGTAGAATGTCTGGGCGAGGAAGCGGTGGAAATCAAGGGAATCAACCTGGTGGTTAGGACCCTAATGTTCCAAGAGTTGGCCATAAGGGTTTTTGTGAGGTGCCGTTGGCCGATGGTGGCTTCCCACAGCCGACTTATGAACAAATGGTGTAGTTTATGGTGGCCCAGTGGACCCAAATGCAGGGGTTAGGTGTACCGGCAGCAATTCCTGCCCTAGCAGTGGCAGCAATACCTGTACCAAGAAACACATCAATCATAGAGGTTATCAACCAATTTAAAAAACATGATCCCCCTAAGTTTAATAGGGAAGGAGATCTAATCGAGGCGGAGAAATGGCTGGAGGAAATTTTAGAAATGATGGAGACTTTGAACATAGAAGGTGATGAAGTCAAGATTAGGGTAGTAGCACGTCAGTTCCAAGGAGGTTTGTTTATTGGTGGAGGTCATATAAGAGTACGATTGATAGACATACTTTGACTTGGGAAACTTTCAAAGAAGCATTTCTTGAAAGGTTTTTTCCAACTGTAATGAGGGAGATGAAGGTCCAGGAATTTCTTACACTACCACAAAGGAACTCATTAGCACACGAATACGAGAAGAAATTCACAGAACTGGCTAGATTTGCCCCACAGTATGTGCAAGATGAGGTGGCAAGAGCCAGGAAATTTGAATGGGGATTAAGTGATTACATCAGGAGACAGATGATCGAATTAAGACATCAGACTTATTCTGGTGTGGTAGCAGTAGCTCTCGCGGTAGAAAGGAATGCCATAGACTTTAGGTCTAGGATTCATGGAGGCTATAGACAGACTCAGAGACAAATGGTGACGCAAAATTATGGCTCTGGTTCTAGTCGAAGGAAAGGTAAGGAAAAAGGTCAGTATTCCAGAAGAAGATCTCAGCAATATCAGCAACTCTCTTATCAAAGGATGAGTAGTTCTGGTTCAGGGTCATGTTCAGGTTCGTCAGGCAGTCAACGACGACAACAGTTTCAGTCCCCTCAGCGTGGACGGTTCTATGATCAATTTGGACAAAGATTATGTTATAGGTGTAATCAATCGGGACACGTGGCAGTTAATTGTCCATTAGGGGAGATGTCACAGGGGACTATTGAACCAAGTGTTCCACATATTGAGTGTCATCAAACACAACAATATCCAGTAAGGCCAAAACCACATATGCAATAGATTTAACAACTTCAGCGACCGCGTGGTGGTGGCAGTAACCAGCGTGGGAAAAGTAGAGGTGATGGCAGCTCAGGGAGTCAGAGGACTCAGGGGCGTGCCTATGCACTTGCACAGCCAATCCATCCCCAATATCACATCAAATTTTTTCATTTTCAAAACTCTCAAGTCAATCCATAATTGAACGTCACCAAGCTGTAAAAACATAATTTCTACAGATTAATAACATGATAAGTGGACAACCAATCCATCCCCAATATCACATCAAATTCTTTCATTTTCAACACCCTCAAGTCAATCCATAATTGAATGTCACCCAGCTGTAAAAACACAATTTCTACAGATTTAATTCACTGAATAACTACTACCTGTAGGAGAATCCACAAACATAGGCTCTTCCAGCCTCTCGGGTGTCAAACCAAAAGTCTTTACACAAGCATGTGAAATGAATGAATGTGAGGCGCAGATATCAAATAAAACATGTACCCAAGTACTAAACAACAGAAATGTACCGCGTATCACAGAAGTATCTGGAGTCTCATCCCGCTGTGCAAGTGCATAGGCACGCCCCTGAGTCCTCTGACTCCTTGAGCTGCCATCACCTCTACTTTTCCCACGCTGGTTACTGCCACCACGACGCAGTCACTGAAGTTATTAAATCTGTTGCATAGGTGGTGCTGACCTTACTGGATATTGTTGTATTTGATGATACTCAATCTATGGAACACCTAGTTCAATACTCCCCTGTGATATCTCCCCTAATGGATAATTAACTGCCACGTGTCCCGGTTGATTACACCTGTAACACAATCTTTGTCCAAATTGATCATAGAACCGTCCTCGTTGAGGGGACTGAAACTATTGTCGTCCTTGATTGTCTAATGAACTTGAACCTGACCCCAAACCAGAACTACTCATCCTTTGATAAAGGAGTTGCTGATATTGCTGAGATCTTCTCCTGGAACTACTGACCTTTTCATTACCTTTCCTTCACTTAGAACCAAAGCTATAATCTTGCATCACCATCTGTCTCTGAGTCTGTCCCTGGCCTCCACGAATCCTGGACCTGAAGTCTATGGCATCTCTTTCTACTGCGAGAGCTGTTGCTACTACACCAAAATAGGTCTGATGTTTTAATTTGATAATCTATCTCCTGATGTAGTCACTTAATCCCGATTCAAATTTTCTGGCTCTTGCCACCTCATCTTGCATATACTGTGGGGCAAATCTAGCCAGTTTTGTGAATTTCCTCTCATATTCATGTACTGATGAGTTCCCTTGTTGCAGTGTGAGAAATTCCTAGACCTTCATCTCCCTCATTACAGTTGGGAAGAACCTTTCAAGAAATGCTTATTTGAAAGTTTCCTAAGTCAAAGTATGTATATCAATCGTGCCCTTATATGGCCCTCCACCAATGAATAGCACCTCCTTGGAACTAACGTGCTGCTACCCTAATCTTGACTTCATCACCTCCTATGTTCAAAGTCTCCATCATTTTTGAAATTTTCTCCAGCCATTTCTCCGCCTCGATTGGATCTCCTTCCCCATTGAACTTAGGGGGATCATGTTTCTTAAATTGGCTGATAACCTCTATGATTGATGTGTTTCCTGGTGCAGGTACCACTGCTACTGCTGTGGCAGGAACTGCTGCTGGTACACCTAACCCCTGTATTTGGGCCCACTGGGCCACCATAAACTACACCATTTGTTCATAAGTCGGCTGTGGGAAGCCACCATTAGCCAATGGCACCTCACGAAAACTCTCATGGCCAATTCTTGGAAAATTAGGGTCCTGACCACCAGGTTGATTCCCTTGATTTCCACATCTTCCTCGCCCAGACATTTTACAAAATATAGCTATTGTCAATTCCAAATTCACTAATACATTAAAATGATGGATAATTACTCAACGGAAAGGGATAGGCCTTGTTGCCCAAGACCCAAAAGAAACGCAACCTAGGGTTCTGATACCAATCTGTCACGCCCCTAACTTAATTGTCTGGGACGGACGGCATGGGAATATGAAAACAAAATAAATTAAATAAGAACTTGTACCAAGACCAAGTATTTTCCCACGAGGGACTCTGCCTGTGGGAGAGTGAAGGCGAAGGTGAAGTAGAGAAACAATGCCTTCCATCCCACATCGCCTGGGTCGTGGAAGAAAGTGGCATATATGTAATATTCGATATCAATATAGAATGACGCGTTTTAAAGCTGTGAGTGCACTGGATTTAGTGAGAACTCCAAGATTAAGTGTGCTCAAGTGGGGGCAGTACTGGGATGGGTGACCTTCAGGGAAGCAGCTTGCCAAGCCCAAAGCGGACAATATTGTGCTATGTGGATGTGGGTCGTTACAAGTTGGCTCTGTGCTGACGTGGTCGATCTTACTATTCGGCCAGTTATCTATGGTCGGATTACTTAGGTAAGTCCCTGATCAGATCTTTGTGGGAATTGGGGTATTAATTAAACTAGGTCTGGTGACTTGTTTTTGGCAAGTATGGGTGAAAGGAAGAACTTCTTTCTTGCCCCATCTCTTTGCGTGTTTCCAGTATTTATAGCTTCTCTTGTACGTGTTAGCTATGCTCGGTAATTATGAGTGATGATATGATAATGGCCTAGGCTGCATTGTATAATCAACGCAGGTCTGATCAAGACCGTAATCGGCAAAGGTTTTGGTCATACATTTTTTGACCCTTCTTAAATGCGATGAGAAAGATAGCCGCTCTCCTACCTACCCTATTGTCTCCCTTTAGATGCGCGCCACGTGTTTGGTTAGATGCGTGCCACGTGACGTTGCCCTCTAAAAAGAAATAGACCGATAAAAGAGAAGAAAAAGATGAAATTTCCTTTACTTGACCTGAAAATAAAAAGAGATGAAGAAAAATGGGGAAAAAAATTCTTCCGCCCTTCATTTGTCTAATATTGGACAAAAAAGGGAAAAAAATATGCATGAAATAGAGGAGGGTGGAACTTCTAAGCTGATTGAACTTCACTAGCAAATTTTATTCATGTGAATTGATCTAAACACCCTTTTTATTTTAATCAATAAATCAAAAGATAAATTGCATTAATTATCTCTTAAATTTAGTAAAAATACATAATGTACTCTTATAGTTTTTAAATTATATCAATTACCTACGCCTTTTAGATTTATTAGTAATGGATCTGTGCGCATAATAAAAAATTATAATATATATATTCAATATAAGTTTTATAAAAATTAGATTTTAAAATAATATTTAAAAAAATTAAATTCACTTTTGGCACAAATATCCTTCAAATAATATAACTAGTTAAATTTTTTTTTTTGTTTTTAAAATAATAATTTATTGATTGATACAATTGATAGATTTTGAAAAAAAAAAGAATATATTAGAAAAATAATTAAAATTTTGGGTCATGTTATTTAAAAGTAATAATATGATTAAATAAATTTACAACACTTATATTGTTTTTCAATTTAAATATTTATTTTATTACATTTTATTTATAAAAGTACAATATGTCGTTAAAAACTAAAACTTCATATAAGGAGTTTGCTAAAGATTAAAAATTTACTTTTAAAAAATCAAATTTACTTTTTGGTACATGAAAAAATTTGAAATAATATAAATTTTCATTATTTTTTAAGATAATAATTGATTAATTGATACAATTGATAAATTTTGAAAAAAAAAATATAACTAAAAATTAATAAAAATTTTGTGTCATACTATTTAAAAGGTAATACTAGGACGAAATAAATTTACAGCGCTTATATTAGTTCAATTCTAATATTTATATTATATTTTATTTGTAAAAGTATAATATATGGTTAATTAATATTGTGGGATATGTTAGGAATTTTAATATTTGTTAAGGATATATTTGTGAAGTGAATGTTTTTTTTTCTTTTTTTTTTCCAGGTTAGCGTACTTTTATATTAAAAAATATCTACTCATTTTTGGCACTAGTATCTAGGAAATAATAGAATTGGTTAGAGTTTTTTAATATTTTTTAAAATAATAATTTATCAATTGGTATAATTGATAAATTTTGAAAAAAAATATATAACATGAAAATTAATTAAAATTTTGTGTCATGCTATTTGAAAAGTAATAATATGATGAAACAAATTTACAACTCTTATGTTAGTTCAATTCTAATATTTATATTATTATATTTTATTAGTAAAAGTATAATATATGGTTAAATTAATATTGTGGGATATGTTAAGAATTTTAGTATTTGTTAGGGACATTTATGAAATAAATGCTTTTCAAGTTAGCACACTTCTATATATGCTAATAGAATGTTATAGATTCTTCCCTATTGTTGGTGTGATATTGGAAGAGTTGACTCCATAAAACTTATGCCATTAAAAATATTTTGTGAAAGAGTACTAATTTGGCTTAGTTCTCTTGATTGGTGCCTTCTCAAAATTTATTGATGATAATGCCTTAATCATATGTTCTTTTGACAATTTTGAGCCCATTGAACTGTTAATATGATTTTCCAAAGTACTTGATCATTGTTTAGAGTATATAAATCGTAATTTTTTTTATTGAGATTTATCTGGGAATCTTGAAATAATCAAATTTATCTTAATCATCTTTAGGATATCTTTGTGTTTCTCCGATGTAGGCATGATCGCTTGGTCGTTTTAATAGTAAGATTTTCATTTTTTTTTTTGGGTGATCAAACGGTCACTTTGTGAGTTCATATAACATCTATCCCCCTAATGTTACACTAAAATCAAGGGAAAATTCGTAACAAAAACTAAAAGTAAGGATAGTAAATATAATTTCAGAAACTAAATGAATACTTTTGTATTTTCATCTAATCTCGAGGGTAGTCAATCTAATTTATCCTAGATTAAAAGGGTAATTAACATTAGTAAGAAATCTAAAGTTATATTTGGTACGTGGAAATGGAATAGAATAAAATAAGAATGAGAATGGAATAGGGATGTGAGTGGAATGTATTGGAGGATAATACCAAGACATGTGGCATGCATCTGACCGAGGCACGTGGCACACATCCAAGGGGAGACAATGTGGTGGTTTGGAGAATAGCTGCCTTTCTTGTCGCATTTATAAAGGGTCAGAGAGGCAAGCCTAAACCCACTGCCAATTATGGCCCCAGTCATATCTGTGCCGACTATGCAGCGCAGTTTAAGCTATTATTGTATCATTACTCATGATTACTAAGCATGGACAACACGTGTGAAGGAAGTTATAAATACTGGAAACATAAAGAGAGAAGGCAAGCAGAGATTGCTTAGGAAAACATCCACTAAAGAAATCCTTCCCTTCATCCACACTTGCCAGAAACAAGTCACCAAACCTACTTTAATTAATACCCCATTTCCCATAAAGATTTGATTAGGGGCTCGCCCAAGTAGTTCGACCATAAAGAACCGGCCGAATAGTGAGATCGGCGATGTCAGCACAGAGCTAACCGAGTTTTAGACACTTCATGTGTCATGCTCCAAATTTCGTAACCAAAGTTGTGAACAATAATCACACACAATGATATAATCCTGTCTCAATTAGAATTAAACCACAACAGGAGTAAAATATAATATAATATAACTGAGAAATGTAGTATAAAATAAGTTACAATCATCACCAAGCTCAAAGCTCTAAAACATAAATAAGGGCTTAATTGACACAATACAACCCTATTAAAATATAGTAATAAATAAATATAACTTATCACTCTATTGAGGGTATAAAAGAATAATATAAACCTCATCGTTAGTTCAAAGATGAAATAGAAAGACAATTTAAGTCTCTTGATTAAAAGTCTCTACTAGCAGGCCCATCTTAGTACCTGCAACCATAACTGTAGAAGAGTAAGCATAAGTCCACATGTCCTTACTATACAAGAAAGATGCATAACATGCCCTAGCATAATACTACAAAAGCATGCAAATCATATATCATACAAAACGACAATCAACCACACAAGTAAGTAACAATATCTCAACATATCAAATCACAATATAAAAAATATCATATAATTATTTGAAGGATATGCTATCATTACCATTCCTATTGCTATTATATTATTAAGTTTTATGTCCGTATGTTGTCTTAAACATATATTCATCATATATATTATAAAATCATCAAATCACACATCAACACTGATACTTATGACGTAGCGGCGGGGTGTTTAGCGAGATATCAACCTCGAATATGATAGGTTACTCTTGAATCCACAAAAATGTGGCCTTGAATCCACAAGAACCAAATAAGAACACAAAGTTCTTAACTAAACATATTGAATAATTGAATTGAATAGCTTCAAAAGTGTCTAGAAAGTTCCTTATTTATAAGAAAAACTAATTATAAGTCTAATCCTAATTAGGAAAGGTTTTATAAGAATCTTCTTATCTAATTCTTATCCAATCCAAATTTTATTCGAATTACAAATAGTCTTTGGCTCAAAAAAAACAACTAATAAAATCTAATCCTAATTAAAATAAGAATAGAACAAATCCAAAAGAAACTAGGAAAACTAATCCAAAAGAAACTAGGAAAATATCAAATCTGTCCTACATTAATTCTCTTCCTCTTAAAAATAATTGGGCGGAGTCTCTACTCTGGTAAGGACCAAGTGACTTCATTAGCGTGGAGCTAAACACGGTAAGCATAAAGTGGCAGTATCGATGTGACTTTTTTCGTGACTTGACTATTAGATTGCTTTCCTTTAGACCGCCAAATTCAACTCGTCCTCAAGTTATCTAAGGGAAGATAATAGAAACAAAAATTTGGAGGACCATCATGAGCAAGCACCTTCAATGCAATTTTAGTTACTGACAAAAGTATGTATAATTTCAGTCTGAGAATAATCTTCATCTTCGCATGTGTTCATGTTTTAATTTTGTTTTCTATGATTAATTCTTCAAGTAATTCTTCATGATTGAAATTCATGATTGAAAAATTCAATCATATCAACCCATACTTCCTTGACAAATTATAGCGCACTTTTAACTTTGATTTTCACGGTTTGAAGATTGATGAAACCAATTTCTTCACCATCAAACAATAAATTCAAGTTGTAATGCTCATCGCCAAAAAGATTAATGACTTCTAATGTTGTAGGGTGTTTAATCTGCTCATCTTCAAATATTGTGGAATTTTATATCTCCTTCTCAATCTTATGAATTTCTTCATTTAGAGGTATTCCTTCATCTTTATGAACAATTACCTTTGGATAAGTATCATCTTCAAGTTCAAAATGCCCATCAAAAGATGAAAGATCCATCTTTATTTAGAATGAATCATTGGTGTTGTGTCTTCTTTGAATAGCGGCTACTTGAATAGCACTTTCGTCTTCATAATTAAAATTATCATCCATCGAGTTATGTCGGGGTCATAATTAAATTGTCTCGCAAGCAATCGTCTGACATCTTGAACTCATGGGGTCCTAGGGGCTATAGGCTCAACTGGGATAACCATATTATTAAGATTGATATGATTGAGAATCCATAGAATTTCATCCATACATTGCTCCAATCTTTGGAATGCAACACAGAGATTTTCTAAAACTACGATCACCGTTGGTTAGGGCCTCCATTGAATAGTGAGCATAAGGAGAAACCTTATGTATACTCAATGGGAAAGAAGAAAACCAGGCAAGACAAACTTTCTCTAATACCATTTGATGCAGCGGTGGGGCGTTTGGCGAGGTATCGTCTTTGAGTATGATAGATTGCTCTTGAATCCACAAGAACCAAATAAGAACAAAAGTCCTAAACTAACATATTGAATAATTAAATTAAATGGCTTCAAAAGTGTTTACAAAAGTTCCTATTTATAAAGAAAATTAATAATAAATCTAATCCTAATTAGGATAGTTTTTCTAAGAATCTTCCTATTTAATCCAATTCTATTCAGATTACAAATCGTCATTGGCTTAAAAATAACTAATAAAATTTAATCCTAATTAAAATAGGAATAAAACAAATCCAAAAGAAACTAAGAAAACTAATCTAAAAGAAACTAGGAAAATATCAAATCTGTCCTATATCAACTTATTACTAAGACTTAGCTCTAACTTATACACACATAGCCCAATACATATGGGCAATTACTCTATATTGTGAAGACAGTCCAAACATACCATCATAGGTGTTTGTGCTGCAAAGGTAGTCTAATATACTATCGTAGGTGTCTGCACCATAAAGGTAATCCAATACATTTTGTGGGTTACTAATCGATTAGAAATGATAACCAACTCTACACAGGTCTGGAGACTATTAACCCCTCAGTACGTATACAACTATTTTAATAACGAAAACAACGAAATCAAAATGGAATAGATAACTCTATTAAAAGCATTTTAATAAAAAGTCATAGAAAACTCTATTAAAATAGAGTTTTCTAATGTTGGGCAGAAAGAAAAATAAAATAGAGTTTATAGAAACCTCTATTGGAAAACTCTATTAAGAGCATTTTAATAAAAAGTCATAGAAATGGAATAGATATTCAAAATTGCATAATTTGATTATATATTTTAAATATAATTAAATAAAATGAAAAGTAATAAAAATTATTGACATTGACTTTTTAGAAATTATAAAAATAATTTTTATCTTTTATATTTTTAACAATTATAAAAAAAGTTGGATGAATATTTTTTAGTCTTTTAGGAAGCCCACAATACAAATTTGGGAGAAAACTAATTAAAGGGTAAAATGATAAATTTTCAACCCAAATTAGAATTGGACTATAAATGGGTTTAAGAGTAAATTGTTATTTTTAATCTAAGTTCAAATTGGGCTAAGAATTTCTTAGCTATTAAGAAATATTTCAATGCATATTTTTTAACCTTTTGGGAAGCTTAGAATATGAATCTGGCAAAAAATGGGCCCAAGAGTAAATTGGTGGTTTACAATCCAAGTTTATTTCAGGCTAAAATTTGATTAACTATTAAGAAACATATCAATAAATATTTTTAATATTTTAGGCAGCTCAAAATGCAAATTTAAGCAAAATAAATAAATAAATTAATTAATTAATTAAAAAATGACCTAATGGTAAAATTATCATTTTAAATGCTACACCCCAGATTCTGCTACCCGCTAAACATTCAATTACATTATGCAATCATATCTAATGATCTATCAGAGCTATACAAACCCACTAAGCATAATATGGTAATAAAATAATTAAAGAAAAAACTGAATATAGTAGCAAGCCTTGATTATAAAATCAAGCTACAGTACTCCAAAAGAATAATAGTAACATCAAGGCTCAACCCAGGTCGTACAACCCAATTGAGTCAATGTAAAATAATTACAATAACCTCAACTATCACGCTCCAAATTTCATCCAAAACTAGGGTGACTATAATATAGAGTGTTTAAAATCTCTAATTAATTCTTAAATAAATTCTAAGTCTTTAGGCTAAGTCAATGGTGAAACCAATTGTAGGATATAAAAATAGTATAAATATAAATCTCTAACGTCTCAATCACGTTGATAATCATACAAACAAAAATAATAAAATCAAGTTTAAAACTTGAATATTACAATCATCTAATAATTTTCATTACAAACCAATGCTCTTAATAGAGTTTTCTAATGTTGGGCAGAAAGAAAAATAAAACACTGATCCAGTAGAATTTTAAGAGGGATTAGCTTTCTTAGGTTTTCTTTTATTTTCTTATTCTCGCTATCCTAAAAATTTTTTCTAGGGAGGGGTGAGCTGCTAAAGCTCAATAGTCAAAGTTTCCTAGGTGCTTATATGTAGTAGTCATGAAACTACATTGTGTTACGTGATCCAATACAATGGTCGTGGCTAGGTGACATGTTATTCATGCAATAAACAATTCAAATGATATGACAAAACAATAAAAAATTATACTCACCACAATTTAGAATAGTTGATTTTTGTAATCATTATTTCACCTATACGTTAATATTTTAATATTGCATTCTTGTATCACGATAAAATCGATGTCGTAGTGATAGAAATCTTATATTCAGATCTTTAAGGTCTTGGGATCAAATCATATAACAATATTAGTTTCATATATTTTTTATACTTTAATACTTAACCGTCATCAAAAAGTCGAAAAGAATTAGATATTAAAAAATTAAAAACACAATCTTCCAATCATAAGTAAGAGAAGCTTTCAGTCACATTGAAATAGGAAAGGGTTTTATCTAGAAGATTCTTGAATTAATCATGTTCCTATTCTCCTCTACCCCTAGCTTGTGCAAACTTGGGGATTTTTAACTCTTAGGTATAATGATACCAACTATTTCCAGTACCTCTATACCTAAAAACTCAAAATCAATATAATATATGTATATATCAATACCATTACATACTATCAATACTATTACATACTATTAACTAGTTTTTATCATAACTCAGCCTATCACCCAGTGATATTCATTTTCATACATTGCGTTATCTTAAAATCATTAAACCTTAGCTTAATTCATGATGTCAATGCATTTTAAAACATTATGGAAAATATCTCTAAGTATTAAAGAGTATATGCGCACAAAACCTACTCAGGCATGCACACTAGCTAGGGCCCGAGGACATGAGATAGCACGTGCGAATGAGATACTCTTGCATGCGCACAAAACATCAAATGGCTTGCACACGAGGATTATCTTGTTGCAGGAATGTGCATGAGAATAAGCCTTGTATGCACACGACTAAAGTCCTGTAACTCTGAATAGATATTCTCTATTTCTGGTCTTTCAATCGATCCAATAATAATACTTAACCAGCCATCAAATTTCTTAAACAAAGACCTTCAAAGTTGTAATTGCCTAGACAGTTTATCAAATTATTTTATTTTTTTTATCTATATCATTATGATGAATTTGTATGTGTTATATGCCTTAATATTGTATTAGGGTTGATTTAGGGGTTGTGTTATGAGTTCTATACTTAGAAATTTTTTCTTAGAATTTCCAAGACTTGGTTCTGTTGTATGCACGACAATGTTCAGTCTGTACGCAAGGGGTAACCTTTATGAGTGTCGAGCGCACAACATTTTCCTCTGCATGCACACGGTGCATCCTAGAACTTACTGGCCTGTATCTAAAGTCAACAAAATGAAAATCTTTTTTTTTTTAATCTTTTAGTGTTTGAATATTAAATATTATTTTTATATTAAAAATTTAAAGAATTGTTGGTAAGTCTAATATATATCCTACTTTTTTATATTTTATTTTTTGTTTAGAGGTTTACATGTATCTAAATTTTTTTATTTTTGCAGTCGATGGACCATTTTGCTGTTGGTTGAGTATTTGTAATGATTTTTAATTTTTTAATATTTAAACATAAGATGTTTTATATTAAATATTTTATTATATTTTATATATTTGTTTTTTATCCATCATAAACTTTAATATACTAGAAGTGTGGCGCACACCATATGTGTTTATTATTAATTATTTTTTTAATTTAAAATTAAAATTAAAATCATTGCAAAGAATAAATAATGAGTAATTATTAGTTAAATTATAAATAAAAGTAATGGATAGTGAAAGGGCATTTAGGGAAAATAAAAATTAAAAAGGTAAAATTACTTAGATATTTTACAAAAATTTAAAAATTACTTGTAGACTTCTATCAGGTTACAGGTAATTATTAGTAGTTAAGGGATTTTAATATAAAGAAATAAAAAAAAACTTTACAAAATAATTAATTTTTCATTAATTATATAAATTCACTAACTACTTTTAGTGTTTCTGTATTATAATAGTATAGATACAAAAGCTGAAAACTCAACTACTTTAAGTATATGTAATATGATTTTACTTTATCATAAAGATGTTTGAATCCGTTTAACAACAGTAGGGGTCTAAAAATAGGCAATAACTTTGAATTTTAAGTTGTTAAATTAAAATTTAATAGTTGAAAATATGTTTACAAATTTTTAATCTAAAAAGAATATAAATATATTTGATTAATTAAAATTTAATCTAATAGCTTCAAACTCAATTATCATCGAATTGATAGCGCACTTGAATCTTGGGTCGAATCCATTTCCATTCTTCCAATTAACCATTTTTAAATCAAGTGGGCCAATATATTGAGGACATTTTAAAGCCCTAATGATGGACATAGGACATTCAAATTACGGAAAATTGTATCCAAGTCATACTTTGTAATCTTTTAAAGATATTAGTCATACCAAAAAAAAAGTATTGCTTTTAAGTCATATTAATGTGGAAAGTTTTGTATTTAAGTCACACTTTTGAGTGGGTCCCACGAGTTTGTTTTAAATATAATTTATAATATGACTTAAATGCCCTTTTATCTATAATTAACTGAGATGAAATTGCCGAGAATTATGGAACCGAGAATCACGTTTTCCGTTTTTTGTTTCATTCCTTATAGATCGCGTGAACAAGCATATAGTGAGATAAAAAGTCTGTTAAAGGATTATATATGAAGAAATAGATACAGATTACACGATTTGCAGTGAGATTAACGTCGGTCGAAGGAATACGTACGGATTTGGATTACGCATTTGGGTGAGTTTGTGCTGTGAACGATTTCGGTCAGTCATGTCTTCGAATTTGATGCTGCTATGTAAGTTTGGTACAGAGACTTTTGTAGTCAATTTGAACTGTGAAATGTCATTTTCAGATTTTGCGTTAAAGGTGTGTGAGAATTGGTCGAGTTTGAATTTGGAAAATGTATCATTTAGTTACTCAATCCATGAACATTCTTCATGTTTTCTGAGAAACGATGTTGATTTTCAAAATATGATTATGTTGGCTCGCATGGTTGGTTTGTGTTATATATCGATTGATGTTTTTTTCGATGGTTTGAACACAGTACCGATCCAAAACAGTACCAGTACTGTTTCCAGCAGTTCCGGTACTGTTTCTAATAGTGTGCCAATTGGTGATGTTGGTACTGGTCTGGATTCGTATGATGATTACTGTGATGTTGATGTGTATCGTAGTTCAATTTCAAGCTGTAAGGATAAACCATTGTTGTGTTCTAATTGGTCGTCATTAATATTGAGAGTGGGACAGGAATTCGTAGGAGGTGTTGATGAGTTTCGTGATGCAATTTGTCGATATGTTACAGAGGTTGGCTTTGAATTTTTGTATGAGAGGAATAACAAGGATAGAGTCGAAGTTGTTTGTGCAAAAAAGTTCGCTGAAGGGTGTCCGTGGTCAATTGTTGCATCGTTATCAAAAGTTAATCGTAATTTTTACATAAGGAAATTCAACAATATTCACAGTTGTGGTCCGACAATTATTAGGGATAGGTCTAAGAGGATGAGCAGGAAATCTTTAGGTAAGTTGATTGTTGATCAAGTAGCATTAAAACCTTCAATGTCGCCGGTTGACGTTATTATATTTTTTAAAAACAACTATGGCATGGAAATTAGCTATGATAAGGCTTGGAGTGCTTTAGAGAAAGCTAAAGACATGATTTATGGTGAGTATGCTGATTCGTTTAATCACTTAAGTTGTTATGTGAAGGCTGCAATTGATCTTAACCCAGGTAGTCATATTGTGTTGGATGTGGATGACGGTATAAACCGGTTTAGACGGTTGTTTGTATCATTTGGGGCCAGTATACGTGGATTCAAATATTGCAGGCCTATCATTTTTATTGATGGTACTTTCTTGAAGTCACGTTTCAAGGGTATTCTGATGGCAGCTACTGGCAAGGATGCGAATAATGGTATGTTAATGTTCATAATTTTATGTGGTACTGTTTTTATGCGGTACTGTTTTATTATGTGGTACTGTTTTTAGTAAGATGTAGTATCGTATAAACACAGTACCAAATGTATCTAGCAATACAAAGAATGGTAGTGTTTTTGTGCGGTACTATTTTTGTGCGGTACTGTTTTATTATGTGGTACTGTTTTATGCGGTACTGTTTTATTATGTGGTACTGTTTTTAGTAAGATGTAGTATCGTATAAACACAGTACCAAATGTATCTAGCAATACAAAGAATGGTAGTGTTTTTGTGCGGTACTGTTTTATTATGTGGTACTGTTTTTTGCAGTACTGTTTTATTATGTGGTACTGTTTTTAGTAAGATGTAGTATCGTATAAACACAGTACCAAATGTATCTAGCAATACAAAGAATGGTAGTATTTTTGTGCGGTACTATTTTTGTGCGGTACTGTTTTATTTTGTGGTACTGTTTTTAGTAAGATGTAGTATCGTATAACACAGTACCAAATGTATCTGCTATTCAACGACCACAAGTACACCATACAAAGAATGGTACTGTTTTTTTTGAACTGTTTTAATATGCGATACTGTTTTGTAATTCGGTACTGTTTTTATGTTCATCTGCAGGGTTATTCCCATTGGCATTTGCTGTTGTTGATTCAGAGAATTTCGATAATTGGTCTTGGTTCCTAGGTCATTTGCGTGAGATATTGAACCCCTCTGAAGATTTTACAATTATTTCCGATAGAAATCCTGGATTGATGGAATCTTTGCCAATTAAGTTTCCTACATGTCAACACTTTTTCTGTCTACAGCATTTGAAGAATAATTTAAGAGATAAATTTAGTCGTGGTAACAGATCTAATGGATCCCGTGAATACATTGTGAACTTGTTTTGTCAGTGTGCTTATGCTCCCACAGTTGCAGCATTTAAGGAGAAGTTAGATGTTTTGAAGAGGGAAGGGGGTGCAATTGTGGATAACTTTTTGAGTGGATTGCCTGTGCAAAATTGGACTAATGCGTATTCTTGTAGTAGAAGGTATGGTGAGATGTCTTCAAAAGCCATTGAATCTTTTAACTCATGGATTCTTGATGCAAGAAATATGCCAGTGGCACATTTGGTTGACAAGATAAGGGTTAAATTAATGGAATGGTTTGCCATAAGAAAGCTCGATGCTACAAAGTGGAATGGTGTTCTATGTCCAAGAATGGAAGAGAAGTTTAATGTACTTGTTGATGCTGGTAGAACATGGACCATCAAGATGTGTTCAGATAGTATTTATGAAGTATTTTCTAATCCTTCAACAACTGTTGATTTGGTGAATTGTACATGTTCTTGTTATGGTTGGCAAATTTCTGGTTTTCCATGCTCTCATGCATTTGCTGTTATTGGGAGGATTAACAGACCTTTGAGTGAGTTTGTTGATGAGTACTTTCATGTTGATAATTACAAATTGGCATATGAAGGTGTGATTGTTCCAATACCAACAGACATAATCCAAGAGTTTGCAGACTGTAATAGTTCAATATTACCTCCAATAACACGGAGACCAGCTGGAAAGCCGAAGAAGCGTAGGATTAGATCAACTGGTGAGCTTGTACGAAGAATTCGTTGTGGTCGTTGTGGTCGCATGGGCTCTCATAATAAGAAGACTTGCAAAAAGCCGTTGAGTTGAATTGTTTTTTTTTTTCTCCCAAAATTATGCTGTGAAGAAGTCTGTTATTGTTTGTTTGTTATGGTACTGTTTTTGAATTAATAATGAGAATGAGTATGTTTCAATCCATTTTGTGATAGTTTTTTATTCAGCGATATTCATTTTTAATGTTGGTATTGAGAATGACAGCGGTATAAAATAGTACCGGTACTGTTTTTATTAATATTGGTACTGTTTGTAATAGTGTATCAATTTTATATTTGCAGACAGTACCGTTGTCATTCTTATATTTAAAGGACATAAAATTTGTTGGTGACAATAGCTGTAAGTGTTTTCACAAGCAAAGAGCACCATTAAACAAAGAAGAGAATCACACATACAATGAAATGACCGACAGTACCGCATGTGTGACAGTACCACATGTCTGCGGTACTGTTTTTTTTAGGATGCATGCTCGTTCAAAAATAGTACCGCATGACTCTATCATGCAAACATCACATGTAAACACAAAAATAGTTCACATATCAAACGAATAACCGACAGTACCGCATGTGTGACAGTACCACATGTCTGCGGTACTGTTTTTTTTAGGATGCATGCTCGTTCAAAAACAGTACCACGTGACTCTATCATGCAAACATCACATTTAAACACAAAAATGGCTCACATATCAAACGAATAACCGACAGTACCGCATGTGTGACAGTACCATAGTCTGCGGTACTGTTTTTTTTTAGGATGCATGCTCGTTCAAAAACAGTACCACGTGACTCTATCATGCAAACATCACATTTAAACACAAAAATGGCTCACATATCAAACGAATAACCGACAGTACCGCATATGTTGGTATTGAGATACTTCATACAAACAGTACCGGTATAAAACAGTACCGGTACTGTTAATATTAATACCGGTACTGTTTCGAATAGAGTATCAATCAGCACTATTTTGCAGCACTATCAACATAACAAGAATCAACATCCCAAGAGTTATCATACAAAAATCGCAAAAACCATGACTATTTATGTTGCACAAATAGTACCATTAACTGGACATTGACTATTTGTATTAGCATAAACTGTATCATTCAATTTACAGGAAAAGAATGTTGAATATACAAGTATTTTGTTAAAAAAGAAACAGAGTGTGCACTAATACTGTTTTAATTACAATCACAATGTTTGTACATCACTAATGGACAGAAATTGTGTTAGCATCTTTGCTCTGTAAGCTTGTACAGCTTCTTCTGAAAGCATCGGTTCAAGTGGCTCGTCATTTGATATGCATTGCATTACGTAGCACACCATTGGCCCACAGTCAACACTGCACACAAGATGTTATAGATTGTAAGAATTTAGTTAGAGGTGTTCAACAATTTGCATGAATAAAAAAGGGTGTGGCTTACGTTGTAGATCCTTGTTGTGGGCAATTTGCTGCAGAAACAATTGGGTATTCGAATTCCATGCTGGTATGTTCAATATTTTTTGTTATTGGATCATTGATGTATTGGTCTTTAAGTTTCAATTCCACATACTCTTTCTGATACAATATGACAAATGTGGAGACAGTATTAGTTTTAATAAACAGCACCGGTACTGTTGTAAATAGTAGAAAAGAGTACCAATGAAATTATGTATAAAATTTACATACAGAATCTTACCACTTTCCTTGCATCCTCAAGATACAAATCTTTGGAATTTGCTCTACGTGGTTTCATGGAATTATAATGTGTCCATGTCCATGTGTCTCTATCCAATACCAAAAGGGTCCAATGGTTGGGATCAGCAGGAATTCTCGTTCCACTTGTATTCAAAGGGAATACAAGTAGTCTGTATGTATCAGATAGTTTCAGCTTTTGATCAATTTGAGTGTCTCGAGCTGCATGATGTCTCTCAAATACCACAAATGTCTGCAACAAGAAAAAATACATGCTGTCAAATACCACATGCTTGCGGTACTGTTTCCCCCAAGATGCATGCTCTCGTAAAAACAGTACCGAATGATTGTAGTATGCCAACAGTAATATGAAAATAAAAAAGAAGTCTCATATCCATCGCATGGCTGACAGTACCATATGGATGACAGTACCACATGTATGCGGTACTGTTTTTATGTATAAGATGAATGCTATTTGAAAAACAGTACCAAACGATAACAGTATGCAAACAGTACCAGATGAATGCTAGTTGAAAAACAGTACCAAACGATTATAGTATGCAAACAGTGCCACGTAACTAAAAAAGAAGTCATATCTATGCCATTTGCTGACAGTACCACATGGTCGAGAGTACCACATATATGCTGTACTATTTCTGAAAACATTTATGCTCTAGAAAAAGAGTACCGAATATATATAGTATGCAAAAAGCACAATTAACCACAGAAAGAGGTCACAAATCTTACCCAACACAAACTGCTGAAGTATAAGCATCTTTTGGGGAAAGTGCTGTTGACTGATTCATGTTGTGTTGATTCTAGATAGCGTGCATGACAGTCAATTAGCTGGGCAAATATTGTGATTAGTAAATATCAGATTAATTTGTTGAATTTAAGAAATAGTCAACATACTTTATTAATTCTGTAGAAATATAAGTTAATCATATATGCCTACCATGTTTGATATACTCTCATTTGCTATGAGGTTGTAGATATCTTCAATGGTGATCATGCAGAGTGGTTCATTTGGTACAGCCTAAACAGTTGCACTGTGTTGTGTGTATACAGTGAGCAGTGAGATGTCAACAAGATCAGCCAAAAAAAAAAAATAACAACAACATGAGTTAAGTTTGAAATGTTTATGTTAACAGTACCAGATAAAGGAATGACAGTACCAATTATTGTAAAAAATAGATAACAGTACTAGATGATAGCAAGTAATTTTTTTTATAATTGACAAGTAATAAAAAAGAAAGAGTTAAATACTGTCTTACGCTTTCCCCTCATTATCAATAAGTTTTAAGATCCGTTCCTTTTCTATGTCCGATAGATGTGTGTTTTGTTGAAAAGTTGAAATAATCTGCTTAAGCGAAGGTTGCTTGGGCTCAGTTTGATGTGTAGACAGTTGTAGAAGATCAATCTCTATAACGTCAGATTCTATATCTTTCGTGACAACTGCCGCAGTATCTGCCTTTTGTTTTTTGGCAATCTTCTTTTTACCACTGTATGTGAACTCAGGATCTCTTTTCTTTTGGCGTGTTTTGTCCTTGAGCCTTTTGTACATTGAAGGTGGTTCGTTTGCAGCTGGAGTTTATTTTTCATTGGTATCCAATTTCTTTGGCCTTCTAGTTGCTGCATGTTTCTGCGTCACCTGGTGGACGCTAGATTCGACAAGTTCAGACCTTAATAATTCAACAACTGCATTCACATTATCAAGTTCTTCCTTCAGGTTTGTGTTTTGCAGGTTGAGATTTTCATTGTCAATGAACAACTTTGTCAGAATTTCATCTTTTTCTGCCATTTGCTTCTCCAATTCAGCAATTTTATCATCTTTTTCCTTGACTTGTTGCTCCAGCTCTTCTATTTGTTCACGGTTCAAAATTGATAAAACTGAAGCAACTGGATCATTACTTTGCTGAACTGGTACTGTTTCTACTGATGCAGCCTGTCTTGCCTCTTGTTCTGGTTCCTCTTGTTCTGGTTTCTCTTGTTCTGGTGCCTCTTGTTCTGGGACTTTTTCTACTATTTTGTCTGGTAAGGTGCCTTCATCAGATTCTGGTACTGTTTCTGGAAGACTTTCAGCTATGGTAGATGGAACAGTACCAGATTGATCGAGTTCAGGAGTACAAGACACCTCTTGTTTTCGCTCGCTTTCAGTTGTCTTGTTCAAATGCACTATGTTTGTCTTCAGTTTTTGAAGAATGTCAGAAATTACTAATTCATCATCACTGGTTTTTTCTGATGCAATGATGTATTCTTCTGTTTCTGTCCTTTCATCATCATAATTATCATCATCATCATCATCATTATCATCATGATATTGTTGTTGTCCATCCTCCTCCTCGTCATCCTCCTCATCATCATCATCAAGATCAGGTACAATTACCTGATATTTTGTTCATCAATTATATAATTCATTAGTATGTCCATGAATACATTGTTGAATCTAGAATGATTTTATTTATCAGATGCAAACAGTATCATGAAACACAAAAAGAGGTGACAAATACAAAATAGCTGACAGTGCCACATGGATGACAGTACCAAATGTATGCGGTACTGTTTTTTTAAGGATGCATGCTCGTTCAAAAACAGTACCGAATGTATATAGCATTCAAACAGTATCATGAAACACAACAAAACAGTACCGCATACATGAAAAAAAGAATAGGTCACAAATTCAAAGAATAACTGACAGTACCACATGTCTGCGGTACTGTTTTGTTAAGAATGCATGCTCTTTGAAACACAGTACCTAATGCACGGATGACAGTACCACATGTATGCGGTACTGTTTTTTGTAAAAGATGAAGATGAATCTATTAGAAAAATAGTACCGAATATTCTTAGCATGCAAACATGATTTATTTTATCATAAATAGTACCTGATTTTTATTCAACTTTTTGAGATTTATTTTTTTCAATGCATTGGACAATGGCTTGAGATCCCAGACTAGACATCTAGGTGTTGCACTCTTTTGTACTTGTTAGACCAGAGTGGTGTACTCACAGATCCAGTACTGCATCATTTATAGGGCTGATTAGTTGAATGAAGTTCATAAGACAGTACCAACATATAATATAGAATATGATATGAAAAAGGTTACCGATAACATCATGACACAGCCTGCAACACCTTTGTTCCTAGAATCTGAGCACAAACTGTTCTCCAAGAATTCCAGTATATGTGCACTCCAGTTGTATTGGCGGATTTGATCCAAATTTTCAACCAATGTTGTGTAGTGCCACGACAATGAATGTCCTTTGTTAGGGACAAACAACGTTGCCAAACAGAACAGTGTCAAAAGTCTTGCAACATCTTCTCTGCCAATGCGTGTTTGCTCTGCAGCAGCCTGCCGCAAAGCATCAGATATGTTCTGTTTCTTAATTCGTCGCAACCCAGAGAATCTACGAGAGACGAATTCAGTGCCTGGCCTTGCGATTTTTTTGACACTGTCTATCAGTTGTTCACCATCCTCTATTGCAAACATTGTTCGCAACTCTTTCTCTCTGATGCGAAGCTTTATTCCACCTAGGTTGAAAGATTTGGACTGTGGGTCAAATGTTTTGATGATTGCTTCCACATCAACATCGCTTTTCCTCGAGTAATCTTTGTTAATTTCACAGTTTAAAATAGTGAGGATGAGCTTCCAAAATGGAGAATGTTTGAGATATACATGGTGTGCTTTTGTCAAGTTGATGGTTTCAACTTCATTAATGACTGAGATTAGGTTCGAAC
This sequence comes from Vitellaria paradoxa, assembly GCA_019916065.1. Classification (NCBI taxonomy): domain Eukaryota; kingdom Viridiplantae; phylum Streptophyta; class Magnoliopsida; order Ericales; family Sapotaceae; genus Vitellaria; species Vitellaria paradoxa. The sequence continues at coordinate 37,296,594 of CM034239.1, read as the reverse complement.
GGTACTGGATGTTCACCATGTTTGATTTTGTATGAGCGTGATAGCAATACCTGTATTTTCGTAACATTTGTTTTCTGTTAGAGATAAAATGCAATATCATCTAGATACAGTACCACTTCTATGACGGTACCGCATGTCTGATAGTACCACACATGCGGTACTGTCTCACAAAATATGCTTGCTTCGCAAAAACAGTACCGAATGATTATATCATGCAAAGAGCACCATTAAACAAAGAAAAGAATCACACATACAATGAAATGACCGACAGTACCGCATGTGTGACAGTACAACATGTCTGCGGTACTGTTTTTTTTTAGGATGCATGCTCGTTCAAAAACAGTACCGCATGACTCTATCATGCAAACATCACATGTAAACACAAAAATAGTTCACATATCAAACGAATGAGAGACAGTACCGCATGTGTGACAGTACCACATGTCTGCGGTACTTTTTTTTTTAGGATGCATGCTCGTTCAAAAACAGTACCACATGACTCTATCATGCAAACATCACATGTAAACACAAAAATAGTTCACATATCAAACGAATAACCGACAGTACCGCATGTGTGACAGTACCACATGTCTGCGGTACTGTTTTTTTTTAGGATGCATGCTCGTTCAAAAACAGTACCACGTGACTCTATCATGCAAACATCACATTTAAACACAAAAATGGCTCACATATCAAACGAATGAGAGACAGTACCGCATGTGTGACAGTACCACATGTCTGCGGTACTTTTTTTTTTTAGGATGCATGCTCGTTCAAAAACAGTACCACGTGACTCTATCATGCAAACATCACATGTAAACACAAAAATGGCTCACATATCAAACGAATGAGAGACAGTACCGCATGTGTGACAGTACCATAGTCTGCGGTACTGTTTTTTTTTTAGGATGCATGCTCGTTCAAAAACAGTACCGCATGACTCTATCATGCAAACATCACATTTAAACACAAAAATGGTTGCAAATATCAAACGAATGACGGACAGTACTGCATGTGTGACAGTACCACATGTATGTAGTAATGTTTCATATTAGGCTATTGTAAAAATAGCAACGATTATACGTTTTCGGAGAAACTAAATACATAATACAGTACCACAAAACCTGTTATTACAAAGATAATCGAAAACCCTAAACAGTACCACACAATAAATATTCAAACCCTCGATATGTGTTTTGAAGAAAAACCCTAAAGAGTACCTTTAATCGAATATAGTACCTGTTGATTGCGAAGCACTGTAATGTGTGGATTTGCTCGGCGAAAAGTTAGGGATCGATTGAGGCTTGATTTGGAAGAAGTTTTGATTAGTTTTCAGATGATTTGTGAAGAAGTTGGAAAGTCGCGGAACGTTTCCGATAAAACAGGGAGGTTTTCAAATAAACTGGTTTTGTGAGTGAAAAGATGCGCGAGGTCTTTTTTGTCTTTTCGGTGCCCATATGACTTATTTACAAATAATTTTTAAGGGTATGACTTAAACCCTTAATAGTCTATAAATTATGACCGGCCTCCAAAAACCCCTTCAAATTAATCCACAACATCGTTCTGGGAGTGGACTAAGTTTGTGGGCCTATACTTGGGTCAATCCATCGGCCCATTTTTTTTCGTTAACCTCTCGACAGTGAGGCCGGGTTAGTGGAAATTAATGAACTTCTGTTTAAAAAACTATTCAGTGCTACAAATCGTATCAAGAAAAAATAAAATAAAATAAAATAAAAATAAAAATAAAAGCTCATTAGAATTATGAAGTTTCGCTTCTTTGAACCTCCATTCACCTGAACTCAGCTGTTATACAATAACACCTCGTTTGGAGTAAGAAAAAAAAAGATAAATTGAGATAAAATGTGGTTTGAAGTTAATTTTGGCATCTTTTTTTTTTTTTTTTCTGAAAATTCATAAAATGTGGAAACGGTTTTCCAAATTCGTTCCCACGGATTCAAAAAAATTCACAAAAAATAACGACAATGGTACTCGTTTGAAAGCTCTCGACATGAAGAATATGATTGTATAAAAAATTTATACATTTGGTTAACTTATTTCTAGATTTTTTATTTTTTTAACGAAATATTAGAATTTTTTAAAATTAATGATAGCGGAAAAATTAAATATAAAGGGGTTGTTAGAGATTTATAGAGATTTTTAGTGTTTTATCTTGATGTCAAATGGGGCCTAAATAGTATATTGTTGTGAAAAAAAAGGGGGGAAGGTTAGCATTATAAACCATGTCAGCTCAGTAATATCGAGATTGGATGTTGTTTGATTAGAATTTAATAATTCAAATACATTCACTTTCTTTAATTTTAAAATTATATAAATACATTTAAACCATTAAATTTTAATCCAATGACTTTTGAACTGATATTTCCAAATTGACATATTTTCAATGTTTGTCCTTTGAATCCTTGTTGTGAGGTCTATGAACTTAAAATTCTCAATCTATTTTATTTTTTCTACAATTTGAAATTTAATAATATTAGAAATTATGTGTCAAAATTTGATTAATTCGAAGTAGAATTAGGTGTGATATTGTTATTATTGATTGTCTAACGTTTCCTTACTTCTAATAGTTAAACTAACTTAATTTTGAATTGTTTTCTTAAAACGTTAATTTTTTTAAGGATTATTTTTGTGTTAGAATTAATTTAAATTATTTTTTTATTAAAACTCATGAAATTAAATCTTTTATAGGTTTTTAAGATTACATCCTAACTATTTATATTTGATTTGAATTTTTTTTTAAGATATAGAATTAAAAAGAATTCAATGATCTTTTTCTTTAAAAGCTGTAAAAAAAAAAAAAAGAAAAGAAAAGAAAAAAATAGAGATACTAACATAAGTATTTTTTTCACTCAATTACCTAAAATACAAAAAAGTATAAAGACAATAATATTGATATTTTTCCACTCAATTACCAATTTTAAGAGAAAACACGATATTTGAAGGATGTGTTGTTAAAATTTAAGTACACCCACATTACTTTTTTTTTTCTTTTTTTGTAACTGAGGGTGTCTAAATAAGTTTGCACGCATCTTGACTAATTTCTGAGTCTTAACGTTAACGATTGGGTAAACTCTTCAATAACGCTGAGAAGGCTCGAACAAATAAAAATTAATACATGAGTTATCTGGTCAAAACGCCTTCCTCCACTCACATTACTTATAATCATATAATTTGATGCATTCGTGTGGTGAGTAGGGTTGTGAGGAGCTGATTCGACTTGGCTTCATATTTAATTTAAAATTGAATTGATTTTTTTATTCTTAAAATTTGAACACAATTGAATTAATTTCAATCTATAATTAAACTTAATCAAACTGAAAATAATGAATTCTGTCAGTTTGAATTTTGAGTTAGTGCAAATCAAATTGAATCGGTGTAGTTTTCAGTTTAACTAAGATTGACTTGGACTGATTTGTTTACTTTTGTTTTTTAAACAATTAAATAAATAATGTTAAAATTTTAAATATGACTAGTTTGTTTATATATATTATATTTTTTAGGTTAATTTTAGTTTGAATTATATATTATCCATTATGTTTTTTGAGTTGAGTAGGTCTGATTATTTTCGGGTTGAGTGTTTTTTTTTTTTTTAACTAATTCAAGAATCCAATAAAAAAAATTGAGTTGTTAATTTTTAACTCAAAATCGAATTATTTTCATACAGATCCGAAATAAATCAAATTAAAAAAAGGTCGGATTAGTCGAATTTTCTGCCTGTCCCATTTTGGCTTTTTTGTTTTTTCCGAAAAAAACACGAAAACAAGTGTCAATCAACATCAGACGAGGTGTAACTGCTTCAAGACGAGGCACAAAGCTATTGGTGATATAGAGAATGGCTGCATATGCTATTGGTCGGTGTGGTTTCTAGTCCTTATGGGCCCCATTCCACCGCCTCACACCTCAGCAGCCTTAGATTCGTCACCCCTGTCACCGCCGCACGTTCAGTATGTGGAAAGTTAATGTGATTGAAAAGATTCTAAAATAATGAATTGTGCGACTAAGGGTTCGTTTGATTTAAAAAAAATAATAAAAAATTTTATAAAATTTTGTTAATTATATATCATATTAATTTTTTTTACTGTACATATTATAAATTTTTAATTTATCTAACTTTTTTTTACTCCAAACATACCCTAATTTAAGAAAGTGTGTGCAATCTTAATCAAATCAACCTCTATGCATAAATTTGATCACCTAAACTCCACAATAATGCCTCCAAGTTGTTGATTATCATTCGTTTACATGTACACTGAAATGAACTTCTTCATATAATAATATTAAAATTATTATTTTATTAAATCAAGAGAAGGGACTCATTGCAAATCAACCCTAAAAAGTTAAACTAAGGTCGCATTTAGAATTCTAAAAATTAAAAAAAAAATTGTAATGTTTCATATACTTTTTGAAATTTATTTGGTATAACACAAAAATTCTTACCAGACCTATTTAAATGTAATCTCACATATCAGTTTGATAAACGAGTCTAATCAGAAAAAAATACCAGAAAGTTGAAAAAATTAGTAAAATGGAGTAAGATTTATAAGAATTGATAAAAATATGTAAAATTTAGAGTTTAAAATTAAAGATATGAAAAATAAAAATATGCAAAAGTCGATAAAAATTTATAAAAGCTCACAAAAAATTGTATTTATTGGAGTATAAAACGCCCTCTAAGAGCATATCTAATACACTAGTTTTTGTTTTTATAATTTGTGGTAAAAATTCATTAAAAATTACTAAAAATTATACATATCAAATAGGTTTTAAATGTCACAAGTTCATAACCTAAAGAGATATTGTTTATTTTAGTGATAGACAACAACAGATATTTACTACAATAATTAAGAGTGGTGCGAATTATATCAGTTTTAAAATAATTGCGCATTAAAATAATTTTTTATAGTAAAAATATTATTATTATATTTTGAATGTTCTAAAATTAAAAAAAAAAGGTAAACATTTTGTATTCAATAAATCAAACCCCTAAATAATTGAAAAATCCAAAAAAGAGTATTATTTGGTCATATGATGATCACGGCTCTGACTATGATCCAACAAGGACAAAGTGGAAGTGGGACCCTTATTCATAGGTGTCCCATCCGTCGTTCAAATATGGTGGGCCGCAACAGCTTCTCTTTTATATCGGATGGGAGTCAGCCTAGGGTTCGAAGGGTTGCACGCTGCAGAAGTCCAAAAGGCTTAGCGAATGGTGCGTAAAAAATTGACAGTTTTGACGTAGATTATTAAATTATTAAATTAATTGAACTATTAAATGATAATTAAATTATTTAAAAAAATTAAATTCAATTAAGATCATCAAATAAAAAATTAAGAGGGTATCATGGGCTTAGTCTCTATCCTTAATTTGATTCATTTATACTCTTGTTGGATCAATTTATAAATTGATAATATTTTATTAATTCTCATTAATTAAATTTAGTTTTTATTGCTCTCCAAAATGTCCCCAAATAAAATATAATCCTCCAATCCAAGCTGCACAATTAAAATTTTATCTAAAGAACTTGCATACAAAATTTAACTCACTGCTATATAATTCAATTTTAAATATTGTTATTATTGGGAGTTATCAAAAATAAAAAATAAAAAGACAAAATTATTAACTCGTGTAATTATATACTTGTTTGTGCTTAAAATGACCACCAAACAATTGCATGTTTTTTTACGATTTTTTTTTTTTAAATGTGTGTGTGAGTGTGCGCATCCCAGGATTATAATGATACAAAGATATGAAATTGCAGAATAGAAATCAGGCAAATGAAGAGTGATTTTTTGCCTTCGATAGGACTTTTAAAGTGTGTACAGCAAATTCATGCAACCAACAACGCAAATAAATAGAACAAAGAGAAGAGGTTAAATATAAACAGTGAGGCCAAAGAGAATATCTACATCCAAGACTCTACGAATCTTGAAAGATCTTGCACTTCAACTCATAGAAAACGGATACAAGTAATCAGGACTACATAGAAATACAATCTATATAAACTATTAAATTTTAATATAACGTGATATGGGAATATTTCGCTACACATTAAGTAGAGTATTGGGGCATCAGAACGATCAGGAATCACTACTACAATAATTGATAAAGATCACACTAAAAAATTCATAAAGATCATAGTTTTAGAAAAAACGTGATAAAGATTTATGAGTTAAACTTTTTATCTCAGTCTAATTAAAAAACTGAGATAAAAAGTTACTTTTAATACTTTTTATCTCATTTTTGTTAAAACCGTGATTGTATTTAAAACGAGATAAAAGATCAGTGGAAGCTATTTCAACAAAAAACTGAGATAAAAAAATTAGTGAAAACTATCTCTAGAAAAAACTGAGATAAAAGATCAGTGAAAACATCTCTAAAAAAAACTGAGATCAAGAAGTGAGTAAAATTATATCTTAAAAAAAGCGAGATAATTAAAAAAATGAGAGATAATATTGTTATTTTTTTCTTTATATCTCTCTGAAATAATTTTGTTTATTATCTTATATGATTTAAATTAGATTTTGTAAACTTTATTGTAACATTTATTTATTAATTTTAATTAATTGAATATGATATAAAAACTATAATCATAGATCAATAAATAAAAAAAATTTTAAATTAATGTTAAAACTAAATTTACCAAATCAAATTTAAATAACGCTAAATATATGATTATTATTTTTTTAGTAAATATATGGAAGTAGTCTTCATAATTTGTATAACTTATAACGAGGTGAATACTAAATATTTAATATCTAATAAATATTTAGTGTATCTTTAATATTATTTATATTTATTAATTTTAATTAATTGAATATGATATAAAAACTATAATCATAGATCAATAAACAAAAAAAATTTAAATTAATGTTAAAACTAAATTTACCAAATCAAATTTAAATAACGCTAAATATATAATTATTATTTTTTCAGTAAATATATGGAAGTGGTTTTCATAATTTGTATAACTTATAACGAGTTGAATATTAAATATTTAGTATCTAATAAATATTTAGTGTATCTTTAATATTATTTATATTAAAAGTGATATTATTTTATATTTTGTTGGAAGTGATAAAAATTTACAAATAAAAATAATAAAAATTCCCATTTTTTTGTTTTTTTAGAAGTAATTTCTGAATATAATCATTGAAAATATTTTTTGTATTACAAATCAATTTTTAAAATAGTTTTCAAAAATTTTGTTTTGAACAATAATTTTCTAGAACTAAAACTAAACGACCTAATTACTTTTAAAAATATAATACAAAATGAAGAAAAATATATTATAAATAGTAAGTTATGATTAAATATATGCTATACACAAAGAGTAAGGGAAAATAAGAAAAAGATTTGCGATTATTTTTAATTAAATATAATAGATATTCATAAATTATTTATTAAGTATTCACATTGTTCTATATATTACTTACGATTTCGAGTTGTTACAAAAAGTTAAAATAATTAAATAAAAGTAAATTTTTTATCATTTTTTCTGATCAATTGATCAGGAAAAATGTAACTTTTAACTATTAATGGATTGACAAAAGTCATAATAAATTATTGTAAAAACTTAAAATAATATAATTTTATTACTTTTAGTAACCCCTAAAGTGATAAAAATTTATTTTTATATATTAATATGTAAAATGTATATATAAATGATAGGTTAGACTAACGGTCAACTACACTAACTTCCAAATGAATGGCAGGGGTTCGATTCTCAGCAGTAACAAAAAAATATGAAATATATAAGGTTACTATAATGATAAGGTGGCAAACGGTGCTATGATGGCGCGATAGTAGGTTGCCATGTGGATTTTTATTATTTTTAAAATTAATCCATTTTTCAGCGTGATTATTTGTTTATATTTGATCATGACTTTTCAAAAAAAGTGAGATCAAAATACATAAAAAATCACACGAGATTTTTTTCATCTCAGTTTTTACCATAAAGATCACGCTTTTAGTGTGTGATTATTGTAAGTTTTCGATCACGGTTGTAAACTGTGATAAAAAAGAGGTGACTTACTATCTCATCTAGATCAATCACACTTTTGTGACTGAGATAAAAAGTGAAACATCACGCTTAAAAGTTGTGATGTTTATGCATTTTTGTAGTAGTGAATGACTGATCTATTCGAGTAAGGATATTTCCAATCGGGGATAGATTCACTCGGCCTACCTTGAGTCAGGTGTCCCCGTTGAGAATAACCAATAAAATAACTTACGTCATGAGCCACGTGTATAAATATCTCGTGACACACTCTGAGATCTTCGTCTACAAAACTACCCTATCTCTAAGTGTCTTATAATAGCTTGACTAACCAATTGAGGAATCAATCTTGAGAATCACAATACAGGTGATAAATTCGAATTGAAGGGGAGGATGTGATGACATAAATATCATGCACGCAACGTTCTAAGTAAGGGTTCACACACATATATATATATATATATATTCACTAAAAAACGTAAATAGGTATAACACTCTATCCTGACTGAAACTCTATATGAATATTTATTTTAATTCCATAACTAACTTAAGTATCGAAGGCTCTTTAGAATATACCACATTAATATACTTAGCAATTTCTAGGTTCGAATAGGAGATGAATTTACTAAATCATCGTAACATTTCCAAGTTGACCGTCTATCTCAGCCTCCCCTTTTCAGAAAAGTGCTAGTCACAATTTTGTGGATTTATTGGAGTCTAAATTATACTCGTAGCTTGGTATCAGCGTTAGGCCAGCAGCCAACACTTTTACACTGCCCAAGCTTTTCTATCACGGCAAAGTCTTTCTTAACTGTCTTCCTCCTTTTTTTTTTTTTTTTTGTGAATAAGGAGTTATTACACTTTTTAACTTTTGTAATTTGGATAAAAAAAATTTAACTCTTTTTAGTTTAAAAGTGTAAAATTGATAAATAATATAAAAATTAATTAGATTTATATTACACATATTGTATAAACTCATGTATAGTTGTTCAAAAATATTATTTAGAAAAATAAAGATAAATTAAGTATTTTTAAAATCAAAATAATATTTCATTTAAAGATAAAAATGATTAAAAACACATTTTTATGTATTTATTTTTGTGAAAATCTATCTCTTTCAACTAATTTTTGTGAAACTCTTAATGTATCGAGGAGTCAAGCAGAATATTGAGTGAATACTTGTAAAGAGTCGTAGAGTGTTTAGGTTTAATTCTTGTAACCAAATTTATAATAAAATATGTTTGGGTGATCTCTGAAATCATATTCAAGATTTTATCTTACTATTTTGGTAAGGTTTTATTGTCATTAATTGTGTGTCTTATTTGTGATTGTTTGATTGATTGTGTTACGTGGATTCATTATTTACGATTTTGAAAAACTCACAAGTACGTATTCCAAACATGCTTACAACGCACATGCATTAACGTATTTAAGCAAGGTAACAAGAAACCCTTACCTCAAACCCAAGCTAGAGAAGGAGAAAAGAAGAAAAGATAATGATAGTGGCGGAGAAGGCAACGACCAAAAGCATACCCATAGCCCGAGCTCCACACCAAGGACACAGCTTAGCTAACAGGCCACAGCATGGCCTTGTACAAATTCAAACTCAGTTCAAACACACTAAAGCTCAAACACCAAAACCACTAAATCGAAACATAGTTCTCTCTTTCTTTCTTTATAAATTTTCTACTTCAAATACAACTTACACATAAATCTTAAGTTTTAAATAAGATGAAAACAAAAGGAAAGGAATGCTAGTGATGGTGGTAGGATATGTATAGATATCGTGGCACAATGATATCTAAGTTTTCAACTGCTATGTTGACATTATGCATGCCGGAAAATCAAGAAGTACAGATGAGCTACCGGGAACTGACATAAGAAAGTTGTTGTGCTTATGTAAGGGACGGAGTCGCATGCACAGTACAAGCAAAGTGCAATTATGTGCCCGAAAAAGGCACATTGTGCACACACCAGAGAAGAAAACTAAAATGTCAAAGTTTTGATCAAAATGCCCAGGCACGACTTCGGAACACACTCCAACCTAAATTAAATAATCGTATAAACTCCCAAAATGCATAATCATGATGTAATAACTAATAAAATAAAATTCAAGTCATTGGATCTAGAAACATTCTTTACTAAATGACCCAATATGAACATACTAACTTATATAGTATGATCATGATCATGATTCTAATGTGGTATTCAATTATGCAAAGACGTTGCTAGCTACTTCTTAACTGAACTTTCTATTTGCTAATAGTTGGGTTTGATCACGTAAAGATACCTCTCCCGAGAATCCTCGATATAGGAGCGTTTGGAGGCATAACTTTTAATAATTTTTAATAATTTTTAATTAAAAGTTGTTAGTTACAATTTTTAGTATGTTTGATAAAGTAAGTTGTAATTTTTAGCAACTTTTCACAACTTTTGATTTTTTGTTAAAATTTTTGATAATATTTAGTAATTTTTGGTAATATTTAATAATTTTTAGCAACTTTTAAGTATTTAGTAAAATTTTTGATAATTTTTAGTAACTTTTGTGTGTTTGGTAAAACTTTTAGTAACTTTTGAGTTGAGTAAATTACTGTAACAAAAATAAAAAATAACAAAAATTGAGATTTTACCGAGCATATACTTTACAATTTTTAATAAATTTTTATACATTTTTGTACTGCAAAATGGAGTCATAAGCACGTAGGGGCAAAACTCCATATGACATGATAACTCGGTTCCTTATAAATATTTTTTTTTGGTAAGTATTTCCTTATAAATATTTTATTTGTCTATCTCTCAAGTATTTTAATATTTTACTATAATCAAAATTCTATTCTAGTACTCATGTTTTTTTAGAATTGCTGTAATTCTTGCTCCGCTATTTTAAAGTGAATTATGTCATCAAAGACACTCAGCACTATTCTCAACTCATCAAACGTTTTTCTTTTATTTATTTTTTTAACGACAATTCTAGTAGAGTTACCAATGAATGATAACGAGGTAAATACAAGTAATTAGAAAACAAGGGTTGATGATGAGATCACCTGGGTCACCTCAGTGCCCGACCGCACAAATCACCCTCTCACGCAAAACCAAAAGAAGATCATAACCCATACGAAAATGCCTCCATTATTTAGCCTCCCCGCGAGGAAGATTACAAAGGAGTTGTATGGAAAATGGAATCTCTTATCTGCTGGCCTCTGTTTGACATTATTACCAAGCAAGCTAATTTTAGCGGAATGAGACGATACATCAAATTCCAATGGCAATTCGTGTGCCCCCACCCCTCTCTCTCTCTCTCTCCCCGCCCCCCTTTTCCAACCCCTCTCTCTCTCTCATCAGCATTAGGCATTGCCCTACTATATAAACCTCTCTCATCAATGATCTCTTCATCTCCCAGTTCCATCCTCTCTTTCTATTCTTTCTTTCCCTTGGCTTTAATTAGTCCTTTTTTTTTTTGGTCCTTCGAGTATATACTTTTCTTTTCAATGGCCGCTGCCGAGGTAACTGACCAAACCTCAACAAAAATTAAACTCATCCGATCCAATATTCTTCTAAATTAGAGCTATTAGCAGTATTCTATGTTGATGAAAAAGCACCTTTCTTATAGTATTTCATTTTCTACAATCCATCTTTTGCTAATAAGATCACTTTCTATGATGATCTCCGATCATTATCTGCAATTAATTTTCTTTTTCAGCACTTCAGTTATGCTAGAATCATATTATTATTATTATTATTATTATTATTATTATAGTTTCTTGACAACCCAGTTGATGGGATCACAAAGCCATAAATACTTACCTTAAGCAGGAATTGAAAATAAGCTATGCTAGTTAAAATTTACATTGAATAAGTTAGTTGATTCAGCCACGACTTCAAATATATATATATATATATATCCCACACATGAAAACAATAAACCTATTTGTTAAACACTCCTTGCAGGTTGGTGGTGTTGAGGGATGATTTGAATTTTGCTAGTAATACTTGTAACAGAAACAGATCTGGAAAAATAATAGTCATCAGAACTAACAAACCAGCTGACTGTAATATATATTGGATCTTAATTATATTTATAATATATATATTTTTGTGATAATTGGATCATGCAGGTTGTATCAGCTACTCCAGCAGTCCAAGAGGAGAACAAGGAGGAAATCACTAACAAGGTTGAAGAGACACCCACAGAAGAGGCAGTGACTGCACCACCGCCGCCGCCAGCTGCAGCAGCAGAAGAGAAGAAGGAAACCGAGGGCAAAGAAGCACTCACAGAAGAGGCGGTGACTGAACCACCTGCAGTGGCAGAGCCACTTCAAGAAACAACCACAGAAGAGGCGGTGACTAAAGCACCTGCAGCGGCAGAGCCACCTCAAGAAACTACCACAGAAGAGGCGGTGACTGAACCACCCGCGGAGGCAGAGCAGAAGGAAGTGGCGGTGACTGCTGCAGAAGTACCTGAAACTGAGACCAAGGAGGTGGTGCCTGAAGAAGAGCCCGTACTCGTGGAGAAGAAAGAAGAGGTGGGACCCGCAGAGCCAGTTAAGGAGGAGGAAACCAAACAAGTTAATGAACCTGCTGAACCAGTCACTGATGAAGCTCCAAAAGATGAAGCTCCTCCTCCTCCTCCTCCTGCTACTCCTGCTGCTGCTGAGGAAGAGAAACCAGCTGTTGTGAAAACTGAAGAGCAGTAAAAGGCTTCCGTCATCGACTCTCTCTGTTTGGTCCAGCTAATCTAATAATATAATATAATATAATGATTTCAGTACTAGTGGGGTTGGAGTAATGCATTTGGACAATGCCGAGCTGCCAGGTGGATAACACACACGCGCACACACATTCAAAGGCACTTCGGAGCTGGACATACTGTGCGTGGTGCCACGTGGAACATGGTTATTGGTCCTGGGTAGCTAGGCTTCTTTGTGGTCTGATTGTGATGCTCTTGTATGTTTTTACATGGTGGGTTGTGGCTTAACTATTATGCTGGTTTGAATAATTTATATCTATATATGTATGATTGTGTAGTAAGTGCTTATCATTTTCCTCAATGCATGAGTGTTCCTTCTCCTCCATCAGGTCCCCTGATCTTACATATATGTGTTTATAAGATTTTGCTTTTTCATGGGTCATCCACTGACCAAACTGCAAAATGACACGTGACTCCCTAAAACTCCTTTTCGTGAATGGCATCAACTTTTAAAAACTGGCACTTCTTTTATTTGCCAGAAAATGATAGTTTAGCACAATTTTTTTTTTTTGGGTTATAAAATTAGATATACCGATTTGACGTGATATAAAATATTAAAAAAATTTGAAAATTTTTAAAATTTTAAAAAATTATTTATATTTTATTTTATTATATGAATGACGAATTTACAAATTATTTCACTTTATCTTATTTTTTATCACTTCAAAAAATTCACTTTTTGTTATAGAAAGACATTTAAGTGATTTTTTTTTTAACGAAAAGTGATTGATCGAAACAAGAATTACGTTATTGTATTGCACCGTTTGGTAATAGTAGCTACCAGTTATTAATTTTTTATTTTTTTTAAAATGATCAAAGTTATCTCCTTACATTTTATATTTTTTTTAAATATTGAAAGGTAAAAATGTCAAATTAATGAAAAAGTAAAAATTTAATTACTAAAAAATTAATTTTTTTTTCTTTTCTCAAATATATAAAAAAAATTAACTTTTAGTAGTTAACTAATAGATAATACTTGCTAGATAGAAAAAAGTTATTTTTTTTACTTCTCAAATCAAGCCCAAGGGTAATGATATACCATTAAAAAATTTCATTAGAATTATTAGTCAGATAGAACCATTAAAATGCTGTACAAGTACAAAATTATTATTGCCAAGGATATTATTCTAATGACAAATTCAGATAATATTTTCTAGTATAATAGTATTTCCCTTATTCTAGCAAAAGCCCTTTTCAGCGATACATGTCCAGCCGATTGGAACAAATGCATTCCTAGCCCAAGCTGAAACTAAACCCAATGTTTGTGGTCAGCTACACGTGCCCATAAAAAACCAGACCAGGCTACTTAGCCCAAAGGCAAATCTCTGGCAGATGTATTCCAACCACAACTCAATGTAGATATATATACATATACCAGATAATACAAACCCCCGTAGCTTCAACGAGTCTTCGACAATTTTATTTCAGTAATGGTCTTTTTGTATGGCTGATCAACAACATATGGTGTCTGTGGTCAGCAATTGTGCCACAAACTCATCAATAGTGGCAGCTGCAAGAAGAGGAAGAGATGAAGTGTATGTGGGAGCAGTGCCCTTGAGAGCCACAAAGGGACCTGCCCAGCTGATTATGTCTGCTGCATACTCACTCAATCTGTGGGATTTGCAGCACTTCATGGTTGTCATCAACCCCTCCTCCTCATCTCCTCTCTCCCAGCACGATAAGGTTAATTACTTAATTAATTCTCTCAGTAGGGTTTTTTTTTTTCCTTATACTTGGATCCATTTGTTAGGATTCCCAAAAGTTTCATGTCTATAACATTATATATATATATATATGTATAAACCTCTTTAATTGAGAGGCTCTTGTATGATTTATCTAATTATCCCCATGGAGGTTTTAATTAATATTATGAATTACAGTGAATTTAAAATCATTCGGAATAAATAGATATTTAAAATTTTTAATTAACAGTAGTGACTCTATTATTTAAAAAAAAATTTACAGTACTACTATTTTAATTGTAATTATTAAAAAAATATTAATATGTTATTACATCGATTAACTCATTTAATTAATTATATTTTAATACAAGTTAATCCTAAATTTGTTAATTTAAAATTTCTCAATTTCAAACGGAACCATACTCCATTTGTACTTGAGTAGAAGCAGAAAGATGCCATTAATCTGAATTCTATTTGATTAAAAAGAAAAAAAAAATTAAAATCTGAATTCGATGTAAACATAGCTAGTTGGGATTTATGGGCAGCTACTTACTCATAAAACAGATTTTTTTTTTTTTTTTTTTTTTTTTTTTTGGTAACGGGAAGAAATTTTCTTATAAACTTTTGAGTTTTACCAGAATAGCAAACTATTGAGTTACTGCACACACTCTCACACTGACTTTTAAGTCAATTACAAACATCCTTCCAATTTAGTTGGACAGTTTGTAAGGGTAACTCTAGATAAATGATTATCTTTAAAGTTGAACTTAAAGACTCTCCTAGAGAATCTCAAACTCTTATGAAGTAATCTAAATTCAGTGGTTCTATTTTCTAATTTAAGGTACCGTTTTGGGAAGAGTAACCATTAGTATGTGTTAATAACTATTTCAACAGTGGTTTGATTTTTTTATTTTTATATATTTTAATTTTATTTTAAATTTTCGAGAGTAAAAATGTCAATTTATTCTTACAAGTTAGCAACCTGAAAAAAGGTAATTTTTTTTTCCCAAATACAAAATTAACTAATTTTTTTAGCTAACTACTAGCCCTACCTACCATTAGCACATGTTAATTTTCCCAAACGATGCCTAAATTTCTCCATCACATATCTTTCTGTCTGTTTGCAGCCATTGGTTTTTGATTTTCAACCTCAGGATCCAGAAAACATATATGTAGCTCTTGCGGCTCTATCGGGCAGGAAAATACCGGGTAAGCTATATGCTGGTTTTCTGTGAACTTCTTCTTCTTCTTCTTCTTTTTTTGTTCTCTGTTCAGTTACTTTGGCTTCGTTTGGGAAGGGCGGATTACTCTACTTTTGAATCTTTTTTTTGTAATAATTAAATTTATTTTTTTATATTTTAAACTTTTTTAAATTATAAATGACAAAAATATTAAATGAACCAAAAAAAAATTAAAAAGTTAGTTATTAAAAAAAAAAACTTATTTTCCTTTTCTAAATACACACCCAAAAAAAAAAAGTTTTTTAATTTTTTTTTTGTCCTCCCGAGCTAAACCTTACATTCCGTTTAGATAAGTTTAGATTTCAAATTAATGAATTTATGATTTAACGATATTAAATATAAAAAAGATAGTTAATTTATTTATGATAATATGAAAATTTTATAATAATTACTATTAAAACTTACTAAAATAATAGAACAATTATTATAAAAGAATTTTAAATAATTAATTTTTTTCTAGTAACCTTATATCCATTAGAATCTGTTATGGGTGTATTTATAGTGACAAAACGTGATATAAATGAGATAAGTTGTAGATTCATAATTCGTACAGTGAGATAAAAAGTTAATAATTTTTAAAAATTTTCAATATTTTTTGTCGTTTTTTAAAATTTTTTGTCATTTCAAACGGAGTTTATATACAGTAAAAGCACTCAAATTTATGATAAAAATAGCTATCAAAATTGACAAAGTTACAGATAAATAATTGTCTTAATTAAATATTATTAAACTTCTTGATTTTAAATACGGGAATACCATTGTACGTAACCTTATTTCCTCAACTAAATGGTAGAAATTCGCTAATTAATTAAATTTCACATCATTACGATAAGAGAAAGACGAACTGGGAATTTCAATGAGATTGAAGTTTTGTTTCTATTATCCTCAGAATGCACATTCTGAATTTCAGGAGTTGTTCTTACAAGGAAGTTGTCGAAGCTTCCAACCAAAAAATGCTGGTTGGTCGGACATTCCAGAGTGGATGCCGCAGAAGCAACATGTAAATTCAATGAAAATTGGCAAACTGATTTGAGGATAGGCAGTCATGATTGTCGAAATTACACCAACGGTAATCAATGATTCTCTGAGTAACATATAAGTAATTTGCTACTATACTTTGGCTATAATTAGGAGTGGTAAAATCGACCTAAACCCATCAATCCGTCTAATTAAATTCATAATAAATGGGTTTGAGTTCTATTATTTTACTAATTAGGTTATAATTAGGTAATTTATAAAACACCAATTTATAAACGGGTGCAATTAGGTTGTGAAATAAGACCCGTTAAAACACCCATTTAAATTAAAAAATTAGTTTAATTCCCCTCTTTACACTGTTCTCTTTCTCACCTCTCTCTCTCTCTCTAGAGAGAAAGAGCGCGCGCGCACACACACAAACACGCACGTACGCGCACGCACCAACGCACATGCAAACACACACCCACACTCACACGCACGTGCGGGCACACACACACGTGCAAAAACGCAAACACACCTACACACACATGCGCACACACACTCCCACACACACGCGCGTATACACACGCATACACGCGCACACATGCAAACACACTCACGCACACGCGCGCGCGCACACAAACGTACGTGCGCGCGTGTACACGTGCACACACACACACAAACGTACGTGCCCACACGCACACACACACGTGCACGCGCACACCCACATGCAAACACACCCACACGCGCGCGCGCACACGCCCACGCACACGCACACGCACACGCACACCGACGTGCATACGCGTGCACACACGCATGCGCACACACTCCCACGCTCGCACGCGCACACACGTGCATGCCACACACGCGCGCGTGAGTGCACGCGCACATACACACGCATACATGTGGGCGCGCACGTGTCGGGCACGTGCGCGCCCGCACACACACCCACACATGTGTGCACGCACGCACGCACACATACACTCGAGCATGTGCTCACACACGCACACGCACACACCCACAAAGAGAGAGAGAGTTGTTGATTTAAAATTGAATACAAAATAAATCGGTTCGTATAAATTCGAAATTAACTGAAAATTGTAAATATAATATTTAGTATTATATAATATGTATAATATTATATTAATTAAAATAAATATTGATGTATTTATATATATACACATTAATTGAAATAAATTTTTAATTTTTTTTAAAGTAATATAGGTTATAAGTAAATGGGTTGTTATATAGTTTCATGGGTTTGTAATAACCCGTATTCAACCCACCCATATCTAACCTACTTTTTAAATGGGTAGATTTGAGTTACACCCATTTAACTTCCAACCCATTTAAACCCATCACTAACCCGCGCATTTTGTCACCCCTAGCTATAATGTAATTATTTTCTTTTCATCTTATTTTATTTTATTTTTCGTTTGCCGCTCTAAGGATTGGTCGAGTACCTCACTGGAGAAAAATATGTCTTGGAGCACCTGAGAAATAAGCTGAGATAGTTGAAGCGACACAGAACATATAACGAAAGTGAGTTTCATATTGTCCAAGTTAAATCGTGAGCTACTAGTTCTCGTTCTAGTCGAATGTAAATTCTATACAAATATTCTAGAGTCTATTATCAAAATTTAATTTTATTAAATCAAATATGTTGATGTCCAAAGCTATAATGTGTATGCATAATACAATAATTAAAATTTGAATAACTAAAATCAGAAACAATAGTATAGTTGAAATTTATCAAAATTGAAAAAGTAAGATAATTATATAATCATGAAAAAAAAAATATAAATCAATATAAAATTGATGATGATAATTAATTCCAACTTCTATTCTAGCAACAATTTTCAACTAAAAAATTAATTTAAAAAAAAATAGTTTGGGACCCTAAATGATAGAACTTTTCTATTGGAAGAATCCTTACTGTAAATCATGAAAATGGCTTCTCATTGAAAAAATATTGAGAATCCATATGTTACTAATCTAAATTCGATACTTATAAATAAATTATCAAAATATATTTTAAGTGCTTTAATCGGATCAAATCAATTTAGGTGATTCATAACAGCCTGTTTTACATTATAAAATATTATATTATTATTTTATCATAATTAACTAGAATAATCAGATTTTATTTTATTTTTTAATATTTTGGATTAATATTGAACAAATTCAAATATAGTTGTGTTCAAGTGTCTTAACTTTTTTTTTTTAATTTAAATTGTATTCAAATTTAATTTAATTTCATACCATTTTTGTTTTAAGGTGGAACATGAGAATTCTGATTCATTTTCCAGTAATTCTATATTGTCCCGAAAAAAAAAAAAAAAAAAAAAAACTAGAAATAGTAACAAGAATAATGTGGAACGATTGTAGGTTTATCATTTAATATGAGCCACTAAGATGTTTCATAATTACAAAATTACTATTAACACGTTATCATCAAGGATGTAATTGAGTACAGTATCCACCCAATTAATTATTACTATTACCAAACTTATTTATTTTTTGTTTATCATTATCATCCCAAAACTCGTTTATTTTTTAAGTTAAAATCCTAGACCGACCTCATCCCCTCCAAAACCTGGGAAATTAAGCACAATTTGTTAAATTACGTTAAATCTATTTTGATCAACCCATTAAATACTCGATTTGAAATAAAAAATAAAAAAATTAATAATAATACATTGCAAAATTTAGATATTCAAGAAAAAGAATTTGTTTAGAATAATCTATAAATAATACTCTATTCAGAAACTCATCACATGAGTATAGTTTCATAGTTTTAAGTTTTTGTAAATTAATATAATTATCTCAAACATTAGAGAAATTATCTCAAAGAAGTTGAATACATTTGTTCATTATGTATAATGAACAAATTATTTGTATCGAGTTTCAAATTTACTTGAAATTTTATCAAGTTGAACACTTTTTGGAATTTATTAAACTTTCAAAGCAATATTATATTTTATATAAATATATATTATATTAAATAGGTACATAGTGGAAACCTTACGCATAAAAGTACTTACGTGTCACGCCTCTAATTTAATTGTCTGGGATAGATGATATAGGAATGTGAAAATTAAAATAGATAAATAAAATATCCAATCCAATTTCAATTCACATTGAGTTGTAGTCATTAATATATTAAGATCATTACTTATTCTCATGTAAAATAATATTTAACTATGTCACTATCAATTTGTTAATAATATAATCCACCTTAACTCCATTTTCAATAACCGCACCTCAGGTCTGCTTGGTAAGAACAATACTATAATCATGTTTATATATTTCTATATTATAATATCGTAAATGTAAGAATTAGACCCATCTTTTGGGTCACACATTTTACAATACCCTAGAAGAACAAATACAATCATTATTATCGACAGTTAAGACCAGACTTAGACTACTTAAGCCTGAATTGTCTACATATCCCACTTTGAGAACCAGGTCACCGTGGTTTCTAAATTTATATCTCTTATTTCACAATCAAATTCATGATCAATCAGATAGACCATACATCTCATCAATCAATATCACGATCATATTATATTAACATCTCAATATAAAGGAACATAAATGCAATCTCATACAATGAGATGTGATGGAATATAATGTTAATGCATACTCTAGTCTCCATTTACCCTAATCTTATCCTAAAACGGGTGACGCTTAACAAAGCATGTGGGTTCACCAATTATACCGTTTACGCTTACGGCGAATGTACATCTCAATATATATATAAATCGAATAGAAAACTATGTTACACCTTCATTGGTGTAAGACTCAAAGAAACCATGTTACACTCTTAATCCTTCTGCTAAGGAACTATGTTACACCCCTAGTTAGGCATCTGCCTAGCTCAAGCAGGATCTAACTGCAGTCCAGAGAAAATCTTATGATCATATCTCATAATTAACATTCCAACTCTAAATGACTAAACTCTAATCATATATATCAACTGTGAATCATTCAGTATTTTTAAAATCTCATTTTCTCAAATCATGGATCTCATCCATATATATAACCCGCGCCTCAGCATGTCATAATATAAATATGGCATTCACGACTAGTGAATAGTCACAATGCAAACTAGATGATACCACTTCAGTCCTATGTTCATAATATACTCAATCATGCAAATAAATATCATATCAATATATAAATACATTCTTATTAGACTTTAGGGTTTATTTCATTTTTAAAAATTAATAATTATTTAGTTTGGGCAAAAAACATGCGTTAAAAACCAAATTTAACAATTTTCTTAAAATCTGTCATACTAGTGTCAGGACATCTCAAGCTGCAGTCCAGAAACCCCAATCTAGACACCTATACCAGCTGATCCGAACACTCCCAATTCGGACACCTCAATCGGCCAGTCTAGACACTAGAGTGCAGTGCCTAATTCCAAGTTTCATTTTCAACGAAACCCAACTCCGATTCATTCCCCAAATCATTCATTTAAGCCTTAATATCAATAATAACTCATCCGTAAACATTTAAACACTTAAATCACATGTATCTACAACATTTAATCAAAAAATAACTCAGATATATGCAAGATCTTCATATTTATATGCATATATATGCCCACATTCATATATACATATATATATGCACAAATCTCATGATATTCCACCAAATTAAGCGCGTGCACACACACACACGCACATATATCAAAATCATCCTAACAATATTTAAAACACGAATATAAGTTCCACCTATCTCGAATTTGAAAAATAAAGAAGAAATGAGAAGATTTAGGTTTTTCTTTAACCTCAAGCAAAATTAAGAAAAACTGGTACCATCACGGCGATCACAACATCGAAAATACCTAAGTTCGACTCTCTTCTTCTTTGGAATATACTCTCTTTCTACTCTCTCTCTCTCTCTCTCCTCTTTCTTCTTTCTCTTTTCTCTCCTTTTTGTTCTGAAAAGGTCGAGGCCAAAAGAAGGAAGAAAAGAAAGAAAAAGGAAAGAAATGGAAGAAAAGGCTGGGCCAGTGGTCCAACCAAATATCAATTCAAGCTAAACTCAGGCTAAGAAAAAAAGCATAATTCAACACAATCGTAGTTTAAATATTTTATTGGCAAAAAATAATAAATAAATAGTCAAAAATAAATACGGGGTATTACATTACGGACAAATCTTAAACCCGCATGGGTATTAAATTTCAATTTCAAACCCACTCCAATTGTATGACACTCTGTTTGGAATGGTGAATTTGATATGATTTGATTTCATTTTATAAGAATTCTTATTAATTCTTATGTTTGGAATTAAATAAAATTTTTGAGTTAAATTAGATTTGATTTCATAACTTAAATTTTGAGATTTTTATATAATTTAAAATCTAATCTAAAACAATAAAATTTGATGAGAAATTTATTATTTTCTTAAAACATTTAAGTAGATAAATTTATTCTCATATATCAAATTTATCATATTTCTACTTCCTATTAACATGGCCAAACTTACTATTTTTCTTAAACTAAATTAATTTAATTTTTAAATTTAAAATGTATTTCAAATACAAAATTTTATTTATCAAATCAAATCAAATTAATTCTTTATTTTAAAAGTAAATTAATTCTAAAAAAAAAGAATGATTCCAAACGAAGTGTTGAAGTATTTCTCAGTAAAATTTTAATGAATTTGATAGCATCGAATACCTTTTTATGCCTGTGTCATTGATATCTGTAATTATCGCCGTTCAAAACTTTGACACAATTTTTTGGGGGGGGGGGGGGGGGGGGTAAAGTATCTTTTCCATTTTTATCTTACCGTCACGAGTTACAACCTTACCTAACGCAACAAGTTGGGGGCATTCGGGACGACGACGATGCAGGGTACAACCCAAATTGCATGCCGAGAGGGGAAATTTAGGTCACGAAAATTGTAATGAAAAGTCGACCCCTAGCAGACGGGTCGGGCACAAAGGGTCTCCTCACCTCAATTTGAAGTCCTTTGGGTCTCACTTGGCGAATGAAGAGGCAAATCACGTAGATGGCTACTAACCTTCCGGTTCCGGATCATCTAGTCGTCAACGTACTCTTGCGACTGCCCATCCGATCTCTGATGCGATGCAGGTGCGTATGTAAATCCTGGCTACACTTGACGACCGACCCTCTGTTTCTACGTGACCATCTCACTCGATCGCAAGCAAACCCAAGTCTCATCCTCAACACCTCCGTCTGCATAAACTTCTCCTCCTTCTACAGCCAACTCCATTTCGTCGAGCACCTTGATTGCGACCGTCCCATTTGCTCCGAATTCCGTTTAACACTTCCCGATTTCAACGAGTTTGTAGTTATCGGTTCCTGCAATGGACTTCTCTGCTTGGTCCATCGCATGCGTAATCACATGGTCTGTGTATGTAACCCTTTTACCCGAGAGTGGGTCAGCTTTCCAAGCTCAATCAAGCAATTATTGCAGCCTCGGAAAAAGGAATTCGGGTTTGGATTTAGCCTTAAAACAAATGAATACAAGGTTGTGGAGCTTGTTCGTGATATGCGATGGGAAGCTTTTGTGTGGACTTCGAGTCATAAGTCCTGGAGAGGTTTGGGGAAGTGCTGCTCTGATGAAGTTATTGATTTTGAACAGACTACCAATGCATTTGTGAACGGAGTTCTTCACTGGATTGGGCGGCGCACCGTTGCGAAACTTATTGTCACTTTTGATGTCGCAGATGAAGTGTTTGGTGAAATGACACCTCCTCAAACTGGCGAACGTGGAGGTAATTACGCTTTGGGAGTGTTGAGCGGGCGTCTTGCGATAACCAAAAGTTCGATTTCTGACGTCGTGATATGGGTTATGAAGGAGGACAGTGGCGTTAAGGAGTCTTGGACAAAATGCTATTCGATAAGTTTTCTAGAGGTCGGTTGTAGCGTCAGATGTGTGCGAGCTCTGTGTTGTTGGAAAGATGGTGAAATCTTGATGTATGATAGCCAAGCTTTGCTGTCTTATGATCCCAAAACTATGAGATTGAGGAGGCTCAACATGCCTGGGCTTCCATCTTGGTTCCAAGCGGTCACTCATGCAGCAACACTGGTCAGGCTATGGCCATTCGTGCCCATTAACAAACATTCACCTGTGTGAAAAAGTTAAGAGCAATCACTACTGTCAAGCAAGTAAAAACCATTTGCCAATTTCCATTGAATTTACATTTTGCTTCTGCAGCATCCACTCTGTAATGTCCAACCAACCAGCATTTTCTGGTGGGAAGCTTTGAAAACTTTCTGGTAAGAACAACTCCTGAAATTCAGGATATGTATTCCATGTTGGATATTTATTTGGAATCAGTCACTGTTATTGTAAGTAATAAAAAAAGGAAAATCAAACTCACAATTTTGAAAGACAAATTCAGAATAGAATTGATCAAACTTAATGTTGGACATTATATCCTTGACTAAATTCATCCCCTATAGGTACTTCTAATTTAACATATATCAATTTCCCAGAATAGAATGATCACACACAAAAGTAAGTAAAAATTTGTACGTACTAATGAACCAAGAACTGTGTTTGTACTCTTTGTATGCAATATATTTTTTATGCAAAAAATTAAATGATTTTTATATAGGAATACAGATTTAAATAGGTATTGAAGTGTCTTTTTTTGAACAGTTGTAACATTCGGTATTTTATTTTGGTTATTTATTTTATATTTTGGACCAAGTTAATATTCGAACCTAAGGTTCATCCTGATTTGTTGGATTTACTTTACTTTTTCTGGGCCAAGGTTGGCCTAGAGTGGTTTTTGGGCTTGGAGTTGGGCTTGACCCAACCCCATTTCCTTTTTCTCTTCCCTACTTCCCTTTCTTTTCCTTTTCTTCTCTTATTTCTTTTTCTCTTCTTTTTCTTCCTGGGAAGGCAATTGGGGAGAGAGAGAGAGAGAGAGAGAGAGAGAGAGGGGGGTGGGAGCCAGAGTTCGGGGATAGTCGAACCTTGGTATTTTCGGCGTCGTGATCATCGTGGCAATGTCAGATAATGGTGATTTCGCATGAAATGATAGAAATGAAAGAAAGAAATTTTGGAGTTTCGAGGTTCTTTGCTATTTTCTTCTTCTTTTCTTAAGATCAAAAGTAAGTGGGATGCTTTCATGTTTATCTTGAGATTAATGGCATGATTTAAAATAGTTTGGTATATATGTGATGATTTTGATAGATGATAATACATGTGCATATATATATGTGTATATAAATGTTTGTGGGTTTGTAATCTTGTTCATTCTTAAAATAGCATAGATTATTATTATATGCTGAGATACTAAGGTTATTAATTATAATAATGTATAATGTCTGATTTATTGATAATGAGTTAAATTGTGAAAATTGGATAATAAATTAGGAATTACAGTGACCTGATTTCCGAGGTAGGATATGTAGACAGTTTAGGCTTTAATAACTTAAGTCCGGTCCTAACTATAGACAATAATATTTGTATTTGTTCTTCTTAACTAAGAGCTGGACTATTAATATTATAAATTGTGTTATCCAGAGTGTGGGTCTACTGCTTACATTTATAATATCATAATTTTGCGAGATATAAACATGATTAGAGTATGTACTTTGACTGTGCAAACATTAGATGCTGTCATTGGGGACAATATTAAAGTGGATTATATTATTATTTAATTGATAGCAATGTACTCAAATATTATTTTAATATGGGAATGAGGAGTGGTTTTGAATATATCGATGATTATAATTCATTATGAATTGATCTTATATTAAATTTTTATTTATTTTATTTAGTTTTCATATTCCCATGGCGCCCCTTCCGGACTACAAGGTTAGAGGCATGATAGAATGGTATCAGAGTTAAGTTGCAAACACTTTGGGTCTTGGGTAGTGAGACTTACGTGTTTTTGCTGTGTCTTACTAATTTTTTAGCATTTATTTAGTGGGTTTAGGGTTGTGGATCATGATTTTCTGTACCATGATTAGTTGTGAATGTGGTTGGGACTAGTTTGATAGGATAGTAGGGACTAGTTTGATCCATATTTAATAATATTTGAACCCCACGTAAATATTGTCTGAGAGTTCACAAAATATCATAGTTAAAACTATGAGTTCCAGCATTCTAAGGATAACGAAACAAAACTTCAATTCCATTGAAATCCCCGAGTTGGTCTTTGTCTTATTGGTTGCAATGATATGAAATTTAGTTAACGCAATCCCTTATGCGCACATAGAGAGACAGAAAGGTGCACCAAGAAGTACACAACCTTTCACTCGCAAGGAGATATATAACATACCCTATCACTCTCATGTAAAGAGATGGACATTTGTACCAAGAACAAAAAAAAATACATAACCAAAATATTGAAAAGTAACAGAAATATAAGATGAAAAAAAATTGCACTTAAAAAAAAAGTTAAAAAAAAAAAAAAAAAACAATCGTAGCAGCATGAAGAAACGTGTTGGAGAAATAAAGTTAGAAAAATAGATGAGTGTACGAGTGCTTGCGCAAAAATCCCACCCACATTTAGATGCATTGATACTATCATGATTTCTGCCTCTACTCAATTGCAAATTGAACAAGAAGAAATCTGCAAAATTGCATGAAATCAACAGAAAAGCCAATAATTTATAAATATCTCCAGAGTTATTTTTATCTTCTTTAACTGCGTTGAAGGATAAATCAGACCAATTTTCCGTATCCATTCTTATATTTTGGTCACCAATATGACATTTTAAATTTTAAACCGAAGTTTAACCATGTTATTTATTTATTTATTTTTTAAAGCTCTATAATAGGAACGTCAGTGAAAATTCACAGCTTGGTCCGTAATTGAATTTATCTTTGCAAAAATTTTAATTTTTGATTTTATAATAATGTACTAAGTATTTTTATTATTTAAATGCTTCAATTAATGGATATTGTTTAGGTTTTGAATGCAAGTAAAAAAATAAAAATTAAACATTTTGAAATGAAAATTTGATCTTCTGGACCAACAAATTATAATAATAAAAGGAGTGGATGAGCCAAACTCCGCGGATTGACCAATACGTGGACATTAAACAACATCCTACCAGGAGAGACAAAATCATCTTAGCTATCGCCTCTAGCAAAAAGTTAAAACTATTTTATTATTGTTGAGGGTTCCAGGTGGCTGCAGTGAAAAAATCTATTGCAGGGACTGCAGTGGAAAATCAAATGTTGAGATTTGATTATTTTTTATCGAATGGTTCTAATTTAATTTAATTAAAATTATTTTCAAAATAAAAATAAAAATTTTAAAAATCTGATTAGAACACAATTAATGCAGAATGTAAAAAGTCGCGTGTCATTAAAGTGAAAATGAATCTCATCCCTTCATTTCTTCATTGCAGCCCCTGTAGTGGATTTTTTACTGCAACCCCTTGGAATCCCAAAAGACGGTAAAAGTGGCTGCTAAATGGGGTGGTCGCTAAAAATTTATTGTGCCATCTTCGTTCTCGACCCCACATCTCATTTGCAATCTTTGAGCAATTCCTAAACTAATTACAACAGTAAATATTTCATTCTAGCAGTGGCTCTAAGCTACGAATTCATCCTTAAAAAAAAAAAAAAAGGGAAAAAAATAAGACATAAGTTTTAATTGAAAACACAAATTCAGATTATCAAAAGCAGTCATTAGGTTATAGTATTAAACCTCTGAGACCATATTTGAAGCTCAACAAAGTCATTACTCTAAACCAACGTTGAGTATGAATGATAAGAGGAAAAAAAAAAAAAAAAAAAAGGGGGTCACAAATTGAGTTAAGCAATTGTGAATTTGAAAATAAGCATTGAAGGCAAGGAAATTTAAATTCTTTTAAAGGTAAAAGTATTTTTTCACTAAATAACGACCATTTAAATATTTGTGCCTATAAAAAGAGTTTCATACTCTGATTCAAAGAAAGCAAGAAATAAAGCGCTTACAAAAAGAGATAAGAAAGTTTATAATGTTACAAAAATAAAGTGATATTCCGCTGAACTTGTGAGAATTTCTACATTGATTTGATTTGATTAGGTCTTAAACTTGTCATCATTGTTGTAAAAAAAGAAAATTTATAACCCTCTTGATTTGTGAAAAGTTGGGTGAACTCTTGTTAATTTTTCAAATGTTAGAATCAAGACAAGGGATATTATTTGAGAAAGACTTGTGGAATATTTTGGCAATAATATCACTTGATGTGAGTGATTTGAGAACAAAATCACTTGGAACAGTTTGCTGGGATTTTGGAAAGTTAACATGTAACAAGTTCTTCAAAAACTAGTGGAGAAATCTTAAGCTAGAACTTAGGGATTGGATGTAGACAATATTGAAACTAGACCACTATAAATCGATTGTGTTCGCTTCTCTTCCTTTTTCATTATATTTATTACAAACACTAGGATTAACTATTCATCCACAAATATTAAATTCTTTGCTTGATTGTTTATATTATTAAAAGTATTTCATATTTGATTATCTTTATTGTTTTGACATATTTGTTTTGGGTCTTGAAATTTCTGTTTGTAAAAAATTTTTTAAGCAACTTTATTCATCCATTTTCTAGTGTTGCCACTTGGGACAACAGAATGCAAATCGATTATATGGTTGAGTAGTTCAAAAAATACTTAGCTGAGTAATTTTATTAGAAAAATAAATAAATAAATAAATAAATAATAACAATAACAAAAATAATAAGTCCAGAACCAACCCACATGATTAGATTACTGAGCTTCTAAATTAAAGAGGTGTGTGTAGTCTTTGAAAAGATGATATAACTTTTGACGTTTACTTAAATTTGGACTAACGCTTATAACAACTCTTTAATTTAGAGAAGAGTTACGCAACTTGGTGAATGAGTTTTCTTCTTCTTCTTCGGTTTATTATTATTATTTTTTTGTTTTTTTTCCCCCCCATCTTACTTCCTTAGTTGGGGTACTGTATCAGTTTGGCACAACTAATACAACTTCCATGAGAGGGCGCTTGACCGCACAATTTTTAACAAAAAATAACTAATTTTTGATTTTTAAGTATTTGGTAAAGTATTAATTTTTATTTTATTTTTCTGTTTAGTTACAGGAATTTTTCAACTCAAAAGTTATCAGAAGTTACTAAAATTGTTAAAAATTATCAAACATTTTACCAAACACTTGAAAGTTACAAAAATTTCTACTTAGTTCACCAAACAAACCCATGGAAATTGTATTAGTTATGCCAAACGGATATAGCACCCCAACTAAGCAATTGGCCCCAAAGGAGTAGTTTGGATGGCAAGTGAGTTTGCTCCGTACGTTGTCCACCTGAATTCGATTTCTTCTACTCGTCAGGGGTGTGAAGGGGAATGGTGCACATACCTCCGGTTTACTTATCGATTAAACGATCCATTAAGAATTATAATAAATCGGTAGGGTTCGAGTTACTAAAAAAAAACTAAGCAAGTGAAATGGGAAAGAACAAAAAAAAACAAAACAAAACAGAACAAAATAAAACAAAACAAAACCAAAAAAAAAAAAAAAACACAAAACGAAAATGAAAACAAAAACCAAAAAATGAAAAATAAAACGAAGGAGAAGGAGAAGAAGAAGAAGAAAACTCATGCCCCAAATTATGTAACTCTTCCATGAATTAAAGAGTTGTTATAAGGGGTTTTTGGAGGCCGGTCATAATTTATAGACTATTAAGGGTTTAAGTCATACCCTTAAAAATTATTTGTAAATAAGTCATATGGGCACCGAAAAGACAAAAAAGACCTCGCGCATCTTTTCACTCACAAAACCAGTTTATTTGAAAACCTCCCTGTTTTATCGGAAACGTTCCGCGACTTTCCAACTTCTTCACAAATCATCTGAAAACTAATCAAAACTTCTTCCAAATCAAGCCTCAATCGATCCCTAACTTTTCGCCGAGCAAATCCACACATTACAGTGCTTCGCAATCAACAGGTACTATATTCGATTAAAGGTACTCTTTAGGGTTTTTTTCTTCAAAACACATATCGAGGGTTTGAATATTTATTGTGTGGTACTGTTTAGGGTTTTCGATTATCTTTGTAATAACAGGTTTTGTGGTACTGTATTATGTATTTAGTTTCTCCGAAAACGTATAATCGTTGCTATTTTTACAATAGCCTAATATGAAACATTACCACATACATGTGGTACTATCACACATGCGGTACTGTCCGTCATTCGTTTGATATTTGCAACCATTTTTGTGTTTAAATGTGATGTTTGCATGATAGAGTCATGCGGTACTGTTTTTGAACGAGCATGCATCCTAAAAAAAAAACAGTACCGCAGACTATGGTACTGTCACACATGCGGTACTGTCTCTCATTCGTTTGATATGTGAGCCATTTTTGTGTTTACATGTGATGTTTGCATGATAGAGTCACGTGGTACTGTTTTTGAACGAGCATGCATCCTAAAAAAAAACAGTACCGCAGACATGTGGTACTGTCACACATGCGGTACTGTCTCTCATTCGTTTGATATGTGAGCCATTTTTGTGTTTAAATGTGATGTTTGTATGATAGAGTCACGTGGTACTGTTTTTGAACGAGCATGCATCCTAAAAAAAAATAGTACCGCAGACATGTGGTACTGTCACACATGCGGTACTGTCGGTTATTCGTTTGATATGTGAGCCATTTTTGTGTTTACATGTGATGTTTGCATGATAGAGTCACGTGGTACTGTTTTTGAACGAGCATGCATCCTAAAAAAAAACAGTACCGCAGACATGTGGTACTGTCACACATGCGGTACTGTCTCTCATTCGTTTGATATGTGAACTATTTTTGTGTTTACATGTGATGTTTGCATGATAGAGTCATGCGGTACTGTTTTTGAACGAGCATGCATCCTAAAAAAAAACAGTACCGCAGACTATGGTACTGTCACACATGCGGTACTGTCGGTCATTTCATTGTATGTGTGATTCTCTTCTTTGTTTAATGGTGCTCTTTGCATGATATAATCATTCGGTACTGTTTTTGCGAAGCAAGCATATTTTGTGAGACAGTACCGCATGTGTGGTACTGTCAGACATGCGGTACTGTCATAGAAGTGGTACTGTATCTAGATGATATTGCATTTTATCTCTAACAGAAAACAAATGTTACGAAAATACAGGTATTGCTATCACGCTAATACAAAATCAAACATGGTGAACATCCAGTACCGTTCGAACCTAATCTCAGTCATTAATGAAGTTGAAGCCATCAACTTGACAAAAGCACACCATGTATATCTCAAACATTCTCCATTTTGGAAGCTCATCCTCACTATTTTAAACTGTGAAATTAACAAAGATTACTCGAGGAAAAGCGATGTTGATGTGGAAGCAATCATCAAAACATTTGACCCACAGTCCAAATCTTTCAACCTAGGTGGAATAAAGCTTCGCATCAGAGAGAAAGAGTTGCGAACAATGTTTGCAATAGAGGATGGTGAACAACTGATAGACAGTGTCAAAAAAATCGCAAGGCCAGGCACTGAATTCGTCTCTCGTAGATTCTCTGGGTTGCGACGAATTAAGAAACAGAACATATCTGATGCTTTGCGGCAGGCTGCTGCAGAGCAAACACGCATTGGCAGAGAAGATGTTGCAAGACTTTTGACACTGTTCTGTTTGGCAACGTTGTTTGTCCCTAACAAAGGACATTCATTGTCGTGGCACTACACAACATTGGTTGAAAATTTGGATCAAATCCGCCAATACAACTGGAGTGCACATATACTGGAATTCTTGGAGAACAGTTTGTGCTCAGATTCTAGGAACAAAGGTGTTGCAGGCTGTGTCATGATATTACCGGTAACCTTTTCATATCATATTCTATATTATATGTTGGTACTGTCTTATGAACTTCATTCAACTAATCAGCCCTATAAATGATGCAGTACTGGATCTGTGAGCACACCACTCTGGTCCAACAAGTACAGAAGAGTGCAACACCTAGATGTCTAGTCTGGGATCTCAAGCCATTGTCCAATGCATTGAAAAAAATAAATCTCAAAAAGTTGAATAAAAATCAGGTACTATTTATGATAAAATAAATCATGTTTGCATGCTAAGAATATTCGGTACTATTTTTCCAATAGATTCATCTTCATCTTTTACAAAAAACAGTACCGCATACATGTGGTACTGTCATCCGTGCATTAGGTACTGTGTTTCAAAGAGCATGCATTTTAACAAAACAGTACCGCAGATATGTGGTACTGTCAGTTATTCTTTGAATTTGTGACCTATTCTTTTTTTCATGTATGCGGTACTGTTTTGTTGTGTTTCATGATACTGTTTGAATGCTATATACATTCGGTACTATTTTTGAACGAGCATGCATCCTTAAAAAAACAGTACCGCATACATTTGGTACTGTCATCCATGTGGTACTGTCAGCTATTTTGTATTTGTCAGCTCTTTTTGTGTTTCATGATACTGTTTGCATCTGATAAATAAAATCATTCTAGATTCAACAATGTATTCATGGACATACTAATGAATTATATAATTGATGAACAAAATATCAGGTAATTGTACCTGATCTTGATGATGATGATGAGGAGGATGACGAGGAGGAGGATGGACAACAACAATATCATGATGATAATGATGATGATGATAATTATGATGATGAAAGGACAGAAACAGAAGAATACATCATTGCGTCAGAAAAAACCAGTGATGATGAATTAGTAATTTCTGACATTCTTCAAAAACTGAAGACAAACATAGTGCATTTGAACAAGACAATTGAAAGCGAGCGAAAACAAGAGGTGTCTTGTACTCCTGAACTCGATCAATCTGGTACTGTTCCATCTGCCATAGCTGAAAGTCTTCCAGAAACAGTACCAGAATCTGATGAAGGCACCTTACCAGACAAAATAGTAGAAAAAGTCCCAGAACAAGAGGCACCAGAACAAGAGGAACCAGAACAAGAGGCAAGACAGGCTGCATCAGCAGAAACAGTACCAGTTCAGCAAAGTAATGATCCAGTTGCTTCAGTTTTATCAATTTTGAACCGTGAACAAATAGAAGAGCTGGAGCAACAAGTCAAGGAAAAAGATGATAAAATTGCTGAATTGGAGAAGCAAATGGCAGAAAAAGATGATAAAATTGCTGAATTCGAGAAGCAAATGGCAGAAAAAGATGAAATTCTGACAAAGTTGTTCATTGACAATGAAAATCTCAACCTGCAAAACACAAACCTGAAGGAAGAACTTGATAATGTGAATGCAGTTGTTGAATTATTAAGGTCTGAACTTGTCGAATCTAGCGTCCACCAGGTGACGCAGAAACATGCAGCAACTAGAAGGCCAAAGAAATCGGATACCAATGAAAAACAAACTCCAGCTGCAAACGAACCACCTTCAATGTACAAAAGGCTCAAAGACAAAACACGCCAAAAGAAAAGAGATCTTGAGTTCACATACAGTGGTAAAAAGAAGGTTGCCAAAAAATAAAAGGCAGATACTGCGGCAGTTGTCACGAAAGATATAGAATCTGACGTTATAGACATTGATCTTCTACAACTGTCTACACATCAAACTGAGCCCAAGCAACCTTCGCTTAAGCAGATTATTTCAACTTTTCAACAAAACACACATCTATCGGACATAGAAAAGGAACGGATCTTAAAACTTATTGATAATGAGGGGAAAGCGTAAGACAGTATTTAACTCTTTCTTTTTTATTACTTGTCAATTATAAAAAAAATTACTTGCTATCATCTGGTACTGTTCTCTATTTTTTACAATAATTGGTACTGTCATTCCTTTATCTGGTACTGTTAACATAAACATTTCAAACTTAACTCATGTTGTTGTTGTTTTTTTTTTTTTTTGCTGATCTTGTTGACATCTCACTGCTCACTGTATACACACAACACAGTGCAACTATTTAGGCTGTACCAACTGAACCACTCTGCATGATCACCATTGAAGATATCTACAACCTCATAGCAAATGAGAGTATATCAAACATGGTAGGCATATATGATTAACTTATATTTCTACAGAATTAATAAAGTATGTTGACTATTTCTTAAATTCAACAAATTAATCTGATATTTACTAATCACAATATTTGCCCAGCTAATTGACTGTCATGCACGCTATCTAGAATCAACACAATATGAATCAGTCAACAGCACTTTCCCCAAAAGATGCTTATACTTCAGCAGTTTGTGTTGGGTAAGATTTGTGACCTCTTTCTGTGGTTAATTGTGCTTTTTGCATACTATATATATTCGGTACTCTTTTTCTAGAGCATAAATGTTTTCAGAAATAGTACAGCATATATGTGGTACTCTCGACCATGTGGTACTGTCAGCAAATGGCATGGATATGACTTCTTTTTTAGTTACGTGGCACTGTTTGCATACTATAATCGTTTGGTACTGTTTTTCAACTAGCATTCATCTGGTACTGTTTGCATACTGTTATCGTTTGGTACTGTTTTTCAAATAGCATTCATCTTATACATAAAAACAGTACCGCATACATGTGGTACTGTCATCCATATGGTACTGTCAGCCATGCGATGGATATGAGACTTCTTTTTTATTTTCATATTACTGTTGGCATACTACAATCATTCGATACTGTTTTACGAGAGCATGCATCTTGGGGGAAACAGTACTGCAAGCATGTGGTATTTGACAACATGTATTTTTTCTTGTTGCAGACATTTGTGGTATTTGAGAGACATCATGCAGCTCGAGACACTCAAATTGATCAAAAGCTGAAACTATCTGATACATACAGACTACTTGTATTCCCTTTGAATACAAGTGGAACGAGAATTCCTGCTGATCCCAACCATTGGACCCTTTTGGTATTGGATAGAGACACGTAGACATGGACACATTATAATTCCATGAAACCACGTAGAGCAAATTCCAAAGATTTGTATCTTGAGGATGCAAGGAAAGTGGTAAGATTCTGTATGTAAATTTTATACATAATTTCATTGGTACTCTTTTCTACTATTTACAACAGTACCGGTGCTGTTTATTAAAACTCATACTGTCTCCACATTTGTCATATTGTATCAGAAAGAGTATGTGGAATTGAAACTTAAAGACCAATACCTCAATGATCCAATAACAAAAAATATTGAACATACCAGCATGGAATTCGAATACCCAATTGTTTCTGCAGCAAATTGCCCACAACAAGGATCTACAACGTAAGCCACACCCTTTTTTATTCATGCAAATTGTTGAACACCTCTAACTAAATTCTTACAATCTATAACATCTTGTGTGCAGTGTTGACTGTGGGCCAATGGTGTGCTACGTAATGCAATGCATATCAAATGACGAGCCACTTGAACCGATGCTTTCAGAAGAAGCTGTACAAGCTTACAGAGCAAAGATGCTAACACAATTTCTGTCCATTAGTGATGTACAAACATTGTGATTGTAATTAAAACAGTATTAGTGCACACTCTGTTTCTTTTTTAACAAAATACTTGTATATTCAACATTCTTTTCCTGTAAATTGAATGATACAGTTTATGCTAATACAAATAGTCAATGTCCAGTTAATGGTACTATTTGTGCAACATAAATAGTCATGGTTTTTGCGATTTTTGTATGATAACTCTTGAGATGTTGATTCTTGTTATGTTGATAGTGCTGTAAAATAGTGCTGATTGATACTCTATTCGAAACAGTACCGGTATTAATATTAACAGTACCGGTACTGTTTTATACCGGTACTGTTTGTATGAAGTATCTCAATACCAACATATGCGGTACTGTCGGTTATTCGTTTGATATGTGAGCCATTTTTGTGTTTAAATGTGATGTTTGCATGATAGAGTCACGTGGTACTGTTTTTGAACGAGCATGCATCCTAAAAAAAAACAGTACCGCAGACATGTGGTACTGACACACATGCGGTACTGTCGGTTATTCGTTTGATATGTGAACTATTTTTGTGTTTACATGTGATGTTTGCATGATAGAGTCATGCGGTACTGTTTTTGAATAAGCATGCATCCTAAAAAAAAACAGTACCGCAGACATGTGGTACTGTCACACATGCGGTACTGTCGGTCATTTCATTGTATGTGTGATTCTCTTCTTTGTTTAATGGTGCTCTTTGCTTGTGAAAACACTTACAGCTATTGTCACCAACAAATTTTATGTCCTTTAAATATAAGAATGACAACGGTACTGTCTGCAAATATAAAATTGATACACTATTACAAACAGTACCAGTATTAATAAAAACAGTACCGGTACTATTTTATACCGCTGTCATTCTCAATACCAACATTAAAAATGAATATCGCTGAATAAAAAACTATCACAAAATGGATTGAAACATACTCATTCTCATTATTAATTCAAAAACAGTACCATAACAAACAAACAATAACAGACTTCTTCACAGCATAATTTTGGGAGAAAAAAAAAAAAACAATTCAACTCAACGGCTCTTTGCAAGTCTTCTTATTATGAGAGCCCATGCGACCACAACGACCACAACGAATTCTTCGTACAAGCTCACCAGTTGATCTAATCCTACGCTTCTTCGGCCTTCCAGCTGGTCTCCGTGTTATTGGAGGTAATATTGAACTATTACAGTCTGCAAACTCTTGGATTATGTCTGTTGGTATTGGAACAATCACACCTTCATATGCCAATTTATAATTATCAACATGAAAGTACTCATCAACAAACTCACTCAAAGGTCTGTTAATCCTCCCAATAACAGCAAATGCATGAGAGCATGGAAAACCAGAAATTTGCCAACCATAACAAGAACATGTACAATTCACCAAATCAACAGTTGTTGAAGGATTAGAAAATACTTCATAAATACTATCTGAACACATCTTGATGGTCCATGTTCTACCAGCATCAACAAGTGCATTAAACTTCTCTTCCATTCTTGGACATAGAACACCATTCCACTTTGTAGCATTGAGCTTTCTTATGGCAAACCATTCCATTAATTTAACCCTTATCTTGTCAACCAAATGTGCCACTGGCATATTTCTTGCATCAAGAATCCATGAGTTAAAAGATTCAATGGCATTTGAAGACATCTCACCATACCTTCTACTACAAGAATACGCATTAGTCCAATTTTGCACAGGCAATCCACTCAAAAAGTTATCCACAATTGCACCCCCTTCCCTCTTCAAAACATCTAACTTCTCCTTAAATGCTGCAACTGTGGGAGCATAAGCACACTGACAAAACAAGTTCACAATGTATTCACGGGATCCATTAGATCTGTTACCACGACTAAATTTATCTCTTAAATTGTTCTTCAAATGCTGTAGACAGAAAAAGTGATGACATGTAGGAAACTTAATTGGCAAAGATTCCATCAATCCAGGATTTCTATCGGAAATAATTGTAAAATCTTCAGAGGGGTTCAATATCTCACGCAAATGACCTAGGAACCAAGACCAATTATCGAAATTCTCTGAATCAACAACAGCAAATGCCAATGGGAATAACCCTGCAGATGAACATAAAAACAGTACCGAATTATAAAACAGTACCGCATATTAAAACAGTTCAAAAAAAACAGTACCATTCTTTGTATGGTGTACTTGTGGTCGTTGAATAGCAGATACATTTGGTACTGTGTTATACGATACTACATCTTACTAAAAACAGTACCACATAATAAAACAGTACCACACAAAAACAGTACCGCACAAAAACACTACCATTCTTTGTATTGCTAGATACATTTGGTACTGTGTTTATACGATACTACATCTTACTAAAAACAGTACCACATAATAAAACAGTACTGCAAAAAACAGTACCACATAATAAAACAGTACCGCACAAAAACAGTACCATTCTTTGTATTGCTAGATACATTTGGTACTGTGTTTATACGATACTACATCTTACTAAAAACAGTACCACATAATAAAACAGTACCGTATAAAAACAGTACCACATAATAAAACAGTACCGCACAAAAACAGTACCGCACAAAAACACTACCATTCTTTGTATTGCTAGATACATTTGGTACTGTGTTTATACGATACTACATCTTACTAAAAACAGTACCACATAATAAAACAGTACCACATAAAATTATGAACATTAACATACCATTATTCGCATCCTTGCCAGTAGCTGCCATCAGAATACCCTTGAAACGTGACTTCAAGAAAGTACCATCAATAAAAATGATAGGCCTGCAATATTTGAATCCACGTATACTGGCCCCAAATGATACAAACAACCGTCTAAACCGGTTTATACCATCATCCACATCCAACACAATATGACTACCTGGGTTAAGATCCATTGCAGCCTTCACATAACAACTTAAGTGATTAAACGAATGAGCATACTCACCATAAATCATGTCTTTAGCTTTCTCTAAAGCACTCCAAGCCTTATCATAGCTAATTTCCATGCCATAGTTGTTTTTAAAAAATATAATAACGTCGACCGGCGACATTGAAGGTTTTAATGCTACTTGATCAACAATCAACTTACCTAAAGATTTCCTGCTCATCCTCTTAGACCTATCCCTAATAATTGTCGGACCACAACTGTGAATATTGTTGAATTTCCTTATGTAAAAATTACGATTAACTTTTGATAACGATGCAACAATTGACCACGGACACCCTTCAGCGAACTTTTTTGCACAAACAACTTCGACTCTATCCTTGTTATTCCTCTCATACAAAAATTCAAAGCCAACCTCTATAGCATAT
Source organism: Vitellaria paradoxa (assembly GCA_019916065.1). NCBI lineage: Eukaryota > Viridiplantae > Streptophyta > Magnoliopsida > Ericales > Sapotaceae > Vitellaria > Vitellaria paradoxa. Next base: position 37,258,246 of record CM034239.1, on the reverse strand, counting down.
CGACAAATTGCATCACGAAACTCATCAACACCTCCTACGAATTCCTGTCCCACTCTCAATATTAATGACGACCAATTAGAACACAACAATGGTTTATCCTTACGGCTTGAAATTGAACTACGATACACATCAACATCACAGTAATCATCATACGAATCCAGACCAGTACCAACATCACCAATTGGCACACTATTAGAAACAGTACCGGAACTGCTGGAAACAGTACCGGTACTGTTTTGGATCGGTACTGTGTTCAAACCGCCGAAAAAAACATCAATCGATATATAACACAAACCAACCATGCGAGCCAACATAATCATATTTTGAAAATCAACATCGTTTCTCAGAAAACATGAAGAATGTTCATGGATTGAGTAACTAAATGATACATTTTCCAAATTCAAACTCGACCAATTCTCACACACCTTTAACGCAAAATCTGAAAATGACATTTCACAGTTCAAATTGACTACAAAAGTCTCTGTACCAAACTTACATAGCAGCATCAAATTCGAAGACATGACTGACCGAAATCGTTCACAGCACAAACTCACCCAAATGCGTAATCCAAATCCGTACGTATTCCTTCGACCGACGTTAATCTCACTGCAAATCATGTAATCTGTATCTATTTCTTCATATATAATCCTTTAACAGACTTTTTATCTCACTATATGCTTGTTCACCGCGATCTATAAGGAATGAAACAAAAAACGGAAAACGTGATTCTCGGTTCCATAATTCTCGGTAATTTCATCTCAGTTAATTATAGATAAAAGGGCATTTAAGTCATATTATAAATTATATTTAAAACAAACTCGTGGGACCCACTCAAAAGTGTGACTTAAATACAAAACTTTCCACATTAATATGACTTAAAAGCAATACTTTTTTTTTGGTATGACTAATATCTTTAAAAGATTACAAAGTATGACTTGGATACAATTTTCCGTTGTTATAAGCGTTAGTCCAAATCTAGAGTATTACTGTAACTCTTCTACCTACCTCCGACCCATTATTTTGACTTGCATGTACATTATATTTGACTTTTGTGTGTATAAAAAAAATAAAATATTATGGATAATAATTTAGAGAATTTGACATAAATATCACTAAATTAAGAGAAAAGGGTGCGAATGACCTTAGCCTGACAATTCACGTACAGAAGGCTTCAAACAACAGTCTACCACTAACGCCCCGTTTGATAACGTTTATATTTTTTGTTTTTTTGTTTATATTTTTAAAATTTTGTAAACTCATAATAGAAACATATTTGACAAACCTATTTATGTTTTTCTTTTCCAAAAATAAATTATTTTATTCAAATATTGTATTAAAATAAGTTATTTTAATAAATAATATAATTAAATTCAATAAATTAAATTAATTATATAAATTAATATAATTTATTTTTAATAAATAATAAAACTAAATTAACTAATTTAATTTAATAATTAATTATTGCTAAATTATCTGAAATAAATATCATAATTAATTTATTTAATATAATAATTAAATTAATTTACATAAAATAATTAATAATACATAATTAAATGACATTAATTTTTAATTTAATTTAATTTAATAATAATTATTAAATTATTTAAATAAATATCATAATTAAATTAAATTATTTATGATTTAATTAACTTAATTTATATAAAATAAATTTTATTAAATTATTTTAAATAAATAATATAATTTAATAATTTTATATCTATTGAATTAATTAATTTTAATAAATAATTTACTGTATTAATTTATTAATTAAATTAAATTAATATAAAATATATTTTGTTAAGTTCTATTAATTTTTTAAAACTAATAAAATTAAATATTTTCTAAAATAAAAAATTAATAATTATTAGCAAACTTGCATTTTCAAACATAGTTTTAGTTTTCATTTCAAAAAAAAAAAAAAATAAACGGCAACAGAAAACAAAAATAAAAAATGACAATAGAAAAATAACAACAAAAAAATGACAACCTTGTCAAACGGGCCCGTCATGTCCGAAAATTTTCACAAATCTAGTTAATTTTAATTTCTTAATTTTCATTCATTTTTTTTTCTAACACAACACAAACAAGAGAATAAATTTTAAATTAGTATCCTTTCATATTTCTTTTATAGAGAGAAATATATAAAGAAAGAGGAAATAATAATTAATAAAAATATTTGAAGTTCTTTAAAAAAATCTAAAACTTTAAAAAATTGTGTGTTTGGAGTAAGAGTGTAGTGAAAAAAATAAAAATAAATGAAAAGAAAAAGAAAAAGATATAAAAAATAAAAAAACATAAAATCCTAAATATATACTTTTATCTGAATGGATTTAAAAAAAATTAAATAAAAGGCATTACTTAATATATTAAAATTTTAATTTAATTAATTTTAATTTTTTAAATTTCATGCTTTTTTTTACATTTTTTTATCATAATTTAAACAAGAAAAGGAATTTTGAAACTTTATTGTCCTTTTTTTTTTTTGGTACATAAAGAGAGGGATTCAAAAGCTCAAGTGAAAGATTTAAAAAAAAAAAATTTGGAGACAGGAGATACAAAAATTTAAGTGAAAGATTTAAAGAAAGAAAATGAAGATGAGGGAAAACTTTTGGTCTAGTTTTTATGATACTTTTTAACCAAAAAAAAAATGGACAAAATTGATTTTATAATACAATCAAGAAAGATTAAGATATATATTATATTTAAAATATGATAACGATAATTTCAATAGATATAAATAAAAAATAATGGCAAAATAAAAAAAATAATGGATCAAAAAAATCATTGCAATCTTAAAAAAGCATATTCAAAATATGCAAATGATAATTTCAATATATATAAATAAAAAGTAAGGATAAAATTGAAAAAAATTGGATCAAAAAAGTCATTAAAATTCTATAAAAATATTACTGCTTATTGTATAGAATGGAAATAGAAATAAATACAAGAAACTCTTAAAAAATAAAAAATACATGGAGAAGTGAAAAAATAACAATATATCTTGAATAAGGATAATGTCAAAATCAAGGAAAAGGGTACCAAAAAAACTTTTATCATAACTCTTTTGAAAAAAAAAAATGGAAACACCAAAAGAGGACAATAGAGCAAAATGGTAATAAATCAAAATAAAGAAGGGCAATTTGAAAAAATAGTGTCAAAAAAGATGTCGAAAGCTAATCTCGATTCTAACGATCTTAAAAAAGTAAATAAATAAACAAAAGGACAAAATAGTAATAAAACAAATGAAGAAGAATAAAGTTGGAAAAATGAGTAAAAGGAAGATCGGTGAAGGCTCAAGTGATGATTCCCACTTATTATATGGAGTGGTAATTCCCACTTATTATACGGAGTAGATATATTAATAGCAGCGTTAATTTGAGTTCAAAAAATAATTAATATTTCATTTAATTATTAACTTATCTTAATAAAATTTTAAAATAAAATCATAAATTTAGAATTCACAAAAATATTCAAATGCCAAAAAAAAAAAAAAAAAAAAAACTTCACACAACTAGCGTGTCCACAATAAAACTCACATTTAATGAATGCCTCAAAAATTTTAAATCAACCAAATTTTTTATTATTGAATTAAATATTAATTAAAAAAATAACTGAAACAAGAATTTAAAATTTAGTTCATCACATCCTACCATTCTTACAAAAATTTAACAATAAAATTTAGAAAATACCTGAATCATTGAATAATTTTAGATTTTTATTTCTTATCTCTGGCTCTCGTTCCTAAGTTAACTTCTTAATATCATGGTGCTTCCATGACACTCTAATTAATGGAATAGTTTACTCGGGACGTGTTAGATTGGTATCAAAGCCAATTATGTTTGGCAATCATAAATTAAAAACTTACAAACTTAGATATAAAATAAAATGGATAAATTACATATACCTCCCTTAAAAATTAAGCTAGTTACACATACACCATATCAATATTTAAAATTTACACATACCTATTTTATTTTCAAATGTTATTAACCCTAACCTTCTTTTGTTACTATAGCTGTGCTGACAATTATGCTCCTGGTATTGGATCTCCTCTATTATCATCTCTTTCAAAATATAAAACCCATCTTTTTCTATAGCCTCCCATAACCTAACACCACTAGAGTGAGGGCACAAAGACGAGGCAACATTGGGCTTGGACTGGCTATTGCCAAATTACACCATGGAAGTGGCGGTAGTGGCGTGGGCGGATTCGAGGGTAGCAGTTTGCAAAGCTGCAATCATGGAAGATAGCAAGTCGTGGCGGCAAAGGGAGACTGGCTGGAGTTGCAATGGGGTTTGTGGAGGCGAGATGGCCGCAATTGGCCTAAACAGCTCTGAACAAAATAAAATACAGTTATTTCTGTAATTTTTCTTTCGATTGTTTTTTTCATGTAATTGGTGGTTTCATTCAATTTTGTTTTAGGATTTCTAAACCTTTTTTGTCAAAATTGATTTTTCAAAATTTTGGAAACTTTGTAAAATCGTGTCTAAAAAATTTTTTTTTTCTCTTAAATTTTTCAATACATTACATCTATGAATCCCATTTCATGAATTTGGTGATTATATTTGGAAATTTCATTAAGTTTCCCTTCTAAAATACATAATAGATTGGTGTAGATTTTCTGTAACTTTCTTTTTTGGTAAATTAAATTTATTATTTTTAATTTCATAATTTTCAAATTTCTCCAAAGTCTATAATCTCCTTCATTACAAAATTTCCAAACCCACTATTCAGCAATAAAAAAATACCGTCGGATCTGCTCACTATGTCAACTGAAGAAGTGGAATTCAAGTCTGCAGAGTATAAGAAGTTAGAGGAAATAACCGGAGAGAGGGTCCCTGACCAAAAACTCTCCGATAGTAAAGTTAGAAATGGCTTAAGAGAATTGTAAAGTAAAGAGTAATAAAAATAATTGACAATAGTGAGTGAACCTAGATTTTGAGCCAAGTCCTGTATTTATAGTAAGGTATATAGTATAAATAAATTAATATGTAAATAATTGAATTGTCATGATTTTGTATCTTATACGTATATACTAAAGTACATTGTGGTTTACTTTTCCTTAATTGCCTTTCATTCCACATTTAATACTTCCCACTCAACATTAAATGCTCATAAGAGGATTGAGTATTAGAATAGACAGAATACAACTTTGAGGAATGTTCAAATGTCACATCTATCTGCTACTTGTAAAAAGATGAACTAACTGAGCTAACTATGTAGTAATAAATTCAGTTCATTTATTACCATTTTGTATTCATGATTAGAATTATACCAACATAACTTTGCTAGGTGGTGGGACCCAACTGTAGTGACTTACTGATTACTAAACTAACGCCATGCACATTTCTATTGTGCTCGGGGTGGTGCCATGTATCCCGTCCTATTGTGCTCGGGAAGACGTCACGTGTCTCTGGTTATTTTTGTACCAACATTATACCCCTACTCTAGTTAGGATAATTTATTAGTTGAGCAGAGTATGAAGCGTCTTAGATAATACCTATCTTGTTTAGACAGAATCTCTTCATATCCTTGAGTATAGTTTCACTTTCGATGTGCTTCCCTTTGATTGGTCACTTTTTTGGCTCATTTATAATGCGTGAGAACTTCTTCAGCTTCCAGTGCATAAAATACCAAATGTCATCATCAAAACCCTAAAAAGTAACTTGCTAATCATCGCATTCATAACAATTCAAATGGCATATTTAATGAAAATTTTGCCACCAGTCACTTCGCTTCTGTTTTATTCAAAATACTTATATATGCATATATATTTTGAGCATACGCCATAGCTATCCTTTTTTGCATTTCTCAAGCCATTTCAAGTATTTCCACAACTTTTAAGCTCTATTTCCCTTTCGATTTCACTTTCAATCCGAAGCTTTCTTTTGGTGGGTTCCTAAGATTCTTTCTTTATTTTTTTTCCTTCTATTCTATTTGGGATTAGGAATTGGTAGATTAGCCGAAGAACTAAAAACTAATGAAGGGGTTACTGCTTCTAAGTGGAGACATAACATCCCTGATAGTGTGCACATTAGACCCGCTGAAGAAAGAGAGTGAGAATTAGGGATATTCCATATTGTTGCCATCACAGAGGGTGGTTTGAGGTTCCCAGTCTCCCCTTTCCTCTGTAAGATGTTTTACAGGGTGAACCTTTCCCCTAGGTTCATTTCCCACAACTTGTATAGGATAGTGAATGGGGTAGATGAAGTTAATCATTGATATGGGTTTCACATATCTGAGTGGGATTTACTTTACTGATATGACATTCAAAAGATCAAGAGATACGGAAATAAATGGTATTTGAAATCCTATTCTGATAAAAGCCCTAGTTCATATGCTCCCAGATAACATCAAAGGGTTAGAGGATGATGTCTGCATTGTCATAGGGCAATGGATGCACAGCCCTGACAAGGACTCTTTGCCTCAAATCACTGTAGTAGCACAGTCCCAGGTCAGGTAGCTCTAATATTTTCATTTTCTATCTGTAATTAACTTGTTAATTGATTTTTTACTGATTATTTGTTATTTCTATGTGTCGATGACCAAACCAAAAAGGTATGGGCAAAAGGAAACCTCACCGACCTCCCCCACATAATGAACAAACTGAAGTTTTTAGGTGGACCAAATAATTTTTTGTTTGCAAGGTCAGCACCCATCTTCTTCAACTTTCAACCTAGCTACCGATCATTCTTTGCTCCTCCCCAAGGATTCGCAATCGGATCCATCTTTGAAACGCTTTGATAGTGTCCGCTTGGAATCCTAAGAGGAAGCTCGAGTTCTATTAGACCCACCACCCTGCCCAGTGGCCAGCTCCAAGCATTGCCTTTCCAATTGGAGAGCCAATTCCTGTTGACCAACCTATATTGGAGGCAATCCCAATCGTTGAGCCATACATTTGAGAAATGCTTGAGGCAGAAGGGGAAGAGGAAGTGACCCTCACATCCTGTTGATATCCCCAAGCAAGAAATGGCTCCTAAGAGAGATATTAAGAAGGCCACCGAAAAGATGATGAAGAAAAAGAAAACTGAAATAGCTAAGAAAAAGCTGTAGCTACAGAGGCAACAAAAGCCAAGCAAAGGCAGAAGATTAAAGAAGAACAGATGGAGTTAAACAGGAAAGCTTCCGGAGTCAAAATAAAGGAGCCCATCGAAGCTTTAAAAAAGGCTCCCAAGCAGAAGAGAAGGATCCTAAAGCAAAAAAGAAACAAAAAGTCAGTGATTCAATTGACCTAATCATCTTGGAGGATCTACATTCTACTGACGTGCCACCAACCTCTTCTCAAGGAGCTAAAAATGCTCCTCGACCATCACCTCCTCCTTCTCAGCAGCCAAGTACTTCTGTAACCAAGGAAGAAAGGCATAATTCGGTTCCTCTCCAAGCTATTCCTCTGATGAACCCGATTTATTGTTCTTTTTCCTTCATTCCCTAAATAACGGTTCCAGCTTATGGGACTCCAAGTGGCTGACCTTTTACAATTTAGGATTCCACATTCATTTACCCGTATGAATTTATTAAAGGAGTAGCCCCCACACAATCAACAGAAGATCTAAAGAAGCCGACCAAAGGATTTGCACCAAAATCTACTCAAGAGTGTGATAACAATAGGCTCTAGTGACTTTTAATAAATTTCATTCGTCTATATCTTATAATTTCCAATCTTTCTAACTTCACTTGACTTGTTTTTTTTCAGTCTTCCATGTACTCTCTTGAATTAATTTTCGGGAGCCAAACTATGCACAAAAAGATTGACGATGATGAAAGTTTGATATGAGGATTTAGAAGTAGGATTCCTGAACTCAAGAAAAACCAAAAGCAAATAAAGCTGGAACTTGAAGTTACTAGATTCGAGGTCACGGTTGTTGAGGAAAACACAGAGGCTAGTGAGAAAAAATTTAATATTGTAAATAAACTTCTGGCCTCCAAGGATGAAGAATTGCTAGAGAAAGGCCGATTACTAGTAAAGACTAGGGCTAAGTTGTCTCTTGTCAAGGCCGAACGGGAGAGGGTTTTGACAGAGTTGACCAAAGTTTAACTAGAACATCTCAGTCAGAAGGAAGTGAACATACAACTGAGGTCAAGCTCAAGGGTAAGGATATCGCCCTTCAGTAAAAAGAACAAGAGTTTAAAATAGTTGAAGAAAAAGCTGCCCAAGAAATTAAGGCAAGTTTCCAAGATTTTGTTCAATTGATGATAGATGCGCGTAATGAGTACTTCCTGGATGACTGGGAAATAGCTATGAAGAAGATATTTGTTGAGCTGACCTCAAAAGTTTATAAAGATGTTCCATGACCTTATCCTGTTGAGAAAATTCCCAAGTTAAACTTTGATCGGTCTCCTCTTTCTCCAACTCCAACACTTACTACCTTGGGAGATAATGAACTACAAGAAGGCAATGTAAAGGTCCAAAGTGACCCCAAGATTGCCAAAGGTCAATAGGCCTCCACTTCAGAACCAAAGCAACGTCCCAAGGACTGAGAATTATCTTTTTTTTTTTTTATTTTGCAAACTTTCATGCTGTTCAACATTTGAAATATCAATGAAGTACTTTTTGTTTTTGGTTGATATTTTTGTATTGTCACATAGCATGTATTTCTGTAAAAATGCATTTACCTTTAAGTTTGTAAAGCCAAAATATCAACCCTGTTAAGTAAGTGATGAACACTTAAACTCAATATGCTTTCTAAGTCAGTGCCGAGCACACCAAACTCGTAATATGTTGTATCATAAACAACAAAACTCATAAAATGATAATTATGAAGCGTGCATGCAATGCTCACATATATGAGATTAATGTGGCAATTTAGTCAAGCAAATGAACTTAAATCATCATAAGTTGAAGTGGAGTAACTTTTAATATGCTGCTGACCTTATTTTATGTGGTTCGGAGTCTTTTTGTGTAAATGAATTTTAATTATTATTGCATTTCTGCTATGTTGCCTTGCGTGGTGTGTCAGGACATCAATTTTTCCCTTTACCTGACATTCTTAAAGATAACTATAGCCTAAATAAAAGAACTTAACTTGTACTTAAGTCAAATCCATATTCCTGAATTATGCATTAGAAGAAACCAGTGAGTCTGTCCTTTTTTTAATCAACCTCTGGGATAATCCAGTGGGACTAGTCTTTATTCGAGTCAACCACTGGGATGAACTCGTGGGACTAGTCTTTTTTGAGTCAACCGCTACGATGAACCGGTGAGACTATTCTTTTTTGATTGTCACATTTGGGAGCCCTAGATGGATGTTGCTTAAATTTTGTGCACGTCTCTGAAGCTACTCCTTTATCATTCCAAGAATGAAGCTCATTCTCATTCCCCCAGTAAATAGAAATGTCTAAAATAATTAGACATAAAATAATTTCAAGTGGATTGCATTCCAAGGTCTCTTCACTGGCTTCCTCTTTATGTCCGCCAGGCGATAAGTTCCATTGCCGAGTACTTCAGTAACCTAAAATAGACCTTTCCAGTTAGCGCTGAGCTTGCCTTATGTTGGATCTTTTCTTGCCTTTATTAACTTCCCAAGGATAAAATTACCAATTTTGAATTCTCATGGCATCATAGTCCTGTTGAACTTCCTCTTCATCTCTTATTGATAGGATGTCAGCTTTATTACGGCTAATTTTCTCTTCCTCTCAAAAAAATCTAGGCTGACACCTATTGCCTTGTCATTTTCTCTTTGATCAAAGGCTGTTGTGTGAATGTTGGGCATATCGACCTCCAGTAGGATAACTGCTTCCATCCTTTAAGCAAGAGAAAATGGAATCTTGCTGGTGGATCTCCTTGGAGTGGTTTTATACGTCCACAACACCGTTGGAAGCCCATTAACCCATTTGCCGTTAGCTACCTCTAGATTGTTCTTGATACCATTGAGAATAACTTTATTGGAAGTTTTAGCCCCCCCATTGCTCTGTGGGTGGGCAGATGACGAGTAGAGATTCCTGATCTCACGCCTAGAATAATATTCCCTAAATGGAAAGCCATATCTCATAATGATGTTCTTCATACAAAAAAAAAAAAAGAGGGTACGTGCATCTTTAGTATGAGCCAAAGGCTCTACCTCTACCTATTTAGTAAAATAATCCGTGCCTACCACTTACCACTTTCTGTTTTCAGTAACAGTAGGTTGTAGCCCTACTATGCAAGACCCCATTGAGCAAACGGCTACAGATTCGTGTGAGGACTATGCTCTCGAGTAGGTTGATAAAGAATTGGAGCAAACTTCTAGAATTTTTTGCATTTATGAACATAATCTTGATCATCTCTTCCCATCCTTAGCCACCAATAGCCTTGGGTAATTGCCCTATAAGCCAATAATCTACCCCCTGTATTTGCCCCACAAATACTTTCATGTATTTCATAAAAAAAATTCTATATCTTTTTAGGATGAACACAAAGAAGATAGTGGCCTGTAAAAGACTTTTTATACAGCTTTTGGTCGAGAGACAGTTAGAACCTTGTAGCTTTAACCCATAGCTTTCTTGCTTGTATCTTGTCTTGGGGGATTCTATCCTTTAAGTAAGAGACAATTGGATCCATCCACGAAGGACCCAAGTCAATGCAGGCCACTACTTCTCCTTTTATCACACTTGGCTTATTCAACACTTCAAAGAAAATAATGTTAGTTAGCCTGGTCTTCAGGGCTGTAGTTAGTGTTGCTAAAGCATCGGTTGAGCATAGTGATCTCTTTCAATTAGCTTAATTCTGGTGACGTTGAAGCCTTTTAATTTCTTTTTTGATAGATCCAAATACTCTGCTATCTTTTTATTTCTTGCCGCATACTCTCCTTTCAATTGGTTTACCACCAACTGGAAATCGGTCTTGATCAATACATTTTGAACAAACAAACACCGAGCAATATCAAGTCTAGCTAAAAGTCTCATACTCAACCTCATTGTTAGTTGCTTCGAAACCCAGCTTGATAGCATGTTCAATGGTTACTTCTTTAGGAGTTGTCGAAACTACACTAACCCTAACACCCCTCTTGAACGAGGACCTATCCACTTTAATTTTCCATGACAGTGGAACTACTTTAGTTTCTGAATTTATCTCCAGTTGCCACACCTTATGTATCTGCTCGAGGACTGGGGGAGAACTCTGCTACAAAATTTGTTTAGACTTGTGCCTTTATTCCTGCCCATTTTGCCATTCTTCCTGTTATATTTGCCTTATTCAGAAGTTGGTCAATTGGTTGATCAGTGACCACTTGAATAGTATAAGTGTGAAAATAATGTGTCAACTTTCTATATACCACTACCAATGCCAAGGTAAATTTCTCCAAGGGAAGATATCTCGTCTCTGTCCTCTGCAAAGTTTTACTTGCATAGTAAATAGGTTGTTGCCTTCCATCTTCCTCCTTTAGTAGAACAACACTCACTGCTTGATCTAACACTACTAAATAGAGTTACAGAACATCCTCTAATCAGGGAGTTGCCAACATGGGAGTAGTTGTCAGGTACTCCTTCAATTTTTCTAGTGCTCAATTAGCCTCCACATCATAGACCATCTTATTTGTCTCCTTTAATAACTTGGAAAACGGTTGGCACTTATCTCATGCTCGGTTGATGAATTTGTTAAGTGCTGCAACCATTCCTGTAAGTTTTTAAACTTCTTTCTTTGTACGAGGTGGGACCATTGCCTGAATAGCTCAGATTAGGTTGGGATTTACTTTGATTTTTCATCTGGTAACCAAGTGGCCTAAAAACTTTTCTGAATTGACTCGAAAGGCATACTTGGTAGCATTGAGCTTCAACCCATATTAGTCTAGAGTGGAGAACACATGCTGCAAATGTTGAATATGGGTCTCAAGCTCTTTGCTTTTAACTATCATATCATCAATGTAGGTCTTCATTATCTTGCCAAGGTCCTCTTTGAACATCTTTGCCACCAATTGTTCGTAAGTGGCTCTAGCATTCTTTAGCCCAATTGGTGGCAAGGATGTCCTCTTTAGATGCATACGAAGTCTTCTTTTTATTAGGCTTATGCATCAGAATCTGATGATACTCTTTGTATGCATCTAAAGAGGACATCCTTGAGCTCCTAGCTATTGAATCTACTAATTGATCAATCTTCAGTAGTGGGAATAAATCTTTAGGATATGTTTTGTTTAAATTCATGTAATCAACACAGGCTCTTTATTTCCCATTTTTCTTCTTAACAACCACTATATTTGCCAGCTACGATGGGTACAAAACTTCTCTGATAGTTTTAGCATCAAGCAATCTACTGACCTCATCAATGACGACCTCATCAATGACAGTCTCAGTATACTGCAGACTAGATCTTCTTACCTTTTGAATTACAGGTTTTACTCCTAGATTAACATTTATCTTATAACTCATAACTTTAGGAGAAATGCCTGGCATCTCTTGAGGGGTTCAGGTAAATGTACCAATACTTTTCAACAGCATCTCTATCAGCTCCAGCTTCTCCTCGGCTCCTAAATTGGACCCAATTAGAAAGAACTTATCATCCTCAGTTGGACCAATTTAGACTTTCTCCAAACTTTCAATAGCTTTCTTCTTTGGATCACTTTTAATATCATCAATCTTTAGGTATCCTTAGGCATCTCTGTAAGTTGTACCTGCTTAGGTAGGGGTTTGGACTTCAAAGCAAAAAAAAAGCACCTCTTAGATGCATCTTGATCCTTCTTGATCTCTATCACCTCGTTACCATATGGAAACTTAAGAACTTGGTGATAAGTTGAGGGGATCGCCTTTAACATATGGATCCAAGACCTTCTTACTATTGCATTGTAGGAAGACGGTGCATCTATCACTATAAGTAAAACTTCAAACTCAATTGGTCTAGCCCCGAACAGGAATAATTACTCTCCCTAGTAGCCAGACTTGAAAAAAATTAAAACCAATGAGTGGACACTCAACCGGTTCCAAGTCCTCTTCTGTAAGCCCCAATTTTTTTAAAAGACTTAAGAACATGATTTCTGTGGAACTTTTAGCATCAACCAAAATCCTCTTCATGTCCATTTGAAACATCTTTAATGTTATGACCAGCGCATCATTGTGTGGTTGCTACACCCCGTTGCTTTTATCATTAGACAATGATATTCCCCGGGTAGCCTCACTTCTTAGGCATTTGCTTGGGGATCCCATTACCTTTAACAACTTGCCTGCCTTTCTAGCATGTTGCTCCTCTACTTAGGGACATGCGACAATATATTGGGACGATGCTCCATGTGAATAACATGAATAATGGCTGATCTCTACACATCCCTTCTCAGCTTGGCCCTCGATGGGGGTTATGCTCCCTGTACGTCATCTTCTTCCTCCTCCACTGGTTCATCTCTTATTCTCCTTTGATCTCTTCTCTAATCTTCCCTTGGAGCTCAAGGTTGATCAACTATTGCTCTCATTTTTCTCATTAATATACTCCTTCAGGTGTTCTTCTTTCACTAGGCTTTCTAGGAGATACCGTAAAGAATGACATGCCCCTATACGGTGCCCCTGTCTTGATGGTATGAATAGTAATCTCTATAGTTCTTCTTTTCTGAAAGTCTGGTAGTTTTCTCGGCCATCTAAAATATAACCTATCCTTGATCAGAGGGAAGATTCTAAAGATTAGCTCCTTGAACACTGTGTTGATGGCTTCAAAGATAGACTTTTTGTCGTCGATGTACTCTATCTTCCTTTCTTTTTGTTTTCCTTCCTTTGACCTGCATGGCCTTGTCGCTTTTTGGTCGGTAAGCTTTATCTCGTCCTCTATCTTAGCGTACTTCTGAATTGTGCCAACACAACTCATGGTTATACTAAAGTACATGGCGATTTACTTTTCTTGAAGTGCCTTTCATTCCACATTTAATACTTCCCACTCAGCACTAAATATGCGTGGGAGGAATGTGCATCAAAATAGATAAGAATACAACCTTGAGAAATGTCCAAATATCACATTTGTCTACCAATTGTAAAGAGATGAATTAACTGAACTAACTATGCAGTAATAAATTTTGTTTATTTATTATTATTTTATATTTATGGTTAGAATCATATTAGCATAATTTTGCTAGGTGGTGGGACCCAACTATAGTATTTTACTGATTACTAAACCAACGCCGATCATATTTCTATTGTGCTCGAGGTAGTGTCACGTGTTCCATCCTACTATGCTCGAAAAGATGCCATATGTCCCTAGTTATTTTTGCACCAACACCCACCATACTTGACTTTTCAAAAGTCTATGATCTTTTTCGCTTTTCTACCATTAATGACAATTTCACCTTATGACTTGTACTTATTAATCATTTTGCAGAGTCATGATTAATAATACTGATTGTGCCAACACAACTTATGTTATCGTAAGCTTCTCAGAAATTTCACAAAAAAATACTCTCATTTATTTATCTGTTTGATTTAATTACTACGAGCTCGAAATAAAAAAACTACTATTAGAGAGAACTCAAAAACTCAACGCAACCAAAGGGCAAGCACTAGCCAATGAAGCTAATCCTAAGTCCAATAAATAGTGTATTTAATGTCTTTATATCATCCTTGGATGGATTTAAATATAATTAAATCTTTACTAGTCTATCCACTTAATTTGTAAGTAGAATTTATTAGTAGATGAGGTTGAGTGTTTTTTTTTTTTTTTGTTCCCCTATATGGGTGTTTCCCTTTATGGAGTTGTATTGAGCATATTGTAATATTAATTTTTTTTTTGTAATAAAATTAAACTTACCTACCAAAAAAAAATTATGACTTGAATTTCTCTCATTAAATCACATTTATTTATCTGTTAGATTAAATTGATTATTTTTATTTTTTTCATGCATATTTATGAGGTTTTATACATTAGTTTATTTTTATTTGTTGAATATAATTTACAATATCAATGGTACTTTTTTCAAAGCTCACGTTTGACTCAAAAAATAAAAAATAAAAAAGGAAAGAAAGTCTAAATTTAGTTTTCAGAAAAAAAAAATCCTTAACTTGATTTTTTTTTTTTAAGAACCATTTTGCGGTTGATATGTCAAAGCCATTGTCAACTTTGGTTGAAGCTTGGCTAGCACATGAAGAAAAATTATCGCCATCTAACCGTTGGGTTGCCATGTGCATCAAATGGGTGTCGGTCCACCAAGAGGAGCACCCAATAGATTCTCAAACGTAAGATGTAATCTATAATTTTTTTTAAAAAATCTTAGAATAAGGTTATCTAACACTATTATATCACAAAAAATTATAATTATGAGATATTTCATTATATATTATGGATGAATTTAATTTGAAATGACGAAAAACTTAATTCTTCCTATATTTACATAAAAATTTAACTATTTATTTAATACTCATTTTAAATTTAAGTCACAAAACATTTAAAAATTAATATTTTAGGTTAAATCTGTCAAGTCCATCCTATTTCTTTTTAAAGTTAAGGATTGAGTTTCTTCTTGGGGGGATCGAATATCTTGACTCGAGATTAGTCCAAAATATTTAAAAATATTATTTTATTTTCATTTAAATAAAAATTAAGTTTTATAATTTTATAAATTATTTTTAATTATAATAATATTAGAAATTATAATAATATTAGAAGTTATTATTATTAATTGTAATAAGAGTAGTAATAAAAATATAATTATTAGCCATAGTAATATTAATAATAATACTTATAATAATAATAACAACAACATTATTACTTGGTTATAACAATAATAGTAATAATAATATAATAATAGTAATAATAATAATGTTAAATAATGATAATAATAATAATAATAATAATAATAATAATAATAATAAATTATTATTAACTAGATTAAATTAAAAATAAGAGTAATAATATTATGTTACAATATTAGTAATAATATTATAATTAGGTGATTAATAATAGTTAATTCATAATATTTAATTAGTTAAATTAATAATTAATAGACAAACCCCTAATCTTACTCAAGCCCAATGCAATGTCTTACTTGGACCCAATTTAATTTAAAATTAATAACATAAAAAAATTAGGTCAAATAAAGATATTATAAAATTGTAATTAGTTAATTGAAAATATTAAATTAATAATACTAAATTATTTAAATAAGTAACTAATACACAAACTTCTAATATTACTTGAACCCAATCCAATCCAAAATTAATAATATCAGAAAATTAGGTAAAATAATAATATTATAAAATTGTAATTGGTTAATTAGTAATATTAAATTAAAAATATTAAATTAATAATATTAAATTAATTAAATTAATAATATTAAACTAATTAAATTAATAAGTAACACACAAGCTCCTAATATGATTGGACCTAACCCAATATCCTATTTGGCCCAATCCAATCCAATATTAATAGTATAAAGAAATTAGGTAAAATAATAATATTATAATTAGGTAATTAATAATATTAAATTCATAATATTAAGGTAACAATATTTAATTAGTTAAATTAATAAGTAATACAATCCCCTAATATGATTGGACGAAACCCAATATTCTACTTGGATCCAGTCCAATCTAATATTTATAGGAAAAGGAAATTAGGTACAATAATAATATTATAATTAATTAAATAATTAATCAAAAATATTCAATTAATAATATTAAATTAGTTAAATTAGTAACTAATGCACAAATCTCTAATCTTACTCTCAATCTAATCTAATATTAATAATATAAAAAATTAGGTAAAATAATAATATTATAGTATTATAATTAGGTGATTAATAATAGTTAATTTATAATATTAAATTAGTTAAATTAATAACTAATATACCAACCTCTAATATTATTTGGACCCAATTCAATATTTTACTTGGGTCCAGTCCAATCGAATATAAATAATATAAGAAAATTAGGTAAAATAATAGTATTAGAAAATTGTAATTAGTTAATTGAAAATATTAAATTATTAATATTAAAGTAGTTAAATTAGTAACTAATACGCAAATCCCTAATTTTATTTGGGTCCAATCCATTACCTTAATTGGGCCCAGTCTGATTGAATATTAATAATCTAAGAAAATTAGGTAAAACAATAATATTATAAAATTGTAGTTAGTTAATTGAAAATATTAAATTAATAATATTAAATTAGTTAAATTAGTAACTAATACACAAACCCCTAATCTTACTTAGGCCCAATCTAATATCTTAGTTAGGCCCAATCCAATATTTTACTTAGACTACTGGGGCCTAGTTCAATTTAATATTAATATATCTGTTATTAGGTTTAATTTAGTATTGTGTTGTTAATTAGACAGTTGATATATAAATCAATGACAGAAATCAAACTTAGAAACAAATTAGAACTGCTTTATTTTATTCATTTCCATACATTAGTGAAACTTAGACCCATTCGAGAATCTTGTACGCCACTTGTTTGATGATCGTTAGGCGACTAATTTGGTCTTCGACTAAATTCGTCGTACTTATGATGAACACGCGGGGATTGATGTACATGGCTCTTGAATTGTCCAGTTTCGAACAGTTGGGAATACAACTATTCATATTATCTTCAACAATTCATGTAAAGTCTAATGTTAGATGGAGTTTCGGTTGACGTCCTGTTATTCTCTTGGTGCATACACAGAATACGACTGATGTCGTTTCTACGTTGTGTACTTGGAGAACCACTTGGACATGCTGTTGAAATTTTCCTCTAACTAGGGGACGAAGGCATTGAGTTGCTAAGTGAAATTTGGATCGGACATTCTTGAACGGGATCTGACCACCCACACTGTAGTGAGAAGGTGAAGTTTAAGACCAGGTGACTTACATAATGCACAATCATTTAGGCTAATTGTGCCTCTTCATCTCGGGACTTCACAGAAATAGTTAGCAAGATGGACAAAAGTTGGACTGGTTTGCCAAATGAGATGTCTACAAAATATATGGAAGGGATTAACCAATTCATCGCATTCACCAATGGGTTTCACAGCGAGTACATCAATTGTCCTTGTAGAAAATGCACGAATCGGTATTACTACACGTAGGAGCTAGTTAGGGAGTATTTGAATCGTTATAGGTTTTTGAAGCAGTATAAATATTGGACTATTCACGGGAAGAGTATGCCTCCTATCGTCGGGAGAAAATAGTTGAGGTGGAGGCCAAGGTTACGGAGGAGGCCGATCTGATACTCACGATACTAGCTGATATCGTGTGTGGATTGACACCGGAAAACATAGGCTGTGACACTAATTTGACGAGTAGAAGTAATATTTACTCGGATGTGGACAATGAAGCCTTAAGATATTTTGAAATACTAAGCGATGCATAGACAGAATTGTTTCGTAGATGTAAGGATTTCAGTAAATTATCATTTATTGTCGAGCTATTACATTTGATGGCGTTGAATCAGTGGTAGAATACGCCTTCCGATATGCTAATGCAATTGTTACACAAAGTTCGACCATCGGGAGTAAAGCTTACTGATTCGTACTACTAGACTCGCAAGCTAACTGAAAATCCGGGATTCACATAAGAGACCTGGATGCATGTCCAAATAGTTATATGTTGTTTCGGAATGAGAATGTCCACCTTGATACATGCATAGTGTGTCAAAGTTCGAGGTGGAAAGATGTCGGGGGTGGCTAGAATCGTTAGAACAGTTCGAATCTTTTAAACCGTGGTAAGCTTGTGACTGCAAGGCAAGTGCGCTATTTTCTACTTAAGTCAAGATTGAAGAGACTTTTGCTATAGCAAGTGCTAAGCTAGTCAGTTACTGGTCAAGTGAGGAAGCACGCGTGAATAGATTGTGATTTTAATTTCTTTTTCCTTTAAGTTTTTAAGTTATAAAATTTAACTTATAAAAACTAATTGACAAACTATGAAAATAAGAGGTGGTCAAGAAGAACTCGCGGAACTAAAGGATGTAGGGCCCCGGCCATAAGAAGGGGATTCGACACTTTGTGCAAGTTCGCCATAAGGTAAAACATTAGTTTACCACTTAAAAATTTTGTTTATTTTTTTATATTATACGATAATAAACTGTTAACATATAATTTGTCATTCAACAGTTGGAAGAGTGGGGGTTAGAGGGTTGATCGGATGGCTATTTGGTTAAAGACCCGCAATGAAAATTTGCCCAAGGTTCAAGCCATATGAGTAATTAAGGCTTTATTTTGACCAATGAGTATATTCAATTTTCTTTTACATAATTTAATTACTTATCTTTCTTATCCATCTTATCTTGTTTCTCTTAGGCTTAGTTTCAGGCACGCCTAGCTAAGTTGCTAATGGATAAAATAGAGCCCAAGCGAGGAGTGATGAGATGTTCCTCCTTATCATTAGACGTGACGACCATGAGTACATGCTCACGCGGGGTACAGGCATTTCACGCTGGTTCATCGCACAAGCGGAGGCATTTGCAACTAGCTCTTCCCAGGCTAGACGTTGTAACGAGGACTTACTCCAAACTCTCTGTGTGAAGATGGACGTATGAGGGGTATTGTTTTGGGCCGAGATGATGGCTGAGATAGGGAGGCGCTTATCTTAGAGTCAAGCCATTCTCCCTCTCTTCAGGTTAAAAATATTAATTTTCATATTTGTAACTAATTAAAATTTTCTAAATTTATTTATGTTTTGTTGTCACATTCTCATTCGCTTATTGTTTCATTGTAGCACCCGAACGATGGTGGTTGGCTCTCCTAGACTGGATTGAGGTGATTTTCATCTAACCAACATATTTTGTGTTTTCGTATTTTGTTTATTAATTGTTTGTTTTTTTCCCCTTTTATGCACATTTGTATATAACAAATTTTATAATTAAATTTTGCACTGCTCTTGTATATATAAATGAACATTTTTGTTCTATTTTATTTCAAAAAATTTCTATTACGTGTGCATGTAATAAAGGTGCAATTTAAATTATAGCAAAAAATAAATTTAAAAATAAATAATAAATGAATTTAAATAAATTAATAAAAAGAAATTAAAATAATTAAAAATAATAATAATTTTTTAAAAAGAATAAAAAAAAGCTTATTGCAACTGCCATCTGCGGTTGCTAATAAAAAATAATATTAAATAACAAAATAAAAAATTAATAATTAATAAAAAATAAAAAATTTAATTATCTTTTGCATAGCGGCCACTATTGTGAACCAAATGGTTGCTAATGGCTTCTTGCCACTTGGTGGGTTCTAGCACCATTTCGCAGGAAGTTATTAGCGACCACTACCTGCAACGGCGATTGCTAAAAGCCTAATTTCTAGTAGTGAGCTTTGAGCAAAATAAAATACTACCATTTCATTAAATTTTCTTTCGATTTTTTTTTTATGTAATTGGTGGTTTCACCCGATTTTATTTTAGGGTTTCTAAATTTTTTTTTTGTTGAAATTAATTTTTCAAAATTTTAGAAACTTTCCAAAATTATGTCCAAATGATTTTTGTCTCCGAAATTTTTCGATACATTACATATATGAGTCCCATTTTCATGAATTTTGGTGATTATATTTGAAAACTTCATTAAGTGTCCCTTCCAGAGTACAGAATGGATTGGTGTAGATTTTCTGTAACTTTCTTTTTGGGTAAATTAAATTTATTACTTTTAATTTCGTTATTTTCAAATTTCCCCAGAGTCTTCTTCGTTACAGAATTTCGAACCCCACCATACTTGACTTTTCCAAAGATACCATGATTTGTTTCTATTTTCTACCATCAATGGCCATTTCCCCTTGTACCACTGAAATTTGCTTTCGGTGAAAGGTCTATCGACTTGTAATTGTCAATCATTCTGCAGAGCCATGAGATAATACCGATTGTGCCAACAGAACTCATGTTATCGTAAGCTACTCAAACTCTACAAAAAAAAAAAAAAAAAAAATACTCTCTCATTTATTCATCTGTTTGATTTAATTACTGCGATTTATTTATCATTATTACTTCTGATTGCTTATTAAATTACATCTATTTACCTATATAATTTATTTATTGTCATTTAATTATCTTTATTGCTTACATTTTTCTCATTAAATCACATTTATTTACCTGTTTGATTAATTACCGTGATTTAGTTATCATTTTTGCTTGTGGTTGTTTATTAATTTCTCCACATAAATTGATTATTTTTATTTTTTCATGCATATTGGTGAGGTTTTATATATTAATTTATTTTTATTTGTTGAATATAATTGTAGTTTTTTCAAAGCTCACGTTTGACTCCCAAAAAAAAAGGGTCTCAATTTAGTTTTTAGGGAAAAAAAATCCTTAACTTGATTTTTTTCTTTTTTTTTTTTTCAAAACTATTTTGCAGTTGATATGTCAAAGCCATTGTCAATTTTGGTTGAAGCTTGGCTGGCACATGAAGAAAAATTATCTCCATCTTACCGTTGGTTGCCATGTGTATCAAATGGGTGTGGGTCCATCAAGAGGAGCACAGATTTTTAAACGTAAGATGTAATATATAATTTTTTTTTAAATCTTAGAATAAGGTTATCCAACACTATTATATCACAAAAATTATAATTATGAGATATTTCATTATATATTATGGATGAATTTAATTTGAAATGATGAGAAATTTAGATGACATTTGGTTTATTTTTTTATTTTTTATTTTTTGTTTTCAATTTATGTTTTAAAAATTTCAAAATAAAGAAACAAAAAATACTCTATTTTTATTATTTTGAAATTTTTCTTATTTTGAAGTGAAAATGCTCAAAATAAAATTTTATCATTTTTCATTTTATGTGTAATACTATTTTCTGTTTTCTAAAACAAATTTTAAAAACATAAGTGACCAAATGTATTTTGAACTTTTTCTTTATTTTTAAAAAGTTTAAAATAGAAAAAAGTTTAAAACAGAAAATAAAAAATAAAAACAGAAAACAAAAATTGAAAAACAAACTAAATAAACCCTTAAATCTTTATATATTTTTCATAAAAATTTAACTCATTTTAAATTTAAGTCACAAAACGTTCAAAGATTAATATTTTAGGTTGAATTTGTCAAGTCCATCTTATCCCTTTTTAAAGTTTAGGATTGAATATTTTCTTTTGAGGGAGGGATTGAATATCTTAGCTCGAGGCTTGCCCGGAATATTTTATCTAGAAATATAATTTAAATTTAACAAAAAAACAAATCTATACGAATGAACTTAAAAATTAATTTAAGTATGACAGACGACAAAATTATTTATGAAAAAAATTTATTTTAATCATTAAATTACTTAGTTTTATTATTTTATAAATTATTTTTTATCTTAAAATATAATTTAATTTAAAAAATAGATAAATTACATAAATAAACTTGAAAATTAAATTAATAGACAACAAAATTATTTTAACCACACATGATGGCAAAATGAACATAACCAATTTTAGGACCCAATTCATGAACCGTTGTCGTCTTCAATGAACAGGGCCAACTTTAGAACCCAATTCGTTCGTCCATCAATGTCGTCTTCTTTCTTCCTCTTCGGTGTGTTCCTCTTTCTTAGTACATAAACACACGTATGAATAACCACCACGCAACTGAGACGCAGACAGACAGATGAGCGGCCAGATGGATCAATTACCGGTGGAACTGCACATCGATATTCTGTCGAGGCTACCCATCAAGTATTTGGTGCGATGCAGGTGCGTCTGCAAATCGTGGCTCCGTTTGACTCGCGACCCTCGATTTACCCACACCCACCTCGTTCGATCGTCTCTAAGCGGTCCCAGTCTGATTCTCAACGGCACCGGCGACTCCAACGGCGGCAGCATCTACCTCGCCGCTGAACATGACCAAACGCACGACTACACTTGCACCAGCGTCCATTTCTCGGCGCCGCCCGATTTCAAAGAGTTTCGATTAGTTGGATCTTGCAACGGCTTGCTCTGTTTAGTTCATCACAAGTATAGAAATATGATCTGCGTGTGTAACCCTTTTACGGGTGAGTGCGTCAAGCTTCCAGACCGGACTAGCTCGTCGCAGAGGCATCATGAAACGGTAATAGGCTTTGGGTTTAGCTCCAAAACGGATGAGTACAAGGTCGTAGCGATTAAACCTAAGTGGGAGGGCATTCAACTCTCTGGGTGTTCGGAGGTGTTTTGTTACACGCTAGGTGATGATGAGTCTTGGAGAAATATGGAGGATCTTCCTTGCGTAATTATGCGGAGATATGCTTCCAACGCATCCGTGAATGGTGCTCTTCATTGGATGTGTGCCTTTCCTGTTGATCTCATAGTTTCGTTTGATATTGCGGATGAGGTGTTTGGAGTGATTCCTCATCCTGAGTTTGGAAACGGGTACGAGGAAAGTTGTTGCTCCCTGGGAGTGTTGAATGGATGCCTATCAATTATGGATTCTTCGTTCTACGATCGGGTTGAGATATGGGTTATGGAGGATTATGGTGTCGAGGAATCATGGAAAAGGTGTTTGTCCATAAATTTTAGTCAAGTAGAGTGGAATATCAGGTTTTGTCGGACCGTTTGCTTTGGAAGAGATGGAAAGCTTTTGTTGCTGTACAATAATCAAGATCTATTGTTGTATGATCCCCAAACTGTGAGAATCAGAAAGCTTTGCATTGATGGTCTTCCTTCTTGTTTTGAAGCGATTACTCATGTTGGGAGCCTTGTTTCACTGTCTGACTATTTGAGAAGAAAGATACAGCTGTGAAATGCAGAAGGAGAAAGAACGTTGAATGAAGATGTAAGAATAGTAAGGGAAAGACATGGAAATATATATTGCGAGGAAGGAACACCCAATCGGAAGCCGGATCATTCTGATCTAAGAACTAGAAAAAGAAATAGTATGGACTATGTACACTGCTAGTTGATTCTATGGTTGAACTTGTAGTGTGATGTATTTAGGGTGCATCCCTTTGGATGCCATTTATAAATGGGTTGTGCTTATATGAATCTCTAGTGTGTTGTATATCCTGTTAGATGCTATTTATAAATAAGTTGTATTTACTTATAACCAAAAAAACATCTTCCTGTGGATATTAATCCGTCTCTTACAACATTTTGATCATACTTCCACTAAGTAACATTAGGATGCTCCATAGACGAGAATCAAGTAAATAGTGTATTGTAAAGGGAGAATTTAGCAAAATAGAGGTCAAAAATGAACTCAGAGCGGTGAAAACACTAAGAACCAGGTCAAGTCAATCAGATATGAGACTAGAAATCTATGAATCGACCTCAAGAAGCAAAAAATGGATCTTGAAGCAATTCAACGGGGGGCTGAGTTGAATTGACACTGGTCCAACTGTATGCTGTAATAACAGATCCGATAAATTGAAGTCAGTATAGAAATCAAGAATAATTGATAAAATCAGTACAAAAACTAAGAATAGTACGGTGACGGCGACAATAATTGTTGGAGAAGAATCATCAATACTCTAATAGTATGTTAGAATAAAAGGTAGAGAAAAAAATTATGTAATCATATTAATATCTCGATATTATCAATGAAACCTTATATTTATCGAGTAATAAAGAATCTAAACTTCATAAAATTAAAATTAATTTAAAATGTCTAATTTAGGATATGTGCAGGAGTATTCTAAGAATATTATACTCCAGTGGCTAGTAATTTGTCTCTTACAAAGCTTTGGTCATACTTCCACTGATAGAGCTAATTGATGGATAATGTTGTGCGCCTGAGACAAAAACTTCCTTAACTAGCTAGCGAGTTTTTAGCGCTTGCTGTTATTTCTAACAATATAAAGAGAATGGAGGTTGTTAAGTTTGGTAATATATATATTTATTTAGTATTATATATATTTAGTATTATATTTAGAATCCTGTAATTTATGGATTCCTTATTATGTATCATACCATAATTAGGATTATTATCCATATCATACTAGGATTAGGGTTATTGTCCCGCTTATATAAGGGACCTTGTATCTTGTATTCTACACACATCAATAAACAAGATTTTCCCAATTCTTTTCTTTTCTTCTAACATGGTATCAGAGCCTTCGCTCTAATTCTTTTTTTTTTTTAGCCATTATTTTCTGAAAAATTTTGGCGTTTTCTGCGTGATTTACGGACGTTCTTGTCTCTTTTGCTTCTATCATCCGTCTTCTTGCGGTTATTCAGAGATCTCCATATATCATCGGGTTGCTCTTTCAGAGACGAACCTAACACCATCAACCAGAAGCCGAAACAAGCCTCCACGCGCTCTCACGCGCCGCCTGAAGATTGCCCGTGATTTCCAGAAGTTCTTGTTTCTTTCGCTTCTGTTCTCCATCGTCTTGCAGTTATTCGAGGATATATATATATATATATCATCGGGTCCCTCTCTCAGAGACGAACCTACCACCGTCAACCGGCCCCAAAACAAAGCCCGCACGCGCCCTCACGCGCCGCCTGAAGTCTGCGCGTGATCTCACGCGCCGCTGCCAGATCCAGACCGGTTTATCCCGAACCGGTTTCCATTCGCCCTTTGCACCGATTCACTCATCTTCCGTCAGCTTTTCAGCCGGTTCAGACCGGTTCCTGACCTTTTTCGACGTTCCGGACACACTGGTGATCTCCGTTTTGTCCCATTCGTCTCTGTTTTTCATCTACTATTTATTGTGCCCTTTTGAAAGCTACCTCTATGGACCGCTCCGACAACATTACGTCCCTTTCTGTCATTCTCGATGGGACCAATTATGTTTTGTGGGCCCAAGCCCTTTCTGGTTTTATCAAAGGCCATCGTTTATGGCGTATTATCTCTGGCTCTCAGACAAAACCTATTCAGAAAGACAATGAGAATCAATCAGCCTTTGATGATCGTCTTGACGATTGGGAAAGCAAGAATTACCAGATTGTTACCTGGTTTCGTGCTACTACTGTTCCTTCCATTAGTCTTCAATTCGGCCGCTTCCATGATGATGCTCAGTATCCTTCTCCGGCTAAGGCTATTTGGGATTTCTTAAAGGATCGTTATCAGACCACTGGTCATGCTCATCAATATCAACTACTTCAGAATCTTCATCGTATGCGTCAAGAGCCTGGGCAGTCTATCAATGACTTCCTCTCTCACATATCCTCTGTTTGGGATCAGCTTGCCTTATGTGAACCCACCTGGAAAGATTCTGAGAATGCTCAATTGTACACTGTCCACCGCAATCATCAACGACTGTTGCTCTTCCTTATGGCTCTTCATGACACCTTTGAGTCGGTTCGTGCCTCGTTGCTCCATCGCATGCCACTACCCACTCTTAAACAGGCTATTTCAGAACTTTTGTCTGAAGAAACCCGTCTTGGCCTCAAAACCAAGGCGTTGGACTCAGTTCTTGCTACAACACCGTCCTCCGTTCCAGATGCCGCCTTTGTCATGTCTCACACTCGCTCTTCTGGATCATCAGCTTCTCACTCCTGCATCTACTGTCAAAACAGGGGTCTACCACATACTCATTCATTTGAGCACTGTCCAGTTCGTGAGTGTTTGACTTGTCACAAAATAGCTCCTGGTCATTTTCAGCGTGACTGTCCCAAGGTTTCCTCCTCCAAGGCTCCTTTCAAAAGAGGATCTTCTAAGTCCTCAGCCAAATCTTCTGGCTCCCGTGCCACTGCTGCTGTTGCTTCAGACGGATCATCATCTTCTGGTCCATCATTTTCTATGACTGATGTAGAATCCATCATTCAGCAAGTTCTTGCCAAAACTGGTACATCTCCATCTACTGCTCTTTCCGTCATGCCAGGTAATTCCTCTTGGTATTTTGATTCAGGATGTTGCAATCATATGACTTCGGATTCTACTATTTTTTCCTCCATTGCTCCATCATCTTCTATTCCCACCATTCATACTGCTGATGGTACCCATATGTCTGTTACTCATACTGGTCACATTTCTACACCATCTATTTCTCTTTCTGATGTTTATCATATTCCCAATCTTACTTTAAATCTTGTGTCTATTGGTCAATTATGTGACCTTAGTCTCATCATTACTTTTTCTGCTTCTGGTTGTTTGGTGCAGGATCCACGGACGAAACAGGTTCTTGGGATCGGCCGTAAGCATGGATGTCTGTTTGAGATTGTTTACCTCCAGCTTTCACTACCTTCTGCTACTTCCGCTGCTACTTCTGCTGCTTCCGCTGCTGCTTCTGCTTCCCCAGCCTCTACTTTTAATCTTTGGCATTGTCGTTTGGGTCACGTGTCTTTTAGTCGTTTGAAAACCTTAATTTCTAGTGGTCAATTGGGTCATGTGGTTTCTGAGAAAACTGATTGTTTATCATGTCAAACTGCTAAACAACATGCTTTACCTTTTAATAATAGCAATTCTGTTTCTCTTGCACCTTTTGATCTTGTTCACTCGGATATTTGGGGGCCTTCACCCACTCCCACTATGGGCGGCTCTCGCTATTTTGTTATTTTTGTGGATGATTTTACCCGTTATACTTGGTTGTACCTTTTGACTAAACGTTCTGAACTTAAACAAATATACTCTGATTTCTCAGCAATGGTGAAAACTCAATTTTCTAGTACAATCAAAGTTTTTCGATCTGATAATGCTATGGAATATCTTGACTCTGAGGTTCTATCTGTTCTCCGTTCTCAGGGGACCCTATCTCATCTTTCTTGTCCTGGGACATCTCAGCAAAATGGTCGGGCTGAACGCAAACACCGTCATCTTCTTGATACAATTCGTGCCCTTCTTATTTCATCCTCTTGTCCAGAAAAATTTTGGGGGGAAGCTGCTCTTACTGCCGCCTATACCATTAATCGTGTTCCCACCTCTGTCCTTGGTAATACTACCCCTTTTGAACGCTTGTATGGATTTCCTCCTGATTATTCTCATCTTAGAATGTTTAGTTCTGCTTGTTTTGTTCTTATTCAACCTCATGAACGCACTAAACTTGAACCACGCTCTCGTCTCTGTTGCTTCCTGGGTTATGGTATTGAACATAAAGGGTATCGTTGATGGGATCCCATTTCTCGGCGTCTTCGTGTCTCACGACATGTTGTCTTTTGGGAACACAAGATGTTTTCCACTCTTTCTTCATTTCAACTTTCTCCCTCTTCCCACATTCCTCTTTTTACTGATGCTTCTACTGATTTGCATTCTGACATATTTGATGCAGAAAGTCCACAGATTTCTCAGCCGCCACTGCTTACGATTCATCCCGAGACACCTGGGCCTTCTGCTGGACCTGTGACCACTCCTGATGAGTGTTCTCCCCCCCCTCTCCTATTGACAATTCTCCTCCTTCAGAACGTCCTAAACGGGTAACACAGCCTTCTGTTCGTCTTCGTGATTATATTGTTGGTTCTGCTGCCTTTTCTACTCATGAACCTTCTTCCTACCATGAGGCTTGTACTAATCCTTTATGGCAGCACGCTATGGATGATGAGCTACAGGCTCTTGAGAAAACTCATACTTGGGATGTGGTTCCTCTTCCTCCTGGGAAAACTGCTATCAGTTGCAAATGGATTTACAAAATCAAAACTCGTTCAGATGGTTCCATTGAGCGACACAAAGCTCGTCTTGTTGCTCGAGGTTTCACTCAGGAGTATGGCATTGACTATGAAGAAACTTTTGCTCCTGTTGCTAGGCTTACATCTGTTCGCAGCTTACTTGCTATTTCTGCTGCTCGTAACTGGGACATTCATCAGATGGATGTTAAGAATGCTTTTCTGAATGGTGATCTCACTGAGGAAGTCTACATGCAGCCTCCTCCTGGCTCATCTGTTCCGTCTTCTCATGTTTGCAAGCTTCGTCGAGCACTACATGGGTTGAAACAGGCTTCTCGTGCCTGGTTTGCAAAATTTAGTTCTACTATTCATGAGTTTGGATTTACCTCCAGTTCATATGACTCTGCTTTGTTTCTCCGCACCACTACAGCTGGATCTATTCTTCTTCTGTATGTGGATGATATGATTATTACTGGGGATGACAGTGTTGGCATTTCTCAACCCAAACAATTCCTCAGTCGCCAGTTTGAGATGAAGGATTTGGGGTTTCTCAATTATTTTTTGGGTTTGGAGATCTCCCGTGATTCTTCTGGTTATTTTCTCTCTCAAGCTAAGTATGCCTCTGATCTCTTGACACGGGCAGGTATTTCTGATTGTAAGACTGCTTCTACCCCGATTGATACACAGCTCCGTCTCACTCCTCTTGATGGTACACCTTTATCTGATGCGACTTTGTATCGTCAACTTGTTGGTAGCCTTGTTTATCTTACTGTCACTCGCCCTGATATTGCTTATGCTGTCCATATTGTTAGTCAGTTCATGGCTGCTCCATGGTCTCATCATTTTACTGCTTTACTCCGCATTCTTCGCTATATCAAGGGCACTATGTTTCATGGTCTTTATTACTCAGCACATTCCCCACTTGAGTTACATGCCTTTTCTGATGCTGACTGGGCTGGTGATCCGACTGATCGTCGTTCTACTACAGGGTTTTGTTTCTTTCTAGGGACCTCTCTCATAGCCTGGCGTAGTAAGAAACAAACCCTCACTGCTCGCTCTAGTACTGAAGCTGAGTACCGTGCTCTCGCTGATACTACTCAAGAGCTCCTTTGGCTTAGGTGGCTCCTTACTGATATGAGTGTCCCTCATTCTACAGGCACTCTATTATATTGTGACAATCAAAGTGCTATTCAGATTGCTCACAATGATGTTTTTCATGATCGCACCAAACACATTGAAATAGATTGTCACTTTATTCGTCAACATGTCAGACAAGGCTCTGTTCGTCTTATTTCTGTATCTTCAGCGAATCAAATTGCAGATCTTTTCACAAAGGCTCATCCTCCTGGCCGCTTTTCTGAATTAATCGCCAAACTCAAGTTGATTCCTGCGTTACCACCTTGAGTTTGAGGGGGGTGTTAAGTTTGGTAATATATATATTTATTTAGTATTATATATATTTAGTATTATATTTAGAATCCTGTAATTTATGGATTCCTTATTATGTATCATACCATAATTAGGATTATTATCCTCTTTCATCTTCGATCTCCTATTTGCTTGGGATGGCTCTATTCACGCTGCTAGACACCTTTATGCTTAATTACTTTATCACCTTCTTGCATTGCCACTGCTTCACCGGTCTCCCCTATTTTTTTTTTTTTTTTTCTCTCTTTCCCTTCCTCTTCTCCGCTTCACCTATTTCCTACCCTTCTTTGCTTCACCTACGTGGCTTTTACTCGAGATGATTGAAACGCCTTATGCATTCCTAACTTCTGTGGCTTTTTGCCGGGGATTTTGATTGAAATGGTTAAAGAAATTTCCATATTTGTCGTTTCTGTGGCCTCGTGACTGTCACCTACTTCACATTAGGTGCGTCTAGTTATCTTCCTTCAAACTATTAATTTTATTTTTCATTTTTTTGACTATGTTGTTTGTTGTTTAAATGGGTATTGTTGATTATTAATTTAAAAATGCTAACTTCAAAAATATAAATTCCATCCATGGACTTTGACTTTTCAACTTAAAAAAATGCCCCCAAAAGCCCTTACCCCCTTCTCCGGCCCCTCAGAAACCCTAAGTTGAAATAGAAGAAAAAGAACACAGAGATGAAGAAAGTCCATTTGAAAGTTTAAATTTTAATAATTTTTGGTGTTCTTTAATAAAAAATTATTAATTATAATTTTTAGTGTGTTTGATAAAGTAATTAGTAATTTTTAGTAACTTTTTGTAATTTTTAAATGTTTGATAAAATTTTTAATAATTTTTAACAACTTTGGTCAATTTTCAGTAAATTACTGTAGTTGAGAAAAAATAACAAAAATTGATATTTTACCAGATGGTTAAGGAGCAAAATTTAATAATTTTTCATTACAAATTAAGTTACCAATCGATACCCAAGAATGACAACGAACAAAAAGAAGAACGAAAAAAGAAGAATAAGAAGATGGTAGACCCATTCGTCACTACTTTTTAGAGATCGAGAAAAAGATAATCTATCTGGGTTTAATGGTGTCTATGATTATCAATGACATATGTACGTAGTCTTATGCATATAGAAAGAGAGAGAGAGAGAGGGGGAGAGAGAGAGAGTTTATGGTTGAATGTTGACATGAAATAAGAAGGCAGTTCAACTACGAGGGCGAGGGCATTTGAAAGCATAATTTTAAGGAACTTTTTGTATTTTTATCAAAAGTTGTTAATTCTAATTTTTAATGTATTTGGTGAAATAAGTATAATTTTTAGTAATTTTTAGTAATTATTAAGTATTTGATAAAATTTTTGAAAGTTTTTGACAATTTTTAGTAATTTTTGATAACTTTTAGTCACGTTTAAGTTAAAAAATTATTATAATAGAGTAGAAAAGTGTCAAAAATTAGTAATTTATCAAACACTCAAAAATAAAAACCGGTAGTTTTTTAGTAAAATTTTCATTGCCAAATGCCTCCTATTTATCTAGACCAAAATACTTTAACTTCGCATTGAAGCGCCTAAGTTGCATCAAGTGTAATTGACAATGCACAAAGTACAACCGATTTCTATTGAAGCACAGATGTTTAAATATTGTTACTTAATATTTTTGTATTTGAATTATTAAGTGTCAACAATTTAAAATAAAAGATAAATTATTATTTGATAGCATACATTTTTTGAATTATAAATAATTTTATGATTTTTATTTTAATAATAATTAAATAATTTTATTATATAAATTTAGAATTATAGTTCAATTCAAATATTATCATCACTTTATCTCATTTTACTTTAATAATTGAGATCAAATAAAATTAAAATTAATAAATTTTATAAATAAAAAGGAAAATAAAATAATATAATAAATTAATTATTAAATTTTTATTATTTTTCATATATAATTTAACATGATATTTCAAATTATTCATATTCTCAATGAATATAATTAAATGATAGTAATAATTTATTTATCATATGATATTTTAATTAGTAAAAATAGATTAATCATACATCTAATTTATTAATAAATTAAATCTTTTTTTAACAGCTTAATTTTCTTTGCATGTAATTTAATAAAAATTATTTTACTTAAGTAATTATTAACATAAAGTTTAATTAAAAATTAAAATAAATATATAATATAATAAATCCGCACATCGTATGGGTTGAATAATTAGTATGTATTAATAGCAACGTTAATTTGAGTTCAAAAAATGATTAATATTTTATTTAATTAATAAATTATCTTAATAAAATTTTAAAATAAAATCACAAATTTATTAATTTACAAAAATATTCAAATGCTAAAAAAAAAAAAAAAAAAAATTCTCAAACAACTAGTGCACTCACAATAAAACTGACATTTAACTAATGCCTAAGAAATTTTAAATCAACCAATTTTCTTATTATTGAATTAAATATTTATTAAAAAACAACTGAAGCAAAAATTTAAATTTTAGGTAATCATATCCTATCCTTCTTACAAAAATTTCGATATCAAAATTTAGAAAATATATGAATAATCTAATAATTCTGGATATTTATTCATTATCACTAACTCTTATTCCAAAGTCAACTTCTCAATATTATGGTGCTTCCATGGCACTCTAATTAATGGAATAGCTTACTCGAGACGTGTTATATTGGTATCAAAGCCAATTGCACTTGGTGATAATGAATTAAAAACTTACGAACTTAGATATAGAATAAAAAAGATAAATTACTCATACATTCCTTAAATATTAGACTAATTACATGTACACCCTTCAACATTTAAAATTTAATCATTTTTTTATTTTTAAAAGTTACTAACATTGACCCATTTTTGTTACCATTGCTCATGACTCTGTTAATTTTTTGGCTATGCAAACAATTATATCACTCATATTAGATCTCTTTTGTCATCATGTCTTTCACAAACCTTAAGCCCCATCTCCTTCGATGGCCTCCCACAATCTAACACCACTAAAGTAAGGGCCCAAGGTTAGAGCAGAGTCTGGTTTGGATTGGTTGTTACCGGATTACGCCATAGAGGCAGCAGCTTAGACGAATTCGGGAGTAGCAGTTTATGCAGCTGCAGCCATGGAAAGCAGCAAGCCGTGGCGGCCAAGGGAGACTGGTTGGAAGTTGCAGCGGGTTTTGTGGAGGCAGGATAGTTGAGATTGGCCTAAATAAAATAAAATGCAACAATTTCTATAGATTTTCTTTCGATTTTTTTTCATGTAATTGGTGGTTTCATTTGATTTTGTTTTAGGGTTTCTGAATAATTTTTGGTCACAATCGATTTTTTAAGATTTTAGAAGCTTTCCAAAATTATGTCCAAAAGATTTTTTTTTCTTAAATTTTTCAATACAATGCGTCCATGAATCCCATTTTCATGAGTTTTGGTGATTATATTTGGAAACTTCATTGCCTTCCTTCCAAAATATGGAATGGAATAGTGTAGAATTTCTTTAACTTTCTTTTCTAGTAAATTAAATTTGTTACTTTTAGGGTGCATTTGAAGTAACGAAAAGTAAGATAAAATGAGAAAAAGTAATTCTAGAGAATTAGAGTTACTAACTTTTTGTTAGTGTTCTATATGCTGTTTTTTTATATATTTCATCTCATGGGTTTGAGAGTCTATGAAAAAATTGCTCGTTCTAATGAGGTATGCCTTCTGGAGTTAACATCCAGAAGTGCTTTTGATATAACTTTACAAAATCTATATATTTACAAATATCGTAATGTTTATTTTTGATAAAACATATTTCACCTCTTTTTAATGTTTATCTAAACATATTATCCCACAAAAATCGCTTTTAATATATGCATAAAAATTTGAAAGAATTTTTGCGAAATCATTTTCTCTATGTATAAAAATTTGAAAGAATTTTTGCGAAATCATTTCTCTATCTTTACTTTGCAAAACGGAAGTTTTTTCTCGTTTACCATTTTCTGATTTTTCCCATACTTTTAGCCAACTCAAAACATTTTCTTGTAATGTTCTTACTATATAGTCTAGGAATCTTTTCCTATCGATCCTATGTATTTTTATAATGGGTTATGACAATAGACATAGTTTATGCCCATTCTTCAATAGTGTTTTCATAATCTCTAGGATGCACATCACTGAGGTTTAGATATATTCCATTTACAACAATATTGAATTTATTTAAGTCTTCCCTTTTAGCAAGACTAGGTTGATGTTCCTCTTTAACATAAAGTTCATCAGAATTAGATTCACCTTCTTCTTCTATATGAATATTTTCAAAAAAAGTTCTTTTTCTAGTTACTGGTTTAGTTTTTTGATCTTCTTCTAGGTGTTCGGGTGTTCTTACTTTTTTTTCCTAGGTTTTTGTCTAGATTTAAAGCTTTATTTAGCTTTTCTGCTAGTATTTCACCTAATTCTAGATCAACTGTTATTGTTTCAGTTTCAAAATTAGTTTCATTTTCATTCACCAAGTTAGTTGCGCAGTATTCTTTATTTGAATTTTCAAAATCAGAATTTAGAATGAAAACATATTCATATGTTGAATAGGTTCTTATGCTGATTATAAAGAGTTTTGCGTCTAATTGAGCAATTTATCTCTCTCTTTTATATCATTTTCTTACTTATATCTAGATCTTCAATATTCCAATATTTCTTTATTAATTTAGAAATCTTTGTAAGCTTTTTCTGTTATAATGTCTTTCACTACTAAGATCTCATCAAATCCTATTTTTCCTTCTTTGTATAAGATAGGAATTTTATCATTTTTATTTATTTGAAGATTAAATGTTCCATCTTTATAATATTTGTTGACTACTTATTCTAGCAAAGTTTTTATATTTACTGGTAAATCGACACTATTTATTTTATTTATTTTATTTTCCATTTTATTTAAAGTACTAATAGTTTTAAACATAATATTTACTAAGGAATTTAAAGTTCTAGCAATATTTAAGCTAGTAGGTTCTTTTTCAGAAAATAAACTTGATGTTTATAAACTTCTTTCCCATTTTCTCCTACATATAAAAATCCTCTATTATTATTATTAGCTATTTCTAATTTGTTCATTTTTAAATGATCTCACTCACAAGCTCAAATTTGTTTTTACATAACTCTCAACACGCCTAATAATAGTTTAAAGATGAATTAGAGTTGTTCTAATCTTCTATACTTATGCTTTTTTTAACTTGGAAATAACATTTAATAGTTTTAGGAGTATATATATAAGAGAATTACAACTATAGGTTCAAGTTTACAATTCTTATCGAGGAGAGGTCAAAATAATTTTTTTTTTTTAAACTTTTATAAATTATCAAGGAAGGTACGTGAAAGACTGAGAGTATACTTAGAGGAAGATAGGTGTAGTCTTCTGGTACGTGGAAGTCCGTAGCCGCTACCCCGTACTGGGGTGCGCACAGGACGAAACACGCTCCAGGACCCTAGCCGGCAAAGGCTCTTGGAGAGTTAACCAGCCTAGGCAAGCCCTGACTGACCGGCACGACCGAGAGGAGGCCATTAGGCACCCGCCATTACAGCGGTAACCCACCCCCCGTGGGGGAGTCGAACCCGGAATCTCGAGAGGCCCAAACTCTAAGGCGAGCTCGACTTTCACTCGGCCACCCCAAAGGGGTGGAAGATAGGTGTAGTCTTTTTATACTAAATGTTGGGGAGAGATAGAGATAGGTGTAGTTTTTCCTTAAACAAATAGACAAATTAGTTTGGGCATACATGACGGCAAAATGACCGTAACCAATTTTAGGACCCAATTCATGAATCGTTGTCGGTCGTCAATGAACAGAGCCAACTTCGGAACCCCATTCGTTCGTCCATCAACATCGTCTTCTTCTACCTTTCAAAAAAAAAGAACATCGTCTTCTTCTTCCTATTCGGTGTTTTCCTCTTAGTACACTATTATAACCACCACGCAGACCGAGACACACAGATGAGCATCCATCTGGATCAATTACCAGTGGAACTGCACATCGACATTCTTTCGAGGCTACCCATCAAGTATCTGGTACGATGCAGGTGCGTCTGCAAATCATTGCTCCGTTTGACCCGCGACCCTCGATTTACCCACACCCACCTCGCTCGATCGTCTCTAAGCGGTCCCAGTCTGATTCTCAACGCCATCGGGGACTCCAACGGCGGCAGCATCTACCTCGCCGCCGAGCACGACCAAACCCACGACTACACTTGCACCAGCGTCCATTTCTCGGCGCCGCCCGATTTCAAAGAGTTTCGATTAGTTGGGTCTTGCAACGGTTTGCTCTGTTTAGTTCAACGCAAGGATAGATATATGATCTGTGTGTGTAACCCTTTTACGGGTGAGTGCGTCAAGCTTCCAGACCGGACTAGCTCGTCGCAGAGGCATCATGAAACGGTAATAGGCTTTGGGTTTAGCTCCAAAACGGATCAGTACAAGGTTGTAGTGATTAAACCTAAGTGGGAGGGCATTCAACTCTCTGGGTGTTCGGAGGTGTTTTGTTACACTCTAGGTGATGATGAGTCTTGGAGAGATATGAAGGATCTTCCTTGTGTAATTATGCGGAGATCTGCTTCCAACGCATCCGTGAACGGTGCTCTTCATTGGATGTGTGCCTTTCCCGTTGATCTCATAGTTTCGTTTGATATTGCGGATGAGGTGTTTGGAGTGATTCCTCATCCTGAGTTTGGAAACGGGTACGAGGGAAGTTGTTGCTCCCTTGTAGTCTTAAATGGATGCCTATCAATTGTGGATTCTTCGTTCTACGATCGGGTTGAGATATGGGTTATGGAGGATTATGGCGTTGAGGAGTCATGGACCTGGTGTTTGTCCATAAATTTTAGTCAAGTAGGGTGGAATATCAGGTTTTGTCGGACCGTTTGCTTTGGAACAGATGGAAAGCTTTTGTTGCTGTACAATAGTCAAGATCTATTCTTGTATGATCCCCAAACTGTGAAAATGAGAAAGCTTTGCATTGATGGTCTTCCTTCTTGTTTTGAAGCGATTACTCATGTTAGGAGCCTTGTTTCACTGTCAGACTATTTGAGAAGAAAGATACGGCTGTGAAATGCAGAAGGAGAAAGAACGTTGAATGAAGATGTAAGAATAGTAAGGGAAAGAAAAATGGAGATATATATTGCGAGGAAGGAACACCCAATCAGAAGCTGGATCATTCTGATCTATAAGCTAGAAAAAGAAATAGTTTGGACTATTTACACTGCTAGCTGGTTCTATGGTTGGAAAAATAATTTTGAACCTGTAGTGTGTTGTACGCAGGGTGCATCCCGTTGGCTAGATGCCATTTATAAATAAGTTGTGCTTATATGACCTTTAGGGTGATGTACATCCTGTTAGATGCCGTTTATAAATAAGTTGTACTCATAAAAATACATCTTCCCTGTGGCTAGTAATCTGTCTCTTAACAAAGTTTTGTTCTTACTTCCGCTGGTAGAGCTAATTGATGGATAATTTTAGGCACCCGAGACAAAAACTTCCTTACCTAGCTGGCGAGTTTTTAGAGTTTGCTGTTATTTCTAACTATACAAAGAGAATAGAGGTGTCCGGTTCACCTCTCTCATCTTCTCCTATTTGTTTGGGATGGCTCTGTTCACACTGCTATTTATTTCTAACACTTTGATGCTTGGTTACTTTATCATCTTCTTGCTTTACCACTGCTTCACCGGTTCCCTCTCCTCGTTTCTTATTATTTTTTTTTTCCTGCTTCACCTATTTCCTATCCTTCTTTGCTTCACCTACATGGCTTTTACTCGGATGTACGGAACACCTTATGCGTTCCCAACTTCTGTGGCTTTTTGCTCGGGATTTTGATTGACAAGGTTAAAGAAATTTCCATATTTGAGGTTTCCGTGGCTCCACGATTGTCACCTACTTCACATTACGTGCGTCCAGCTATCCTCCTTCAAACGATTAATTTTAGTTTTTATTTTTTTGGCTATGTTGTTTTGTTGGCCAAATGGGTATTGTTGATTATTAATTTAAAAATGCAAACTTCAAAAATTTAAATTTAAATTCCATCCATGGACTTCGACTTTTCAAACTAAAATAAAATTCCTAAAAAGACCTTACCGTCTTCTCTCCTCGCAAACCGTAAGTTGAAAACGAAGAAAAAGAACAAAGGAAAGGAAAAAGAATGACGATGAGTAAAAAAAAGAAGAAGATGGTTGATGGAGCATGGAGTAGGCCTAGACAAGATAGGTGGCTCAAATCCAATAATGACTTTTATTATTATTAGTTTCTTTATTTATTCATATTTTCCTGAAATATTAATTAGTTTATTTATTTAATTGTATTTGTTTTGGATTTACCTATTAGGGTTAGGGTTTTTATTGGTGCTTATAAATAGCACCTTATGTTATTCTTTTAGACAGACTTGATGATATTGAAACCCTAATAATTTTTCTTTCAGCCTTTTTTCTTCGTTTTTCTTTAGTTTCTTATTCCTTCGTAACCGAGCTACGTCAATTTGGTATCAGAGCTCTTTGGAAACTAAAGAAAAACGAAGAAGAAATGCTGAAAGAAAAATTATTAGGGTTTCAATATCATCAAGTCTGTCTAAAAAAATAACGTAAGGTGCTATTTATAAGCACCAATAAAAACTCTAACCCTAATAGGTAAATCCAAAACAAATACAATTAAATAAATAAACTAATTAATATTCCAGAAAAATATGAATAAATAAAGAAACTAATAATAATAAAAGTCATTATTGGACTTGGGCCTCCTATCTCGTCTAGGCCTACTCCATGCTTCATCATTCTCCCCGGGTTGAAAAGAACTCTTCTCCGAAGGGTGGGAGGAAAGGTAACAATCCGACAATGAAGGATCCAACTGACGAAGATCATCCTCCAGTATCCAAGTAGCATCAGAATCAGGACGACCATGCCATTTGACAAGGAAGCGACGAAAACCACCATCTCGAGAAGTCACGAACTCATCATCAAGGATAGTGTCTACCATCTCCTTAGAATACTATAACGAAGGCACAAATGGTGTACCTTTTTTAGCTCCACCTGCAGACACACTAGAAGGCAAAGTAGGAGGCTCAAAAGTGTCTCAGTAAGGTAGTAAATCCTCTACATTGAAAACAGGACTAATATCCATGTCATTAGGCAAATCAAGAAGATATGCATTAGATCCCAGTCTACGAATGATAGAATAAGGGCCCATAGCTCTTGCATAAAGTTTTTTGAAAATGTTTTTGGAATTATTTCAGGACGAATGCAAACCATGACATATTCACCAACATTAAATTCCCTAGATCTACGATGTACATCAGCAGCTAGTTTATACTCTTCATTACTTAGAGAAATCTTTCGCTTAATCTCAGCATGTAAGTCATGGATATGTTTGGCAAAGTTTTCTGCTGGTTCAGACACACGCATATGAGGTGGCAAAGGAACAAGATCAATGGGTGTGCGGGGTGAGTAGCCATTAACAATTTGAAAAGGACTTTTACCAGTTAAACGATTAACAGAATTGTTATAAGCAAACTCAGCTGTAGGCAAAATTAAATCCCAAACACCTTGTTTTACCCCAACCAAACACCTAAGCATATCACCCAAACTACGATTAACAACTTCAGTTTGACCATCAGTTTGAGGATGAAAAGCAGATGAAAATTTCAAAGTGGTTCCAAATAATTTCCAAAGAGTTTTTCAAAAATAGCTAACAAATTTCACATCCCTATTAGATACAATGGTGGAAGGCAAGCCATGTAATTTAACAACTTCTCTAAAGAATAATTTAGCAATATGTGAAGCATCATTAGTTTTGTTACATGGAATAAAATGTGCCATCTTAGAAAACCTATTAATTACAACCAAAATAAAATCATGTCCTCTAGCAGTTCTAGGCAATCCAAGAACAAAATCCATGCTAACATCCTTCCAAGGTCCATGAGGAACAGGCAAAGGAGTATATAAACCAGTGTTTTGTTTCTTAGCCTTAGCTAACTGACATGTTCTACATTGTGCAACTATCCTAACAACATCCCTTTTCAGAGAAGGCCAATAGAATCTATCCTCAACCAATGCCATAGTTTTATCTCTCCCAAAATGTCCAGCTAAACCACCTGCATGCATCTCCTAAACTAACAAATCCCTAAGTGATGTTCATGGTATACACAATTTAGTCACTTTAAACAAATAACCATTTTCAACAAGAAAGTCAACATACTCATGACGGTTAACTTTACTAACCTCACCATAAATAATACCAAAGTCAGGACATGCTGAATACTCATCCTTCAATCTATCAAACCCAATGACATGAGCACTCATACGATGAAGTGTAA
This sequence comes from Vitellaria paradoxa, assembly GCA_019916065.1. NCBI lineage: Eukaryota > Viridiplantae > Streptophyta > Magnoliopsida > Ericales > Sapotaceae > Vitellaria > Vitellaria paradoxa. The sequence goes on along the minus strand of CM034239.1, from coordinate 37,218,210 downwards.
CAGTTAATCTACTAAGTGCATTAGCAGCTTTATTTTCAATACCAGCACGATGATTAATCACAAAAGAATATTCATTCAAAATTTCAACCCACTTAACATGTCGAGCATTCAATTTCTTTTGTGAGTTTAAATACCTTAAAGCTTGGTGGTCAGAAAACAACACAAATTCATTAGGCAATAAATAAAATCTCCAAAAGCGAAGACTTTGCACTATAGCATAAAACTCTTTATTATATGTAGAATATCGTCTTTTAGCATCATTGAGTTTTTCACTAAAGAAAGCTATAGGATGACCTTCTTGACTTAAGACACCACCAATACCTACACCTGATGCATCACAAGCAACCTCAAAAACTTTGGTAAAATCAGGATGTCTCAAAACAGGTGCCTCAGTCATTTTTACCTTGATTTCCCTGAAGGCCTGGCTAGCAGCATTAGACCATTGAAACTCCTCATTTTTTAAACATTCTGTGATAGGAGCCATAATGGTGCTAAATCTTCTTATAAATCTCCGATAGAAAGAAGCTAAACCATGAAAACTACAAGCCTCAGTGATAGATTTTGGTTCAGGCCACTCCCTAATAACTTTAACCTTTTCGAGGTCAGCTGAAATGCCATATGCAGACACAATAAAGCCTAAGAAAAGTACTTGAGGTTGCATGAAAGAACACTTCTTAAGGTTAACATAAAGTTTAGCCTCTCGAAGAGTGAGAAAAACCTGTCGAAGATGTTCTAAATGCGCTTCTTTGGATTTGCTATAGATCAGTATATCATCAAAGTAGACCACCAAAAATTTACCAATGAAAGGCTGTAGGACATAGGTCATAACTCTCATGAAAGTACTAGGAGCATTAGACAAACCAAAAGGCATAACTAACCACTCAAATAAACCATCTTGTGTTTTAAATGCAGTTTTTCACTCATCTCCTGGCCTAACACGAATTTGATGATAAGCACTACGCAAATCTATCTTAGAGAACCAGCTAATAAATCCAACATATCTTCAAGGCGAGGATAGAAAATCTATACTTGATTGTGATCTTATTGATGGCTCTACTATCCACACACATTCTCCAAGATCCATCTTTCTTAGGTGTCAACAAAGCTGGCACCGCACAAGGACTAAGGCTATGCCTAACAAATCCTCTCTCTAAAAGTCCTTCTACTTGCCTATTCAACTCCTCTCGCTCTTTAAGGTTCATTCTATAATGTGGAAGGTTAAGCAGTTGAGAACTTGAAACTAGGTCTATAGCATGCTGGATATCTCTCAAAGGTGGTAATTCACTAGGTAATTCATTGGGCACCACATCAATAAAATCATCTAGTAATTTCTTCACTTCCAAAGGAACATCAGTAATCGAAAAGTCAGATGAAACTTCCTTTGCTACTAAAGCTAAGCACATACCAGTCTCCATTCCCTCTCTCTCAAACTTCTTACATTTGAAAATATGCAAATTTCGTTCAGGAAGTTTAGGGATGTCATGTTTACCATTGTAACTTTTTGGCTTAGCAGGTCTCAAAATAATGTTCTTACCCTTATACTTAAATGAATAGATATTATCCTTGCCAAAATTGGTAGCATTAAGATCATAAAGCCAAGAGCGACCTAAGAGTACATGGGCAACATCCATAGGTAGCACATCACAATAGATTTCATCCTTATAATCTCCCATTTGAATAGAGACTAGACACCGTTGAGTGACAGGCAAAGTATGGTCATTCACCCAAGCTACCCTAAAAGGATTTGGATGTGGTTCTACTTTCAGGTTTAACAATTTAACAGCATCCTTAGAAATCACATTCATTGAACTACCCCCATCAATCACTAACTTACACTTCTTATCTCCACTCTGTAAGACTGTGTGAAAAATACTAGTACGCTTCCAATTATCATTATCTATAGTCGTGTACAGCACACATCTAACCACACCAACACACTCATCAACATCAAAATCTTCCTGAAGACCATTTTCATCACCGGAATATTCTAAAGGATCAACAATTTGGTCTTCCTCAATTTCTACACTACTCTGTTCAACATCTAATGCCAAAGCACGTTAGGGACAACGAGATGCAATATGACCCTTTTGATGACACTTATGACAAATAATCGAAGGATTACTAGCCTTAGACTCACTATGAGAAGCAACTGGGAGAGAGTTACGCACACTAGACTCCTTGCTCCTAACGTTATTGGGCTTAACATTACCATTTGATGACATGGACTGTGACTTGGGCTGACCTGTTTGTGCAAAAGAGGAAGGTCTATTGAACTTCTCAACTTCTAGGGCTTTTTGATATGCATCCTCTACAGTGTGTGGTGCATGCAATTTAACCATCTTTTGAATGTCAAACCTAAGACCATTAACAAATCGGGTGTGGGTAGCAAATTGATCCTCAGCATGGAACTCATTACACCTAAGCCTAGCTTCCTCAAATTTGGCAGAATATTCAGCTACACTAAGAGTCATTTGTTTTAAATTAATCATGTTAGAGAACAACTGACTCTTATATGATGGAGGAATGTACTTTTCTTGCAACTTGGCTTTCATAACTACCCATTGGGTGATAGGTGGTTCACCCATACGAATCATGTCTTGCAACACATTTTACCAGTACATTTTAGCTGAATTGGTTAATTTCATTTTTGCAAACCTAATACGTTCACTATCAATCATTTCATACCAATCAAAATATTCCTCAATAGCAACTAACCAATCAGAGAAAACATTAGGATCCATTCTACCATCAAATTCAGGAGCACTAATCTTGACTTTTGTTGTGATATCTCTTGGAGGGTGTCTAACCTGTCTATCCTGATCTCTACCCCAATTACCATTAACCCTAGGCTGGTATCGCTGAGGAGCGATATCCTCTCTCATCTGATTTGGTGGATGGTTTTGCCTTGGTGGTTGGTAATCTAGTGGAAAGTTAATATTGGCAGGTTGAAACTGACCAACTAGGTTGAACTGAGGACCTCCTATATCAGAAAAACTTGTATGAGGTTGAGCAATTGAATTACTACCTAAGTTCATTTTACCCAGATTATCATGCAAACCATTTGTGAATTCATCAAATTGATGTGAACCCCCAGATGGACTTGAACCCCCAGTGTGTGTTGACCCAAGGAGTTTTCTAGTAGTTTAATCAACATATTCACCTATCTCATGTTTACCCAAATATTTTAAAAGCAAATCCATTTTTTGATTCATTGCATGAGTTTGTTGTTCGAGGGCAGATTGACGTTGAGTTAATTCACCACACATTGAATTTAAATTACTTACCGATGCAGTGACTAAATTAAATTGAGCTTTATTTGCATCATGATGACGGGTAATACATGCTAGACTTTCATTTAAATCTTGAGATAAGGCTTGTAGTCTTAAATCAAAATTATTAAGTCTCTCAATTGGGTCTTTTGTGTTAGAGGAGGAAGGTTCAATGGCGTCACTTTTTGTGGCTGACATGCTGAGATAAAAGCTAAAATTTCGCTAGATAAAGAAATTTATAAATTATATGCTAATACAACAAACACAAACCTAAAAATTTTTAATGCGACTATATGCCACAATTTGCACGAATCACAAAAAGAATTAATTAAAATAAAGAATTTTTTTTTTATTCTTTATGTTTATCAAATAAATTGGAATCCAAACACCCAAACAAAATATGCCTAAATATCGTAAATATTAATCGAGTTTTCAAAGTAAAAGAAAATTTACCTCGTTGAAGAACCTTTAAGATGCCTACAATACCTTAGTATTGTTGCAAGAGAACCAAACAAGGTGTGTATATATATATATATATATATATATATATATATTTTTTGCAATCGGGTGTTGTCAAATACCTAAATTTGTCTGCTACCAATTGCTACATCTCGGTGTCGAATCAATGCACGTTGCGAAGCACAAACTGTTTTAGGGTTGCCGAAGGTTCTTCGAAAAGTCACTGGGGTTTCGTCGAAGGTCACCGGAGCTTCGTCGGAGGTCACCGGAGCTTCGTCGGAGGTCACCGGAGTTTCGTCGGAGGTCGTCGAAATCACCAGTGAGTTCGCCAGAGGCAGGTGGTGCCAATGGTGGTGTTCGTCGGAATTAAATATTAGTAAAATGCACGAAAACGTACTCGAAGGGTTTGAAGGTGCGTAAAACGATGGCGGCGGTGGCTGCGGTAACTGCTGCGGCGATTGCTGTTTAAGATCTGACACTGAATCTGTTGCAACAACGGTATACGACAGCTTAGGTTATTTGGATGAGCACAATGATGAAAACTAGAGTTCTTGTGAAAGAGCGGGTTTCTGACGGATATTGAGAGCTGTAGGATCTTTCCGCTCTGATACCAAATTGATGTAGCTCGGCTACGAAGGAACAAGAAACTAAAGAAAAACGAAGAAGAAATGCTGAAAGAAAAATTATTAGGGTTTCAATATCATCAAGTCTGTCTAAAAGAATAACGTAAGGTGCTATTTATAAGCACCAATAAAAACCCTAACCCTAATAGGTAAATCCAAAATAAATACAATTAAATAAATAAACTAATTAATATTCCAGAAAAATATGAATAAATAAGAAACTAATAATAATAAAAAGTCATTATTGGACTTGGGCCTCCTATCTCGTCTAGGCCTACTCCATGCTCCATCATTCTCCCCGGGTTGAAAAGAACTCTTCTCCGAAGAGTGGGAGGAAAGATAACAATCCAACAATGAAGGATCCAACTGATGAAGATCATCCTCCAATATCCAAGTAGCATCAGAACCAGGGCGACCATGCCATTTGACAAGGAAGCGACGAAAACCACCATCTCGAGAAGTCACGAACTCATCATCAAGGATAGTGTCTACCATCTCCTTAGAATACTGTAACGAAGGCACAAATGGTGCACCTTTTCTAGCTCCACCTGCAGACACACTAGAAGGCAAAGTAGGAGGCTCAAAAGTGCCTCGGTAAGGTAGTAAATCCTTTACATTGAAAACAGGACTAATATCCATTTCATTAGGCAAATCAAGAAGATATGCATTAGATCCTAGTCTACGAATGATAGAATAAGGGCCCATGGCTCTTGCATAAAGTTTTTTTGAAAATGTTTTTGGAATTATTTCAGGACGAATGCGAACCATGACATATTCACCAACATTAAATTCCCTAGATCTACGATGCACATCAGCAACTAGTTTATACTCTTCATTACTTAGAGAAATCTTTCGCTTAATCTCAACATGTAAGTCATGGATATGTTTGGCAAAGTTTTCTGAGGTGGCAAAGGAACAAGATCAATGGGTGTGCGGGGTGAGTAGCCATTAACAATTTGAAAAGGACTTTTACTAGTTAAACGATTAACAAAATTGTTATAAGCAAACTCAGCTGTAGGCAAAATTAAATCCCAAACACCTTGTTTTACCCCAACCAAACACCTAAGCATATCACCCAAACTACGATTAACAACTTCAGTTTGACCATCAGTTTGAGGATGAAAAGCAGATGAAAATTTCAAAGTGGTTCCAAACAATTTCCAAAGAGTTTTTCAAAAATAGCTAACAAATTTCACATCCCTATCAGATACAATGGTGGAAGGCAAGCCATGTAATTTAACAACTTCTCTAAAGAATAATTTAGCAATATGTGAAGCATCATTAGTTTTGTTACATGGAATAAAATGTGCCATCTTAGAAAACCTATCAACTACAACCAAAATAGAATTATGTCCTCTAGCAGTTCTAGGCAATCCAAGAACAAAATCCATGCTAACATCCTTCCAAGGTTCATGAGGAACAGGCAAAGGAGTATATAAACCAGTGTTTTGTTTCTTAGCCTTAGCTAACTGACATGTTCTACATTGTGCAACTATCCTAGCAACATCCCTTTTCAGAGAAGGCTAATAGAATCTATCCTCAACCAATGCCATAGTTTTATCTCTCCCAAAATGTCCAGCTAAACCACCTGCATGCATCTCCCAAACTAACAAATCCCTAAGTGATGTTCGAGGTATACACAATTTAGTCACTTTAAACAAATAACCATTTTCAACAAGAAAGTCAACATACTCATGACGGTTACCTTTACTAACCTTACCATAAATAATACCAAAGTCAGGACATGCAGAATACTCATCCTTCAATCTATCAAACCCAATGACATGAGCACTCAGACGATGAAGTGTAACAGTTAATCTACTAAGTGCATCAGCAGCTTTATTTTCAATACCAGCACGATGATTAAGCGAAAAATTTCTCTAAGTAATGAAGAGTATAAACTAGCTGCTGATGTGCATCGTAGATCTAGGGAATTTAATGTTAGTGAATATGTCATGGTTCGCATTCGTCCTGAAAGAATTCCAAAAACATTTTCAAAAAAACTTTATGCAAGAGCCATGGAACTTTATTCTATCATTCGTAGACTAGGATCTAATGCATATCTTCTTGATTTGCCTAATGAAATGGATATTAGTCCTGTTTTCAATGTAGAGGATTTACTACCTTACCGAGGCACTTTTAAGCCTCCTACTTTGCCTTCTAGTGTGTCTGCAGGTGGAGCTAGAAAAGGTGCACCATTTGTGCCTTCGTTACAGTATTCTAAGGAGATGGTAGACACTATCCTTGATGATGAGTTCGTGACTTCTCGAGATGGTAGTTTTCGTCGCTTCCTTGTCAAATGGCATGGTCGCCCTGATTCTGATGCTACTTGGATACTGGAGGATGATCTTCATCAGTTAGATCCCTTATTGTTGGATTGTTATCTTTCCTCCTACTCTTCGGAGCAGAGTTCTTTTCAACCCGGGGAGAATGATGGAGCATGGAGTAGGCCTAAACGAGATAGGAGGCCCAAGTCCAATAATGACTTTTTATTATTATTAGTTTCTTTATTTATTCATATTTTTCTGGAATATTAATTAGTTTATTTATTTAATTGTATTTGTTTTGGATTTACCTATTAGGGTTAGGGTTTTTATTGGTGCTTATAAATAGCACCTTATGTTATTCTTTTAGACAGATTTGATGATATTGAAACCCTAATAATTTTTCTTTCAGCCTTTCTTCTTCGTTTTTCTTTAGTTTCTTGTTCCTTCGTAGCCAAGCTACGTCAATGGTAGACCCATTCATTATTACCTTTAAGAGAGTGAGGAAAAGATAATCTAACTGAGTTTAATGGTGTTTGTGATTATCACTGATATATGCATGTAGTCTTTCAGAGAGAGAAAGAGAGAGTTGATGGTTGAATGTTGACATAGAATAAGGAGGCAGTTCAACTGTTTACTTATATCAAAATACTTTAACTTTGCATCGAAGCACCTAAGTTGCACCAAGTGAAAATATATATGTGCAGATGCAACTAGTTTCATACAAAGTGCAACCGATTTTTATTCAAGTACAGATGTTCAAATATTGTTACTCAATATTTTTGTATTAGAATTATTATTAAGTGTGAACAACTTAAATTTTCAAATAAATTAACTTATACAACTTATGATATTGGTTTAAATGATATTCAATGGTGAAATTGATCCTACCAAGGTGCAAATGGATGCTATTGATTATTTACAAGATGCAACTAATTATTCACCAAGTGCAACTGATTTATGTTCAAGTGTAAATGTTTTAGTAGTGTTAATTACTTATTGTATTAGAATTATTAAGTGTAAATAACTTAAAATTTCTTCGAAATCATTTTCCCATTCAACATATGAACATGATCTAAGTGACATTAAATGGTGACATTGATCTTGCCTGGGTGCAACTAAGGTTACACTAGATGCAGCTGACTTTACGCTGGGTGCAACTGAGTCTACACTAGATGCAAGCAACAAATTTATGAGTAGTTACAAATCTCTTACACCTAATTTATGGATAGCTACAAATTGCTAGTCATCTATATATATATGTATGTATGTATATAGCGATCCAATATTCCAAATCACAATCCATCAAATCCAAAAGAATATTCTTCTTCATCATCTTCTTCTACTTTTTTTTTCCATCTTCTTTGTTCTTCTTCTTCTTCAACTTAGGGTTTGTGAGAAGAGAAGAGGGTAAAGGAGGGAATACGATTTAGTGATTGAAGGGCTCTTTGGCAAGCCAAAATTCATGGTGTTAGAATTTAAATTTTTTAAGTTCATTTTCTTGAATTTCAAAAATTATGTTCATGAAAATAGATTTTTTTTTATCAGAAGTCTATTTTTTTTGTAATTTTCCCTTCAAAGTTTAATATATTTATCTTTTAAATTCTATTATTGTTCTCTTTATCTTCTAAACAACTAACCAAAATAAGCAATTTTAAATTTATTATCTTTTGTTCTCAACAAATTTACTTATCTTTTATTTATTTTTATTTTTTCACTTTTTTCCTTATAAAACATTATTCGGAACTAAAAAGTATCATCACACGTGGTCACTATGTCAACTGGAAAAGCTGGTCTTAAGCTTACAAAGTAAGGAAAGTTAGAGGAAATAGCCAAAGAAGGTCCCTGACCAAAAACCCTCTGATGATGAAGTCAGAATAAGCTTGAGAGAATTGTAATGAAATAAGAAAAAGTGTACAGTTGACAATAGTGAGTATACCTGAATTTTGGTACTAAGTGTTATATTTATAGTAAGATAGAATAAATAAATAAATAAATGTTTAAATAATTGAAATATCATGATTTTGTATATTGTATATCCATATATATCAATGCGTTAGATGATTTACTTTGCTTTAAATGCCTTTCATTCAACATTTAATATTTCCCACATAGCATTAAATGCACGTGGGAGAAATGAGCATAATGAGCAGAATGTAGCCTTGAGAAATACTTATATGTCCCATTTGTCTGCCATTTATAAAGAAATGAAATAATTAGGTTAACTATAAGGTAATAAATTCAGTTCATTTATTACTATTTTATATCTACGGTTAGAATCACACTAACTCAGTTTTATTTAATGGTGGGGCCCAGCTATGATAATCAATAAATTGTTGAACCAATGCCGAGTACATTTCTTTGCAGCGCTTTTGTACTTAATCATGTGTCCTTAGTTATTTTTGTACCAACATTAAGCCCCAACTCTAGTCGGGGTAAATTGTTACCCAAGCAAAATATGAGGAATCAGAAGATATTCCTCACTTATCTATATAAAATCTTTTCATATCCCTAAGTATAGTTTTGCTTTTGATATGTTTCTTCTGATTGGTTACCTTTTTGACCCATTTATGGCCTGTGAGAACCCTTTCAACTTCTAGCGCGTAAAGTACCAAATGCCTCATTCAAACCCTAAAAAATACCTGCCATCCGTCACATTCATATCATTTCAAACGGTGGCATTAAATGAAAAATTTGCCACCAATTGCTCCCTTTTAACTTTTCGATATACACATATATGTATATATATTCTAAGCATCTGCCATTGTTACCTTCTTCTGTATTTCCTGAATCTTCTCAAGCCGCTCTGTGATCCTTAAGTTCCCTTCTACAATTTCACCCCTAATTTAAAGTTTTCTTTCGGTGAGTACTGGAAGTTCCTTTTTTTCTTAGTTCATCTTTTTTTTTTCTACTTCGTTTGAGGGAAAAATGGTTAGGTTAGCAGAGGAATTAAAATCTAGTGAAAGGATTGCTGCTTTTAAGCAATAACACAACATTCCTGATAATGTTAACATTAGACTTGCTGAAGAAGAGGAGCGAAAACTAGGTACGTCTCCCATTGTTGCCATAACAGAGGGCGGTCTTAGGTTTCCTATCTCTCCCTTCCTTTGTCAAATACTCTATAAGGTCAACCTTTCCCCTCCATGTGTCACCATAATTTTTATAGAATAGTTAATGAGATAAGCGAAATTAATCATTGATATGGGTTTCATATATCTAAGTGGGATTTATTTTTTTGCTACAACATCCAAAAAGTTAGAAGGAATGAAAATAAGTGGTACCAGAAGTCTCATTTTGATAAAGTCCTCGTCTACATGCTCCCGGACAACATCAAAGGGCTAGAAGATGATGTGTTTGTTGTCACAAGACAATGGATGCATAATCCTAATAAGGACTCTTTTCCCCCAATTACTACAATATCACACGGCCCAAGTTCTTATCCTCTGTCTATGTCAATCCTAACAATGGATTTCCCATTAATTATTTAATGTTTCTTTACGCAAACGAGCGAGCAAGAAAGATTTGGGCAAAAGGAACGCTTGTCGACCAAACCCACCTAGGAAGAGTATTCAAATTTTTTGGTAGACGAGACACCTTCCCATTCACAAGGTCGGCACCAATCCTCTTCAACTTTAAGCCTAGCTACCCCTTGTTTGTTGTTCCTCCATAAAGGTTTGCAATCGGATCAATTTCAGAAACCCTTTGATAGTGGTTCCATTGGTCCATTGGAAGGAAGCTTATATTCAACCACAACAACCATTCGGCTTGGCGTCCACATCCCAACATTGCCATTCTTCTTGAAGAATAGGCACTAACCGATCAGTTCATTTTGGAAGCACTTCTTATCGTGGATCCTTGTATCTAAGAGTCGTTGGTAGCCGAAGAAGAAGCCATTTTAACTCCCGTTGGTGCCCCGAGCAAGAAATGGCCCCAAGACGTGACATCAAAAAGGCTTTCGAAGAAAACGCCAAGAAGAAGAGGGTAGAGCTTGCCAAGAAGAAGGTTGAAAAGAAGAAGGCTGTAAAGTCTTGTGGCAAATCCAATCAAAATATTAGTTAAATTAGGAATGCTATTAAAGTTTCCTAAAGTGATGCAAATTGAAGATTTGAAGAGTTCTGAACAATTAAGGAGATAAAATTAATCAAGTTGACCAAGATTTTGAAGAATTCTAATTGGTGTGAAGGATTACAAAACCTAATGGGATTCGGACGCAACTTTCTGGAACGTGAATGAAATTCCAGTGTACCTCGCCGGCACGGCGCGGGGAGCGCGCGGGTGCGCTCCAAGCACGCAGGCAGCCCGCAGGGAGTGCGCAGGTGCGCCAAGGTGTCTCAAAAATTTCAGTGAGGTCCGCAGGCAAGAGGATGGGAGACCGAGGGTGCGCCAGTATTATTTCCTAAAGCGTAAAAATTCCAGTGCAGGTCGCAGGCTGGAGGATGGGAGCGCGAGGGATCGAGCTATGAATATTTTGTTCGGATTCAATTTCCTATTTTGCTAAACTAGGGCAACTTTGTAATCCTATATATATGTGAAACCAACGTTGTAATTGGAGAGATGTGGGAGAACATATTATAGGGACCTAGAGAAAGAGTCTTTGAGAATTGAGAGCTTTCATGTTCTTTCTCTAAATTCGTCTTGTATTTTCTTTTCACTTTCTGTGTGAGGCAGAAAGCCTGCTTGTAGGGTTTGTCGAGTGATTTAAGCAAGAGGGACGAAAGGATTCGTGCGAGTGATTCGTAGAGAGTCTGAGTAAAGTCTTGTAACCCGTTGATAGTAAGATTGTAAATAGAGGTTTTTCTTCCTGTGATAGGGTTTCCTCGTTATTCTCTTGTGTGATTACTTTCACTGTGTGTGTGATTGTGTGGGTTTGGAATTTTCATTTGGTATCAAAGCGGGTCACTCTAAGTTCTTGAGTGAAGATCTTCATTCAAACCAATGGATCCACCGCGTGAAGGAGGCTCAAGCACCAGACCCCCTTGGTTTGACGGCTCAAACTATTCATACTGGAAGGTACGAATGCAAGCTTTTCTTTTGGGAATTAATTACAAAGTCTGGATGTCAATAGTTAAAGGATGGGAAGAACCGACCCATGAAGTTGACGGAAGAATCGAACAAAAGTCAATTCAGACGTGGACTAAAACTGAGCAAAAGAGTTCAGAGTGGAACTTCAAAGCCTTGAGTGCCATATTTTCTGTAGTTTGCCCTAATGAATTCTGCCGCATCTCAAGTTGTACGAGTGCCCGAAAAGCGTGGTTAATTCTACAAAGTACACATGAAGGGAACGAACAAGTCAAAACCAGCAAGCTTCAAAAACTCACTTTTGAGTTTGAGGGACTAAGGATGAATGAAGACGAAAGGTTTGATGACTTTTATGTCCGGCTCAGTCACATTGTTAATTCATGCCACAACCTTGGAGAAGCTATTCCAGAATACAAAGTGGTACGTAAAATTTTACGTTCTCTTCCACGAGTGTTTGATTCTAAAGTCACAGCAATAGAAGAAGTCAGAGATGTGAAATTCATGAGAATAGAAGACCTTGTGGGATCCTTGCAAACGTTTGAAGCAAATATTGTGAAACCTCGCAAAGTGTCAAAAGGTATTGCTCTAAAGACAGTGGAAGAAGAAAGTGGTGAAGAGGAGTCGGATAAAGAAATAGCGCTTGTGGCTAAACGATTCGTGAGATATATGAGAAAGAAGGGTTTATTTAATAAGAATAACAAGAATGAGTCACAATCTCAAGAAAAAGGAAAGAAGATCAAGAAGATTGAATATGGGGAAGAAAATAAGAAGAACAAGATCAAGTGTTTTGAGTGTCATGGATATGGACACTTTGCTCAAGACTGTGCAAACAAAAAGATGAAAAAGAAACAAGTCAAAGTCATGAACGCTACATTAGATGATGAATCCAGTTCAGATGAATCATCTTCATCAGTATCCTCAAACGATGAAGGTAATTTTGTTGCTTTTATGGCGTCTCACTCTTCGTCTGTAGGAACTCCATCTGGATCTCAAAGCGACACCGATATATCTAATCATGAAGATGATGACTCTGAGGATGACTTCAATAATGATTTGCAAGTGGCCTATGATGCTCTCATTGTCGAATACAGTAAGGTAAAGAAACAAAGACAAGCCCAACATACCCGCAACAGTAAACTCCGAAGTGAACGAGATTCCTTGAAGATAGAGAATGAAAAACTCACAGGTAAAATATCTATTTTGGAATCTGACAAAACTTCTCAGTCTCATAGTGCAGAAAAGTTCAAAGAAAAAACTTGAAGAAAAGAATAAAAAGATTGATGAATTGGAGAAAGTTGTTAGAGAACTACAGGATGAGATTAGTAAGTTGAAAGAAAAGATCAAGAGTGATGAGAAGATAATTGAAAGAATGAACTCTAGTTCTCAAAAACTTAAAGAAATTTGGAGCCAACAACGAACACATGGAGACAAAGCAGGCTTAGGCTACACCGGAGAGAAAAATACAATTGTTTCATCATCATCAGCACCTTCAGTAGTAGCAAAGGTTGTTTCAAAACCTACAGCCAATCCCAAGACCTTCCCAAAGCCTGCTGTACCACCAAAGAAGAGTTTTGAAAATAATAAACACTATCAGTATCCTCCTCACATAGTGAAAGGTACGCATTTTGCTAGATCCCAATCCCTTGTACGTGTTTGTCACCATTGTGGAATCAAAGGTCATATACGCCCCAACTGTCACAAACTCTATGGTCTTCCTTTAAACCATGTTAAAAATTTTTCAAAAAACCCTGAGCCTAGAGTCCCTGTGAAGAATAAATTTCAAGTGTTTTCAAAATTTTCAGAAGATTATTACAAAAACTCACGTCCTTTCAAAAACAAAACAGTCCAATATTTCGAAGAGGTACAAATTTCAAAATTGTTGAGAAAAAAAATTTTCATAAAAGTCAAAAACGTGAGGAAAAACCTGTCAAGACAACTGGTCTTAAAACTAGAGCTATTTGGATTAGAAAGTCAGATTTAAATTGTTTTGTTTCACAAAATGCCCTTCGCTTTGAGTCTCTAAGAAAATCTGTAGGCATTTGTACACACCATTGAAATCTAAAAGATAAGTTAGAAGTTCATTGATTAAGTTGAAAATATTTTATGACTTCTATACTGTTACTTGTACATTAAATCTTCTAAATTTATATATTTCAATGAGTTCATAATTTTTGCATTCCTTGTAATTTGATACGAAGTGTCTTGGTGAGTTTTGTCATAATTTTGGAGTGCTTGCTATGACACTTGATTGTACATGCATATATCTCTTTCTCTTCTTTTCTACGAATCAAGGGTTATTGTTTGATGTGTTTAAAAAATGTTGATGAGCCTGATTTGTGCATATCAAAGTTATGCATAATAATAAAAAAAAATCTTGGAAAGGGCTACCGGTGGGACCAGTAAGAAGTCCTTTAATGACTCGTTGATTGTTAAGGAATAGCTACCTGCCCATAAGCGTGCGAAAGCCGCCAAGTGTTTAAAAAAAAAAAGGAAGATTGGCTCTCAATTCATTTGGTACATCAAATTTAACTTTTTGAGTCTATGATTTGTTTGAGGGGGAGCCTATATGTATATTATAGTCAAAAACTCACACGTGCACAAGCATTTGTTCAATTTTATGACTTATTTCACCTCCCGACACAGAATTGACAATTTTCTTGGAAAATCAAAATGTGAATCTTTGAATTTATGAAGGGTGAGAGATTGATGTACATGTATTGGTATAATGGAATTAAAAGTTTTTTTAACATTTTTAATGAATTCTTCTACTGTCTTCTTTTTGGTTTTGATTGTCTGTGTCCAAATCTGCACTTACACGTATTTTCCTAAAAGCCTCGTAGGCAGGGCACAGGAGATCCTCCCTCACATTATTCTGATGTCACACTTAGAAGAGGTCGTGTCATGTATGCCATACTCATGGGTCTTCGGTTTGATCTTGCCTTATTCCTCTTCCTTAATTTTGTGTGCTTGTCATTTCCATATCAAAAAGGGGGAGTCATTTCAAGTTATGTATGTAATATGTGAACTTGTTTCGGCTACGGCATGATATTTTATGTATTATGTGCTTTGGTGATGATATCATTGATCATTTCTATATTATTCCACATGGTGCCTTGATGTGTGTGTTCAGTACGTGCAGAATTTGAGCAGAATTTAAAATTTAACTTAAGTTTTGATATGGAATTGCCAAGGGGGAGATTGTAAAGTCTTGTGGCAAATCCAATCAAAATATTAGTTAAATTAGGAATGCTATTAAAGTTTCCTAAAGTGATGCAAATTGAAGATTTGAAGAGTTCTGAACAATTAAGGAGATAAAATTAATCAAGTTGACCAAGATTTTGAAGAATTCTAATTGGTGTGAAGGATTACAAAACCTAATGGGATTCGGACGCAACTTTCTGGAACGTGAATGAAATTCCAGTGTACCTCGCCGGCACGGCACGGGGAGCGCGCGGGTGCGCTCCAAGCACGCAGGCAGCCCGCAGGGAGTGCACAGGTGCGCCAAGGTGTCTCAAAAATTCCAGTGAGGTCCGCAGGCAAGAGGATGGGAGACCGAGGGTGCGCCAGTATTATTTCCTAAAGCGTAAAAATTTCAGTGCAAGTCGCAGGCTGGAGGATGGGAGCGCGAGGGATCGAGCTATGAATATTTTGTTCGGATTCAATTTCCTATTTTGCCAAACTAGGGCAACTTTGTAATCCTATATATATGTGAAACCAACTCTGTAATTGGAGAGAGGTGGGAGAACATATTATAGGGACCTAGAGTAAGAGTCTTTAAGAATTGAGAGCTTTCATGTTCTTTCTCTAAATTCGTCTTGTATTTTCTTTTCACTTTCTGTGTGAGGCAGAAAGCCTGCTTGTAGGGTTTATCAAGTGATTCGAGCAAGAGGGACGAAAGGATTCGTGCGAGTGATTCGTAGAGAGTCTGAGTAGAGTCTTGTAACCCGTTGATAGTAGGATTGTAAATAGAGGTTTTTCTCCTTGTGATAGGGTTTCCTCGTTATTCTCTTGTGTGATTACTTTCACTGTGTGTGTGATTGTGTGGGTTTGGAATTTTCAAAGGCTACAAAAGCAGCAAAGGCTGAGTAAAGGTAACGGGTTAAACAAGAACAAATGGAGGTAAACAAGGAAAATTCAGGGGTTGTCATAAAAGAACCCTCTAAAGCCTCCAGGAAGACTCCCCGACCAGAAGAGGATGATCCAAAGGCCAAAAAGAAACAAGTTATCGATCATTTAGCTGATCTCATCATTTTAGAGGATCCTCCATCTTCGAAAGTGCCTCCAACTTTCTCCTAAGCAACAGCGAATGCCCCCAACCATCACCTCCTTGACGACTAGGCTCTCCACCCACTGAAGAGGAAAGGTATGGGCATCCTCCTTTGTAAACCATCTACCCGAGCAATCCCATTCATGACACCCCACCATTCATTCCTTAAATCAAAATTCCATGCTTAGAATTCTCCGGTGGTCGATCATTCACTGTTCGAGATTCGACCTTCATCTACCCCACCAAATATGCTAAGGGAGTTGCCCCTTTATGATCAACAAAAAATAAAGAAGAGTCATCCTGAAGATTTGCACCAAACTCTTCTGAAAAGTGTAATAACGTTAGATTTCATTTATCTTCAAGACATTTCCTTTCTCTACACTCCCATTGCTAACTATCTAAAGCTGAACTAGGTGTGACTGATTATGCACAAAGTGCAACCAATTTTTATTCAAATGCAAATGTTCAAATATTGTTACTCAACATTTTTGTATTAGAATTATTAAGTATGAACAACTTAAAATTCCATTCCCCTCCAAAAAATAAATTTGCTTATACAACTTATGATATTGATTTAAACGACATTAAGTGGTGAAATTGATCCTACCCCAGGTGCAATTGAAACTGTAATGGGTGCAACTGATTATTCACCCAATGCAACCGATTTATCTTCAAGTGTAGATGCTCTAAGATTGTTACCTATTGCATTAGAATTATTAAGTGTGAACAACTTAAAATTTCCTCAAAATCATTTTTCCCATGCAACATATGGACTCGATCTAAATGACATTGAGTGGTGAAATTGATCTTACCTGAGTACAGCTAAGGTTACACTGCATGCAACTGAGTTTGCATTAGGTGGAAGCAACAAATTTATGAGCAACCACAAATCTTTTACACCTAATTTATCAATAGCAGCAAATTGCTGGTCCTCTCTCTCTATATATGTATGTATGTATATATTATATGTATATAGCCCTCTAATCCAAAAGCATAGACCAATCCATCTAATCCAAAAGAATATCTTTGTTTCTCTCTCTAAAAAGTAGCAATGAATAGGTCTACCATCTTCTTCTACTTTTTTTTTTTTTCTTCTTCATTGTTACTTTTTTTTTGGTTGTCTTCTTCATTGTTGTTGTTGTTCTTCTTCCTCAACTTAGGGTTTGTGGGAAGAGAAGAGGGTAACTTTTCAAAAAGGGAAGGGCGGGAGAGAAGAAGGTAAAGGAGGGAATAAGAGTTAATGATTAAAGGGCTGTAAGGCATTTTTTTTTTAAGTTGAAAAATCAAAATTCATTGTGTTAGAATTTGAATTTTTAAAGTTCATATTTTTGAATTTCTGAAATTGTGTTCATAAAAATAGAATTATTTTTTCAAAAGTCTATTTTTTTATAATTTTCCCTTCAAAGTTTAATAAATTTATTTTTTAAATTCTATTCATTTCCTCTTTATCGTCTCCATAACCAACATTTTAAATTCATTATTCCTTTTTTTTCAATAAATTTAATTACCTTTCATTTATATTCTTTTATTTATATATTTTGTTCTTTTTCTCATAAAACATCACTTTTAACACATGCCAAATAGATGCACGTGATTTCTTATCTCAACATCTTAACACAAAATTAACAGGGGGGCATGTATCAACTACTCGAGCTCGGCTTATGTTATATCTTAAGTTAAGCTGGTTGCAGGGATTCAATAGTGGCATAGCATTTAATATGCTGGTATCTGGGATGTGTCATTGTTGAGGGGAATGATGAGTTGGCCATTGTTGTTAGGAAGCCTGAACTGATAGCAGAAATTCATGTTTGTTGGAATACCAGTAGAAAGACATAATATACCGGTGGCTGCAATGTGTCAGTATTGGTAAAAGGGCAATTAGAAGTTGCTCACAGAGCACTTCTCTCCAAGTCACCAAGCTGGAAACATAGTCCTGAAGGAGATTGCTTAGGTTTAAGGGGGTGTATCATTTTTCTGTTAACTTATATTCATTATATGTGGCATAATGATGGAGAACGGGTAGCCTTGGATACATGGATGGATTTCCCCCAATTCAGACACCCAATAGTGTTTTGGTAATTTGTCCATAGATGTCCAATTTAGATGTCTAATGTTTGGATTCTGCACTTCTTTTTTTTTTTTTTTAAGAAGTTACTTCACCACCTACAATCATGACACAGGCTTTCTTGAGACTGAATTACTTCATTTAGAGCCCCAAATTGATGCTTTCATTATTTATGATAATTTTTGATTTGGTTATTGCCATTAGAATAGAAGGTAGAAATAATCACCGACAATTCTGTATTGACTTATTTTGCTTTCTTTTCATAATTCTGCAACAATTTCATGTTCACAGATTTTTTAAATTTCGAGTATATTGTCATTTACTAGTTTAGTAATTAGGGTTTGTTTTCCTATTTAAGTATCATGTAGCCTAGAGGCAGAATGCCTTTGATCTGATAAAAAAAACATATTCAATTTATTTTCTTTCTTTCTTGTGGCTTCCAATATTCCTTTTCTAGGATTTTCATCTCACTAGAACGATATCTAGCAGTTTTTGCTTCAGCTCGAACAATATCAAGCCCACTTTATTCCATTCTGTTTCACATAAATATGCAATTTTGAAAACCAAACATTACATAAAGAAGACCGAGGAGTTGTATTGGAATTCTGAGCAAGTTAGCTATATCAACAAATCTGGAAAAAGAACTGAGAAGGTGTGCTCCTGATAAATGAGATTCTATCTAGCTTAATTTATTTATTTATTTATTTTTCCTTTGTATGTAAGAATGCGATCGGATAGTTACTGGACTTGCCCATTGACTTTATTAAACATGGAATTCGGCAGGCAAAATTGCAAGGAGTGGGAGGTGCTTTTCTTGAAGATGCTGTAAGTTCAGCCCATAGTATAATGCTTGTTGACTTGTGAGAAACAGAGGAAGCTTACATGCTGGTACTGAGTTAGACAATTGCATTTCCAATCATTTACTTTCTGATCATCTTCAGTAAAATTAAATCACTGCCATATCACCTCAATTGCTTAAACAGCGCAGAAGAGAGTGCATTTCCATGGTGGTGCTTATTTTTGCTTCTCTTCTTTGTTTTTTCCTCTCTTGACGCGAGTTGATGTTACCTACAAATAAGGGAATTTTTAAGGACTGAAGTGTCCAGTATTTTGTATGTAGCTGTGCTGGTGTCTAGTATTTTGTGTCCACAAACTTGAAATCGCTGTATAATGATCTAGGACTTCTTTCTTTTCTTTTCTATTTTTCATGTAAGTGATATGAAGAGAATTTCAGAGGAAATGGAGTACTATAAATTGTAAAGAAATGCCACCGTCTCCTCCTCCAGACCCATACAAATACATTGGTTTCTTATTGCTCCTATTTAATTCCAATCCTTTACCATGTGTCAACAACAAATACGTTGGAATGATCTTGATCGACCATCCGTGGGTTTGCAAACCCACATTTGTGTTATGTACAACACAAGGTTTTGTTTGGTATGTGGATTTTGAAGAGCGGTTAAAGTTAGAAGCAAGATTTTCCTTTTAACCATGATCGATCGTCCGTGGGTTTGCGAACCCACATGCCAAATAAAGTCTTAAATCCCACACCCCTTGTTGTTACGTACAGGTTTTGTCATGCACCATATATCTAGGTCAAACTTTGAATCAGTATTTGACTAAAATGTTGGAATCAAATGGAGCTAGATCTTTTGGATAAAGTGCTGCAAAGGAGTGTTGTTTGAACTCTTCTTTATTTTTATTTCTATTTTTTTAATAAAAGGAGAGTGGTACCTCTAAATATATAATATATTGCCCTCACTTGTACCGAAGGAATACCCTGGTTGCACATTAGCCTGTTTGTGTTGAAATAGAACCCTGGCAAACAATTTTAAAGCAACCTGATGGCCAACTTATAGATAAATACAAAAGAGAACTAAGCCTAAGTGGGATCTATTTCTACCAAAACAGAGCAAAGAAGAAATATACAGCATGCTGAGTGTTTCTATACCCAACAGTATGTGTTTTATCCATGTAGACCTCATTTGTACATAATGTGCCCAAAAAATGATAACCTGCTAAACCTTCCATGGTGACTTTATCTGCCTCGTGCTTCAGGTTGAAATCATCCTCTTAAGGTTTAACTCTTTCAATGTTGTCTTTTAGTACTTTTTAAGTGGAGCAGGAGTTTCTGTTGATATGATTTATACATTAAAAAAACGTAAAGGACATCTTTGAATCAAAGAATCATAGAAGGCAAGAATCAATTTAGATTTATGCTGGACAATGTTATAAGAATATATACCCGTGCTGTTCCCGTAGTATCTGATTTAAAATTGATTCCTTCGTCACCAATGACGGTTGGCAGAGATTGCCCATATATGGTCTTACGACTTTACGTAGTCGCTTGGGCTTGGTCACTATGATCCCCAACGAAAATCTTTTGTAGGTTGGGTTGAAAGCAGGAAACAGCGCCCCCAGGCTTCAAAAAGTTCTCTAAGGTCTACTATAATTTTACCAAAAATTTTGAATATCCGTTAATGCTCAACCCCCAAATATTTTTCCAAAACTCCATGATCCCCTTGTCCATAATTTTTCAACCTCACCCCTCAAGATTCAAATCTTGGATCTGTCAATGGGATCATAAGATAAGCTAATGTAGCAACCAATATCTCACTGCTTCAGATAAGATATTTTGCGGTGGATTTCATAAATTACAGGGAGTTGTTTTGTCAAAAAAACCCACCTTTAGTATGGATTGGCTGTTACAGGACTTCAATTCAGTTGACTTCAGTCTTAAGGTTGTTTATCCTGAATGGCCAAGCATTTGTAGATATTGAAAAACTATTCCAGGTAATACCTTTGGTGTCCACTAATTGTCAAAATCACCATAAATCATTACTACTTCTGGGAACCACAGTTTTGTACACATATTTTGAAACATGGTACTTCTACATTTCAATATGTTAAATTTGTCTATCTAAAATACAAACAGGTGAAAATAATAAATTGAACCAAGAAGTACAAATTTTTACTCAATGGAGGAGATTGAGTAAAAATTTGTATCAAATATAAAGTGCTCTTAGTTTCATCAATATCTACATTATTCTATTTTCTTGATTAACTTTTTTCTTTTAAAAATAAGTCACTTTTCATATTAAATATTTTTATAATATATATGACGATTCGATGAAAATCCGACCCTTTACTTCATATCTTATTTCAAAACATAAGCATATTGTGTTCATATTTTTGTTTCATATATCGAAACAATACACATTTTAGGTACCATTGGTTAATGGCTTCCAGCGAGAATGATGTGTTTCTAGTATTACCAATTTTATAAATGACGTAGCCTAACTAGATTACTAAGAAAGGATGGACTTTGAGAGGAATTGAGGAAATATTATTTTGATTGCCAAATTCAGCTACAATATTCGTTTTGGCGTTATAATATACTTATTTTGTCATTTTTTTGAAAAGTATGCGCTCTCATACCTCGATCCTAATAGACGATCCAAAATTTGCTAATTCTGTTGTCTCTACCCCAAAATCTTTTATTTTCTATTTTCTTGGGAATATTTTAGCTTGCTGGCGAAGTTATTTGTTTGGTTTCCTAATTTTTACATTATTCTATTTCCTAGTTCTGATTTTAGCCTTTCTATTTAAACGTTGTAAGCTTTCAAGGCTCTTTAGTTTTTGAATTAATAAAAGAATTGTTAGAGAAGTTTTCTCCTCAAAAATTGGTGTTGTTTCTTGGTATTCTCTGTACTACACAGAAATTCATAATCCATCTTTCTGTTTTCATCAGCTTCTTCTGCATCAATAAAGGTCATATTAACAAACATAGACAACACATAGTAAAATGTGAATGATATTTTGTAAGCTTGAGATGCTTAATACAATCTTGGCTGTTCTCCACGGACTTGGTAATTATGATCTGCTTGGAAAGAGGATATTGCTCTTGCATGCTAATCAATTTATACTGGTTCTAGAAGTATAATTCCAGGAAAAAAATAAAATAAAATTATCGCTTGCACCAACTTTAAGATATCATTAACCTTTTTCCTTGCTATCTTATTTGTTAAGCATGCTTAGTCAGTTTGCAAATTCAATTATTACTTTCATTCTTTTGTAATCTACTTTATGCCTTGTGTCATTTTCAGCTTGGATTTGGAAAGGTAAAACCTATGGAGGAAATAAGAGTTTAGCACTTAGACAATCCCCTTTATCAAGCAAGAGATAATGACAGGACTTCTAAAGGCACTTTAGTTGAAAGCTATTTTATCACTCCAACCAAATAAAAGTTAAGTGTTTCTCTTATTCTTTTTATTTTTCCTTTCTTTTTTCCTTTCCCCCTTGACAAATCCTAAAACCCTCAAAAAAACAAAAAAAAAAAAAAAAAAGAGAGAGGAAGGGAAGGATCCTTGGCTTACATGACAACAATTAATTGTCAAGCCAAGCATGCTAATACTTTTAGGCCAAAAAAAAAAAGCAAGAAGCCTAGGTTCTGTTTTATTAACACTTCAGAAGTACAAAGTCCTCCATTTTAGACTTTGAAAATGCTATTCCTATGTAACTCGTTCACTATCTTAACCCTTTTTCTAATTGACTACAAGCTCCTAGGAGCATTATAATCTCCAATGGCAAAATTAACTAAAATTATTTTTTATATGCTGTTGGAATATTTCTCATGTCAATAAAATTAAGTCTTTTAAATTAATAGAAGATCTTAATTGGCCTCTCCGCTATTATCCAATTGGTTTTGACATTGTGTTAAAAGCAGTTGCTGGTTGCTTCTGTTGTAGTTTGCTCATAAATGATCTTTCTGCTGTTTTGCAAACTATCATGTCACCCATCTTCCGGAAATTTCTTTCTTTGATGGTGTTCAGACAGAGCTTTGAGTGCTCACCTGTCATTTTTATAATTTTTAGTGTTGTGATTACTTGGAGAGCATTGCAAAGGAATAGTGATATACCAGACTCTCTGTTTTCCATATTGAGAGGAAGACGCCCATCATAAAAATTTGGTGGGGAGTTGACTTAACATATGTAAACCAATTTAGTTTCTTTCAATTCATGGATAGCATTCACCACCTGTGCAACACATTAGTTCCACCATCAGGATAAGCCACACAAAGTTGGAGCAGTTTAGCCTTCCCTCATGTCCTGTTGTCCCTTCTTACATGGGCATACAACCAACCACATGATTGCACTTTTCAGGCTCTCCTCTCAGGAGTCCTGCTGATAAAACATTTAACCTATTTTGTTACCCCTGGGATGCAGTTTTTGTGTTAGCCTGTTTATTCTAAAATTTGACATCTCAATGTTATAAAAGGAATTTGATTTTCTCACTAGACATCACTTGCATTTTTAATCCAACAAGTGGTATTAGAGCAAGAGATCTCGGATTCAAGTTGTGGGATATGGGAGGGCTTATGTGTAACACGGTTTTGTGTGAGCCGATTTATTATAGTCAAAATATCGATATCTGTAACTGCTCTAAAAATAGACCTACATAGCATTACCTCTAAATGCCATAAAATAAAATTTACTCACTAAACTCTAATTGATTTTCACATGAGATGACACTAGTGGCGGAGCCACATAGTGCCTAGTGTAGGCGAAAAGCCTACGCTTGAATTTTTTTTTTAAAAGACTATTTGATAAAAAAAATTATAAATATTTATAAAAAATTTTTGGATGCATTTGGAGACATATTTTTTAGTAACTTTTGGTATTTCTTTACCAAAAATTTTTAGCCTTTTTTTACAATTTTTGAGTGTTTGGTAAAAATTTTGATAACTTTTGAATAGAAGAAATTATTATAACAGAATAGAAAAGTGACATTGTATTTGATATTATTGTATAATATTTTATATTTTATCGTATTTTATGTATTTATTTAGAATTTAAAATTTTACACGTGATTTGATCTACGCTGACCCAAATTCCTGCGTACGCCACTAGATGACACAATCC
The DNA here is from genome assembly GCA_019916065.1 of Vitellaria paradoxa. Taxonomy (NCBI): domain Eukaryota; kingdom Viridiplantae; phylum Streptophyta; class Magnoliopsida; order Ericales; family Sapotaceae; genus Vitellaria; species Vitellaria paradoxa. The sequence continues at coordinate 37,194,323 of CM034239.1, read as the reverse complement.
CGAATAACATATTCCATTAGGACCCCGTTTTGTTACCATTAAATCAATGATTCTTGCTTCATTTTTTTTTTCTTTTTTCATTTTTATAGAGATGGAATTGCACGTAGATGGATTCAAAATTTTTGATATGTAAAATAATGGCTAGTGAATGGTATTTATTTGGTGTCCAGTCAAAATTGAATAAACTTGTAGGTTTTAACGTTACTAGCTTGATTTCTGACTACCTCATAAATTGCGGCAAACTGTGTGCGAATTCCTCAAGAACTAAAGTAAGGCAGCAAAAAAGAAAATGATTGGAAAATGCTAGTCACGGAAACATTATGAGGAACCATTTGACATTAATATATTACTACGGTGGTACTTGATTGGGGTGTTAGGGTGGGATGATTAAATTAGTATATCGTGAGTCCACTTTGTCTAACATTTGGTTAAGCAAAAGTACTATGGACATGAAATTGGGAGTAGATTATTTACCCTCAAAGATAGGGATATATATCACAGGATAATATATATATTTTTATGTTTGGATTAGTTTTCTATCAAGATTTAAAAACTTAAAAATATTTGACGTGAAATCTTCTATTAAATTACATCTTTATCATACATCATATTCCACCGTTTAAATGCTAAAAAATTATAATTCTAGACCTAAAAAAAAAGAAAAAAAAAAAAGAAAAAGGAATTAATCTCATATATTATCTCCCGTCATCTTTTATCCTCTAATCAAACATAACCTATCAGATTTTTGTCCTTTTGTTGTGATTCTATCTCAAGGAGGAATTTGTTAATTCAAATGCTGCAGATAACAAAATAGAATGGTCAGTTTCTTCATGATGTTCACAGGCTCCTAATGCGGCTTTCAATTTTTTAATTTGTTTATTACCATTAAGTAAAGGCAAGAATGTATCCCATTTTAACTTTTTTTTTTTTTTCCATTTTTAAATTTGTATGCATTTGTATAAAAAGTGACCCAATGCACAAGGTACACCTCGTGAAGTTATAAACAGTCTTTCCTTTGGAAGCAAAGAGATTAATTACAGAATTTGAATCTATAACCCCTAAGTTGCAATGAAACAACTTTACCCATATCTCCAATAATGAAATACATATATTAAGAGGGACTGAACCATTACATATATATTGAGTTGCATATTGTAATCAAAAACCTTATAGATGAAACTTTTAGGATCTGCAATTCCTTTACAGAAAGTACTCTCTGACCAGGATGAAGATTGAAACCAAACTAGCTAAGTACATCTAAATGGATATATGTGCACTTTCTACCACATGATATCATCTATACAAAATGAAAGTACGTGGAAATGGATCTTATCAGAAGGCAGTTTCTCCATGAATCCATGTCTTTTTGTTATACCTGGTTCATCAGCTAACCTCCTTTTTCTTGTCCTGGATCTCTAGAAGAACACACAGATAGCACATGAGAAAAACGCTTCTTCAGAGAGAGCCCTACATCAAGATGGCATAGCGCATGCTATCATTAACCATAAGGATATTTATCTCTGAGATGCTGGCCATCTCGCTAGACACCCAGACTACATCAGCAGCGTTGACATGAGGATGAGAAAGGCAGGAAAAGAGGGAGAATGGAGCCTGAACGATGCTGTAGATGACTGAGAATCCATTCCTCCACCCACCTGATGATGATCGCCTTCCATCTATGCCCCCGCCATTAATCAGATCCCCGACCATGTTTTCGTCAGCTACCCGCGGACTCTTCCTCATGTTTGGGAGGTTTCGCCTCATCGCAGCCAGCAAACGCCACATCTCCTTCCCCCGGATTTCTTTCTGCAAGCACCTGCACTTTGGTTGTTAGTATTGAATATATGCTTTGGGAACTCACCTTCCTATATGGCCTTTGATAGCGGCATATTGGTGGTGGTGGTGGTGGTGCTAGTGCTAGTGCTAGTGCTGGTTCCTATCACAAAGGTTTGTGGGTGCTTTTAAGGACTTTCACTTGTGTTTATATATATTGTATATAATGTTGGGTTTTCTTTACCTCCCGGTGAAGGAAATTGTACGCCTTGGGAGTAATATTCGCAGATAAATTAACTTTTTGGTAGTGCATACAGGCTGTTTCACGAATTTATTTGAAGCTACTCTTGTGTAGAAGGTTTCTCCTCATCTCTTACTTTTATCATAGGAGGGTGTTTGAGACGTGAGGTGTAATCATGTAAAAGGTCATGTGTTCTAGGCGAGAAATGGACATCCCACTTGAAAAAAATTTGTGAGGGTGCCTGCGGCCTCATCACTTTTGTGAGAGAGCATGTATGCACCACCAAAGAGGTAGAACCACCTGTGAGTAATGTACCGGTAATATTCCCAAAATAAATAATTTGATGTGGCAGATTTGTTCCTTGCGTGTGTGCGGGGTTAATTGTGGGGTCTTTTTAAGGCCCAGTTGCCGACAAAGCTGCCTAATCTTCACAATCAGAGCTTTTTGTATGTTGGGAACTTGGGATATTGGAGCCATCATCTGCAGCTTACCGTAGATTTAGCAAAATAGAAGGAGAATTTATATGGTACTTATGGATTCATGTGAAGAACAAACAGCTCTTGAGCACTGAATAAGATCTTGATGACAAAAATTCAGCTACGGTAAAGATTTACTGAAGCAAATTGGGTTGACCCTTTACGTGTATTCCAATTCGTTTGATTACTGATTCTTTAATTTCCCAGACATGTTTGGCTATCAATGGAAAAAGGAATCAGATTCTTGTATTATATATATATATATATATATCAAGATATTGAATTGTTTCTTATATCATATGGGAAACCATCAGTTGGGAAGTAGGAATTGATAGGAGAGAACAATCAATACCTGTATGTGACAGGTATAGAACTTCCACTTTTTTAAAGCTTCTTCCTATGTCTATCTCCTTGCCGGTACTGGACATATATATGTATATTAATATATATTATGCAATACATCCATTATCCGTGGATATATACATATACACTTTGAAAATTAGACAAAACTTTAACAATTAAACTGTTAGTTGCTAGAAGTGTTAGCAGAATAAAAATAGAAGAATATATATTGATACATGTCTTTATAAAGGAGACTATATCTAATATATATAAACTAGAATAATTTATAAAAAAAAAGTATAATTTAAAATATGTTAAATCACATATAATAATAGAATATACATATATATATATATATAACAATATATTCTAATATTAGTAACGAAAGATATAAAATATATTCTAACATTAGTATCAATAATTAAAATAACAATTGCTTTTAAATATTTTCATTATCGTTGTTTTTGTCGTCGTCAACCCCTTTTTTTTTGGTTACAAGCTTACGGTTCAATGTATCAGGGCTACTTTTCTTAACTTATCACATTTCAATTGTTTTCTTTCAGAAGGATTATAGAACTCACAAGTGATTGACCATAAACATCAACAGTTTTTAATTAATGAATTGTACGTGCTGATGTATATACATGCAAGTTTGTATTTTGATAATTAATTTCCGCTTGACAACGTAATTAATTTGCTTACGAAATTAACTTCAAATCCAGAATTATTCACCATAAGTATTTGCATTTTAAGTAAACAACTTATTCTTCTACAAATTAAACTTTTGTTAGGTTTTAGTTACATTAGAATTGGCAATCCACGATCACAATAGAGTATATTATGTAAACTTAAACGTAGAATACGGTAGCTTAAACTTAAAATTGATTGTTTTCAAACTTTAAAAATATCTGAATTTCGTAATTTTGAGAGAAGAGTGTAGGAAACTCGCTAAAAAAACGTGTAACGCCACTGAAAGCTCGGGAGGAGACCGCTTAAGAGAGTCTCAATTTGGTAGTTTTTTAAATTGCGTTCAAAAGTCCTATTCATCTAGATTCTCGTATTATATATATCGTGAGACATTTTTAGGTTTTGTAAAAGAAAAACGCATTCAAAAAAAAGATCGGAGATTTAGTTGTCTTTCACTCTTAGTTAACAATGCTTCATCTTCTTTGTGCATTGGTGACCCAAAAGAATTTGGATTTGTGTATAGTAAATTCTATTGACCGTAAATTCAGTATAGACTACTGTGAATTCAATGTTAGTCGTAGATTCAATGAGTTTTCGAGGATTTGAAAATTAGTCTCTTAATTTATGTGTATTGAGAATTCGAATAAAGAGTATGAACAATATAGAATCATGAACTTGAGCTAATTAAGAAGTAGAGATTTTGTAATTCGTTTGCAATCAAGTGAAAGATTTGAAGTTTTTTCTAATTTAGGTTTTTTCTTGTAAAAATCTCATGTCTCTTTATTTTTTATCTTCCTATTATTGTGTGTATATTTGCATAGTTCATTATTTGAATTACCCAACACACTAGAATTTTTAACTTTTATTACAAAAATGTTATAATTACATCATTCTTACATATATTTTTCGATTAAAAATAGTATCATTTTCTCAAAGGTAATAGGATATGGCTTTCTCTTTCTTTCGTTACCATAGTTTGTCAATATATAGAGGATGAAATAGTTGCACTCTCTCTATTAACTTCCCCCACTCCATAATAACTTTAATGAAAAAGAGTAATGTGAAGTGGAGAAAACAAATGAAAGAGTACATTTATCGTTTCCTTCTATAAATGATATTCATAATTCAATTTATTTCTTTTTAACCGGAATGAAAGCACTCAGAAGTTTGATTCCTGGAAGAGCCTACAACAGTTACTGCAAATCGAAAATATTGATGATGCTATCTTTCACTATCATTTTTTTTTTTTTAATTTTAATGAATGGCTCTTGCAATAGTCTCAAAAGTCCCTTTTGTTGCCCGGCTCTAAAATACTCTCACCAAACTTGCTAGTCAAAGTTCTTCTAATTGAAAGTCATTAACTATTCAGAGGGGGCTTGATGTTGTGCCAAGATTATTAAAATAAATGAAAGGGATTAACCAAATCTGGGTATGGGCGTGATGCGAATTGCTCAATCCACAACTTTTTTAAGTACCCATGAATGGAAAACAACTTTATTGAAGTTTTGGTACTTGATTATAAGCCCTATGTGGGTGTCCAATGGGTCCGGGGCATTATAGACTCGGCATTTGACAAATTTAATCATTAAATAAGTACACTTGTTATGAAATTTACATACAATACATTTCTTGAAAAGTCGTAATTATTTATTGCCGAGAGAATCCGGTTGTTTAATACTTTTAGGATACGTTTGAATGAGGAATTAGAAGATAGAGGATAAATAATACCATAGATAGTATTTAAAGTTGTGATATAATATTGGATTAATTTTTTATGTAGAATTATTTTTTTGGTGGCAAGATATAAGTGAGATAAAATATATTATTTAACAAGAAATTTAAAATCATTTGAACCTTTAGATATTAGTAAGAAATTAATTTGATTATAGGATATATAATACCACACCTCATGATACTGTATATCTCTCATTTTGAGGATATACTGTTTAATGTAGACTTGTAGTTCTTAGTAATTTTGCAAAACCAAACAAAGAATTTTGGGCCCCATTGGACTCGCAATCCAATCTCCCTTTTTATCAGAAATGTTAAATGATAAAAAATAATATATGTGATTGAATATAATATGAGATTATTTATATATATTATATATATATATATATATATATGATTTTTTTTAATATTTGATTGATTTGATATAATATAGAATAAGAAATACGATTCAACAGATAAGAAATAATTTTAAACATTTATATTTTGATAAAAAGTTAATCTAACTATGAAGTCACTTTAAGAGATATATATGAAATCCAAAGTTGACTCTTTATCTAAGAGTTCACTTTCCTTTACCTAATATGGGATGAGTTGGATATATAAATTTATAATCCAATCACTTTCTCATATTTCATACTTAAACATATACTCTTAGAGTTATTTAGTTGGCAAAAGTTTAATAAAAAAAAATATAATAAAAGTATAAAAATTTGATGTAAAAGTAATAAGTGATAAAACTTAATTAGAAAAGAATACAAAAAATCAGGTAAAAATTAATAGATTTTATTTAGTTTTGACCAACTAAATATTCTCTTAATATCACTTAGTCACAAAATTTTTCATTCAAGTCAAATTTAAGTAGCTTGGTGGACTCAATATTCAAATTTTCAAATTGTCTAATCATCAATGATTTTTTTAACTACAAGATCGAAAGAGATCGTGCCCATCTTATTAATCGACCGCATTTGAGAGTTCAACTTCGACTTGCTCAAAACATTTGTACAAAGAAAAGGGCAGAAGTGGAGCATTAACAGGCTAATATGCAGTAGTCCAATTATGCAGTTCTTGATGTAGACCAGTAGTTCCTTAGGTGGGTATTGGTAACACAACACAAGTATATATATTTCTATTTTGATTATAGACCTTTTTTATCTTTTTTTTTTTTTTTTTTTTTTTGTGGAGTAGTCAAGAATTTAGGAGAAAAACAAGAATCATAGGAAGTTGGTCTGGATAGATTGGACCCATAGCTTACTTGATTTTTATCAAGTAAAAATTTTGACTTAAAAAATGAATATATTATTTTACAAAAATAAACCAACTCAACTCAATCTTAATCAGTTCGAGTCCATTATACGATACATATATATATAACAATTGGCTTGTAACAATGGATTGAATTAAATTGGTCTAAAAAATATGTAAACATGAGAACCAAGCTAAAATAATTTTTAAACTTAAAACCATATTAAACTAATTCAAAGACTAAAAAGCATGTAACATAGGTTGAATCGAATTGGTTCCAAAAATATGTTAATTTAATAATTAAGCCAAAATGATTAGGTTCACAATTTTAAAAATAAGAATCATATTAAACTAATCTAAAAAAAAAATCGAATTAGTTTGTTTTTCAAGTTTTTCAAAAATTTTGTATAGCCTTGATATGAATAAAAAATCTAGGACTTCCAAGTAAAACAAGTAACGGAATTTACTATCCTTCAAATTACACAATCTTATAATAATGGCGTAAAAAATACAAAACACACTCAAAAGTTAAACTAATCTAACTTTTTCAGATCAATTTAAATAAGTTCTACAATGAATTTGGTTTGATTCTGGGTTTAACATATTCCTGGATCTAACCCGAATTAACTAGATTTTTTATTTACTTTCCTATGCCAAATTTAATAATACAGTAATACATGTACTATAAACTAAAATCAATCTAAATCAAAAAATCAATTCAATTTGGTTATATACAATAATTGATTTAATTCTAAATTTAAAATTTTAAAATTAATAACAATCAAATTAGGTATCGCATCTAAAACTAGCCCAAAGTAACATAGACGCACCCCTCTCTTGTAGCAATGTTGAATGCATTTAAAAAACTGATGCTACGTTTGGAATATGAACTTGTCGAGAGAAAAAAAAGTAAAGAAAAATTGTAGAAATACAAAATGAACTCAAAGGTCTAATTTATTTATGTATTATTAAGTTAGAAAAATAGGACTAAAATGATGAATAAATATTTATCAATAAAATTTAATTTTTACTTGTTTAAGTATATAAAAATTACATAAATTAAAAAAAATTTTTATTTTTTCTTTTCTTTCACAAATTTATATTCCAATCATAGTATAAAAGAAACAATCCCTGGGTCCCTACCCACTCATCTCTCTCCAGTCTTCTTCCTAGGTGGTAGTTAGGATGGAATTTGGTTCTCTAAGCAAGATTTGTTCAAAATTTGGCCCCCAATTTACAGCATATTTGACGCAAATTTGGTTCCAAAATCTTTTTTCTGGGGTTAGGTTTGATTTGCTTTGTGGCACTCGATCGTCCGCACAAATGCACTTCAATGTGATTTGACGGTAAGAAAGAACTAGAATCCTCCCTTGGTGGATTGGATTAATCATTTTGCAAAGTCCCGCATGAACAGAACAGGTAACACATCATTTGTTTGGTGCAGTAAAATGATACTTGGTATGTTACTTGTTTCAATAATTAGAATTATATAAAACATATTTCTACCTTATCGCTTTTAAAAATATAAAATTATATAACTAAATTTTATATTAATTATAATTTTATTATTGTCACATTAATTAATTTTTACTTTGCTATATTTTTAATAGCATTTTTTCATTTATTTTAAAATGATAATTTAGAGTGGTAAAAAGTGAGATAAAATATGATTTGGAGAAACTTTTTGCGTTTAGAACACACAGCTCAAACCGTGTTTTTTGAGATGAATAGTAAGATTCCGTTATGATAGATTGGATTTCCGTTTAGACGGATCCAAAATTTTAGGCAGTTATAACTTCTTTACACTACATTCCGTCCAAACGGATTGTGAAAACCGTTTGGACGAAATTTAGCTGTGCGATTCTCTCGGAACAATTTCTACAATTTATGTGAACGGTTTTTACGACCCCACAAAAAATAGTCAAAGTGGGTGTCATTTGATAGTTTAGGAGTCTATAGTGAGAATAACAAAAAAAATTTTACTATTTGATTAATCAAATTCTAGTTATTGACTATTTTTGAAAGATATTAAATTTTTTTTGAACTTTGAAAATGTATGAATGTATAAAAATATATAGAGATTTCTAAAGATTTTCAGAAACTTTCAAAAATTTTTAAAAATTTTTAGTGCAACAAATGCACTCTTATAATGTACCAAGTATTCAGATTATATATATCCTTTCTCGTCAAATAACAAAAAAAATTTTCCATACCTCTATTGTACCCTTTATCCAACCTAACCGAAAAAAAAATAATAATATACATTTATAATTATACAAACAACTTTAATTATACCCGTAATTTTTTTCATTGATCTACGATACTGCAATGTTGTAACCATGGAGAAATGAAAATCTTTTACCTTTTTTCTTATCTCGTATTGATAGATGATCACAAATTTAATTTTTTAATTTGCAGGTAAAACCACTACAGTTGTAGGCATATAATTTTAATTTATGTGAAGTGAACAAACAAGTTCTTACAAAGGGTCCACTTGTTTATTAGTTTATTATAGTTATAAAATTTACACATTTTAAATACATTGGAATTAAATTAAAAAACACAAAAAATATTTAAAAAATAACCATGCATGAAAAAATGTTTAAAAATTATTTTTTATAATAAAAACTTTTAATATTTTTAAATTTATAAAAAAAATGAGATGATTAATTTTAATTAGACTTAGAGGACTTATTTTTAAAATTTTAATATTAAATTTAAATTGATCATGTTGAGCGTATATATATTTTTTATAAAGCACTTATGGTTAATAATAATATTTTTAATTTAAATTATTTTTATAAAATGAATTAAAAATTTATTACTAAATTTATGTGACATTCTTTCTATTTATCATTTTTTTTTTGTTTCTACTAATCTTTAAATAAAATTAAGTTTGGGAGTAATATTTTAAGTATAATTTTAAATTTAAATCAGACATGTCGATTTTTATTTTTTTTACAAGAATTACACAACACAACCTTCGGAGTGAAAATCATCACAGACTCTTTTTTTTTTTTAATCACTCCAAACCCTAAAAAAAAAAAAAAAGGAAAAAAAACGTGGTTTGAAGTAAAAAAGAGCGTTTAGTGTTTCTTTCCAAACCGTATTTTTTTTAAATGAACAATGCCAAAACCGTTAGAATGATTTTTCAAATCTGTTCTAACAGATTCAAAAAAAATGTTTCTTCTCTCATTGAACAATATCAAAACCGTTAGAATGACCTTCAAAATCCGTTCTAACGGATTCGACACTAATAAACCGTTAGAACGATTTATCCAAATTCATTCTAACGGATTTTAAAAAATGGAGATAAATAAGCTACAATGGTATTTGTTTGAAAGTTTTCGAAGCGAAAAATATAATTGTGAAAAAAAAAATTTGCATTCAATTAATCTCCTTACGAATTTTTCATTTTTTAATGAAATATTGAAATTTTTTGAAATTAGTAAAGATGGGAAAAAGTAAAAATATGATAGAGAATTTTAGTAATTTATAAAAGTTATTGAAATTTTTTGAAATTTTTTAGAGTTTGTTAACACTCCAAACGGTGAAGGAATGAAATTTAAAAAAAAAAAATTACATTTTTACCATCTATACAGTGCGCGACTTCTAAAAATTTTAAAAAGACTTTGGTTTCTTTCGTAACATAATTGAGGGGTTAATTTTATAAAAATCTAGCATAAACCCTCGCCCACCCTCTACACCACGTGGGCTGGTCTGCCTCTGACTACAAATGCTAGAGATACAAGCACAAACTCGTCCACATCAACAAGTATGAGACCGCGTGGAACCATCCACATCATCTAAGCCTATATCGGCATCAGATATCTCTAGACCATTGTTTTAAAAATCGAATCGAATCGGTCAGTTTAATTGGTTGAACTGAAAATCAATTCAAGAAACAATCCAATTAACTAGTAAAACTTGGTGGGAGCTTGAATCGGCCGAAAACCGGCGACCCACCGGTTTAACCGGGAACAGATGTCGATTTTACTGGACAGTTTTTTTAATTTTTTTAAATGGTAAAACTAATACGCACTAGCCTAAAATCGAACTTAGGTCTATTTTGTGGTAAAGTATTATTATTCCACTAAACCACTAATGCTTGTTATTTCTTATTTTTGCTTGGTTTTACTTATATAATATATTAGTTTTAAGTGATTTTATTTTATAATATAATTTGTTGATATTTTTTATCAGTAAAACGAAACAAAGTAGAAGAATATGTGAAAAATATAAGTTTTTAAAATTATTATATTATTTTAACATATTTTTATATTTTATTTATATATTTAAATATATTTATGACGTCACTGTTCAACTCCGGTTCAATTCTAATTGAACCGACGGTTAAACCATTAACCTGTGATCCGATCATTTTTTTGATTCGATGAATGATCCGATTTTTAAAACATTGCTCTAGACCTTATGAACATTGTCCCTGCAAGTGATATACTGGGTGTATTTGGTATTATATAAAAGTATATAAAATTATAAAAGTTAATATTTCGTGTTTTGTACAGTGAGTTAAAAATTTTAATTTTATAATTTCGTAATTTATATTTATAAAATTTTATATGTTTTTTACTAACTCCAAACAAGACCACTTTCATTTCTACTTACATCACTAGTTGTCACCTCATCCACTATTGTGGTTCCATCACCAGTGCTTATCGTCTTGGGCGTTGATCGTGGGGGCACATACAGTCAATGACATCACCGCCCATTCCTTCGGCTCCTACTGTTTCCACATTCATTGCGGATGCACTCGGGGTAGCTGCATTCCAACTCCTATTGACAAGCAATGCGCAAGAAAGCGGGCAGGTCAACTAGTTGAGGATTCTTCATCTGCTAAGCTACCGCAGCAGCCGGACCCACAGTCACCTACTCAGCCACTGAGTAGCAAAACCCACGACGTATTACGAGGGACGAAACTAGAATTTTACGATGGGCCTAAAAACTTTTAATAAAATGTTAACTATTCATTAAAGAACGATAATTATTTATCACCATTTATTTTTGCTAGAACTTCAAATTTTTTTTTCGTACTATGGTTGTAATTGATAAAGTTCTTTTACTTCGTTTTCTCGTTAATAGCTTAAAAAAGTCATATCTTTTTTATGATTCTGTTTTGAGAAAAATAAATTCATGATTCTATTTTGAGCAAAATTATTTATAGAGAGTGAGGTATAAAACACTTTAAAAAAAAAAAAGAGAGAGAGTGACATACGGAGTACTAAAGCAAGTGAGGGAAATAAAACTAATAAGAGTACGAGGGAAATATTAAAAAGTTTGTAGTGAGTGGGATAAGGAAAAGCAATAAATAATGTTGAGAGAGAGAAAATCTAAAGGGTGGAGAGAGAGGGACGGTATCAAGAGATTTGTAGATTTATATTATCAAAGAGAAAAATATTTTTTTTTGTTTTGTTAATTTTTTTTATTTGTGATAGGGTCATTATTATTGGAGAAACTTTTCATTGATAAAAAAGATCATTATTCTCTCTTTGTTTGTGAGGAGAGCCATTATTAATGGAGCAAATTTTTTTTAATAAAATATAGCATTTATGTAGGTTATAATACCGAAACTAATGAGGCATGGCCCTTCTGACCCTACGGATGCGTTTGTTTACCGAATAAAAGATGTGGGATTGGAGGGATCCACAACAATGAGATGTTTGTTTGGTTGTTTGATTAATCCGTGGGACTGGCGGATTGGAGTGTTAGTGAGTAGTTTTGGGGGATGAGTAAACCCGGGGGATTGGGGTATTATTAATCCCTCCTTGTCGGATTGTTTCCCTCCAAGATCCAAAGGTTCAAAATTATTTCCTATCCCATCACATATCAAATCACATCTTTTATCCCACCAATCAAACACCAAAAAAATAATTCCACATAAAAAAATTAATCCCATCTTTTATCCAATCCCATTAGTGGGTCCCATGGTATTACTTATCTCCCATCATCTAATCCTTCAAACAAACGCAGCCTATAAGCCTAGTTGTAGGATCTATTAGACTTTTTAGCCTGGTCGGACAAGATGTATTCACATTATAAGGATACTCAAATTTTTTGCATTCAATTTTTTTGTATATATGATTTTGATGATATTTTTGTTGGATATATGGGTTTTGATGATATTTTTATTAGATATATTGATATTTCCCATCATTATTTTTTTGGCTAGTGATATTGCGATGGTTTGGTTGTTTTGATTATAAATTTGTTGGGTATGCAATTAGAATGAGCTGAGACACAGCTGCATGGTATGAGATTTTAGCTTTCGATAAAATTGTATTCTTAGAATGTGACTTTTAAAAGTGTGATCTCAAAAACAAGTTTAAAAGTCACATTTTTAAAATGTGAATTTTTTTTTTTTTGGAAATTTATTTTTAAAGTCGCATTCAAATGCGATTTTGTAATTGTTTGTAGTTTACCAATTAAATTAAATAGATGGCATTTTGCCAAATATGTTCCATTATAACACTAGAAAAAATAAAAAAAAAATAAAGTCGTGAATAGCTGGTGAAATTCACAAGCACCTTAACTTTAGGGTACGTTTGAAATGGCAAAAAATTAATAAAAATTAATAAAATTTTTAACTTTGTAATTCGTATAATAAATAAAAATTAAAATTTTTGAAGACTTTTCATGTTTTTTTAATAAAATTTAGAGCTCGGAGCCTTAGTTGATTAAGAAGTTATTTAGGGATCAAGTGAAAGTCTAATGAAATTTTGTCCATGTTAATTAATTTACATCTTGTTTTATTTAAGAATAAAAATAAAATAATTTTTTTATTGTTCATTCTATATAATTTTTTCACTAGAATGTGATTTTATTTTTTATTTTACAATTTTTAAACGCATTATACATGTCTATACAAAAATTGCAAAATAACTGATCTAAATGGCAAAATTCACACACGTATGTAAAAAAATTAATGTTTTCATCAACACAAAAATTTTGGATAATATTGGCACTCCTCCAAAAGTTTTCCTCACTCCTAGCCATTTTTTTATGAAATTACAAAACCACCCTTATGGTAAAGGATAATTAATACAAAATGTATCAAATATTATAATTATCCTCCGTTTCTATTTATTATTACAAAATTAACATTCTCCACTTTTCACCTTTTTGTAACATCCTCCACTTTTCACTTTTTTGTAACATCTACCACTTTTTATTAATTTGTAACTTAAATTAAAAATCTACTATTAATTATAATTTCATAAATTTATGTAAGAGAGCTTTTTCACTAGTTTTTTTTAAATTAGCTTTATAAATATATCTTTTAAGTTTATTTTATTAAAAATCATAGAAGAAAATAAACAATTATTGTTTTTTAATTGATATAAAGTAAGATATCATAATTGTTCATCAATTCATGCACTAATAAAAATAACTAAAATAAAGGTAAATCAAATTGAAATTTAAACCTTAACATTCATCTCCAAGACCAGCCACTATTAAATAAAAAAAATGTGATACTGTTCAAAATAATTCAACAATTTTAACAAAAACCCTCTACAAATTACAAAGAAAAAAATGCTACAAATATGAACCATCCAAAAAAAAGTTTAATAGGGAAAAAAAAAAACTCTAATAATGTAATAGCATAATATACACTAACAAAAATAAAAAAAATAAAAAAAATATTACATGCAATTTGTTCTATATTATTCTACCAAGAAATCAATCACACAAAAGGAAAAAATTAGAAAAAATTACTAGTTGCTCTACTATTTTAAAGATTCGATGATTCATAATAATATAAAATTTACTTCATATTACTTGTACAAAAAAAATATAATCAAATTCGAAAGTTCCATTTCAACAGCATCCACTTCCACAATGCTTCGTTTTAAGGTTTAATAAACGAAAGAGAAACAGATACGAGTAAGAATATACATTAGACTATGAGGTGTTTTGTTTTAATTGTCTTTTATTACAAGGCTAGTTTTGTAATTTCGTAGAGTAAAACATTTGTAAGAAGTGAGAGAAATTTTTAGAGGAGTGTCAATATCTCCACTCAAATTTTTTTATTGCATAATGTTTTCAATGAATATGAATAATATACCAGAAATTGAAAAAAAAAGTCAAATTTTAGAGAAAAAAGTTATTTAAAAAAAAGACTAATGAATTCTAAAAAAAAAGAAATATAGATTTTTTTTTGGGGGGGGGCAAGGTTAGAGATATGGATGTTACAAAAGCTTAGGTACTAGTTGGGAAGTCGTGGACAACTGTGATTGCAATTACATTAGGGATGTTCATCTCGGCCCACCCGTCCGAATCCGATCCGTTACCTGAATGGAATGGATGTGAAATTTGGATTTTTTTTTTTAGAGATTGGATTCGATTTGAATTTGATTTAAAAAAAAATAGATATTGGATTGGATATGGGAATGGGATTGCCTCTGCCCCGATCTGTCTCGAATCTGATATCCAATCCGAATCTACTGCAATCTGCCCCGATCTGTCTCAAAAAATATCCGAACAACCCCGAATCATTTGAAACCATGATAACAACATCATCACTATACGATAAAAAATAATATTCACATTCATAATATTTTAGACATTGAACTTTACTATTGTTATCATTAAAATGAATATTGATAAATAAATTTAAAACAAAAATTGTCATTGTTTTGTGTTAATTAGGGTGTGTCTAGGAAAGAAATTATAAATTTAATTTTTTTTTTTTTACTTTTGTACAAATTGAAATTTAAAAGTTTAATTTATTTTTTTCATACGCAAAAATCATGAAAGCTTAAATAGGTAAATTTAAAATTTTATAAGGTATATCATTTGGGACTCTAAAAAATTATATAAATCCCTATAAATTTTAAATTTTTTACTAATCGCACGAATTATAAAACTGTAACTTTTACAAATTCATATTAATTTATACAATTTCAAATCCCATCATGACTTACAAACTCAATTGTTTCCAAAAAAATATCTAGATACAAATTTTAAAAAATAATTAAAACATTTCATTTGCTATTTTATTTTATTTTTCCTATTTTTAGTACAAAAGATTATTGTTTCATTAAGTAACTTCTTTCTTGAACTTGAAATAGTTTATTGTTTTCCTTGTATTTTTCAGCTAAAATATATTTTAAAACTTTTCAATATTGATATTCAAAAAAGTTCTGTAGAAAATAGATTTTTTAAATAGTTTAATTAAATTGTTTCATGAAACATTCAATATATTTTGTAATAGAAATTATTTTTTAAAAAATATATAGAGAAGGCAACTTGTTAATTTTTTTCTTAGATAGTTTGATAAGTGAAGATAATTAAATTTTAAATTTTTTGAAAAAATTTACTTATGTAGATGAGTTATCTTATTATGATAAAAATTTATAATTCTATGTTATTCTAAAAAATTATTTGTTACTATAAAGAAAATTTAAAAATTCTCGATCGTTTTATTTTTTTCTATATGTTAATGGTGAGAAAAAAAAATCAGTTATTCTGTTTTGAAATTAGGCTATGTAAAAAGTTAATAGGGGCAAAAAATAATTAAAAATTTAAATTTACAACCTTTATTTTTATGTTTGTAGGTTTATATAAGAAAAAAATTTTAAAAACTAAAATAAATTTTATTTATATTTATATTTTTAGCAATCATAAAAAAATAAATTTAAATTTATTTGATTATGATATAAAATAAATTAAAATTTATTTATAAACTTTTGCCATGTTCTTTAACATTTTGATATTTATTTATTTTTTTGATTCTTTTAAAATTTATTTATTTTAAAATTTACCAACTCATGTTTTTTTCTTATATTTTAATCATTATAGTATTTTTAAAATATATTACTAGATTATTAAAATGTATTACATTATTTATAAAATATGTTATTAGGTATGACACAAATTTAATTATATTCAATAATTTTTGATAATTTTATAATTTAATTGAAATTAAAATTTTGTATTAATTTTTAAATTAAATGGAGGAATGTAATTGGCCTAAATTAAAATAATAAAATGTAATTAACCTTACTATAAATTAATATATATAGTGAGGATAAAATATTATGTTTCTCACATATGAACGAATGGTTTAGAGTTTTGAATATCTGTGAATATATCTGTTCTCCGTTTGGAGCAGGAATGGAGGTCCAAAAAAATATCTGTTTGAAGTTCGGGGCAAATTTGGAGGTAGGCGAAGGATTTAGAGTTTGAATTTAGATAATACCATATCGCTTCCGATCTGCTCCGGTGCCATCCCTAAATTGCATGAGAGGAGATACTCGGCAACAGAAGACATCAGCCTTATCTCTTAGCTCCAGGCAATTTGTTCATTCTTTGTATCATCCCTTCTAACACTTCCCACTTCTTCTTCTTCTTCTTCTTCTTCTTCTTCTCTATCTATACCTATATTCACACCCATGTATGTATGTGTAATGATATACAGGAATTTAACCTACTTTTACCTATCTTGAAAGAACTGTTGATAAGAATGAAGAATAAGAATGAAAAAATGAATGAAAATGGCTAAAACGATTCAAGGTGGTTGCCCTCCAAAATAATAATAAATCTCTTAAAACTTCTTGCATAACTGTTCTGATTATATCAGTGTTATTTATATATACTTTTGCTACTAGTTGTAACAAAATTCTCTAACAGAAAGATTTGATATTGGAAAGTCAAGCTAGGCCCCATGATGATTGTCACATTCCTATTTTAGGATACATTTAATCCCTTAAATAGGGTGAACATTACTAAATTCTCTACCTAAATATAAAATATCAATATTTTCTTAAAATATAAAGTTTAAGACAAGAAGGCAAACAGGAATTTTTCATCAAGCTTTAAACATACATAAACTTACAATTTACAAACTCGTCTAGCAAAGTATTAGTCTGACACAGTTTTGACCTCAAATTGTTTATACAAACTTCAGACACAAATTTAAAACAAGAAATAAACAACTTAGGTCCTTCTCAAATCTCTCGCAGCCACTTGTAAACTTAACCTGAAAGGTGTAAATTTGGGTGTGAGTATCACACACTCAGTTGGGGTATTATACTTAAAATAAAAGATAATAAATATGCACCAAGAAATAGTTTAAAGCAATTACATTAATAACTATCCCATAACCAACTCATCTTTAATTTAATTGTGCCACATCTAATAAAAAAAATATCTCAAAACACAATTTATCATCACTAGGCCCCAACTGGCCATATCATAGCACATTTGCATAATAAATAATTTAAATAATAATGCAACACACATTTGGCCCCATCTGGTCTATGAGTTGAGCGCTCAACGGTGGACAGTAGCTTTAATTTAACTTGTCCATTAGTCCCATCTGGCTATATCATTTTTTTGGCCCCATCTGGCCGCATATTATTGATTTCTTGCCCCATCTGGCCTGGTCCCATCTGACTATAATGCAAGTATAATGCACGCAACTCATGCTGATACGCAAAAATGTATTATTATTAATTTTTTTCACTAAAAATATTATTTCTCAAATTTATTATCTCACAAATAACCACGATTCTCCACTAACATGCAATAATTTATAAGTAGCGAGCAGAATTTAGCAACATAAATGTTCGACAATAAATAAATAAAATTTAGCTATTCATATTTAATAACTTTTATTTTTAAGTTTAATGCACCCACCTGGACAATAGATATTCTGAGAAAGTCGATTTACTGAGGTGGTGGCCGCTAATTATCCTTGGGTCCTAAATATTTTTTTTTTGTCCAATAAAATATACAAATTAGACATTGAATACTTAAAACTTATTCTAAATTAATCAAAAAAAGATAAAATATAACCATCCTACCCTCCTCATATTTAATCTATCTAACCCAAAAGAAAAAGTATATATAAAAAAAAATTGATTTTAATTTAGCAAAATAACTTATCTCAATTCTCCCCCCAAAATTCCCTTCTTCTTTTTCCCTCACTTTATTTTTTTTTTCTTTCTTTCTCCGCGCAGTTCCTCTCGGTTCCTCTCTTTTTGTGCCCAAATCACATATATATATATATACACACACAAGCTTGGCCGAGCAAGCTTGCTTGCTAAGCTTAAATTTCTTTTCTTTTTTTTTTCTCTTGGTCACCAACTTGGGCACGTAGCCCCCTATTACCCCAAGCCATCGTTAATCTATCAATAGCCATGTGGCTATATATACTTAATATCTATCCATTAAATTAATATATAAATTATTTATATATTAGTAATTCAATTAACTAATTAAAACTATATAATTTGATTATAATATGAAATTAAAATTTCAAAGCATAGAAATTAAATTAAAAAAATAAAAATAAAATTTATGCATAAAATAAAAATTCAAGGTGTCACAATGATGGCTGGACTTATTTACTTAAAATGGGCCTTGTTTCTACCAGGCTACTCTTATAGTTGCTCCCTAAAACTCTATTGGCTGAATTGGGCTTACTATCTCTCCAACGGCCGGTTTCATTTGTTCTAACTTAACCCATATTAATTGGGCAATCTGGTCTAGCTAAGTGCTTGCTCTTCTTTAGTTGCTTCCTGATCCTTCCAGAATACCAGTTGTGTTGTGGCATATGAGTATATACATCTCTCTCTATTTGGCACTGTTTGGTGTTAAATAAAAAAATACAAAACTCTACAAATCTATAGTAACATGAATTATAAGATTATAAAATTTAATTTTTTTGTTACTAGCACAAAGTACGAGACACTAACTTTTACAAATTTATACAACTCCAAACAATCCAACTTGCCACAATTGCTGTACCCGTCTTCACCATCTCTCTTGAGGGTTAGAATAAATCATGACCCTTCAATGGAGTACATTAGACGGCTATAATGGAGAAGGTGTTTTGTGATATATAAATTATCTTGTCTATGTTGGAGACAACAGAAGGAACAGTAGTTTGGAAGCAAATAAGATAGGTATAAAAGAAAATGAACTTCAGAAATTATACTTTGGTTTTAAAGTTAATTCAAGATCAAGTGGTCTTTTATAAATACAAAACTTCACAAAAGAAGCACTACAACTTTGCATTGCATTACAATTACAAAAAATAGATTGCTTTCGGCCCTAGAATTTGCTGTTACTGGAGCATAATGCTCTGCTTTGGACTGCTGTTTCCGCTGTATTTTTCTACAGAGTTTTTTCTCTCTTATTTTCAAGGCTTTTCTAGACATCTTTATTTATAGACAACTAAAACTTTCTTTGGAAAATTCTATAGAGTTATTTCACTTTATATCTATGTGCTTTGGAAAGTCAAAAGTCTTCTTGAGCCCATGCTTAACTTCTTGAAAATTACAAAGTATCTTCAACACCCCCTCTTAATTTGTAATTTTCAATTGCTTCTTGAACTTCTCAAATTTCTCAATTGTGACTGCCTTTGTGAAAATATCTGTTGGTTATTCATTTGTGTTGATAAATTTCATGCATATTTCACCTTGCTTACCAACTTCCTAATAAAATGATGTTGCAGCTTGATGTGCTTAGTTCGAGCTTGAAACAATAGATTCTTTGTCATAGCAATTGCAAACATATATTGTCACAATGAATGGTAGTTGGCTGCTGCTAAAGTTGCTTCAAATCTGTGAGCATTTTTCTTAGCCAAACAACTTCATAGGCGGCATCTATTGCTACAATATACTCGACTTTAGATATAGATAAAGCCACTGTTTTTTACTTCTTTGAGCTCCAAGAAATCACCTTTGAGCTAAGGCAAAACAAATGGCCTGATGTGCTCTTTTGATCATCCAATGAACCAGCCTAATCACTATCAGTAAATCCAACTAAATTATTGTCATCTTCTTTCTCGTACAAGAGACCATGCTTCCTTGTTCCTTAGAGACATCTTAACACCCTTTTCGTAGCTACATAATGAAGTTTGTTTGGATCATTCATGAATCTGGAAGTTAAGCTTACCGAATGCATGATATCCGGCCTTGTATTTGTGAGATAAATCAATGAACCAACAAGACTTCTAAAAGCCTTTGCATCTACCCTTTTCTGAGCTATCATCTTGCTGTAACTTTTCATTCAAAGCCATGGGAGTAGCCGCTAGTTTGCTTTGGTCCATGTGATAAATTTTCAACAAATCCTTAAGGTATTTTTCTTGAGAGACAAAAAAATTCCCTTTTGATTGCTCCAATTGGATTCCAAGAAAATACTTCATAAGCCCCAAGTCAATCATCTTAAATTCTTCCATCATTTTTTCTTAGAACTCTTCAACCATTTTCATACTTGCACGCATATAGATCAAATCATCAACATATAAGCAAACTATAAGAAAGTCATTCATACTTTGCTTTTTCACATAGAGTGAAAGTTCATTTGTACTTCTTTGGAATCCATTTTGACAAAAGTATCCATCAATCTTGCTATTCCATACTCTAGGTGCTTACTTCGAGCTGACTTTATCTTTATGTCCTTTCACCTCATGGCCTTGTGATTGATCAACATAGACTTCTTCTTCAAGCTCTCCATTGAGAAAAGCAGCTTTAGCATCCAGTTGGTACACATTTAATTCCAGTTGAGAAGCCGATGCAAGAATACTCCATATAGTCTCTATGCAAGCAACTAGGGCAAAAGTTTCATTAAATTTGATGTCTGGACCATTGAGAATAACCTTTTGCTACAAGTCTTGCTTTTTGCTTTTGAATGGAACCATTTTCTTTGAATTTAGTCTTGTAAATCCATTTTAACCCGATTATTTTTTTTCCTTTTGGCAAGTCCACAAGCTCCCAAGTTTTATTCTTCTCAATGATGGAAATCTCTGCATCCATTGCTATTCTCTATACTTTTTCCTTCGCAGCTTCTTCAAAATTTGGGGGTTCACAAACAAAGAAAGCCACATTACAAGATTCATAAATGTCTATTAAAGGACATACTTTTCTTGGTGGAGAATCTGAATTTTCTACACTTGGAGGAAATTGATGCTTCACTTGAAGGACTTAATGCCGGAGTTCTTGTAAGACTAGAATCTGGACTAGGAGTTAGAGTGTGATGAGGTTGATCTTCTTGTTCCCAAAACTTATATTTCATTGATATTTGAGAGGAGTTTTCTTCCCAGCTTCAAGCTACTATTTCATCAAATACAACATCTCTTGACACTACCAACTTGTTAGTCTCTGGATTGAATAAGCGATAGCCATTAGACTCATCACTATATCCAATGAAAATGAGTTTTTCACCTTTTTCATCGAATTTCTCCCTATTTTTAAAAGGAATTAAAGAGTCAGTAAAGCAACTAAACACTTTTAAATGATCAATTAGTGGCTTTCTTTTGTTCCAAGCTTCAAATGGAGCTATATTGCACACAACCTTTGTGGGTGATCAAATGAGAATATAGATGGTTGTATTTACAGCTTTCGACCAAAATTTGTTAGGTAGAACTTTTCCCTTTAACCTACTCCGAGCCATCTCTGTATTGGTTCAATTCCTCTGTTCAGCAACAACATTTTGCTATAGGCTTCTTCTAATTGTAAGTTGCCTTTGAATCCCATGTTCTTTGCAATACTCCATGAACGAAGTGTAAATGAACTCTCCTTCATGATCAATCCTTATAGTCTTTATTCGATGGCCACATTGTATTTCAGCAAGAGCTTTGAAGTGAAAAAATGCTAAACATACTTCAAACTTTTAATAAAAAAAGAAAACCCACAACATTCTTGCGTAATCATCAACACAGAGGATGAAATACCTTTTATCACCAAGAAAATACGTCCTATTAAGACCCCAAATATAAGCATGCACAAGCTCTAATGGAGCTTTTGCTCTCCAAGAAGTTTTAGGAAAGGGTAGTCTATGCATCTTCCCATAAATGCAACCTTCACAAACTTGATCTTGTCTTTCAATTTGAGGGAGCCCAACTACCATATTCTTTTGCTTCAGTAATTGTAGTCCCTTGTTGTTCAAATGGCCATATCTTAAATTCCATAAAGAAGTTTTATCAAAACTTTCACTTTTGAACATAACTTTCTCAACTTGTGGCATAATGCGGGGAAATGCTTTGTTTTGACTCATTTCAAATATTGTCACTGTGAAATTATTTTTCTTGTCAAAAATTATGTACTTTCCATCTTTAGAAATCACAGAATAACCTTTTTGTAAGAGTTTTCCAATACTTAAAAGATTTTGAGTCAAGTTACGCACATAAAGAACATTACCAATGAGTCTTTTGTAACCTCCCTTTGTGTGGATAGCAATGATTCCCTTGTCTTCAGCACTTTGTAGCTTTCCATCTCCAAGTTTTACTTGAGAAGTGAAATTTGGATCAAGCTCCACAAAGATGTCTTGGCTACATGACATGTGATTACAGCAGCCACTATCCAGATACCAAATATTGTGAGAATCATTTTGAACATCCATGCAACAAAATAGTGTATCGGTTTCATTTTTTGCAAAGTTTGCTGCATCTTTCTCATTTTTATCTTGATACTAGCAATCTCTGTGAGAATGGTTTGCAATCTTGCATTTTTTGCATCTAAATCTACAATCCTTTGTCTTATGGTTGGTCTTCTTGCAAATGAGGCAATGAGAAGTAAAATTACCAGACCTTAGCTGAAAATTTTCTCTTCCTTCCTTTGCTTTTCCATCTTTTTCATTTTGGTTGTGCTGGCTTTTTCCTTTCCTTTGGAATGAACCCCCTCTTCCCCATTGCCCCAGTTTGGCTGTCCTTTTGTCAAAGACATCAAGCTTGGCCTAAAATGCTTGCTCCAACAGTTGACTTGATGACCTATTGATTCTTTGGTCATATGTTTGGAGAAAACTCATGAGTGCATGCAAAGAATACTTGTCAAGATTTTTTAATTCTTCAATAGCTGTAACAACATGATCAAACTTTTGAGGAAGGCTCTGAAGAACCTTTTGAACAATTTTCTTGTCTTAAATGGTCTCTCCACAACTCCGAATTTGATTGACAAGTTCAGCAACTTTGGAGAGGAACACCTAAACACCTTCACCTTCCTTCATTGTCATATTGTTAAATTCCCTCCAAAGAGACTATAGCGTGATGGAGATCACTTTATCATTTCCTTGGAATTCATTCTTCAAGACATCCCAGGCCTGCTTTGCTTTATTGGAACCAAAGATTCGAGGATAGATTAATTTGCTCACCCCTTATTGGATATACCTTAGTGCACCTACATCTCTTTTGAGATTTTCTTTATATTCCTTTTGTTGTGTTTCCGTCCAATCTGAAGAACTTGCTGTTGGAGGAGGTTTTGAATAAGTGTTATCAACAGTTTCCCAAAGATCTTGAGAGATGAAAATAATCTTCATTTGGATGCTCCAATAATCATAGTACTCTCCTCCAAATATGGGAACTTGGTTTAGAGAATATGCAAACATGCTTAGAACTGAGTTTGATACCATTGGAAATAAGGTACAACATTTTAGGAATAGAGGAAGAATAAAGAAGGATTGCTGAAAAATAGAAGCTCTGATACCAAATTTGTTGGAGGCAACAGAAAGAATAGTGGTTTGGAAGCAAATAAGATGGGTATGAAAGAAAATGAACTTGAGAAACTATACTTTGGTTTTGCAGTAAATCAAAGATTAAGGGGTCTTTAATAAATATAAAACTTCACAGAAAACAACTTTGCGTTGCATTATAATTACAAAAAACATATTGCTCCGGCCCCAGAATTTGCTGCTACTGGAGTAGAGTGCTCTGTTTTAGACTGCTATTGCCGCTGTATTTTTCTGTAGAATTTTTTTCTCTCTTATTTTCAATGCTTTTCTAGACCTTTTTCATTTATAGACAGTTGAAACTTTTTCTAAAAAATTCAACGGAGTTATTTCACTTTATTTCCAAGTGTTCTGGAAAGTCAAAAGTCTTCTTAAGCCAGTGCTTAACTTCTTGAAAATTACAAAGTATCTTCAATTCCCCCTCTTAATTTGTAATTTTCAATTGCTTTTTGAACTTCTCAAATTTCTTAATTGTAACTGCCTTTGTCAAAATGTATGCGTTATTCATTTGTGTTGATAAATTCCATGCATATTTCGACATTGTTCACCAACTCTCTAATGAAATGATGTCATAGTTTGATGTACTTAGTTCGAGTGTGAAAATTTTACAGAGTTATTTCACTTTATTTCCAAGTGCATTGAAAAGTCAAAAGTCTCCTTGAGCCTATACTTAATTTCTTAAAAATTACAATATATCTTCTAAGTCAAAAGTCTCCTTGAGTCCATACTTAACTTCTTGAAAATTACAAAGTATTTTCTAACAGTTCAGCCTTATGTCCTCATTCGACCCTTTATAGCCTTGGCTCTCCTTTCTTTTCAACACCATGGAAATGCTTTACTACTTTTATATTTTTGTTTTCCCCCCATATGTTGTATCCCGATTTTCTCCTGCCTGCCTTTCCCCTCTTTGGGTTTGTATCTCTAGTCACGTAATAGTATGCAACCAACCAGTTCAGTGTATATTTTTTTGTACGTATGTATAATACATAATAGTTTCGGGTTTTGTGATTCGGAGCAACTGAATTGAAATTTCACCATGAAAAGAGGCAGGGCAACCCAAACCCCTGCAATCAGGCCCTCCTCCATTTTCGATCTCCCAGTCCACATCCTGATAGAAATCCTCTCCAGATTACCTTCGAAGGCGATAGTCAACTGCAGGTGCGTATCCAAACATTTTCGCACCACGATTTCAGACCCAGAATTCGCTAACCGCCATCTCCCGATATCTCCCACCACCCTCGTGCTTCGTCGAATCATTTCACCGTATCAACCCCTCTGTTTAGTAGAATCCTTCGAATCGCACCTCGTCGTTGATAATGACGATGATGTTCATATACCCTCTAGCACCATGGCGAAGCTCAACATCAGATTTAGTGCTGCCGTTCCCAATTCAGGGTTTGAGGTTTTGAGCTCTTGCAACGGCTTAATTTGCTTCTATATCCCAACCAGTTACCACCCATATTATATATGCAACCCTCTTGTGAATGAGTCTGTGACTGTTCCCCAAATCGAGAGGCTCTCGTCTGTTCAACTCGGATCTGGGTTTGGGTTCAGTCCAAAGACCAATCAATACAAGATCTTACGATTTTTGTACCCGAAAAATTTTACTAAATTGCCGGGGATGATCAAATTGGAGACTGAGATCATTACTGTGGGGACAAATTTGTGGAGGAAATCGGAAGATGCTCCCTTTTACCTGCATTGGTATTCAAGTGGTTGCTTTCTCAATGGGGCCCTTCATTGGATTCTCCACAATTCCAATAACCATTTTCAATCCGTTTGTTGTTTCGACTTTGGGGATGAGAAATTCCACCAATTCCCAGGGCCATCCAAACTTGTTCAAGATGGGGAAGTGACTGTTGATCAAATGGGTATCAAGCTGTTGGGTGGTTGTCTCTCACTGTTTCGTCATACTAACTTTAATCAGCTTGATATATGGGTTTTGAAGGACTATGGCTTGAAGAAGTGTTGGACTAAAGAGTTTGTCATTGAACTCCCATGGCCGTCGAATCATTATATGCAGAGGTACGAACCACTATTGTTGTTGAACAACAACTGCGAGATATTGATGATATATGCAATGTCTTCTCTGATTTCTTATAACACAAGGGACGGAACTCTCAGAAATGTCAAGATCACTGGGTTGAATAGTCCCTTCAAAGCAACATCGTATGTTCCGAGCTTCATTTCAATCAAGGATATTTATAATTTGATCAAGAATGCCGTGGTGTGAAAAACTCTTAAAGGTGATGAAATTTAATTCACTTGTGTGTATCTCATAGATGTAACTTCTTGTTTGTGTGAGCTTTATTTTACTTTTCAAGTAATTGTATGAAAATGTAGTATACATAACCTTAGTCACTTTTGTTTCTCAAAATTTGAGGCATGAGAATTTGGGTTTGAGAAGTGAGGGCACCTTTCTTTCACTCAATAATTTAAAAATATGGATCAGAAAAATAACTTGGGAGCTCCTGTTGGAAGGATATATCAACAGCGTCTGGATGATCTCAAGCGTAACTGTTTGATTCAGGCTGATTAAGAATCATTAAAAGGATCCAATTTTGGTACTGATGCATATAAGTTTTCGATTATAACTAGGGCTGCAAACGAATTGAGCCGAGTGGTGTAGTGGGTTGTTCAAACATTATTTGAAAGCCTTATCGAATTTAAAAATGTATTCAATCTTGGTTTGTTAAGCTTTCGAATCGAGCCGAGCTTGAATAGATTAATTATTTTAACCTATTTGAACGAGCCTTTAACGAATGAAACATGAATCGAACTTGAACTGTTAGTTCATTTAAATGCCCTGATTATGCATGGTTGCTCTAGGAAAATCTCATCAATATATGTGGGTATAAAGTTGTTAGCCCGAGTTTCTTTGCTGCAGTGGTAACTAAAGTTTACTTATTTGATTATTTAGGCGGTGATTATTCGGTTTTTAGTTTTTCCTGAATTGTCCGAATTATTTCGATTCCTTAATAGAAAGAACCGAATTGTCCAAGCACAAAATTTAAATGCTTTTTTTTTTTTTTTTTTTTGTTCTTTCAATCAATTTCCCAATGCAGCTAAAGAAATGTGTAAACTTTTTTTTCTTTTTTTTTTTTTTTTGGGGGGGGTTATTCCTTAGGTGGTATGGATGAATGTAAATATTAATAGCTTTTTACATCATTAAAAAGCATTGCTCTGATATATGGTTTGGAAGATCTAATTTTCCAATATTTGGTTGCTTACTACATTCCCAAGTCCTAATTTTACGACTCTATGATCTATATGCCTGAATAGTGTGATGACATTGAAGCCCTTTGCTTGATGGAGCACCATCTAATTAATTAAATTAACATATCTTCACCGTGAGGATTTCTGGCAGTGAGAAAGAACAAGCTGTAGAGATGTCAAGTTTAATTCATGTTTTATTGATCTTGAATGTTTCCTTTTCTGTTGCTTGGACTATCAGAGAATACGCGTTCCACCGAATCAGCTGCCAGTTCAGTTTCAAATCCAGCCAACTCAGAGATTCTGAATAGAGTCTCACACCTGTAAATACAGTTAGAATAGGTTTATTAGTTTGTTAAGCATAATTTTTTTATATAGGTAGTTTGTTTTGTATGTAAGTGATGATGATCTGTATTTTCTACAAATTCGAACAATGAAAAACTCTCTCAAGATTTCTCTCTCTCTCTCTCTCTCTCTCTCTCTCTCTCTTTGTTTAAGAACAGAGTTTCTTCTTTTTTGATCATTGCTTTCTTCCTATTCATTTCATATATATATATATATATATTGTCTTCTCTGAAAATTTAACATGGCCAAGAATAATATGGTTGATTGGAGGTTTTGTTTCTACCTTTAGGGTGTGTTTGGTATGGGCCTTAAAAATTAAGGGAGTAAATGTTACAGATGTAATTGCTAACTTTTTACTTCCACAATTTTTTACTTTTTTCATCCCTCTCTAAAAAGCTAATATTAACCACTCAAGAATGAGAAATATGAATCAGTTTAAATTTTTATTAAGTATATCAACTATACTTTAAAGAAATAAAATGTAACAAAATTAATATTTTGTTGAGAATGAACAAATAAGAAATATAAGGATTTACGTGGTTTAAGTTAACCTTCGTCTGCCGATATCAATCTTCTACCATATCAAATAATAACATGAATAGAAATACAAATTCCATGAGTATAGGAATACACAATACAACTCTCTTTCTGGTTTAACGGAGGAACACAGTTTTCTCTCTCTATCTTACCCACACCCAAACCTATTGCTCGTGTCTTAATTTATAGAGAGACCCAAGAGTTGAGGAATGGCTGAAAATGAAGAGCTATACACTATTCAAATTTATGGTATTGAATGAGCCACCACCCACACATTTGGATGGTCAAACTACATCAACAATGGGTGTGGAATTTATGGGATCCACTTGTCAAATCTCCCCCCTCCCCAACACCGATGGGAGAAAGGAACACCAACTATCATTCTTCAATTAAAATTTATGCCGGTTATGTTCTGGCAAAACTTAAAACTTTTCTCTTGGAACCACATTTGCAGCATGTTAGAAACAATTCTGTCTGTGCGGATCTTTTCTAGCTTCATCATCTGTTTTTCCATCAATTTGCATATCCAGTGATAAATGTTGATGCGTTCTGTGCGCGCATGATACATGATATTCTTACTTAAGTCTAGTGCGTTTGGACTGTAAGAATAAATAGAGTACTCCTTTTGTTTGAAGTTCATCTCTTAAAGAAAACATTTCAACACATCTCTTCTCTTGCTTCCGCTGCAACCATCTACTGAGACTCGGTTGTAAATAGTGCGACACGTTTTTTGCAGTTTGGACTGCCAAGATAGAGTTTTCCTTACAAAAGTAAATAAACATCCTGAGGTGCTCTGTTTATAGTTGAGATCTCCAACCATTTGTAAAAGGAGATATCTATCTCACAAAAGTATTGTCCATTTTAGAGTGTTCGTAATATACTCAAGCGTTTAGCCTCTACTTCAGTGGTGCATGCGGTTTGCTCATTGATTTATTTCAGACGGAATGCCTGTCTCCCCATCTCGAACCATTGACTTCTTATATTGTATGAGAGAGTTAAGGTGTACACTCATAGTGGGATGAAGCTAGGAATTTGAGTTCAGCAGGCCAGAAAAATTATAACTAATATTATAAATTATATTTAATAGAAAAATAAGTAAGTATACATATATATGTATGTAAGTATAGATGATATAATTAATTGGACTTCCAAATTTGGATTATATATAATAATTAAGAAAAAAATAATTAAATTTTAAGAGACTGGTCTGTAACTTAAATTTTTTAACTCAAAAATTTATATGTATTATTGGTAGTATTTTCTAATCAAAGTCAATCATTTTTTAAAACTTAGGGGAGCCATGGCTCCCCTAGCCTCTCTTTAGCCTCGTTCTTGCACCCACAAATGGAGAAAACTCGCCTTTTAAGGATATTGCTCATTTTGGAAGTGTAAAAGAAAAAATTCATCTTATGAAGGTATTATCCATTTTGAAGGTATTTGTACGATGATCTCAGCACTTGGTCCCCCACCTTGGTAAGGTACCCCATGAATTTGTGGGAGTCGACATAACAACTTATGTTGGCTCTATGACTTGTGATCAGGGTTTCCAATAGATTAAATTCTAATGGTTCAAGTGTATCCATGATATTTTAGATTAAAAAATTATGAATACATCTGAACCATTAAATTTGAATCCAACGAACCCCAACTATAATGTTACTAAGCTAACATACTTTTGTATGTCAGTCTCTCCCTTTTTGTACTTCATCACGAATTTATTTTAAACAAAAATGCCCTCCTCTTTACTCAAACTCATTTTATAAGATAAGAGTTAGAGTCTAGAGGTTTAGAGTTGAGGTGCAAATTCCTTCCCCCTCCCCCCGAGCCAAATAGTCACTTAAACTCCGCTTGAAAATGCTGGATTTTATGATTTGATTGAATTTGATTTCATTTGATGAGAATTATCATCGATTCTTATATTTAGAATTAAAATAAAATTTTACGAGTCAGATTGATTTTATTTCATAATGTAAATTTTGAAATTTCTACATCATTTGAAATTCAATTTAAAATAATAGAATTTGATAAAAATTCATTATTTTCTTAAACCATCTAAGTTAGTTGACAAATTTATTCTCATATATCATATTTTTTATTTATTATTAACATAATCAAATTAGTATTTTCTTAAATCAAATCAATTCAATTCTTGAATTTAAACTTTGTTCTAAATATGAAATTTTATTTATCAAATCAAATCAAATCAATTTTAAGAGAGAAATGTTTTTAAATGGAATATTAATTATTTTTTCCAGCTATAATTCTTATACCTGCATATATTATAACATAGCAAGGGTTATTAGTTATACTAAATTAATATTCTAATTTCTTTTATTTCTTGAAAGAAGAATAAAATTTTATTATTTTTTATGAAATTGTAAATTCTAAAAGAGGAAAAAAAATCCCAAAAAAGTGAATTTTAAACTGGAAATTTTATTTTAATAAATTAAAAACTTCTCATTTAATTTATTTTTTCATTTTCTATTTTCTATTTTTGTTTTTCATTTTCTGTTTTGAATTCATTTTTCATTTTGTACTTTTGAAAATAAAAGAAACAGGTCAAAACGCAATTGGTTACTTGTGTTTTCAAATTTTATTTTCGAAACAAAAAATGACTTTACACATAAAATGAAAAATGGTAAAAAGTCATTTTGAGAGTTTAACAAAAAATAAGAAAAATCTCAAAATAAGGAAAACAGAACATTTTCTGTTTCCTCGTTTTGAGATTTTTAACACAAAACAAAAATAGAAAACAAAAACTAAAAAAGTAAACCAAATACCATCTTAAAATTTTAAATATAAAATTTTTTATTACAATTCCGTTTGTGCAAACTAGGATGCACGAAATATTTAAAAAATTTAAAAATCAATTTAATTCTACAAGACATTCAATTCAATTTTGAATTTCAAAAGTATTAATTAAATTTCCGTATGTTTCATTTTGGTTAAAATATTTTTAAACCTAACCTAACTAGATTTGACTCCATTGCAAAATTTAACATTACATTTTCGATTTGGAAAGATTTTGATTTGTTTTATACAATATTTTGTTTAATTCTAAGTTTAAAAATTTTAAATCAAAAAAAATTAATTTATTTCTAAGTCTAACACTAACCTTAAATCGATCCGTTTTATGCACATTCCGAGTGATAAAAATTTTACCTAGTTGGAATTTCAAATTTCTAATTTATTGAAGTGGATTTTAGTTCAAAACTTTATTTTATTTTATTTTATTTTTTAAAAATATCCATAATATTTTTAGAAAAAAACAAATAAAATTAGAGAGATTTCAAGCTGAAAGAGAAATCTGAGCCACAAAAAACACCAGAGCTCTGTTTTCAGCTAAAGAATAGATCAAGAAGGCAGAGCTTGTGAAAATGAACCAAATCTTCCGCATAGAATAGAATGGCTTTCTCATCTCACTCTCTCTTCACTTCCTCTCTTCGTCTCTCAAAAAACCCATCCTCAATTTCTCGTTCATCTCCTTCCAAACCCTTCTTCTCAATCTCCTCGAGAACAATTTTACAGAGAGAAATTAGAGTTTTCGCTCTCTACAAGAAGAGGAATGGACTCTCGACCTCGTCCGCTGTGGCCACAGACTCGGCTGAGGCCGCTCCGGCCACTGAAGATAGGGCATCCGAGCGGGAACAATCGCAGGACGACAAAATCGTTCTTCCCACCAACGAATCATCTGAGAGCCTTCTGAGAATTCGTCACACGGTAATTGCTTTTGCTTCCTTCTCTTGGTTTGTAATTTTGCTTATCCTGTTTGGTTTGCGAGAAAATTGACCAAGTGGAAAAGAAAGTTGGACTTTTTAGAATTTATTAAGTATTCATCTTATGTTTCTGTTTATTACTCTATTGTTTCTGCTAGAATTGATGGATTCAGCTTATGGGTTAGATAGTCTAGTGGCTGTCATTGGGCTGAAAATCGTTGTTTTCCAGAATGTTAGGTGGCGTTTGGTTTGCTTTTTATTTTTTATTTTTTATTTTCTATTTTATGTGTTTTATATTTTAAAAATTTCAAAATAAAGAAATAAAAAATAGTCTATTTTTTTTTAATTGAGAGATTTTCTTTGTTTTTGGTTGAGAATATTCAAACAACTTTTTGTCATTTTTCATTTCACGTATAAACTGATTTTCTGTTTTTTAAAATAAATTTTTAAAATACAAGTAACCAAATGTATTTTACCTCTTTTTCTTATTTTCAAAAGCGCAAAGTGGCAAATGCGCTCAAAACAAAAATGGAAAACAAAAACGAAAATTAAAAAATAGAAAAATAAACCAAATGGCACCTTAATTGATTCAAATTATTAACATTCAAAATTTCAATTTTTATAATGGTTTTTGAACATTTTCAAAGTAACAATATTATGCATTTTATCGGTTATGTTTCCTCAATAAGTTATTTGATTGTAATTTATACTAATGCCCTGTTTAATTGATAAGTTACAAGCATCAATAAAACAAAAATTACAATCTAAGTTTGGCCATCAAGAATTGAAGAAGTTGTCATTGATGTTTTACTAGCACATGAAATGGCATATCTTGGAATACTAATGAGTCGTCATAACATTTTTCTATACTTGGCCTGCTTAGGTGATAGCAAATTTATTTTTTAGGGTAACTTAAATTGGTTTAAACCTTTTAAACGTTTGGTAAACACATCTTAATGGCATTTGGTGTTTTTTTTTTTTTTTTGGGGGGGGGGGGGGGGGTGGGGGGGCTTTTGCTTGATAATAGTACCTAAAGCCTAGTTAAACTGGAGGTGTGGATTGATCTGGTCCATTTTATAGATAACCCAAACAGAATAAATTATACTCCATTGCTTGAAGCTGATCCAAGCATTGCTAACTCAGAACCGCTCAATACTCCCCTTTATTATGTCATTTGGGTAGGTTTATGTGCTATAGGTATTTGATTTGTCCATACATGTTATCACTCTATGCTTGTGTAAACGCTAATGCCATGTTTGTTTCATTGGATATGGGGATGGATTGGGGATAGCGTCACACTATTAATGTTTATGCCACATTTAATTTCATGTTTTTTCTTGGGATAACATCTAGCATAGGATGTTATCTGTAATATTATCTACATTATACGAGAAATACTATTCAGAAAAAAAAAAATTGTAGCAAGACATAGAAAAAAAATTAGAAGCGGGATTTTATCTCCTATCCAACTCCATATCTCATGAAATAAACATGCCCTATATACCATGACAGAAGATAAGCAGAAAACATGTTTAACTACTGAAGATTTCGGGACTAAACAATCTTAAGCTTGGATGCAGTGTGCTCACGTGATGGCCATGGCTGTTCAAAAGCTCTTTCCGGATGCAAAAGTGACCATTGGTCCATGGATAGAAAATGGGTTTTATTATGACTTTGATATGGAGTCTTTGACTGATAAAGATCTGAAAAGGATTAAAAAGGAGATGGTGAGCGGACTCAGTCTCTGATTACTAGCCATAGCAATTTTATTAAGTGGGTCACACACTTGGAAGAATATTCATTAGCCTATGGTTTCAGGGTACAGAATTTATTTCTTAAATCATCTGTAGGATCGCATCATTTGTCAAAATTTGCCACTGATTAGAGAAGAAGTTACCAGAGATGAAGCTCAGAGACGAATAATGGCTGTCAGTGAGCCTTACAAGATGGAAATATTGGAAAGTATCAAGGAGGATCCCATCACAATCTATCATATTGGTAAGGCTTGCAAATCCACCTCTTTCTGGAACAAACCTGTATTTCATTGGCTTGCAAAATCTTTATATTGAGAACTTTATTATTCAGTTTTTGTACCCAGGAGAATTTAGGTTGTTATCATGTGAATAATCTGAAGTCTCATGCAGTAGGATTCAACCTTCTGCAAATGTCTGTCTTGCATGCTCTGCTTACTATCTCATTCTATATCTTTTCCAGGTAATGAATGGTGGGACCTTTGTGCTGGCCCCCATGTTGAGACTACTGGAAAAATAAACAGGAAAGCTGTTGAACTTGAATCTGTTGCTGGTGCTTACTGGAGAGGAGATGTAAATAGACCAATGCTCCAAAGGATTTATGGCACAGCATGGGAGAATGAAAAACAATTGAAAGCATATCTTAATTTTAAAGAGGAGGCTAAACGCCGGGATCACAGGCGCCTTGGCCAAGATCTTGATCTGTTCTCCATACAGGTAGATCTCATCTGCCATTGTAAGGTTGTGTAATTTCTACTGAAGATTAATGGCTTAGAATTTGCAAATTTGTTATTGGTCATTTCAAGTTTATTCGTTCACATGCTGCTGAAAAGAAGATAAGCATATGGAAATTGATGCTTCTGTGAAAAATCTGCAGGATGAAGCTGGTGGAGGTTTGGTGTTTTGGCATCCAAAGGGGGCTATTATAAGGCACATAATGGAAGATGCCTGGAAAAAAATTCACATTGAACATGGCTACAACCTATTGTATACTCCACATGTGGCAAAGGCAGATCTTTGGAAGATCAGTGGTCATTTGGACTTCTACAAAGAGAATATGTACGATCAGATGAAGATTGAAGAAGAACTTTACCAGCTTCGACCAATGAATTGCCCTTACCATATTTTGGTTTATAAACGGAAGCTGCACTCTTATAGAGACTTTCCTGTCAGGGTTGCGGAGCTGGGAACAGTTTATAGATACGAATTGTCTGGAAGCTTGCATGGTCTTTTTCGTGTAAGAGGTTTCACGCAGGTATGTTTTCCTCAGTTAGATATATATTTTTTTTTTCCCGGATGAGTTATCAAATTGATTTGTGGCTTTCGTTATTAGATGTTTCGATGGACATCTCAGATTAAATGCTTAGCTATGGGCCTCTATTCTTCAACCTTTCATACCATCTATTAGGCATCTAGGTTGCCTATTGAGTATACTTTTGAAGGGTATCATACCAACTAATGACTCTCATTTTTTTTTTTTGGGTCAGGGGAGGGGGGATGCTTCCTTAGGATAACACCTATGTTACATGGCTTTGGATATAGGTGTCATGGATTCATGTTTAATAGTCAGATTTACTAGTTCTTTTATTCAAGGATATGGGGATATGGAAAATACTAATTTATTTAATAATGTTTATTTTATAGAATAATATGGTGTTAATAAAGTTTCACTAGAGTATTCCATGCCCAAAATGCAAGTTTTTTGCATAATTATGTGCTAAAATTAAATTTTTAAATATATATCCAATTACATTAGACACGTATATCATAACCTTATCCAAGTGTCACAGTATCCAATATGTTATGCCTTATATGAGTCCTTGTAACTTAGAATAATAATCATTTTTCAGACAGATCGCTTCTTACTTCACAAATTGGCAAAATGTTACTCTACTGTAAAATCTATCTCAAGAACCTGAGAGTTCTCACCCCTGTGCCCTCCTTGAGGCCTGTGGGGGTGGGGTATATAACAGAAATTAGTAGACTTGGAAGCCATTGTGCATCTTCCATGAACCTGTAAACTGGTGGCCTGCAGCCCTTGACAGGCAATATATGAACCATGCAGCGGGCAAAATTATGCCTTTCCGGGCAGTAGAGTTTGTATCAGACAACACAAAATGATATGTTTGATAATGATAATCTGGTGGCATTAAGCTCATTGTTATCATGGTATATGGAATATATAATTTCACCTTTTATTTTTTATTTTTCTATTTTTAGGATGATGCCCACATATTTTGTTTAGAGGATCAAATTAAAGATGAGATCAGGGGTGTCCTAGATCTCACAGAAGAAATATTACTGCAATTTGGTTTTAGCAAGTACGAAGTCAACCTTTCAACCAGGCCAGAGAAAGCTGTGGGAGGTGCTGATATATGGGTAAGAGCAACATCTGCGCTTAAAGATGCATTAGATGATAAAGGGTGGAGCTATCAGGTTGATGAAGGGGGTGGTGCATTTTATGGTCCAAAGATTGATCTCAAGATAGAGGATGCTCTTGGAAGGAAGTGGCAATGCTCAACCATACAGGCAAGTCTTGAACTTACAAATGGCTTGTATTTTTTGCATTAATTTACAGCATAAATGCATCTGCACAGCTGGGTTGTTTCTCTATTTATTTATTTATTTTTTTCCCTCTGGTCTGTACTGATGAAGACTGAATGCAATTTTTAGATCAATATGAATTGGGTACAAGTCAAGTAGGTTTCAAGCTTGTAAGATTGTTTGGTGTAAATTTGATGCAATCCTCTAATGGACAGATCTCTCTCTCTCTCTCTTCTTTCCAATGTGTACAGGTTGACTTTAATTTACCAGAGCGCTTTGACATTACATATGTTGATTCAAACTCAGAGAAGCAGCGGCCTATCATGATTCACAGGGCAGTTCTTGGATCCTTGGAGCGGTTCTTTGGAGTCCTCATAGAACATTATGCTGGAGATTTTCCATTATGGCTCTCTCCAATCCAAGCTCGAGTTTTACCAGTTACAGATGCACAGGTATGTACAGCTTCTCTGTTTTGCAGTTTAATTTCTGTTCCATACAATTGAGATTCCATTTGATATGAATAACAACCTAATCTAGTGAAAAGAACTCCTTTCATACCCCTTCGGGGGTGGCCGAGTGGAAGTCGGGCTCGCCTTAGAGCTTGGGTCTCTCGAGGTTTCGGGTTCGACTCCCCCATGGGGGGTGGGTTACCGCTGTAATGGTGGGTGCCTAATGGCCTCCTCTCGGTCGTGCCGGTCAGCCAGGGCTTGCCTAGGCTGGTTAACTCTCCAGGGACCTTTGCCGGCTAGGGTCCTGGAGCGTGCTTCGCCCTGTGCGCACCCCAGTACGGGGTAGCGGCTGCGGACTTCCACGTACCAGAAGAACTCCTTTCATGACTTCTGTTACGCATTGCTACTTTTTTTGAGGCATGATAGTAGAATCTTCGCACCATAGGCTGTCATAGATTCATAGATTGTTTTTCTCATATGTATGCATTTATCTTGTCATCCGACCTTCTATACAGTTTATTCAATGTTCATACTGATTAACATTTCTACTTTATTGTCACGATTGTCAAATCTTGGTATTGTGTAACATTTTGTTTCATGCACACGCTAGATATACAAAGTGTTTGGCAGTATATTGTATATAAATAAGCGTACTGCCGCATTTAGGTATGAAAAGCTACCCGAGTGTTTGAGCCTAGTGCACTGATTTTTTTAATTACAGTTAGAATGTTCTAAGAGATTGAATAAATGTGGAACTGTAACGCGGGCAGGCCATGGATTTTCATTTTTTTTTTTTTGGGTTCAATTCCAGCCGCTTCTCATGTGGCGAATAATAAGGGACGGGTTAGGGGGCATGCGGTACGAATGTTCAATGCGAGAACTGCTTCAAGTAGGTTAACTTGCATGATTGTGTAACATAATATGATGCATAAAAGCATCACCTACTGTTAGATTGGAATAATAGCCAATTTTTTTTTTTTTTTATTATGCCCACAATTGTCAATTATGATGCTTACCTTATTTTTTTCAGGATCGAATTTGACAAAAATTTGAATGTGATGCATTTAAAATGTAATTGTGGGAGGCTATGGTGGATAGTCTTCATTGCTTCTACGTTCTTCCTCTATGCTGAGTTTGGATTATGGATTTTGTTTTTATTTATTTATTTATTTTTGTTGGGGGGTGGGGTTTAAAAAAAATAATAATGGAGAACAAAACATGAAATTTCAATTACATGTTTTTATTTGGTAGGTTTGAAAGCTATGATATGAAGAAATGGAGGACATCTATTACTAAATAAATTTTCTATTATATATATTTTATTTCTTGAATCTCAGTACTTTTTCTCTGCATTTTTCACTGCAACTAAACAAGAGAGTAATTTTGAATTTCCTTCTATTTTCTTTTCCCTCAATAAATTCTTAATCCAAACACAATGCTCATGAAACATTGAAATGCCAATCGGATGTGGATGTGCCCGTAAGACGTACATGGAAGTAATAATGAGTTTCCACTCATCATCAAGTAGCAATGGTGGGCTCTTGTTAAACATTCTTCTACACCCCCGGCCCCCACCCCCGAGGGGGGATTGAAGAAGAAGGATAATGTCTTCGTGTTTCTTCTATGAATTTGTCTATAATGTATAGCACCAAGTGACAAAATTGTATTCATTTGCAGCTTGAGTACTGCAATGAAGTGACCAGAAAACTGAAAGCAAACGGTATTCGGGCAGAGGTTTGCAGCGGGGAGCGCCTGCCAAAACTCATTCGAAATGGTGAGAAGCAGAAAATCCCACTGATGGCTGTTGTTGGGCGCAAGGAAATCGAAACGGAGACGGTTACGGTTAGGTCTAGGTTTGCTGGGGAGCTGGGAACCTTGACCGTTGATGATTTTATTAGCAGAACCAAGAATGCCTCTGAAAACAGAGCATCATTTTGAAATTGCATGAACGTTTTTTTCCTTTTTTTCCCCTTATTTTTAGTTTAATTAAACTGGCTAGCTAAGCTTACTTTGTACGTGGCCAAGTTCACTGGTGTCGGCGCGGTGGCAGAGAGCGCGGTGTTCCCTCAGCCAGCTCTTTCAAAGTGTACTCTCTTGTGATATTTTATAATATGTGATTAATTTCTTAATCTTTAAATTAAGATAACGTTGTTTGAAAGGTTTAATTGCAATAATCTTCTAGTTAGATTAGAATGACAGTGCCATGCAAGGTTCACATCCGTTTGATTTCGCTTGTTTTTCCGGTGAGCATTAGATGAACGGCTGAGATCAGCATACCTTCGAGCACTTCCTTCCCAGCATGATCAATGGAAATTATGGTACTTAATTGCTATGTTTGAAACATGAATTTATAGAGGGAAAAGAAAAATAAATAAAAATGATAGGAATACAAAATAAAATAAAATAAGTTAAATTTATTTTATTTTATTATAAGGGTTTAAAAAATAATAAGACTAAAATAAATAGATATTTATCAATAAAATTTAACTTCTACTTGATTGATTCTATAAAAGTTACATATTATTAATTTTATTTTCTCTTCATTTTTCATTATTAATTTTATTTTCTCTTCATTTTTCATTTTCTTTCACCAATCCATGTTTCATTTTCTTCTACAAATCCATACTTCAAATATGCACGATAAGTATGAGAAATTGTTTCATATACCCACAAGAAAATTATGTTTCGTGTAATTGTCATAACATCAATCTTAACTTATTTAGTTATTAGGTATTTAGAGAGCACATATACTTCAGTTTATATAATTTATTGTCAGAGCACATATCTTTTGTAAAGAATACGTTATTATTTCTGTGGCAGAAAAAAAATAAAAATAAAAAATAAAAAAAAGGACCAGAATGTATTTGGCTATCCTAGAAATACTAAATTCAGTCTCAACTTTATGGAACTTTTTTTTTTTAAATAACAGACTCAAATTTAGCTAGATCACTCTAATAAATAATAGTGATATTTTCTTGATGTATAGTATTATCTATTTTTAGAAAATAGGATAATATTCCTCATAAGTAGCGACACTTTCAAACGAGAGAGAGAGAGAGAGAGAGAGAGAGAGAGAGAGAGTTTGATGGCAACCATCATTCGCAGGCTCGCAGTAGGTTTATCAGGCAGGACTCATTCCTGACCATGCTTTGTTGCTGAATTGTTGTTAGGTTGGAATAGTTGCATATCACAAGCAAGTTACACTATATATATAAAAATATATGTATGTATGTATGTATGTATGTATGTATAAGAAGCATATATAAGGAGAATCCGTGGCTGCTCCAAATTGAATCACTCTAACTAACCTAAAATTGCAGAAATCCATAAGAAACCAACCAGCAACTTCCAAACTTTATCCGAAGTTCCAATCATCAGTTCTCATTATAAAACCTTCTGATTTCCTCCTCCCAATTCCCATTCCTCACAAAGCAGGAAATAGGTCAACAGCACACCTTGACCATCTTAGATTTTCAGATTCCACCAACTCATCCATATAAATGTTCCAAAAAATAAAAATATCCCATCTCATCACAAGCCTCAGGCAGCATTCAAATATTCCACAAATTATGGATACAAACTCAAGACCAACTGCTCTACTTTGCATTTTTCTCTCTCTTTTCCTTGTTCCCTCAGCTCAGCAGCAGACATGCTCAAACTACACCTTTAGATCCAACAGAGTCTTCAATTCCTGCACTGACCTTCCATATCTCCAGGCCCATCTTCACTGGACCTACATTCCATCCACCGGAAAAGTTGAGATCGCGTACAGAGCCAGCCAAACTTCTCAACAAGGGTGGATTGCGTGGGCGATCAACCCCACTGCGACAGGCATGGTTGGATCCCAAGCACTCGTTGCTTTTCACAATCCCAATGGGAGTATGACTGTTTTTCCGACACCAATAACCAGTTATACTCCTCCAATGGTACCAGGAACTCTTGCCTTTCAGGTTTCGAATGTCTCTGCAGAATACTCGGAAAATGAGATGACTATTTTTGCTGTTGTTGGCCCTCTGGATAGCGGAACCATTGTTGATCATGTCTGGCAAGCCGGAGATTCAGTTTCGGACAACATTCCTCAGATTCATGGGATGTCTACTGAAAATCTTCAATCGATGGGGAGATTGGATTTTCTGCAAGGTTAGAAAAATAATCAAAGCACGGTGTGTTGTATGCCCTCAAGCCTAAACAAATTTCACTAGTTGAACTATGCTTGCCCTGCTAGTATTTGATGTCATAAAGGTTTCCAGAGCACATTAAGAAATTTTATGCTCATAAAATTGACAATCATTGGCACTATCAACATCTTATTATAAAGAGAATAGTCAGTTTACAATGAATGAAGAGAAAAATACAGATTTCTGCATTATTATTATAGTCGTGAGAATTTAAATCATGACTCTACTTTCAAGTCATTGGCAAAACAAATTACTTGAGAAGGAATGGTCTAGCAAGATGAACAATTTAAGCGTTGCCACAGTCTATTGCAGATAATCTCATAGCTCCTTGGTACAAATTGAGACTGAAGAAATCAGTCTTTATGAGTAACCATATTACCGGTTAATTGCTGCAGCTCCTCCTGCTTTGTCTTTGTTATTGGCAACTCCAGTGTGATCTGTCCAATACGTTAAGACAAAATTAATAAAAAAGAATGAAGAAAATATAGAGGATACATGAGCTGTTCATCATCCAATGGTATCAAT
Source organism: Vitellaria paradoxa (assembly GCA_019916065.1). Classification (NCBI taxonomy): domain Eukaryota; kingdom Viridiplantae; phylum Streptophyta; class Magnoliopsida; order Ericales; family Sapotaceae; genus Vitellaria; species Vitellaria paradoxa. Next base: position 37,153,107 of record CM034239.1, on the reverse strand, counting down.
TCACCAGAAATATATACCATCACACTTTGAAAACAAACTGTCAAGAGTTTACAGAGAGCCTTTTGACTTACAAGCAATTCATAATGCAAACAAATCAATTCACCAAACATACCATCTGATGATGTCCAAATTTCGTCCGCGCACCACTAGGCTCGCCTAGCCAATATTGTCCGACTGCTGAGCCTGGGCTCGTGACCCATAGGCTCCTCATGGCCTAGCTCGTGACAACCCAAGTCGGTTTTGTTTCCCTCGTGAGGAAAATGCCTCGTTACTAGGGAGAGGGGTAGAAGCCTTTATTAGGTACCTCAAGTCCCCGACACCTAATCGATGTAGGACAAGAATTGGTATCATCAGTAGCCCCCCAGTCGGTGACTGAGGGATGGAGTGGCTCATGGCCCTCCTTCTAGCGCCAGCTAATGATGTCCGAATTTCGTCCGCGCACCACTAGGCTCACCTAGCCGATATTGTCCGACAGCTGGGCCTGGGCTCGTGACCCATAGGCTCCTCATGGCCTAGCTCGTGACAACCTAAGTCGGTTTTGTTTCCCTCGTGAGGAAAAGGCCTCGTTACTAGGGAGAGGGGTAGAGGCCTTTATTAGGTACCTCAGTTCCCGACTCCTAATCGATATGGGACAAGAATTGGTATCATCACCATCTTTGGAAACAAACCGCCAAGAGTTTACGGAAAGTCTTTTGACTTTTGTCATAACATCCCTTACCCCGAACCAAAGCTTTTTATTTTTTTTTTTTCATTTTTTTATGTACGACTTCCATTAACAGTTCAACATGAGTAAATTGTTAGGTTCTCATGTCATGACATCTCGATGAAGAAAGAGGTTGGCCAACTAGATAGGGTGAGTAATACAAATTCCTATACTATCCAGAACTTTTTCAGAAGTTTCCATCATCATTCGAGTAAGATACAAATCTAATTGGAGAAATAATGCTAATCCCAAAAACTGAGTTGAATTTCAGCACATCTGACTTACTAACAGGACCCATTATATAGGCCAATGGTCCATGCCCCTTCATCATATTGACTAATGAAATTTTGGAAGAAACTAAGGAACTGTAGAAGCTGTATGTATGTAAGACAACCCAAGGAATGTCCAATTAATCATCAGTTGATTTTGATGATCAGATAATTCATAGGTTTGGTCCGATGAATCGGGAGCATAGAAGCTTCCCATTTCATAACGGAATGCATACAATAACCTGTTTTACAGTAACACTTGGAGTGTCCTAGTGCAACCACGGATAAATTGAGCTCACCTCTTTAAAGATTTCGCTATAAGAAACCTCCTTAAAACCCTGCACCAAGTACACAAGGCATTGAGTCATCCAAATAGGTCATATTTAATTGCAAGTCTACACACATATGAAAACACACCTCTCGATGTTCATGAAAGAGTACAGATTCTTTCATACATAATGAATGACAAGCATTGCATTAACATATATAACAAAATACCAGCCGTACTAGTCCTGTGTGTGTATGCGTTTGGGGGGGGGGGAGGGGGAGAGAGAGAGAGAGATACCAGTTTTCTGAATAGACTAATAGAAGCTTCATTTGAGTCCGCAATTTTAGCACGGAAGATGTGGATAGAAAAACTCTCAATTGCAAATGCCATCATCATCACAACTGATTTCTTCCCAAGTCCTTTGCCACGACTATCCTAGCCCAAGTGGCATGAAACTCAATTCAGCAACTATAAAGGGCAGCATCAAGGAAAACAAAATGTAATATATACTGGAAGATATACCTTCCAGCAACAATATGTTTATGTGCAGACAAAATACTACTGCATTAGTTGAGGATGGATGCATTGGTATTCTAAAAGGCTTGGTATGAATGCTCGTATGAGATTCCATGGTTTATTATACTTATAAAGGTCATGGGACAATTAGATGGAACAAATCAAAAGAAATTATGTAAAATAATATGACAAAATGGAGTTAATACTTCAAAGTGAAAGGATTCATTTGAATCTAAGCATGAGAGAGAAAGAGAGAGAGATTTTGATGGCAATTAGGACAAAAAAAAAATTGATGGGGGAAAACAGAAGAAGACGAAGATGACTACTTATTCCTTTTTTTTTCCGCACTTTTGCCACTCTCTGCATTTTGGGATAGGCATCATAACAACGCATTCAAAATGATTTCCACTGTAAATCCATGATCAATGAACGTGGATCTTAGTATCACATGCCAACACAAAAACAAGATTTTAGCCATGAATACACCCTAAAACCAGGACATTTCAGAGTAGCTACTTTTTCTTCATGAATTTGCTACCTTTTTTTATAACTAATAAAAAATTATCAAGGGGATGCTATCCATGGACAAAAAGGAAAACCCTGAGCCGAGCTTAGGGTCACATCACTGATTCACCATACTATCAATAAAGGACAAAACTATATGTTAAGTCACTAATTGTTTCAAAAACTTAAACTGTTAGGAAATGGGCCCAATAATGTATATAAAGCCTCATGTGCAACCCCAATTTGCACGTAAAACAGAGACAAGCAAACCAAATCAAACAACATGCACCAACACAAGCAAACAAGGTGCACAACAATAAATGGAAAATAACAAAATTCGAACCTAGAACCTGCTAGAACCAAAGCTCTAATACTATGTTAAATCATCAATTATCCCAAAAGCTTAAATTATTAGCAAATGGGTCTAACAATGTATATCAAGTTATTTCCACACTATACATCGCTAGGAAGCCATCTCTATACAAGGTAGGCGCAAAAAAGGTGTTACCTATACAAAGGAAATTTCAGGTCTTAAGAAGATCTTCTATTCCTCTTTCCCCTTGTAATCCAACTCAAACAAAAAGGTTTAATTCTCCACAATAGCCTTCTCCTTCTAGGAATCCTTGCTCTCCAAAAGATTGAAAGCCTTGTATTGCTCCCTTTTGAAACACCCAATGCATTCAAAACAAAATAAAATAAATCCAATAACTCTTTCATCCACTCACAATGCACAAAAGGATAGTATATCAGTTCACAGTCCATCTTGCAAAAACAGCACCAGTCAACAATTATCTATCTTCTGGCAGTGAGATTATCCAAATCTTGCCTGAATCACACACCAAACAAAGATGGCCACTTTCAGGGGCTCCCCAAATGACCAAAATGTTTATCCAACGGAAGAGCATCTCTCTCCCAACCACCAAAATATTGTAGAAAGATTTCACCTCAAAAACCCCTTATTTAGTAGTACTCCACCTCAGAAAATCTTCGCCTTCTCCCACCTTTTGAGAGTACAACTTTTGGATAAAATTAAAATAGTTCTCCAACTCCCAATCATGAAGATTTCTTCAAAGGTCCACAGTCCAAGTTGTATTGCTCCCTTCCAATGAGAGAACATGCTACTGTAATTTCCCCATCCATTGTCGAGGAAGAATTCTACAAACTCCTTTTGTCAATCCATGCATCATACCAGAACTTTACAAATTTATCTCTACCCACCTCGATCGAAATATGATTCTTAAATACCTGCCACAATTTTCAAATGCCTAGCCATAAGCTTGAACCATGTGTCTTCACCATTTCCACTAATGTCCAATCATGCCAAGAATTGCCATACTTAGCTGAAGCCATTGGCCTCCATAAATTGTTCCTTTCGTAGGCAAACCTTCGCAACAATTTCCCCAAAAGAATTTCAATGAAAGGTTTTAATTTGCAAATACCTACTCCACCCTCCCTACTTTACTAAATAATACTTAAATTTGTCTCCATTGCCTCCTAGTAATAAGTCCTTTTACAACTTCTCAAGTTTCTTCTCAACTGATACAAGCAATTTAAAAAGAGACACAAAATGGGTAGGCATACTTGACAATGCACTTTTGGCAGGAGTAAACCTTGACCCTTTTGAAAGTCAAGTTTTTTCCCACTCCACAAGCCTCCTTTGAAAAACCAATCCAAAATGTTTTTAGCCTTAAATGAAGATCCTTGCGGAAGCCCTAAATAAGATGGAAGGTAACCCCTCTAACATCACATAATCGATGTAAACTCATCCATACATGGGAACTCTCCTAGTAGAATAAGCTTTGAGTTCCAAGATTAATTCTAAGCCCTAAAACAAGCTCAAAACAAAGAAAACAGACTTCAAATTCCCTAATTGTAATGGATTTGCCCTACCAAAAATAAATAAATAAATAAATAATATAACTGCAGAGGGTCGGAGTACACGTGGATGTTCTAAACCGTCTGGAAATAATGATATATGTCGTCAATGATGGGGAATCATCAAAGGCAAACGGGGTGAAAGCTAAGGCAAGCCGGAGCGACGAAGAGAGAGGATAGTTGCAGGTTCTATGTGAAATGGAAAGTAAGGAAATAGGTCATGTTACCATGGAGTACCGCGAGTGAGGGTATTTATAGGGTGCGTGTCGGGACAAAAAGACTAGCTTACACGTGCCAAAGACAATAGTACTTTGGCCATGTGACTTACTCTGCAAGGCCTGATATATTGGTAGGTGAGGGTACTCCGACCAAGTGGTGGTAGCAGCCCTACTTGGTCGACTAGTACAAAGTTCGTGGTCGTATACGTACAGAGCAATTATAAGGTAGAGGATGAGTTTTGTCATGTAGTGATTTTCTCTCTCCTTGGGCTAGTCAATGATGCATTGACGAATACCCAACTCTAGCTACCAAGCCACTCATCCCCGGATGGTCCTGCAGGTGAGTATATGCCAGTGAACCCTTTACAGGTGACCCCTTCGCTCCTGGCCTTTGGGCTAACTCAAGTGTCTGAGGTGTAGAATACCCCCCGACCTTAAATGCCCCTAGTGAAGGTGGCATAGCCAAGGGTGGCACGTCTCCATTCTGGACACGTACATTAATGTCCCCTGCACGCGCACTTAGGTATTCACGGACACCTCATAGAGCAATGACTTATTATCCATCCAACGATGATCGCGTGGTGTGCGGTGATAATACAATATTCGTTCCTAGCTCAGTGCCAGTTATATATGTCAAGTCGTCTAATCCGAATGCAAGGTCGAAGTGTGGTACGGATAAGTTGGTTCCCACTATTCCTGAGGAAAGTGAATGGTTTCGCATTTCGTATCTGCTGGGAAATATTTTCTAGGACCAAAGATTGCTTTTTGCTAAAAAGACTAATGCGAGGGAGAAATTATTCATAATTGAAGAAGAAGCAATGCATGAACATATGATCCCTCCTTCGATTCCGTGGTTAGGGTTGGAAAGATGAGATTATCCCCCCTCGTTTTGTCATTTCATGAACTATACCTCCCCGACGAAGGCATGAACTCTTGGACTGGTTATATTCTTACACAGAACCGCTTTACTTCTGTTTTGGCTCAAGCGCAAGTGCTAAATGCGATTCACTATTGCAAGAGTTCACACATTCCAAGGAATACACAAGCTATGGAATTATTGCTTTCTCAATGGAGTTCTTGGATTCTTACTTTCATCACTATTGTTGAAGAGATGGCCCCTATTTTAGAAGATGTTTGTGTTTTGACTACCTTACCTCTGTGGAGTGACAAAAATATGGTAATTTCAATAATATCTGAGGAAGAGCGTGATATTATAGATGCTTTGCTTGAGACCCATTCTAGAAAAAATAATTTAGGCAGTTTCTTTAGAAAATATGGGCAGTGGAGGAACGTCTGTGGAGGCACTCGCATCAGGAATACATTCACGGAATGGATGAGATATTGGTGGAAAGATTATGCAAACGCCCATAAGGGGATAGGTGATTGCAAAGATAGGTCACAGCTTAATTCTCCTTATCATCTAACTGCCTATCTAGCGGCGTGGCTGTCACGGCATATACTGGAAGGCCCTCCTGCTTATGGTGTGAACCAGCGGGTGTTTCCTATTGCGGCCAAACTTAGTTGTGGAAAAGCTATCCCACTGGCTCCTCTCTTCTTGGGCAACCTACTTTATCGCCTGGACTTGATGAGGGAAGGGTTGAGTCGGTCAGTTGGTAGGTATGATCTACCTTGTCACATTTGCACGCCTTTTTTGCAAATGTGATTCTATGAGTGCTTCCCTACTTTTAGGGCATACCCTGTCGAGTGGCCTTCAAAAACAGTGCTCAAGGAAGGGGGACCAATGGTGAAATTAGATGAACCACATTCTGCCCTTTGGATAGGGCATGGAACAGGCTGCAATTTGTCCGTGGCGATTGACCATGATGGTGAATTTGTATGGCACCTATATGTGAAACCATGTGTGGGTATCAAGTCTTGGGATTATTATTTTTAGTTGAACATTTTCGATGAGCACTCTCAGGGTGACTATTGGCTACCAGAGGTTAACATGGTTGACATGGATTTCGCCTCGAAGCCTTCTAGTATTGACTTATGATGGTTGGAAATCTGTTGCTTATAGCCCTCAATTTGGCCGCAATAGGAAACACCCACGAGCTCACACCATCAACAAGAGGGCCTTCCAATATATGCCACGACAGCCACACTGCCAGATAGGTGGCTAAATGAGAAAGATAATTAAGTTGTGGCCCATCTTCAGAATCACCTGTCCCCTCACAGGCATTTGCATAATCTTTCCACCAATATCTCATCCTTCTTTTCCAAAAAAATTATCCAAATTATTATTTTCAGAATAGGTCTCAAGCAAAGCATCTATGATACCACACTCTTCCTCGGATACTGTCAAAGTTACCATATTTTCGTGACCCCACAAAGGTAAGGCAGTCAAAACACAAACATCCTCTAAAGTAGAGGCTATATCTCCAACAACAGTGATGAAAGTACAAGTCCAGGAACTCCACCAAGAAAGCAATACTTCCATAGCTTGTGCGTTCCTTGGAATGCACAAACTCTTGCAATAGCGAACCGCATTCAACACCTACGCCTGAGCCAAAATGGAAGTAAAGCAGCCCGTGTAAAAATATAATCAATCAAAGAGCCCATGCCTCCGCCGGAGGAGGTATAGTTCATAAAACAACAAAAACAAGTGGGGATAATCTCCTTTTTCCAACCCTAACCACGGAATCGAAAGAGGAATCATATATTCACACATTGCTTCTTCTTCAATTATAAATAATTTCTCCCTCTCATTAGTCTCTTTAGCAAAAAACAACCTTTGGTCCCAAAAAATATTTCCCGGTAGATACGAAATGTGAAATCATTCAATTTCCTCAGGAATAGTGGGAACCAACTTATCCACACCACATTTAGCCTTGCATTCGGATCAGACGGCTTGACATATATAACTGGCACTGAGCTAGGAACGAGCACCATATTATCACCACGCACCGCCCGATCATCGTCGGATAATAAGTCATTACTCTGTGAGGTGTCCGTGAATACCTTGCCCTACAATCCAATAATCGGCTTAACAGATCCAACACTTTTGACAGACAGATGTGAGGGCCTAGGGTAGGACTCTTTCACCTTTGCCCTAGACAAATCTCCGGTGTGGGAAGGATTCTCCATGAAGTTCAAACTAACCAGCAAAGAGATCATCAACCAACAAGCAACAATGACCCTAAGTAAACCACCCCCTCCGCGCCAAATCAAAAGGAACACCCTGCGCGAAACCTTTGGCCGCGTGAAGCTTCGAGCCCCAAACCCCCTCTGCCGTGAAGAGCCAACTACAACCAACTGCTGTGAACTCAATGCAGGTCTCCAAAGTCAATCGCAGAGAGTCACTGGGTTCAATCCCCAGCAAAGTATAATGTGGAGGTATGGCGGGAAATCACCAGAGGCGAATAGGGTGAGAGCTGTGGCAACCCAGAGCAACGAGAGAGAGAGTAGTTGCAAGTTGTAGATGAAATGGAGAGTAAGGGGATAGTTCGTGTCACCATGGAGTGTTGCGAGTGTGGGTATTTATAAGGAATGAGTCAAGACAAAAACCGGCTTACACACACCAAGGACAATAGTCCTTTGGCCACATGGCTTACTCTACAAGGCCTAGTGCATTGGTAGGTGAGGGTTCTCCGACCAAGTGCTAGTAGCACCCCTTGCTTAGTCAACTGCTACAAAGGTAGGTCATATAGGTATGGGGTGATTATGAGGTAGAGAATGAGTTTTGTCATGTAGTGATTTTCTCTTCTTAGGCTGGTTGATAATATATCGACGGATCCCCCAACTCTAGCCACTAAGCCGCTCGTCACTGGATGGTCCTGTGGGTGGATGTGTGCTAATGAACCCTTTACAGGTGACCTCTAAGCCTCGTTCCTGGCCTTTGGGCTAAGTCAAGTGCCTGAGGTCTGGAATGCCCTCTAACCTTAAATGCCCCCGGTGAAGGTGGCGCAACTAGTCACTGGTGCAAGTGGCGCTGCCGGAGGGGGGCACTACCTTACCCAGTGAAGGGTGGTGGGCCTCCATTCTAGACACCTACAATAATCATTAGCAAATAACACGAGACACCTCCACTCTATTAGATACTCGAGAATGGATGGCCAAGCCCTCAATAAAAACCTCGTCGCAGAGGGTTTGGATTAGTCTGCTAAACCTTTCCATAACCCAAAATAAACAAGAAAAGTGAAAGTAGATCCATATACACTATAATATAAAAGGAGAACATGAAGTTGGTGTCTCTCTCTCAAAGTGAAGTCAATGTCAAGTTTTTCACTTTCAAAATTGTCCATAAACTAAACTATTTTTATAGTTAAAGTAATTTAACAACTTATTAATTCTAGAGGTATTTTTATAAAATTCCTATTTTTTAGCCACTTATCCACATGGGCTCCCATGTTTGTGTTAGTTATTTGTAGATGCATTCCATATGCCAGTCTCCCAGTATTGGAGAAAGTAATAAAAAACGAAATGAATTTATAACATGTTTTCATTGGAAAAGAATCAGAAGACAATTCATTTATGCTCTTCTGTTTGCTGTAATGGAACCAGAACTCTTTTGGGGGAATGAATCATGTGAAAGAGTTGTCAAAGGGTAACTAATCTAACAAGCTTTCCAACTCCACATTGTAGCAATTCACCACAAAGAAAAACAGACCATACTAAGAGTAGACACATCAATTAAATGCAATCATTAATGTGACAGTGTAACCTTCAAAATTCACGTCACTAAGCAAAGAGACTAATAAATACCTCAGATCATGGACTAAGCTCGTCTGTAAACATCACGTAATATAATTTCTATCAATCTTCTCATACACTAATAAGTGTAGAGTTCTATAAATGTGGGAGAAGGGAGGCTTATAGACTCTGGCCTCATTTGTTTCATAGGATAAGGGGTGGGAGAAGATATGGCATCCTGATAGGATAGTATGCCCTGTGTTTGGTCTTATTTTTTAACAAAGTATAAGACATCCAAATGGGATGTTATCTACCACATACGTGGTATATATTATCCCAAAGTGAATGTGGTATGATATCTCCATAATAAGAGCTTGGTAGGATAAACAGATTAAAATGCCCTTTAAACCTTAAAAGAAACTTATTAAAATTATTTTTAATAAATAATAATTACTTATATTTTATTTAAAATATTTTATTAAATTAAAATTAATTTTAATAAAACATAACTTATTATTAAAATGATTTACTTTATAAAATTAATTTTTTTAATAAATAATAATTACTTACTAAAATGATTTATTTTAAAATATTTTAATCTGACAAGAAATCAAGATGTAAAATGGCCATTTTACCCTTAAACCTTATTTCAAGTCTAATTCGTATTTTGGACAACTTAAAAGGTTCATAAATATACTTTAGCAAGTTTAATATTATCTAAACAAATTTCAAGCCGATTTGACCTTGGGCTATAAAATAATCATTTTACCCCTGACTTTGTTTTCAACTCAAATTCGAATATTGGGCATCCAGATTGGACCAATCCATACTCGGACTATAAAATAGTTGTTTTATCCTTAGGCATGGTTTTGGATGAAATCATATTGTTGGCTTCCCCAAAGGCTAAAAAAATATTCATCAACAAGTTCCTTAATAACTAAGCAAATTTTGACCCAATCGGAACTAGGCTATAAAATAACCATTTTACCTCTAAACCCATTTTTTTGCCCATATTCATATTTTGGGCTTTTCAAAAATTATTCTTTATTAAATTTCTTATCATCTTAGCCAATTTTGAACCAATTTGAACTTAGGTCATAAAATGACCGTTTTACCCCAGGCTTGTTTTTTGACTAAATTTGTATTCTTGGCTTCTCTAAAGGCTAAAAAAATATTCGTCGACTTTTTTTTTAATAGCTAAGAAAATTGTTGTCTGATCCAAACTCTTCCGATAAGCAAATTTCTTAACAACTTAGCAAATTCGACCTGATCCAAACTCAGACTAAAAAAATAACTATTTTTCCCCTAGGCCAAATTTGTATTTTAACCTTTCCCCAAAAAAAAAAAAAAACTGAGAAATATTACTTGACATGTTTTTTTATTCATCAATCAAATTTTGACCCACTTCGAATTAGGGGCAAAAATGACTGTTTCACCCCTCAACTTCTTTTTGGCCCATGTTCACATTCTAGGCTTTCCAGAATATTGAAAAATAGAAATTTGTAATACATGGGTATTTTAGTCTTTCAACTCTTCTTTATTACATCTCTTATTTAAACAAATGCAGAATGGGTAGGATCTATCATATTGCGTATGCTATCCCATGTAACAATAAACATGAGATGAGGCCTACAGTTGCACATGTCCCCAGGATGTTATCTCCTGTGATATAATCTCCTAGAAAGTTCTATCCCATCTTTTCCCATCCCACAAAACAAACATGGCCGATAGATTTATTTATAAACAAAAATGCGAAGAAATGGACAATCAGTGAAAATGAAATAATGTTTGCATATCAGGCATGTACCTTTTAGGCTCAGCTATCATTATTTCAATCTCTGCCATTTGGGAATCATCCAAGTCATTCATGTATATATTCACATCACCAACCATGGCTGGAAAAATGGCTTTATTGTTACTCCCTTATAGAAATGAATATATATCACGTACAGTTAAGCAACACAAAGAAGCGACGTAATCTAATATATCATTATGGAAGTGAAACAAAAAATCCATAATTAGGTGAAAGTTCATTTCCCTGACTATGACTCATTTTTTGACTTCCTCCTTATCACAGTAGGGTTAATGATTTTAACTGCAACCAACTAGTGGACAAGGTATTTCATAGAGCAGCTAACAAGTTAATACTGTTGAGAAATTTTTAGGAGTGGACATTAGTACAGTGATGATCCTGGAAACAATTGGAATTGATAAGTTTATGCAAATACAGGGTCACTACAAAATTTGAATTTTTCATCACTGAATTATAATTTTAATTTAAAAAAGGATCATTAATCCAAGTGAAAATTTACAATCCCCAAAAATACTGCAATAGATGAAAATTACTGAAAGAATTCTAACCATTGGAAAAAAAATCATGCATCTGTGACCCTTTATGATCCTAACCCTTCAAGGAATTACCCCCACTGAAAAGCACCAACAAACTTGCAATCAGAAGCAACTTCAATTTACAAACACAAGTAAATGTTGACAATGCTCGAGCAAAGAGGTTCCAACTAACAGTATAATCAATAAAACCATCAAAATGTCTACTTCTACACTAGTTTCAAGTGATTTAATCACCTATAGTTTCATTTTCCTGTCTTAATTAATGTACAAACTCGATCACATGTAGAAAAAAAATAGTACTTAACCAAATAGGAGAAAGAGTGCATGCATAATAGAAGCGAATGTACCCAAAAAAAAAAAAAAAATTGCAAATTCATATAGTACAAAACCTAATTCCAAAATAAAGAAAAATCAAATTTAAAAATTTCAAAGGAAGCTCACTAACCCAAGAACCAAGCTTCAGAAGATCAATAAGAGCACAATTACAAACACACATAATTACTGATACAATTAAGAAATGACACTATTATCAAGTTATCAACCATAGTGCACAATGAATATCAGAATATGCAAAACTACAAAAATTCAGTTGAAAACAATTAAAGAGCACCAAAAGGTCAGTGGACAGTGATAGAAAAAATTCACAATCCTTGAGTACACAAAAAGGGGTACGCAAATTGAATTGACCTTCAACGTGTGCATGTTCGTGGATGAAGTCTCCAACAACCAATTCCTTATCCAAGACTATGAAAGTCTGCTCTGCAAACAAAGAAACCCATCTTCAATATGTTAATGACTGATCAAAACAAAGGGAACCCAGATGAAATATATTGATGAGAGAAAGAGACGGGAGGGGATACTGTGGGGATCTTGGGTCCAGGAGAGCTGCATCTGGTACTCCTCCTCGAGGGTTAGAGGCTCCGACCCGGTGGCTTGAAGGAGGGCAGGGTCTTGCATCCACTGGTGGTACTTAGGTACGTGCTCTTTCATGTACGGTACCAATATCACCTTCTCTCCTACCAGACTCACTCTCATACTCTCTCTCTCTCCCTCTCTCTCTCTATGGCTTTTTTCTGTTCTGCCCGGCTCCGTCCAGGGCCTGGAAATCGAAGGCAGAGACCAGAGCGATTCGGACCAGGCTCCGGTGGTCCAGGACGGCGTCGTTTTATTGATTCGGATCAAAGCGCCCTGCAAGAGTTTTCTTTTTAAATTTTAATCGTGACTATGCTTATTTTTTACATCAGACACCAATAAGGGTGTTTGGTTGGTTAAACTTACCTAAAAATTTATTGATCTTTGTACTTTCTTTTAATTAAATTTTATTACGTATTATTTTTACATTAAATTTTTATATTTTTTTTTTTTACCTTTTTCGCCAACCATTTTTCAACTAAACATCCTCTAAATAATGAGAAAAATGAACTGAACCTGTGAGAACAATCCAACAACCTATTGGGATAAGAAATTTGTAGAAAAAAAGAAGTTTGTTGGTTAAGAGCCATTGATTTGTTAAAAATTAAGATGTATAGATTTAGAATCGTTAATTTATAAAATATTTAGGCTATGTTTGTTTTAAAGGATTGGATGATGAGAGATAAGTAAGATTATGGGATAATATATGAGATTGAATAAAACATGGGATTAATTTTTTATATGGGATTATTTTTTTAGTGTTTGGTTGGTGAGATATAAAGTGGAATAAAAATGTGATTTGACATAAGATATAGGAGGAAATAATTTTAAACCTTTAGATTTTGGCGTGAAACAAATCTAAAAGTGGAGTATAAGTAATACCACATTTCCTATGTTATTTCTTATCCCTCATATTAAGGGATATACTATCCAAAGTGGAATACTTATCTCTAATTATTTTACAAATCCAAACAAAGGATATTGGGTTCCACTAGACTAATAGTCCAATCCCCCTTTTTTTATCCCGTAATCAAACATGGCCTTAGTATATGTCCTTTTTATACTAAATTCTAGAATTCTTATACAATTTTAAAGTAAATTATTTGGTAAAAATATATAATCTAACATATATAACTCATATTATCATTGGTCCATTACAATTTTATTTTTAATTTAAGGTACATTTAGAGTGATAAAAGGTAAAATAAAATGAAATAAAATGAAATAAATTGTGAGTACGTAAGTTGTGCAGTGAGATAAAAAATGAATAACTTTTAAAATTTTTCACTATTTTTCATAATTTTTTGTCACTCCAAACAAAGTCTTAGTGTAATAAATATAAGCCATTGCTCGGATATCTTATAATTGCTCCTTATGCCATTTTTTCTAAAATCTTTCTATACCCTTCTATGATTTTGCTTCTAATAAATAGGGTGCCTGCGCCTGTATCTTGATCTATGGAGCATTTATCCAAAAATAACAGGATTACGAGGCACCACTCCTCATCGGCACCCTTTCTTGTCTTGTTTAGCACGAGGGTTTGCGTGGGTTCATGTTGGTTTACAAACTCTTGCGAGCTCACGGATTGAACGCCATTATTAAAGTACAAAAAAAAATGTACAAAAAAAAATGTTCTCTCTAATTTTTAACCGTCCATTTGTATATTTGCAAATTAATTCACACGAAATTGCTTCCCAAACAAAGTGTATTTGTGCTTGGAATCGTTTATAATATAATTTTTAGCAATTTTTTTTTTTTTTTGGGTCAATGGTTGGTAGTTTAAATTTTTGGTTTGTTTGAAAAAACAAATTTCAATTTTTAGTAGTGTTTAGTAACTTTTAACAATTTCTAAGTGTTTAATAAAATTTTTGACAAATTTTTTTATGTTAAGTGAAATTTTTGATAACTTTTAGTTAACAAATTTATTACAACTGAACATAAAATTTACAAAAATTGATATTTTAACAAACATAAAAATTAATTATTTTATGCTCAAAAATTGTCCCTCAGACGCTACCTTCATGCTGATTTATAAAAAGATAGCATACTCACGCTCGAACAAGTGGATGAAAGTTGAAAATAACTGACTTCCTGCTACAAAAAGTAATGTGTGTTTAGCTTCAAATTTAAGCAAGGAATGTGACCAATATAATCCCTGTTAACTTCAGTTGTAGTAACATGCGCACTGAGAATCAACTGAAAATTGCAAACAATCAAACAAGTCAAAGTCAGATTCACAAAAGCCTATTTTTTGCAAACTATTATGAAGCATCCACTACTAAATAAAAAAATCCCAAAGCTTCCATTCCAATATACCCCCTCCATCACTCAACAAAACGGCCTTGCCTTCAAAGCCAAGCAGTGCAGGCCACCACCACCACCACTCAAACAGTGCATTCTCTCCCTACTCATCACACATGACCAATTCTCCCTTATAATAAAATATTAAAATAAAAAAAAATCATCAGTCCAAATTAAACTCATATATCCCTCCTTTGTTCCCGGCCCTTCTCACTTCTTGCTCCGCCACCATGCCTCCCCTCCTCCTCCTTTTCTTATTCCTCTCCTCCCATCCACATAGTGCGGTTTCGTCTCATTGCACCACCACCGCGGCCGCCAAAACCTACCAAAAATGCATGACACTACCTTCCCAACAAGCCTCCATAGCATGGACCTTTCACCCACACAACGCCACTCTAGAAGTAGTCTTCTTTGGCACCTTCATATCCCCTTCCGGCTGGGTTGGCTGGGGCATCAACCCCACCTCACCGGAAATGACCGGAACACGAGCCCTAATCGCCTTCCCGGACCCCAACTCCGGCCAGCTAGTCCTACTACCATACATCCTAGACCCCACCGTGAAGCTCCAAAGAAGCGCACTCCTCTCCACCCCTCTGGACACACACCTCCTCTCCTCCTCCGCCACCCTACACGGTGGCACCACCGCCGTGGTCAGCGACGGCGCCTTAATTCAAATCCGCGCCACTGTAAAACTAGTACCAAACAGGACCAAAATCCACCACGTCTGGAACCGGGGCCTCTACGTTCAAGACTACTCACCAACCATCCACCCAACCTCAATCAACGACCTATCTTCCGTCGCCACCATTGATATAATGTCTGGCTACGAATCTTCTTCCTCCCACAACAACGTTAAAACCTTAAAACTCGTTCATGGGATCATCAGCGGCGTCTCGTGGGGGATTCTGCTTCCGATCGGAGCCGTCACGGCGCGCTACCTCCGGCAAATCCAAGCGCTGGGCCCTTCGTGGTTCTACGCCCACGCCGGCGTCCAACTTAGCGCGTTTTTCCTGGGGACGGCGGGGTTCGCGATCGGAGTCCGGCTGGGGGAACTCTCGCCGGGGACTATTTCCGTCCGGCTGCATAGGAAGCTCGGTTTTGCCACGTTTTGCCTGGGGAGTCTTCAGACGATGGCGCTCTTGTTTAGGCCTAAGACCACGAACAAGTTCAGGAAGTATTGGAAGTCTTACCACCACTTAGTGGGGTATGGCTGTGTGGTGCTTGGGGTTGTGAATGTATTTCAAGGATTTGAAGTGATGGGAGAGAGTAGGTCTTATGCGAAGCTAGGGTATTGTTTGAGTCTGTCCACTTTGATTGGGGTCTCTGTGGCTTTGGAAGTCCATGCTTGGGTGCTGTTTTGCAGAAGAGCAATGGAAGAGAAGTTGAAGAGACAAGGCCAGATTCGGGGATCTGAGAAAGAAAGTGCATCGAGCCAAAGTTGAATTCAATGCAAAATACTTTTAAACTAATTATATATAATTAAGTGAAATTAGAGTGAAGTGTTATTGGTGAGTTATTGTTTAAAAATATTTTTATAAACTTATTATTTGATTGCAAGGGCTGCCGTCAAAATTTCATTATAGGAGCTGCGGAGAGATCAATGATACTGTTTCATCGGCATTTATTTGTTTGAATTAATAAATGTTGATGAAAGTACGATCATTGATCTGTCCACTGTAGCCTTGCAGTATATTTTCGGCTTTAGCCTAGAATTCAAGTGGTAAGTTTAATTTAGTATTTTGGTAGTTTATTTGCAACGTCTATGCATTAAAAACTTCTTCATAAAAAGTATTTTAAAGAAATTCCTTTTTACTTGAGAAGTTCGTTGTGATATAAAATAGTGTTTAATAAAAATAATTAAATTATACTGAATAATGATAAATAATAAATAAAATAAACACATGTAATAAAGAAATAGCGGATTATAATTTTTAGTTGAGACTACCACATAATTCAATTTTTATATGCAAAAAAAAAATTATTATTCTAAGTGATTAAAATTTAATTTTTGACATTTTCTGATTGAATTATTGAGAAATTCATTTATGGAGGCCACCTAGGTAATTAAGGGCTCATTTGGTTTTTTTTTTTATTTTTTATTTTCTATTTTTTTTTTTGAACTCATTTTCTATTTTACACTTTTAAAAGTAAGAAAAATAACTCAAAACGTATTTGATCATTTGTGTTTTTAAAATAATTTATTTTAGAAAACAAAAAATGAGTTTATACATAAAATGAAAAACGACAAAAAGTCGTTTTAAGCCGTTTCAACTCAAAATAATGAAAATATAGAACATTTTCTATTTTCTTACTTTAAGATTTTTAAAAAATAAAATAAAAATAAAAAGAATAAACCAAATACTACCTAACTTTTCCAAAATGGACTTCGAGAAAATTAACTTCCGCTGGCTAGAGCAGTCCTTCTGCATGATTTTACTAAACGATGTCCAGTAAAAAAAAATGTGAAAGATCATTATGTGCAAAAGGTTTTCAAATTGAAATACGCTTCTAGGAAGTTCTGTCAAACGGTTGGTTAGTTTCTCTAACAGATTTTTCTGATCGTTTAGTCCCCGTAAGGTAATGTTTTTCATTTTTATTTTTTATTTATATTTTCAAAAATTTATAAATTAACAACAAAAATATATTTTTTAAATTTGTTTATATTTTTTTGTTTTTAAAAAAATTAAAAATTTAAACAAAAAATGTAAATGAAAAAATGTTTTCATTTTTTTCTATTATAAATATTTTGTCAATTTTTATTGTATCATATTAAAACAAACTATTCTTTTCAAATATTTTAACAAGCTAAAATTATTTTAATAAATAATATATTTAGTGTAATTTAATTATCTAAATTAATATGTAATATATTTTATTAATTTATTTTTAGTAAATAATATAATTAATTTAATTTAATTAATATTAAATTATTTTTAATCAATAATAGAATTAAATCATTTAATTTGATAATTAATCTAATTTAATTTAGTAATTAATTTAATGTAACTAATATAATTAATATTAAATATATTTTATTAAATTATTTTTAACAAAATTCATGATTAAATTATTTAAATTATTATGAAGTATATTTTATTCAATTTTTTAATAAATAATATAATTAAATTATAACTATATATTTTATATTTATTGAATTAGATGATATAATAAATATATTTTAATAAATAATATAATTAAATAATAATTTAATATATTTTATATTTATTGAATTAAATGATGTTTAATAGACAATTTAATTAAACTAAATTAATTAATTAATTAATCTAGTTGATTAAATTATTAAATTAAATTAAATTAATCTGAAATATATTTTATTAAATTGAATCAATTTTTTTAAAAATTAATAAAGTTAAATATTTTATTAAAATAAAAAATTAGCAATTATAAATAAAAATACATTTTTAAACGTAATTTTACTTTTCATTTAAAAATAAAAATATATATATAAAATATAAATAAAAAAATATAACTAGAAAAATAATAACATTACCTAACGAGTCTTTTAACTTTAGAGCTGTGTTGTACTTCTAGAAATTATTTTTATCAACCCATAGACATAGAATGAAATGGTACGTATATGTATATACGCATTAATTACTTCTAAGAAAATAAGTCACTTAAAAATTCTTTTATTACATAAATATTGTAGCCATATTATCTTACTCTTTCTCTAATAAAAAATTTTTGATATTTCGAAATACGTTGATAGAAATCCCAACCAATCAATCACAATCACACAGAAATAAATAGAAGGCGAGATATACAAAACAAGGAAACCCATAAAGGAAAATTTTAAACAAAACTTTCACTAAAAACAAACGTTGGTTACAAACTCAACTCTTTGATAAATCGACTCCTCGACTCTATATTCTTGTTAACGTTTGCTCGAATCCTCGATTCACCAACTCCTTTAGTGAAAGCCTTTCGCCTCCTCGAAGGCTCAACACCAAATCCTCAGTAGCTTTGCTGAATCCTCAGCCTTTGCAAACCTCAAACCCGAACTCCTTCTGATTGAACACGAAACATGTTGGCTAAGTGATGGATAGAATAATTGAACTTTCAAGCTTCCAATCATATGTGTATTCTCTCTATATCTGTGTGTGTCACTTTTTCCAGAAGACGCTAGGAGATATATATAAACAAACAGAAGCGGCTAGAGCTCGAAACGATCAAAACAAGCTGGAAAAGCCTACCTCGCAGGAAGGGCACACCCAGGGGCTTCCCGCAGCCATCCCACGGCTCAGAGCAGCAATCCCGCACGGCTAAAACTCTAAATTCAGCTCTCGGGATTTTTTAGTGCCAAACAGCGGCCTTCCTGCCAACATTCTGCGTAAATCAAATCCTAACCTTGTTTGGCTTCTTCAGGACTTCCAGTAGTATACAAACACCGCTTTCCTGAGGACTTTTCACTTCTTCTTAACTCAAGACTCTAGTGTCTTAGTCTACACTAAATTTGGACATTACAAAACACTATCTTTGATCATGGATTTACCAATTTACAATTTTAGCCTTAACAATTCTCAAAGACTATCTTTCTCAGTTGAATAAATTAAAAACAAAGTAATTAGATAAATGCATGAGTTGAAGCAAGGGAGTGAAATTTGTTGAGCCAATGCAATCCTGAGACAATTTCAAAGTATTTGTAGGTGCAAAAATAATTAGAAACACGTGACATCTTCCGAATACAAGAGTATAAGATAAAAATGTGTTTGGTATTGGTCTAGTAATCAATTGATCCTACAGTTGAGTCCCACCATTAAATTAAGTAAAAATGTGTTGGTATGATTCTGACCATGAATGTAAAATGATAATAAATGAACTAAACTTATTATCTCGTAATTAACCTCGTTGGTTAATTTCTTTATAAGTGATAGACAGATGTGACATCTAAACTTCTCTTGAGCTAATATTCTATCTATTATACTTATTTTTTCCACGTGCAGTATTAAATGTAGAATGAAAGACATTTAAAGAAAAATAAACCATCTTGTACTCTAGTATATATATACAAAATTATTACAATTCAATTATTTACACATTTATTTATTTATTCTATCTTACTATAAATATAAGACTTATTCCTTAAATGCAGGTACGTTCACTATTGTCAACTGTTTACTTTACTTTTTTCATTACAATTCTCTCAAACTTATTCTGAATTTACCATTGGAAGATTTTTGGTTGAAAACTCTCTCTGACCATTTTCTCCAACTTTTTTTGTTTTGGAGGCTTAAATTTTATTTTTCTGATTGACGTGCTAAACAAGTCCGATAATATTTTTTATTGCCAGATAATATTGATCAGATGCAAATTGGAACTGTGATTTTGCTAGCTGGAGATGAAAACATGTAAAAAATAGAAGTTGTTCTTTACATCACAAGAGGGTGTTTTGTTTGCAAAGTTTTCATTAATGCTTTTTCTTGTCAGATACTGTGAGCCTGTGATCCAACATTAGTATGGTAGCTAGCAATATACATTAATTGTTCTTTTGTTTTCTATTATATGTTTTGTTAATGGAGAGAAAACTATACATATACAATTCAGAACTTGAAAAAAAAAAATAAAAATAAAAATAAAGAGAAAATAGGAGTTAGAGACAAATTTGGTTATTAGGCTCCGTTTGATAACAAAAAACTAGTAGTTAAGTTATCAGTTACTAATTTTTTTACTTTTTCTAAAATGATTATGTTTATCCTCTTATATTTTAACTTTCTTTTAAACATTCAAAAATAAAAATATCAAATAATCAAAAAAACTAAAATGCTAACCACTAAAAAAAACTTTTTAATAGACGGGTGATGAAAAAGAAATAAACTACGAAAACAAATGAAAGTGAAAAAAATGAATGACTATGTCAAGAATGGGATTCGAACCCATGCCCTTTCGGACCAGTACCTGAAACTGGCGCCTTAGACCAACTCGGCCATCTTGACATTGTTCTATACGTTCAGTAATATTACATGAAACCTATTTTCACATATACTTACAGACCCATTTTTGGATTTAAATTTCGGAAATTGAAAAAATATGTGTCTATTACCATATAAGCCGCAATGTCCACTTTTTCTTTTAACTTGCTTATTTTGGTTTGTTTTTTCATTTGCAATATGTGATATACTAATTTGTCGTCGGGTGTTTGATTTATCAAATTTTATTAATTATTTATACTTTTTTAATTAAATTTTGCTACATAACCACTTTTACATTAATTTTTTGTATTTTTATTATACTTTTTCTTTTGCTATCCAAACACTCTTTTTCTTTCATGTGTTTATAGGTGCACTTCTCCTGCTTTGCTTCATTATTTTATTTTTATTTTTTTTTTTGGGTTTTTTAGAGTTTTGGTTCTTTTTTTTGCTAAATTCAAATATTGTTTTATTAATTATTTTTATTTTTTCATTATATTATTTCATAATTATTCTCTCTCTCTCTCTCTCTCTCTCTCTCTCTCTCTCTCTCTCTCTCTCTCTCTCTCTCTCTCTCTCTCTCTCTCTCTCTCTCTCTCTCTCTCTCTCTCTCTCTCTCTCTCTCTCTCTCTCTGTGTTAAAAAAATGAAAGGAGATAAGAATCAAAATTTCTTCTCTTATTTAGACTATGTTTGGATAAAGAATTTGCCACGAAAAATTTAATTTAAAATTTCTTCTCTTATTTAAGTTATGATGTAAAGTAAAAGAAAAATGCATGAAATTTAAAAATTAAAATTAATTTTATTAAAATTTTTAATATAGAATTAAAATATTCCCATTCGCTTTAACATATATAAAAGATTAGACCTCAGCCGATCCTGACCATGTGGTTAACTAGCCACACCCTTTCCCGCTATTGAATCTTTTAGTCTATAACCCCTAGAAGCCCTCCATCTGCAAGATTAATTAATTGAAAAGTGTGACTAGTTAGGACATAATTGTACGTATATAGCAAGGGTGTTCAGGTGAATTTGTGTACATCTCGACCAATTTTTTAAATTCTGAAATTAATGATCAGATAAATTTTTCAGTAACCCCTGAAGAAATTCAAACTAGTAACCATTAAAGAATAAATATAAAATTTTACCAATAGAGCTAACTCTCAAAATTACATCAAAAGATACTACTCTTCACTATGCATATAAAATCTTATCAATAACATGCACTCAATAAAGTGTTAATAATGCACGAATACATGATAATATGGTTTCGTTTGAAGTTAAACAAAATAAAATAAAATTTTACAAATCTCTACAAATATGAATTACGAGATAACAAAATTAAAATTTTTCTCTCACTGCATAAATTACGAGATATTTACTTTTATAATTTTATTTTATTTTATACACTTTTATACAACTCCAAACACACCTTATATCATACAAACTAAGGCCGCATTTAGTTTACTGAAAAATAACAAGAAATTTTATAAATCTTTGTTAATTTTATATCACATCAACTTTTTTCTTTCACTGCACGCATTACAAACTCTCAATTTATCTCACTTTTTTTACTCTAAACACATATGCACTACCCCAGCTCAAAATGGTGCATTTGCTATATACATCTGTGTTTTATAATGCGCGAATACATGATAAGGGGCCCGTTTGGTTTGTCATTTTTTGCTGAAAATTTCCAAAAATCTCTATAAATCTCTGTTAACTTTATATCACATCAACTTTTTCTCTCACTGCACGCATTACGAAATCTCTTCAAACCACAATTTATCTCAATTTATCTCATTTTTTCTTACTCCAAACAAACCAGATATCATGCAAACTAAGGGGAGGGGTAACCTTTAGGCCCCTATGCACAACGCCCAATGATACACCCAGTATATGTATCTTTACAATAAAATAGGATTAGTTTTAAAAAATATCCTTTTTAAAAACTAAGATTCAATAATTAAAAATTATTTTTATTCAATAATTAAAATTATTTTTATATTTTTAACTTCCTCCTCAATTCTTATTTTAATAGACTTTATTACCATTTATCTCACAAAAATTTGAATATTTTAAATTTCATCATATTTCAAGAATAGAGATTATATACAAATTAAAATTACCACTTAAATCCCGCTCAATTATAATTTCTAGGAAATTGAACTTTCTTAATTAAAGTAACATAATTTAATTTTTTTATAGTACTTATCAAAAATTAATTAGAGAGAGTGTGAGAGACCAAAACACATGTACTAACTGTTAAAACTTAAAGTTTTGAAAAAAAAAATTAAAATCATAGATTATCATACTTCTTTCAATTTGAACTTTTTATCTAAAGTTTCAACTATATGAGAAACTTAATACTAATTTTGTTTAGAATATCATAGACATGTGTTATTGCTAGTGTGTGTGTGTGTGTGTGTCAAAGTTGTAGCGTTTTGCCATGCATTTCTAGGTAGACATTTTTTAAAAAAATAAAATGAATTTTTTTTTCACATTTTATTTTTTTTAAATAAAAATGGCAATTGCCCACTTGTCAACAATTCTAAATAGATAAAACTATTTCCGATAAAGTATATTTCTAATATTTTATTTAAAAAATATTTTTATTATAAATAAAGATATTTATACTATTTTAACTATGTATTAGATTGAATTTTATATAAGAGTATTTATGATATTATAATTATGTAAAAATATGATACAAAGTAATAGGAATAATTGTATAATTTTTATTAATGAAAAAAATAAAATAAAGCGTGAGAAAGAATTAGCAATAATAATAACTTAAAATAATATATTTTTTTGGTACTTATGTTGTGATAATGACAGGATTTACCTCTAAATATATATATATATATATATACTGGTAAAGGTTGCACCGCCTGATATTAAGAAAAAAAATATAAATTTATTAAAATTATCTTCGGAGAACAAAAATTAGTGAGAGAAGAAAAAAATAAAAGGAAAATAAATTAAAAGAAGATGCAACAACAAAAGAAAATATAAATCCTTATTTGAATTAATTTTAAAATATAAAAATAAAAATATTCATCAATATAGTGGTGTTTTAATTTAATTAATTAACTACTTGAATTTTCTATTACAATCTAAACAAGAGAAGAATTCTAAATTTATATCCCTTTCTTTTTTTTGTGATAAATTATTGAGTTAAACGTAGTTTAAGTGGATGCAAAAGAAAAAAAATTTGACAAAGATTAAATAAAATAATAAAAAGATATAGAGAAAATAAATATAAAAAATATTTTATTATTATCTGAATGAATTAAAAATTTTAATAAATAAAATTTATTCATCAATATATTAATTTTTAAATTTCCTAACTTCCCTTTTTTTTTTTTTTCATCATAACTCGAATAAGAACATGAATTTTAAATTTGTCTGCCTTTCTCTTTCTTTTATGGAGAGAGATATAGGCGACAGAAAAAAAAATAAAATAGTATGAAATAACATAGTAAAAATAAAGAGAAAAGAATAATTAATAAAAATGTATTTCAGTTTCTTAAAAAATTAAAATTCTTAAAAAAAAAAGTGTTTTTGGAGTAAGAATTTAATGCACAAAAGAATGAAGTAAAAATAAAAAGAGAAAGATAGGGAAAAAATGAACAAACATAAAATCATAAATATATATTCTTACTTGAACAGATTTTAAAAAATTAAAATAAAAGGCATTAATTAATATATTAGTCTTTTAATTTAATTAATTTAATTTTTGTATTTCATGCATTTTTCTTACATTTTATATTATAATCTAAACAAGAGAATGAATACTGAATTTTTACATTTTTTTCTGACATATTCTCGATCTAGACATGACTTCAAAAAATTAAATTCCTATACCATTCTTATTTTTTTCTTTTTTTTTTTTTTTAACATGAAGAGATAGATGTAAAGATGCGAATGAATTAAAGAGAAAAATTAAATTAATGTGAAATAAGATGATAAAAATATAAAAATTAATTAATAAAATAATTTTAAATTTATCAAAAGAAAACACCAAAGGCTTGTATCTATACTCTTCTAAAAAAGGGGGGAAAGAGAGAAGGTAAAAAGGTAATGAACACGACCAAAGTTAAAACAATTAGTTTAAAAATGGACGTTCATGGCGTAAGTGCCATTCTCACTTATATATTTAGAATAGAAATTAAAAAAAAAAAAAGACAAAAGGGGAAAAAAAAAAAGGTCTAGATGGCTTAAATGCTATTCTCACTTAAAAAAGGATTTAACCTCGAGAGATTCACTCCCTAGGCCAAACCCCTAGAGAGTGAATCTCTTTTGGTTTGTGCCACACATACCGGCCCCTCAACATGTATAGCGGTCAATCGCGAACTCGCGTAGCGGCGGGGAGTCGGACCCACACCCAAGAACTGGATACGGTTCGTCCAGCCAAGGAAGCCCGTCCTACCAATCTTTACTACGCTTTGCGCCCGGGAGGCTGGCCCCAAGTTTTTGCTAGAGAGGAGACTTGAACTTGAGACCTTGGGGTGGTAAGCCCCTAAGTCCCAGTCCAAGACCATCCCATTCTCACTTATATATTTAGAATAGTAAAAAAGAGACAAAAAAGGAAAAAAAATGATCTAAAAAGCTATTAAATACCAAATGAGTATTTTCACTTAGAGAGAGAGAGAGAGAGAGATAAAAGGGTAAACTGGTGATAAAAAAAACAATATAGGTGCAAAATTGGAAATAAAAGGCTAAAAAAGGCAGTTGAAAGGCAAGGTGCTATCCGCACTTATTAAATAGAAAGAAGATCAAAATTTAAAAAGAGAAAAGAAAAGAAAAGAAAAGAGATAGAATGTAGAAAAGTAATGAACCAAAGGTAAGATTGAAACAATTAGTCTAAAAAGGGACGTTAATAGCTTAAGTGCCATTCTCACTTATCTATTTAGAATGAAAAAAGAAAAAAAAAAGACAAAAGGGAAAAAATGATCTAAAAAGCTGATAAATACCAAAGAGTGTTTCCACTTAGGTCCCAATTGGCAATAAGAAAAAATTCTAAAAATTACTATAAATCTCTAACAACCCATTTATTTTTAATTTTTCAGTCATCACTAATTTCAAAAAATTATAATATTTCGCTAAAAAAAAATTCGAAAAGTAGGTTAACCGAATGTGTAAATTTTTTATATAATCATATTTTTCGTGTCAAAAGCTTTCAAACAAGTACTACTGTCGCTATTTTTTGTGAATTTTTTTAAATCCATGTAAACGAATTTGGAAAATTGTTCCTTTGATTTGCTACTTTTCATAAAAAATGCATCAAAATTAATTTCAAATCACATTTTATCTTAATTTATCTTTTTTTTCTTACGCCAAATTGGGTTTTACTACGATAAAAAAGAAGGGAAGAAGATAAAAAAGTAAAATGTTAAAAAAGAGGGGGGGGGGTGGGGAGATGAAAAGGTAAAATGGTGATAAAGGAAACATTGAAGGGGCAAAATTGAAAACAAAAAGGCCTAAAGAGGCCGTTGAAAGACAAGGTACTATTCGCACTTATTAAGGGCTCGTTTGACGTGCTATAATTTGTTGAAAATCTCTGAAAATTTCTATAAATCTCTGTTAACTTTATATCACATCAACTTTTTTCTCTCATTGTACGCATTACGAACTCTCTCCAAACTATAATTTATCTCAATTTATCTCATTTTTTCTTACTCCAAACAAACCCTAAATAGAGACAGATATGCTGATAGGTTTGGTTCGTCTTTCAATTATTCGGATCAGTCCATTAGCGGAATGGGTGCACGAAATTTGTCCGGATCTGCAATATTTAATTATAAAACGGTGGCTGAGTAGAACGGTTAATCCAAATTTGGGCATCCACGTTTCTACATAAAATCTTTTTGAATAAGACGTTGATTTTTATATTAAAAAAATATTCGTTTTAAATATAAATAAATAAATAAAAACTCAAAAGATTAATTAGAGTCTCCCTTAACTTGTCAAGGAATAGGAAGTTTATAACTCTCATTTTCTTCAACAAAGCCAACGAAACTGATGTTTTCGGCTGGTCTTTTTTTTTTTTTTCTTTTAAGAAAAATTCCAATTAAGGTAGTGTTTGGAAGTCTCAATTTTAATAATTTTTGGTATTATTTTATCAAAAGTTGTTAGTTATAATTTTTAATATGTTTTGTGAAACAAATAGTAACTTTTAGTAATTTTTAATAATTTTTAGATATTTGATAAATTTTTAACAGATTTTGGTAATTTTTAATAACTTTTAGTATTTTTTGAGTTAAAAATTATAGTAACTAAATAAAAAAAGTGACAAAAAATTTGTAATTTGTCAAACACTAAATAAACAAAAGTTAGTAATTTTTTATTAAAAGTTGTGCCTCCAAACAACATGTAACTGTTATTTGAACATTTTACTGTTTTGATACTTCTTTGCCAATATAAACTTGTTTGAAATGTCAAATTTAAAATATATATATATATATATATATAATATGTAAATTTTAGATTGTTATGTATTTGATGTGTTTTTTAAAAAGTAAAAAGGAAATTGATCAAATTAAAAATAATTGAAGAAAATTACAAAAATCTAAAGTTTTAGTATAGAATATGTTAAAAATTTTAGAGAAAATTACAGATTTTAACAAAATTTGACACCCCAAACCCACCCCTACATCTAATAAAGAAAAAAGTACCGGCATTGAACAAAAAAGATAAAATAATTAATAAATCCTTTAGCCTCAGTTTGGAGAAAAAAAGTTAATTTTTTAATTGACAATTAGTTAATCATTAAAAAATAAGTTTTTTTTTTTTTTTGCATTTGGGAATAAAAAAAAACTAACTTTTAATAATTAAAGTGATATTTTGTTTACTTTTCTATTTTTATTTTGTTTTATGTGTTTTATGCATTAAAAATCTGAAAACAGGAAAAATTAAAAATATTTTATTTTTCTTATTTTAAGATTTTTCTTGTATTAAATTAAAAATACTTAAAATAATTTTTTATCATTTTTTATTTCATGTGTAAACTCATTTTTTATTTTTTAAAACAAAATTTAAAAGATAAGTGACTAAATGTGTTTTGAGTTGTTTCCTTATTTTCAAAAACGTAAAATAAAAAAAAATTTAAAATATAAAATAAAAAATAAACTAAATACCACGTAGATTTTTAACTTTTTGTTAATACGTTATATTTGTCCTTTAAAATTTAAAAAAAAATTAAAATATAAAATCATAAATTTAGTTATTCTTAAAAAAAAGTCAAAAAAGAAAATTCTACCCAAAACTTGAGTAACTAATTTTTTTATTTTTTTATTTTTGACAAGGAATCACTCAACGCACAGAAATGCGACGGGAGTAGAGAATGTTCTGCAAATATTATTATTTTTTTTATTTTTATTTTAATAATATTTGTGAAGATTTTGCGGAATAGAACGTTCAAGACTCGGGCATAGTGGCTCTGTTAAGGAACAGAGTTGTTTACGGTTCTCTAGATTTTCAATTTCCGCTGCTACCCAACTACAACAGAGGTATCCACCGACTTCACAGGGCTCTGGATTGACTTTCTGCGCCAAAAGCCAGCGACAAAGATCAGCTCGTCTCAGATTTTCCCTCTTTCTTTCTTTGTTTTTACTTCAAAATTATCTGTATTGTTATCTGTACTTTTGAATAACTTGGTTCATTGTCTCTCACTCTCTCTCTCTTTCACTGCCTTGGATTCGGCCAAGTGTTCTGTCTCTTTTGAAGAAAAGTGGTTAACTTTATTGGTTTCTGTGCCTGTGTTTGATGAATTATTCTTGTTCGTTTAAATTTTGATATCTGGGTTTTGGCTCAAATCACCCCCTGAAAGGTTATTTTATAGAGTTTTGGCTTCTGGGTGTTTGTGTACTGAGTTCATTATTGAGTTTTTGAGGCCCAAGATTGTGTTTTTGGGATCTGGCATTCAAAAGTCTTGGGGTTAGGTTTTTAAGATTAGCTTGCAGGGTTTCCTAGGGTTTTTGTTTACTTTTTGGTTTGAGGGTGGAGGTTTCAAGACGCCTTTCCAGTTTTTCAATTTTAGCTTTGTTCTAACCTCCAAGTTCTACATCAGTTTTTCATTTGTTTCCACTGGCTAGATAGAAGGCCCGTTTTACCCCTTTTGTTTGTGAACTCAGTACTGTGTTTATTGTAATGGAATCTCATCAGCCTGAAATGCAGCCAAACTCCTCTGTTGTTGCTGAGTGTGTGAAGCCAAAGCCAAATTCCATAGTTGGGAGCCCTGGTGATCTATCAAAGGAATCTAGGGTCCATACCAAGGAAACTGTTGTGGGAAAGCAGGAGGGTTCTGTTGGAGTTATTGAGGTTTACATACACCAAGCAAGAGACATCCACAACATTTGTATATACCACAAGCAAGATGTCTATGCCAAGATTTGCTTGACTAGTGATCCCGAAACAACAGTTTCAACTCAAATTGTTAATGGTGGGGGGAAGAACCCAGTGTTTAATGAGACTCTCCGGCTCTATGTCCAGACAATCGATTCGTCACTGAAATGCGAGATATGGATGCTGAGTAGGGTTAGGAATTATCTCGAAGATCAGCTGTTGGGTTTTGCACTGGTGCCTCTTTGTGATGTTGTCGCTGGGAATGGGAAGTTAGCACAAGAATTTTCCCTCTCCTCTAGTGATCTATTTCATTCTCCGGCTGGTTTTGTCGAACTGAAACTCACCTACTCTGGAGCTTCTCCGGATGTCCTAGAAATCTCGACGCCCCGCTCTTCTGTGGCTGTGAATCCTGCTAAGCAAGGCCCAGAGCCAGAGGTACCCATTTCTGTCCCCAGTGAATTGAACAAGATTGAGTTTCCAGACCCAAATGTTATGAATGAAAATGAGATGATGGTTTCGAAGTATTTTGAGATCTCCACAGACACAGAGAGCTTGGTCACAACTGATAACGGTAAACACTTTAGTTCAGAAGGCTTGTCTGCTGATGCTCTTGGCAGTGTTGAAGTTTCAAAGGTTGAAACTCCCCCAGGTAGTGTTTCAACTACTGCCTCTCCTTCAGTGTCAATTGCAGCGAGCTCCCAGCCGGCGTCTCAGGCTCCATTAGCTTCTAAACCTCTAAGTCAAGATGGTGTTTCATCTCCGAAGGAGAAAACAGATGATGCTGCTGAGGCTGAGAGTGGTTCCTCTGCATTGCCAGATAACAAATTTGCACAGCCACTTATTAATGTCAACTTTGAGCCTGAACAAAAGGTGGTGCAACAAGAGATAGTTGACATGTACATGAAAAGCATGCAGCAGTTCACTGAATCACTGGCAAAGATGAAACTTCCTTTGGATAATTCACCTTCTGATTCAGGAGATACCGCATCTGATGAGAGAGTACAGGCACCAAAGAACAATGGCCGTAGCCCAAGAGTGTTTTATGGGAGTAGAGCATTCTTCTGAACTGACATTAATGTCTAGCAAACAAGGAGGTGGCTTGCATTGTTTAATCCCAGCTCTATTAGACTATTAAGGGGAGTAAGTAGTGATGTGTCTGACTCCTAATGCTTTAGAGTTTTATGTGTGTTTCAAGTTTTAAGTGGATTGTCTAGATGATAGGTAAGCATGTTTTGTATGTGTTTGTTTCAAGCTTTGTTGTATTGCAGCTGATGTTGGTTGTTTATGCAAGTACACCTTTTTATATCTTTTTCCTTATTTCCAGTGTATCTATTACCCTAATACCTTGCAATGAGTAACGTTAAGTCACCAATTGTCTTAAAAGTTTAAGCTGTTAGAAAATGGGCCTAGCAATATATATTAAACTATTTCAATACAACCTCAACTTGCACTTTGGACAAAGAGAAACAAACTAAATCAAACAAGGTGGGGCAACATAAATTGATTAAAGTGCACATAACAATCAGAGGTAAACAATGATAACGAGATCTGAACTTTCTAGAACCAAAATTCTAATATTAATGTTAAGTTTCTAATTGTCTTAAAAATTTAATTTGTTAAGAAATAAGTTCAATAATATATATCAAGTTATTTCAACAAATACAATTGTGGAAGTATAGGCATCGGTTTTCTTTGTTATCTTTTAATTCAACCATCCTATGGGTGAACTTCATCTGCATTTTGTGTAAAATTGAAATTTTGGAAAATCATCGTACTCACAATTTCACTTGGAAAATCAACTCAACTAAATAAGCAAACGTCCCAGTTACTATGTTGGCTTCATGGACCCATTTCCTCCTGTTTGTTCTAATTGGAAACATATCCTCATTTAAAATCAGGATAAGACAATTGTGTTCTTGTCTCAACAACCTGTGTTCTCATCTGCTTTTCTCTTTCTCTCTCTCTCTCTCTCTCTCTCTCACATCACGGCTCAACTTGGATTAAATCACTCCTACTTGACCATGCCATTCCAAACAACTTTCTTTTATTTTATCTTGAATTGGTAATTTGGTATCACTTCTAACTTCTCCATAATGGATTCTTTTTTTATTTTGTCTTTTCTTCTATTCATTTCAACATTTTGTTGCAGTTCTACATGGTTTTGAGAATGTTTTAACGGCAAATTCAGGACACTCCAATACCTAATAATCCTCTCTTGCTGTATTTGCGTGAGTTGGTTGAAATATGAAATGAACCTTTTTTTACTAATCTGCTGGTCTCAGCCCATATCCGTGACAGGAACTTAGTTGTCCGTATTATTTCTAGAGAGGTTCAAACATCAACAATGCTCCGATATCATGCTTTCTATCTGTTGATGCTAATGTATGAAACTGTTTGTGGAAATGTTAAGAAGTTGTTCTGTTTGTCTCAAACCACAAAATCAGTTAGTACACAATTTAAATTGTTGTTTCATCACAATTTAAATGGTTATCTCATTTTTTCCATTTGATCTTATTTCCATATGCTTCCTACAAATTCTATTTTTCTTCAGGCCCTTGTTAAGGTCCATCAATCCCAGCAACTGAAATCCCCACGCAGCCATAACTTGTTTTTCTTTTTCTCCTCATGCATGTATGCTTCAAATATCCAGCACCTTAACTTCTTCCCCAACCCACCCCCCCTTTTTCCTGTGCAAATTTGCCATAGGCAAAGGCTAAAGAAGCCCAAAACATTTTTTGTCCTAAAGATTTGGCTTGCTTACAAGTTACTTGCCTGAATTAACTTGTCTCATTGTTGTAGCCCTCATAGATCTGGCCGATTATTAGCTAGTACTCCACATCTTGGCCAAAAGTATGTTACATAGACCCAGATACTGGTGTATATCTAAGAGTCAGATTTATCTATTATCTTATTTAAGAATATGGAGATACACATATGAATTTACAAGGTGACATGGGATTATCTTATACGTGCAGAAATTTTACACTTAATTATGTGCTAAAATTTAATTTTTGAATGTATTTGTATCGATGTTCAATTATACATATGGATGCATATCCTCAATCCTATACCCTTACCTAATTGTTCTTGTCCAAGTGTCAAGTATCTAACATGAATACATCATACATTTAAAAGACTGCATGTAACATAAGTTAAAATTGGATGGTGTGTTTAATTCTCTACATCTTTGTCCTCACTAAGATCATAGATTGTATTTACTTTCTCACTAACATTATAGACTAAAAAATTCTAGATCCATCGGCTACTACCTGGACTTTTTTGGCACAAAATAAGGAAGAAATATATATTACATAAGTTGTACGTGGAGATGTATGTTTAATAATGTAATCCCCTAACAAATAAGAAGAAAAAAGGTGATTTATTTGGAGTCTACTATCTCTTCAAACTTTGGTTTGGCTTAAATTCACATAATGTAAGCAACTCTAGAAATGCACAAAATAAAGGATAAACCAAGGAATTGTATTTCTCTTTGCGCTTCTACTTTCTTCATTCTCGAGTACTTAGAGAGTCGTTTTCTAGGGTACACTTGGAGTAAACTGAAGTTGAAATGACAGGGGTGCTCATTAAAAATCTTCAAGCAAAAGTGAGGGTAGTTTAGTTTAGGAGAAGTCAAAGTACCTGTAATTGAGGAACAGAGTCTGGAAATATATATACATGTATGTAGCTTGGATCACCATTAATTATCATGTCCTATTATTATTTATTTTTTTCGAGAATCAGAAACGCCGGTTGAATTGAACTTAGGTCCCGCTTTATCACCTCAACTGATGAAGTCTCTCTCTTTATACTCCTGCAAGAATTTCGTTCCAGCCAGCCACCCATCTGCTGAACACACACAATTTCAATATTAGAATCTCAAACCTTCAGCTAAGTGTACTTTGCCTTTTGAGAGGATGAGCCTATTGGAAACAAGAAGCCGGTTTTTTTTTTTAAACTTTTGGCATTTATTCACATTCATGAAAAACGTTGATTAAAGACGAGGAACCCATGTATGCGTGGAAATTTTCCGTGTATTTCAACAATTTTATTTATTTATTATTATTTTTGTTTTTTTCAATTTTGGTTTTTTACAAATTTGATTAGCATACGAAAAAGTTACCAAACCAAAAAGAAAATCAAATCAAATCAAATTATAATAAATATATATATATATATATATATCATATGAGACCAAAAAAAATTAGCTAAATAAAAAAAGCCAAATATTATTTGATTTACCAAACTAATTGACTGTTGTTCAATAGTGAGAAGATGCTTTTGAGCTAATGACAAATTTCCTTCTACTGAATTGAGTGTTAGTAAGGGAGAAAGAAAAAAAAAAAAAAACATAAAATACTAAGGTGACATTTGGTTTATTTTTTTATTTTTTGTTTTTATTTTATGTTTTAAAGGTGGTGTTTGGAGTGAGAAAAAATAAGAAAAAACGTGATTTGACTTAATTTTGGCAGAATAATCCGTTAGAACGGATTCAAATTTTGTCACTCATTTTTTCAAGACCATGGGAACGGTTTTCCAAATCCGTTCCCACGGATTCAAAAAATTTCATAAAAAATAGCAACAATGGTACTCGTTTAAAAGTTTTTGATTAGAAGAATATGATTATTAAAAAAAATTTATACATTAGATTAACTTCTTCTGAATTGTTAGTTTTTTTAAGTGAATTTTGGGTTTTTAGTAAATGCAAAAAAATTTAAATTAATAATGGTAGGAAACAAAACAGAGTTTTATGGAGATTTATTTTGTTTTTTAGAATTCCAAACGGTGCCAAAATTTTAAAAATAAAGAAACAAGAAATGCTCTATTTTCATTATTTTCAAATTTTTCTAGTTTTGGATTAAAAACACTCAAAATAATTTTTTGTCATTTTTTATTTTATGTGTAAGTTTATTTTCTGTTTTTTAAAACAAAATTTAAAAATACAAGTAGGCAAATGCATTTTGAACTTTTTTCTTATTTTCAAAAGTATACAATGAAAAATGAGTTCAAAACAAAAAATAAAAAACAAAAAAAGAAAATAAAAAATAAAAAATAAAATAAAAAATAAAAAATAAACCAAATAAGCCCTCAATAATTGTTCTTATTTAAATGAATCAACAAATATAATAACATAAAAGATGTCCATCAATTAATTAGTTCTTTAATTTAATTATTTTTCTTTCATTTTCAATCATAGATATATAAGATATGACAAGTGACTCTGAATTCCTTTTTTTTTTTTTCTTTGACAAATGTTTGATTCAAACACAGGCATAATAGAAAGATGTTTGTAAGCAAATTTTTTTATCTCCCTTGAGGTCTCTGTTGCATCTTCTTAGCCCACGTATGTTCAGAAAGTTGGAGCTTGTACACGTCAACACATAATTCAGAATACTTTTTTTTTTTTATTTAAAGGTAGGGTAGATTTGTGAAATTGTGCTTTGCCTTACGAGTTCATAATTTGCTAAAATCAGAGATATGGATCCAAAAAAAAAAAAAAAGTTTTCTTACCCCATTGATGCATATTTTCCAGAAACGACCTGTGCAAAGCTTATTGGGCTACTTGACCTTCTTTCATTCCCTTTCAACTTTGTACAAGAGATCGTCTCCACCATTGTTGTAGCATCCTTGCTCGTCCTTCGTTCAGCTAAGATCTCGTATCGTAAGTAGGTCAAACTCTGCACGAATCGCTCTTACCGTTGCTGGTAAGGTTGCTTGAAGACTTTCCTTTACAAAAGCTCATTTGTGTTGCTCTGGAATCACTGATGATAGTTGAGGACTTGGTTTGGCCGAGTTCTGCAGAATCTAGTTGCAAATTTCTATTGCTCGATCAGATCTCCTTGGTTTAAAGGACTTGTGGACGACTGTTATTCATTTCTGCCCCTGTACATATATATATATATATATATATATTTCAACAAGTAGGATGACAGTACAACAGGGGGAAGAAGGATCAACTCGGGTAAGCAGGGGGAATTGATCAAAGAGTGCACACACTCCAGCACGGGCTGCTCCCTGTTGCTTATTTCCATCGGCTTAGGATCTATGTAATTTAGAGGTTGATTTGAGTTTAGGTGAGTTTTGGTACAAGCTTAGAGCTAGAGCTTTCATATAGGTTAAAGCTCCACTCGACAAAGTTTACAAATAGTTCAATTAAACTAAAATGATATCATTTTATATTAAAACATAATAAAAAAATACTCTATTATTAAAATATATACAAATATATTGTTTTAAAAGTGAACTTGTAAACTTCATTCTATATTAAAATATAATAAAAAATACTCTATTATTAAAATATATACAAATATATTGTTTTATAAAGTGAACTTGTAAACTTTAAAGTTGCGCTTTTCTAGACCTCGAGGTCGGTTCTAATCAAGTTATAAATCCAGCCCGATTTAAGTTTATTAAGGCCGTTAACCAAGCTCAAGCCAAACAACTTAAAAAAATCTTAACTTGTTGCTATCCCTAATTCTGTTATAAAAATAGATTGAATCTCTTGCAACCTGCCTTCTGAGAATAGAATTTCAAGAATGGCAATTTAACCCGTCTATCCAATTACCCGCTTCACCTCGACTCTAATAAGGAAGGAATAAGTTTTGGAAAACAACACCAAAAATACGTATGGGATAAATAATAAAAACCTAATGCAAATATAGGACACTTTTGGATCATTCCAAATCAAACTCATTCCAATTACATGGCTCCGTTTGAAGTAAAAAAAATAAATAAATTGCGATAAAATGTGATTTGGAGTTAATTTTGGCGCATTTTTTTTAAAAAGTAACAAATTATAGGAACGATTTTTTAAATCTATTCCCACAAATTTAAAAAAATTCACATAAAATAGCAACAATGGTACTCGTTTGAAAACTTTCGACACGAAAAATATGATTGTAAAAAAAATTTACACATTCGGTTAACGTACTTCCAGATTTTTTTTTTTTTAACGAAATATTGAAACTTTTTAAAATTAGCAATGACGGAAAAATTAGAGGTATAGTGGTTGTTAGAGATTTATAGTGATTTTTAGAATTTGTTAGGGATGCCAAACGGAGCCTAAAATATTCTAAATATTTGTTTTATGTTACAATAGTACACAAATAATACTAATTAGTAAAAAATAATATACAAATAGAATTAATATATTTTTATATTATGCTTTATATTTGTAAATTTTATTATTTTGATTTTTTAGTAAAATTATTTGTCCTTCCAAGGTCTAAGCAGGTTTAACCTGCTTAATTAAGTGGGAAGGATATGAAATGGAGGATTTCAATTCATCACAGATATGGAGAGAGTAATTTCTATTAGGATTGGAATAAAGTTTAGCCAAATTTGTCCCCTTATCATCTCTAATTTCCTGTCAAGGCAGGCAATCTGTCTGGTAAGTTCTTTCCCCTCGGTGCTGTAGCAACCCAGCAAAGACACTGAGAATGGACCCTGTAACTCGTACCTTTCGTTTCTTGGTATCAGTGCGAAGCTTGTCTCTCAATCTTCTATCCTTCTGGTACGTGGAAGTCCGCAACCGCTACTCCGTATTGGGGTGCGCACAGGGCGAAACACGTTCCAGGACCCTAGCCGACAAAGGCCCCTGGAGAGTTAATCAGCCTAGTCAAGCCCTGGCTGACCGGCACGACCGAGAGGAGGTCATTAGACACCCGCCATTACAGCGGTAACCCACCCCTCGTGGGGGAGTCGAACCCGAAACCTCGAGAGGTCCAAGTTCTAAGGCGAGCCCGACTTCCACTTGGCCACTCCCGTGAGGGCCTCAATCTTCTATCCTTCCTTCCAAACAGGGTAGTACGTACATGGAGCATAGATTCCTTAGTAGCACACTGGAGTAGCTTTTTGACTTTGTGGGGGTGTCTTCAGATCCAAGCAATGAAGCATTCTGATTATGGAGAGGCGTTTTAGTTCGTGAAATTAGTTAAGTGTGTGTTTGGAGGGTTAAATTTGGATAAAATATCTATTTTTTTCAATTTTCTCTAATTTTCTTCCCACAAAAAATTTATAACTTTCACCAACTTATTTTAACTTTTACCATGTTGCTCTAATTTTTACCAATTTTTTTAATTTTTATTAATTTTTCACACTTTTAGAAAAAATACAAAACACTAAACAATTTAATACTTATCTATTTTTTATTGTTTTGCCTAAAATTAACACTCCAAACAGATACTAAGGGGGCGTTTAGAGCGACAAAAAAGTGAGATAATTTAAGATAATTTATAAATTCGTAATTCGTGTAATCAGATAAAAAGTAAATAATTTTTAAAATGTTTTAACATTTTATATCGCACTAAACCATCCCTAATTAACGCAGTAGCCACATTTTGAAGTGTGACTACTGCCCCGTTTGAAGTAAGAAAAAATAAAATAAATTAAAATAAAATATGGTTTGGAGTTAATTTTGACGTTCTTTTTTTTAAAAAGTAACAAACCGTGAGAATGAATTTGAAAAACTGTTCCACGGATTCAAAAAAAATCATAAAAAATAGCGACAATAATACTCATTTGAAAGTTTTTGACATGAAGAATATGACTGTGTAAAAAATTTACATATTCGGTTAACCTACTTTTAGATTTTTTTATTTTTTAGTGAAATATTAGAATTTTTTAAAATTAATGATGGTGAAAAAATTAGAGGTAGATGGGTTATTAGATATTTATAGAGTTTTATAAAGTTTGTTAGGGCTCGTTTGGAGCCATAAAAAAATAAAAAAATTTTAAAAGTTTTCAAATCCCTCCAATCACATTTTACCACCTATCATTTTTACATCATATCAATCTCATCCATTAATTTTTTTTATTATTTTTTAGACTCCAAACGGCCCTTAATATGCCAAACGGGGCTACAAAATGCGTCATGTTTTGGAGGGTAGTACACAGGAACACGGACTCTTTGCCAGCGCACTGGAGTAGCTTTTTGACTTTATGGGGTGTCTTCAAATCCAAGCAACGAAGTGTTGTGATCATGAAGAGATGTTTTAGTTTGTGAAACTACAGTAGTCCCATCTTCAGTTAGCTACAAATTAACTATTACTGTATTATAAGCTTGATTGACATGAAGTAAAAATTCAAAAAATATGAATTCTTGGATTGAAAATTCTATTTTGATGAATTAAAAATTCGAAGTTCAACGTATGTGAACCTTTATTGCCCTTTAATTACTTAGGTGCCGTTTGATTTGTTTTTTATTTTTTTTATTTTTATTTTTTATTTTTTATTTTAAACTCATTTTTTATTATGTACTTTTAAAATAACGAAAACAGTTCAAAAATTATTTGGTTATTTCTATTTTTAAAATTTGTTTTCAAAAAGGGAAAATGAATTTACACATAAAATGAAAAATATTAAAAAATCATTTTGAAAATTTTTAACCAAAGAAAACAAAAAAAAAAATCTCAAAACAAGAAAAATAGAACATTTTTTCTTTCTCTTTTTGAGATTTTTAACACATAAAATAAAAACAGAAAATAAAAAATAAAAAAATAATCCAAATGCCACTTTAGTGTTTAGAAATCCATCGTACCTAACGCAGAACTTAATTGCACGAACTTGCACCTATAGCATGAAATTTCAAATTTTCAGTTCATTAAAGTAAAATTTTTACAGTTCAAAAGTTCATTTGTTGTTTAGAATTTTCCCTAACATTACTAATATCAACTGTTTAATTCCTTATCGTCCAACTATTGGTCATTATATCAACCTACTGCTTTATGCAGACATATTTTACCACTGAAATTTGGCTAGCGCTTTCCAGGATAGCGCAAGATTTTGACAGGGTAATATGTTCTTCCAAACAAGCAAAAATTGGCTTCCTTTTTTAAAAGAGTAACGGAAACTACCGCGGGACAATATATCAGAAGTGGGGATCTCAAAATGCAGACATTGTCGAGAGTTTGTTGCTCAACCCATTACCATTAATAGTCTTTCCCATCGATTGTACGGGCTTACGAAGTGGGTGCCTCAAAAACTTACAGCCTGTAAAAGGGCAGTCTGAGAAAAATGATGATCACTGTCCTCTTCCAATCTGGCAGAGAAACCGAAAGGCAGAAGGGCAAGTTCCCATTCCATCTTTAACTCCCAACTTTTGAGACTCTTTTGACTCATTCCAGTTTCTTCTCCACCCACTTATTATTTAAACTACTGCTCCATTTCTCGCCAGAAAGATCAAGGAATTATTAAAGTGGAGAGAAGGCTGAATGGTCCCTCTTTTAGGGTACCCCTATCATGTCAATTTATAAGTTGAATTCTAACAGGGGTAGCTTTGGTTTCTCTTCCACTCGAAATCAACATACTTTGACTGGTTCCCCTCCTGACAGGAATGGGGCCCTGAGAGGCCCCAAAAGTGACGTCCTGAGCCGGTCCCAACCACATTGATCCAATGGCTCTGGACCTCACTGCTGGTTCAGCAGTAGGATCTGGGGGCTGAAATTGAAGGTAATATTAACTCGGAGACATGGGATCGGAAATCATTGGATTCAAATTTAATAGCTCAGATGCATTTTCACGTCTTCTTTGACTTATAATAATATAAATG
The DNA here is from genome assembly GCA_019916065.1 of Vitellaria paradoxa. Lineage (NCBI taxonomy): Eukaryota > Viridiplantae > Streptophyta > Magnoliopsida > Ericales > Sapotaceae > Vitellaria > Vitellaria paradoxa. The sequence goes on along the minus strand of CM034239.1, from coordinate 37,113,742 downwards.
TATTTAAACAGGTAGATTTTAATTCAATTTCTTATTTATATTACACTGGGTCCCACACTGATCTAATGGCTCAAGACCCCATTGTTGGCTTTGTGTCCCGTCCCCAGCATGGGGGGGGGGGGGGTTGAGAGAGAGAGAGAGAGAGAGAGGGGGAAAGAGAGAGCATGGTTAGTGGCATCCCCTAGACAAAGGAATGTAGGAATCATTGTGGTCTGCATGATCACAAATTTGAGTCTTCTTTGGACCACTGCAGTCTTTGGAATCACCAGAGCTTAGGTATTTACCAGTGCGTGGAATGATTTTGGTCAAAGAACAACTTGAAGGGTGTGAGATACACTCTCCGCTATAATGATACCGTATTTGTACAAGGAAAGATGAGGATCAAACTTTTTGTTAATAATTTGTTTTGTATTCCCCTGCTCAAAAACTTGGTTTTCTTGGAGACCGTTTAGTAATACTGTCATTTTTTTATTTATATTTATATGTTTCTATTTTTTATTTTTTATTTTCTATTGTCGTTTTCGTTTTCTGAAATGAAAACTGAAACTGCATTTGAAAATACAATTTTGTTTACAATTACTAATTTTTTTTATAAAATATTTAATTTTATTAGTTTTTTAAAAATCAATTGAATTTAATAAATATATTTTATATTAATTTAATTATATTATTTATCAAAAACAATTGAATAAAATATAAATATTATATCATTTAATCCAATAAATATAAAATATATATATTATATCATTTAATCTAATAAATATAAAATATATTAATTATAATATAATTATATTATTTACTAAAAATAATTGAATAAAATATATTTCAAAAAAATTAAATAATTTAATTATGATATTTATTAAAAATAATTTAATAAAGTATAATTCATATTAAATAAATTAATTAAATTAAATTAGCTATTAAATTAATTTAATTTAATTATGATATTTATTAAAAATTATTTAATAAATATATTTAATATTATTTAAATATATTTAATAAATAATTTAATATAATATATTTACATTAATTAAATTATTTATTAAATTAATATATTATATTTTATTATTTATTAAAAATAATTTAATAATATATATTTCTTAGTAAGTAAATTAACTAATTTAATTTAATTATTTATTAGAAATAAATTAATAATAGATATTACATATTAATTTAATTTAATTATATTATTTATTAAAAATAATTTTAGTTTAATAAAATATTTGAATAAAATAATTTATTTTAATATGATATAACAAAAATGAATACAGTATTAAAATTGACAAAATATTTGCAACAGAAAAAGAAAATAGAGTGAAAACACATTTTTTCTGTTTACGTTTTTTTTATTTAAGTTTTTATTTTTTTGGAAGAAAAAAAACGTAAACAGATTTAACAAACATGTTTTTGTTGCCAATTTACAAAATTTTAAAAATATAAACAGAAAAATAAAAAATAAAAACGTTACTAAATGAGACCTTAATATATACATATACATGTATGAAAAGTACATCCAGGGTGGAGGAAAATAGGATTTCTACTTGACAATTCAATCTACCAGAATGTTGTATGAAAATCCCATCCAGAGCTCATTGTTCTACCGCGTCAAAAACCAAATCACAATATAGTTTCCTTCAAAGAATTCCACAAGCTAATGTGGATGGAGAGAATTCCTCTGAAAATGGTAGCTAAACACCAATGACCCAAAATCACAACTGATATGCCAGCATGTGTTTGTATTTGCCAAACAGAAACGATCAGACTAAACAAGAAAGTGAATGCATTACCCTCTGCTTGGGAACTTTCTAATCAGGGGAGAGAATGCCTAAAGAATTTATGTTAACTAAATGCGAATTTATATTTTTTATCCAAAACTAATATTTAAGCTGATAAATACAGTACTGGTTTAGTCAATGACCTAACCATGTCCATTATTAACCCATCTGAAATTTCGAAGCTTCAGTCAAAGACCTAACCATGTCCATTATTAACCCATCTGAAATTTCGAAGCTTCATACTTTTTGTGAGAGAGAGAGAGAGAGAGAGAAAAAATGAAGCAAATTTCTCTTTGCTCTTAAGCTTTACCTGAAATCTATTTTAAGAATTGAGTAGTTACTTTATTATCATTTTTTTTTTCTAACAACTAGAGGCCGTTTTGGAAGTTCAAAAAAAGTGAAACTTTTGGTTTTTTTGTGTATTTTTTTAGTTACATTTTGCTGTATGTTTGGTGGAACAAAATGTATTTTTTAACATTTTTTTTTTACAACTTTTAAGTGTTTGATAAACTTTTTACTGTAATAAATAAAAAAAGTGATAATTTTTTGTGTGTTTAGTATATTTTTTACTATAGCAAATAAAAAAAGTGATAACTTTTTATTTTATTTTTTACTGTAGCAAATCAAAAGAGTTGAAAAAATTGAGGTTCTACCAAACGCACCAGGTACTTTTTTGCTAGTTTTTTAGCCTCCAAACGGGTCCTAAAGGTTTGAGATATCTATTAGTTGCAATGTCTCTCACAGTGACCTTTTTTTCCCTGAAATTTATGCCAACTAAACAGTTAAACGCTAGGAGCACAAAGGCAAAAAATTTGCTGAAGAGGGATATTACGATTAATGAAAATTCGCTTGATTGTTACTTGATTGTCCCCCCCCCCCCCCCGGGGGGGCCCCCAAAAAAATGAAAAAAGGAAAAAAGCACTCAAGTCTCGAAGTAGAATTATGAGTAAAGCTCACAGGCAAAGTGAAATTTGCCAAAATAATAATAATAATAATAAGTAGACTTGTACAGAATCACTCAGAATAAATTCAAGATAGAGATTATGATGATGCACCACCAATGACAATCATGGTAATAATATAATAAACAGAGAATCCAATAGATGATAACCACCAAAAAAAGACTGAAGTGATGAGACCAGGATGAAGTCCATGCTGTAGAATTATTCAACTGAGGAAACTCTGCCCTCCTGTAAATTTGCCAGTGTTCTCAGATGTTGGTGAGAACAAAAGACTATGGTGAAAGCCTTCAAAGCACATGATCAAGACGACAAAGTCATACCAGACACAAAACATTTAGGTTGAGTTGGATTTTACGGCAAATGGGAAAGCAACAATGTCACATATTTGTTAAACAGAATGTTTCACACATGCCAAACTTGTAGCAAAGAAGGTTTTGACAGGAAAAGAAGAAAGAGAATTTCACAACTTATTCATGGGGAGGCCTAGATGGGAATCCTCAAATGTTTCACACTAGTAATCACAACATGCTCCGGTACAATCCCGAGAAAAAAAAAATCCAGTTATGGAACGAAAACGAGGTTTAAACGTAGCAGCTGCAACTTTGCAGAGAACATTCAGCAGGAAATAAGAATCTAGAAATTAATCCAAAAACATAGACTATCATTTTTTATGTATCGCCACCATACCCGAGATGCATGATACATTTCTGACTATATGCCGCAATCTGATTTTACATCTCACTCAAATGCCAAAATGAAAAACTAAAATCGTAACTCAAAACCCAATCCTTAAAATCTCTTTGTAACTTACTAACTTAATTCTTCAGAAAAGGCACTCCAGTTAGCTCTGGATAAGATAACGAATTTCTTTTCAACTTTTTACTCGAGGTATATTCACGATGAGGTTTGCCAAATTCACAGTTCACGAGCTGCACCAAATCTCTTCACCTATTAAAACATACTGATATCGGGTATCCTCCTAGCCAGTAATTCCTGAAACAAGTGAAAACAATAGTAAGTATTATGAGATATAATTCATCACTGCTAGATATTAAGTTTCAAAGGGAAATGGCCTGCTTAATTAGTATTCCCTGTCAACAGATCAACAGCTTTCAATTGGCTGCAAGAGTACAGCACCATCCGAGAAAAAGCTATAGAGAACATGGCATTGCAGTCTAGGCTCCCTGTTAACATGATCTCAAGGTCAATGGGCTTAATGTGGTAGCCAGCTAAAACACTTATGCAGGAGGATGACTTCATAATGAAAATAAGAATTTTGAGAATTTAATGTTTTAAAATGAATGCTAACAAACCAAAGCTGAAACTAGAAAAAATCTGTGTGCCATCGGAAAGCGCTCTACAATGACTAGATTCAGGAGGCATAATAGCCTTAAAGAATGAAGGCTTAGGCAGCAAATATAGTTGGAAGTTCCTCTGAAGTTGAATCCAACTTATGCTGCTTGAAAACATCTAAAAGATTGAGAATAGTATAAATGAACTTTCTAATGCATTTTTATATTAATTAAGTCTGTAGCCACAATGACACAAACTTAAAATTTCAACTTGGTAGACAATTAGGAAGTGTCTTCAATCATGACTAAAGAGTTTGAAACACTTCCTGCTGCTTTATGGGACCTTTGTAACTGTTATAAATTGGAATTGGGTCACTTGGTAAAAGAATCCCTGCATAAGTCAACCTTAAAGAAAAATTATTATCTACAAAAATCCACAACGTCTCCCCATTTATAAAAAATAGGCAGGTCATCAGTTAACAAATAATACCACATTAGTTGCTCCTTTTTCCAGTCCTAAACAAAGGTGCACTGCCACTTCATTTGAAATTAAGTTTTCGTAGAAAATTTCTCTATAGCTTGAATTTTCATAGTGGCATTCACTTTTTTATTTTTTTGGTCAATTGTTAGGGGGACAAATCTACCCTACTAAACTCAAATCAGCAGATTCCAGATTTAGATGGGGTCGGCTACATAAACCTTTTTTCTTCATCCCACTCGGTTAAGAGCCATTTCATCTCTTAAATCACATTGAATCATGTTATTCATTATTATCTTTCCCACATTACTTTTGGTCTACCCGTTGCATTGATTAGATTTGGATGCTATCACTCCAAATTGGTGCATTGACCAGTTTCTGTTGTATGTGGCCAAACTACCAGAACCTATCTTTCCACAATTTGTCTTCAATTTATGCTATCTCTGCCATCTCATGAATCTGATTATACAGGGACAAACAGTCCTAGCATGCAGAAGCCCAAACTCATGACCTTAACAATTAAGGTATCTACTTACCAAAAAAAAAAAAAAAACAATTAAGGTATCTTAAATTGTTAACCGAATACTATTGAACCACATGGGTACTAGTTAGTGACAATCACTTCAGGGCACATAAGGCCTATACCCAGCAAACAAAGCGGAAAAAAAGTATATTAAAAAAAAAATTCTCAGCTGCTTTTTGTTTGTTTATTGATATATACTCCACACACAAGAAAGAGCTGCACCAATTAATGAGAGTTGGCCTCAACAAACTAATCCTCGCATGCACCCCAACTCAAGATTTTCCTATTCCAACCCCTGATAATAACCCACACGGAGTTGGCATCAAAAGATATCACAGGGTTCATTTGGATGGAATATAGATTGGAGATTAAACTTTACAAAAATATAGAGTTGGAATAGTTCATTTTATTTTCAAAGGATCTTTGTATAACTAATCTTACATGGTTATTTTAAATCCATTATATTGCATCTCCCGAATTCGAGTTAAAATTAGTATCAAAACTATCAAACATATATTTGAGTTACTCACACTCAATAGCTAGTGTCCGTGTCAAATCATTTTAATTCAAAGGCAACCTAAATCCAAGCCAGAAAAAAACTGTAGTTAATTCAAAGGCAACCTAAATCCAAGCCAGAAAAAAACTGTAGTTCAAAAGACTCTACAAAGGGACCAAATAACTACCATTAATGTCTCCAAGTAATTTTACAGTTTGGATTGAACCCACCTACACTAGAATTGGGCACAGGATGTTTAATATGAAAGGTGGCCTACCTCTAGGGATGGACACTGGCCCACAAGCCCGCAAGACCCACCCATGGTACTATCCATATATTATAGAATTAAAAAATATACGAGGAAGATTAGGCATACAACACAAAAACAGTTTAATTGGGCGCTCTTCATATTTAAGAGTTATCACAAGGTTAGGCTTGGGATAAAATAGTAGGCCCGAAAATAAACCAGTTTGGGATTGGGCGACCATCATATAAGATGCCAGCTTGTGTCGGACCAACTCAAACAATTTCTAATATAAAAATATAAAATGAGAGTGGATGGATCGATAGAGGGAGAAAAACAACAATACTGCCCCAACAGCGAACCCATGAGATTACATGCACACAAGCCTACGTGAACATAAAGAAAGAGAAGCAACACTAAGTATTGAGCCTTTACCATCTGAATATAGCATCCATAGGAATGGTTCAGCTCACCATAACAGGCTTTACTACCACTACTATGATTTATGAACATTTATTATCATGAGAGAAGTGAGTCAAAGGCCCATCAAGTCCAAATAGCGGTGACAATGACAGCATTATCCAACTATCAACAACTAACAATGACCGTTTAGGACCACAAAGAAGTGCCGTCCATCCTCTAGTATCTAAAGCAAAAATGTGAAATGTTAAAGACAAGGCCGATCATGAGCCTACATATGGTCGACTAAACACAACAAGTCCTTAAGTCTCAAACTAGTTGGGACCGATTACATGAAACATTTTCCTCTATTCATTTCTGCCAAGGTTCATGTTCTACAGTAGGTTGACGGGTAACGTAAAACATAGCCACTTCTTATGAACATGGGTCTAAATAAGCCCGCATATGGTAACTTTATTGTTTTATGCTATCAACATGCCCCCTCATATATTAAAAAGGATAGCATCGTCGCACTTAAAAATTTAAATTATTAGAAAGAATGACAACTTTATTACTTTTTACTCTCAGCTCGCTCCCTCATGCATGGACAAACTTATTTTCTTATGGGTGCGTTTGTTTACCGGATAAAAGATGTGGGATTGGAGCCCTCATCCGTGGGACCCACAACATTGAGGTGTTTGTTTGATTTTTTGATTAATCCGTGGGACCCACGGATTGGAGTGTTAGTGAGTAGTTTTGGGGGATGAGTAAACCCGGGGGGGTTGGGGTATTATTAATCCCCCCTTGCCGGATTGCTTTCCTCCAAGATCCAAAGGTTCAAAATTATTTCTTATTACATCACATATCAAATCACATCTTTTATCCCACTTTATATCCCACCAACCAAACACCAAAAAAAAATCTCACATAAAAAATTAATCCCATCTTTTATCCAATCCCATTAGTGGGTCCCATGGTATTACTTATCCCCCATCATCTAATCCCTCAAACAAACGCAGCCTAAGTGAGCTAAAACACGTGAAACCATTAAGTATCTGTACTATCAACCACCATATCATCTAAAAACTCAAGTTACTAGAGAGAGATAGGTTTATTGTTTAGATAATTTAATACTCTCAAAAACAACAACAGTAATAATAGAACAAGCTAAACTTTGGGTCACCTCTATTCAGGACTGATTCAATGCCTTTTCCTTTTTTTTTTTTTTTTCTCTCAATATCTTTTCCATTGTTTAGAAGCCGACCATACATAAATTGGCCATAGCAGGAAGAGTCAAAGCCTTATAAGGCAACACAATTTTGTCTATCACAGCATAACTATCTCATACACATAAAAGTACAGGTGAAATCTGGATGCAAGGATGTCTCCAAAGGTATAAAGGACAAAAATTAGAGAAACAGATGGCATTGCCATCCCTTTGCTAAAACATCTACATGCATTGTCAGGGATGGCATCTAGGAGGTGGTGAAGAGAGGCGAGCAAGCTCCGAAAAATCCTTAGAGATCTAACGTAACTTATGTAAAAATTTTAAATACCCCTGCCCCCTCAATTTTTTTCTTTTCAAAACTCCTATTAGTCTTCATTGTCCATAATTTTTCAATCTTACCCTCCAAACATCAAATCCTAAATCTGTCCCTGTGCATAGTGTTGATCATCTTTTTTTTTTTTAATCAAATCATATTATGTACAATACCTATGACCTACCAGAGAACCACCAAGAATAAACCTTTCGAACAAAACCACTTGTCATTCCCTTCCCAAAGGAAAAATTATGTTTGATGTTCTTATTAATAGTTTTGTACCCAAAATCAATATTTATTTTTATTTTTGTTTTTTTCTTATTTTTTTTTAATAAGAAAAGGTCAAGAGGAACCTAAAAATTTACATGTTGACATCATTGTGAATTTGTCCACTTTGGTAGTTTCTACTAGACTTGTTAAATTTGGGATAAAAAAGTTTGGATGTGTTCTAAATATTTGGTCTTTTTCTATTTTTATACCATTGAAGCTAGTGATTGAGCATGCTTATGCTTCCCTGCATGAATGGTCATTTCAACCAAATTTCCCCAATAAGAACATCTTTTTTTTTTTTTTTAGGGGGGGGGGGAATCAATTTCAGTCAAAACAAATACATGCAACAATAAAAAAGTGAATTATGTATTCGAATCAATTTTTCAACATAAAAACTAGGCTTCTGGTTTAATTAGGAAAATAATCAGCTCCTAAGGTGCATATAAAAGTTTTAGAGAGACAAGTGCATCAAAGACCACAAGCTCAACACATTAAGGGGGAAGATCTGAAGTTTCAAGCTTTCTTGTCTGAGAACAGTTTTCTTGCTCCCAGTCACCTATGTTTGGCAAATTTTCACACCTTGACAATGAGTTTGCAACAATGTCTACGGTACTCTCACGATCAAAATAGCAAGCCAAGGTTATAGCGTAGAACTACAACTGAAGGAAGTTATATCTTGAAACATAGTTCTTTTGCGTTGAAAACCACTACAATTCAAGTCTGAAATCATGGTTTCAGATGAGAGGACAATGAAATAGAGCATCATTGGCTCCCCGGAGCCCATGACATAGATATAATCACTCTTTTGTATGCCTTCTAAGCTTTACTATGCTCAATAAGAGGGGGGGGGGAAGGCTCTAAATCATCTTATGTATGATTAAATAGATCTTTAAATAATAATATACTTGAAGTTGTTTTATCATGTTCTAGAAAAATCTAAGGTGTAAATATGCATATTTCAACATAAGCTGAAGTCCTGCACCAGATAATACAAAACTAAATATTAAGAGCAAGATTGAGCGGACTCTAGCATGTAGTTATTAGTGACTTGCCCTTACCTCTATTTATCTGTCTCTTAGTAATGCTATAACTGCCAACATAACCGGGAGAACTTTTCGCAGGAACATCAGAAACACCATTGCCAATTTCATAACCAAATGACCCAGATATCTCTCTATCAGAGTTTGTTGAACGCCAAGTAGAATCACCATAAATTGAACTGCCACCATAAAAGTCGGCAAAAGCCCCATCGTAACCACCATTTGATGCAGCATACGATGATGATGGCGGCCCACTAGCTGTGTTATTTCTCCCATACCCTCCCCCTCCCAAACCAAAGTTATTGTCACCACCAACATAACCAAGATTCCCGCCCTGACTAGAAACTGGACCCCCACCTTGTGGTGAAATTGGAGAAGATCCCCAGTTAATTCCACTGTTGACAAAGGTGCCTCCAACACTTCCGCTTCCAGACCCTGCATAGGCATTCGAACTTGTTGAGTTAGCTGCATAATTAAGCCCTCCATTACCCCACAAATTCCGAGTCCCTGAACTAAAAAAGGAAGTGTTTCCTCCACTTCCTCCATCATACCCAACAGGATTACCGAGCCTATTTGGATTACTAATATAATAAGGGTTCAATCCGCGGCCATAGCTGAGAGTGCTATTGAAATTTGCACTTGCCCCAAAATTTGGGTTCAACCCTTGTTCAAAGTTTAAACCCATTCCATAATTAGAACCAAATGGAGCACAGCCACTTCGGCCAGTAGCGGTTGGACTGAATCTGCCATCCATTCTGAGACCATAGCCTCCAATTGTACTTGGAGAATATTCTTGATTGTAGCCATTGAGGACATTATTGATCCTACCCAAACCATAGGTATATCCACCAAGTGGGCTTCGGCTAGAACCTGGTGACAACTCTTTGGGGACAGCACGCTTGACCTCAACCATTTTACCATTCAGTTCATGGAAAGTTTTAAGCAACACTTTGTCCACTACATCCTCTGAATCATAGGTGATGAATCCGAAGCCTCTTGGTCTTTGAGTGTTGTGATCATACATCACCACAACATCTGTAATGGTCCCAAACTGCTCAAAATACTTCTTAAAGTCACTTTCTGTCACTGTGGAAGCTAAACCTCCAACAAATATCTTTCTCGTGCGTCCTGGACCAGGAGAGCCCTGAATGCTACTACTGCTTCTACTCAATGCGTTCTGGTCATCCCTTGGAACAGCCTTTTTTGCCTCAACCTACAGATCAACAGCCAATGGAAAATACCAGACTCAAAAGACTATTTGATTAAAAGGCATACGAAAACCTTGGCATTGCAAACATAATTTGATATGATAGAAGAGAAGAAGACAATGAATAAAAGGCAATAATTAATTTAACTAAAATTGAGATTTTGTTTCCTACATTATCAAAATAAACAAAGTTCCACAAATTTAGATTCACATAAGAAGATCACTCCTCCCCCCCCCCCCAACCCAACAATCGAATACAATCCAAAGAGATATATTAGCAATAAATTGACTGATACAAGTACAACACAAGTAGATAAATTGCAATAAATTAGTGAATTATCGTTGGCACTTACCATCCTACCATCAATGTTGTGTTTCTCTTTAATGACTCTCTCTGCCACTGAAGGGTCAGCAAAGACAACAAAACCAAAACCACGGGCACGCCCCGTGCTCCGGTCCTTCATAATTACAGCTTCCAAAACTTCACCATAAGCACTGAAATACTCTTTCAAACGTTCTTCAGTTGTGTCCCAGGAAATTCCACCAATGAACAATTTTCCAAGATCGGATTGCATTTTCCTACGGCAGACAAAAAAAATTCACTCAAAGCACATCCAAATTTCTACAAAACATAAATCATTACTGTTCAAGTTTTCAAATTAAAATTCGCAAAAATGCACCAATTCTCGAGCTGGATTCAATACACAATATATAATACCACTGAAATTGAAAGACCCATCAAAATCCAACCTTTCACCAATACATGGCAACAACAAAGGAGCTCCTCAAATACAAATGCAGATAAAAACCAATCAAACAACAACAATGAGCAATCAAACCTTACTTTTAAGGATTACAGGAAACCCACGCAACAGTATGTCTGATACCACTTGGATATCCTCGGATTCAATCCAGAAACATCAGATCCTCCCACGATCAATCCACACAGAATTCAGCACCCCCTGAGAAACCCAACTACTAAATCAATCCCAGAAACTTATTAAGATCAAAACAACCACACCAAATTGGAAAAAAACACCAATACCCAAATCCAGATTTTTGACAAAAACCCACCCGATTGATGAAAACCCAGATGGGAAGTCTTGAGAAGAAGAAAGCTAGGATCTAAAGAGGAGAGGCACAGTCAGAAGTGAGGGCAAACGTTCTTGCTCCTCAATATATCCCCCTATTTCTCACTTTCTATTTTTGTTCTTTCAAATTCTTTTACTTTAGATTGCAAAACACGTAAATTTACACAAACCAAACATATGAAAATGAGATCGTGTGCGTCTAGAGACGGATGGTCTAATATCTATATCTATATGTATCTACAATTTTCTTTTTTTTTTTTTTTTTTCAATTTTTGGTGGAAGAATACAGAAATATATATATATATATATATATAGCTGTAGTGAGAGAAGGAAAGAGAAAAAGAAATTGCAAATGGGTATGTTGGTTTTGATAAATGGAAGGGCTGCTTCTCCTCCCATTCCTGCCTTATATACTTACTGGGAAAATGGATCCCCATGCTCCATCAACTCATGTATGGTGAGAACATTGCATGCATGCGTGACGTCTGCGCTCACATGCTCCGAGGCCCACTCTCTCTGATTGCTACAATCGAACCGTTGATCTTGTTGACTTTTTAAGCCTTTGTCGTGAGATCGATGGCCAGTAGCATGACAAAAAGGTGCTGTAAATGGGTATATAGGGTGTGTTTGGGGTTGTATAAAAATATATAAAATAAAATAAAATTGTAAAAGTAAATATCTAGTAATTTGTGTAATAAATGAAAATTTTAAATTTTGTTGTCTTATAATTCGTGTTTATAAAAATTTATAAAATTTTATTTTATTTGGTAGAGCTCTAAACGGAATCATAATTCAGAATATGCCGAATTTTGAAGGAATGTTTTGCACACTTCTTCATTAATAAAATAAAATTAAAATATGAGTAAAAAAAAGGTAAGGGAAGGGAAGGGAAGAAAAATAGAGAAAACAAAAATCATGAGGTAGAAATTTTTTGAGGCACATTTAAGCCTCGTTAAAAATAAGTAAAGAAAGATTGTATTTTAGTCAACAATATTTTCATAAAATTTGAGATTTTTACAAACAATTATTGGAAAATCAATTTTAGGAAATTACTTTTACGTACTTTCAAGGCGCACACATCTTATGTATTTAGGCTCCTTTTATTTTGATATAAAATACTTTATATTAAACAAATTTTTTGCCATAAAAAGTTTTGCAAAATATTTTATTTTTATTTTTATTTTTTATGTCTAGAGTTCGTTCGGCAAATTGAAAAAGTGCAATTTTGCAGATCCGAGTGACGCGTAACACCGTAATGGTTAGTTGGGTGTTTAGCAAAATTTTGTAAAAGTTAAAGAATTTGGCAAAAAATTTGGTAAAAATTAGAAATAAGTTGGTAAAAGTTAGTTTTATATTTGGTAGAGAAAGTTAGAAAAAATTAGTAAAAATTAATATTCTTTTAATTTTTTAATGAGCCAAATATCCTCTTAGTCTTAGGATATGTTTGGAGTGATAAAAAGTTAGATCAAATATGATTTAGAGAAATTTTTTACGTTTAATGCACACATCTGAAATCACTTTTTTGCGATAAACAATAAGATTCTGTTCCGACGGATTGGAATTTCGTTTGGATAGATTCAAAATTTTAGATATCGTGACTTCTTTACATTATAATCCGTCTAAACAAATTATAGAAACCGTTTGAACGGAAGTTGATCGCGCAAATCCATCAAAACGGTTTTTACTATCCGTTGGAATTGTTTCTACGACCCCACAAAAAATAGTCAAAGTAGATGTCATTCAGTAGTTTGGGAGTTCATGATGAGAATGGCAAAAAAATTTTACTATTTGATTAATTGAATTCTAGTTATCAACTTTTTTTTGAAAGGTATTGAAATTTTTTTGAACTTTAAGAAGGTAAGAATGTGTAAAAATGTAATAAAAATTTTTAAAGATTTTTAAAAATTTTCACCAAATTTTTTATACACCAAACGCACCCTTAAACATGCTTTTAGAATTTTTCTCTTAAGAAAAATACAAATAATATGCTAAGGAAGGAGGTCCAAAAGTGTCCTTTTTTTTTTGTGAAAAAAATAACTTACGAAATTAAGGAAAAGAAATCATTTGAATATTTGAGGAAAATATTTGTTTTAAAAACTAATTTAATCAGAAATGTCTTGCCTAATAACTTAAAATATTTTTGTAAAAATTATTTTACGCAAAAATAAATAGAACCCTATATTAATCATTTTTACTTTTAGTAAAGTAATTATTATTTATTTCACCAACATTTAATTTGCCTAATAAGTGGTCGATATGTGACTGAAATAAATGAATAATTTTTTTTCTAAGTATTTATACGCATTGATCTCAGCCCATTTAATATTCAAAAATTAGGTGTTTTTATTCAACACTAAGGAGTGACGAGCTATGAATATATATATATATATATATATATATATATATGTAAATAAGATTTTTCAATTTAGTGGATTAAACTTATAGCGGGTGTTTGATTAGTAAAAGTTTGGCTAAAAATACCATAAAAGTACAAAGATTTGATATAAAAGTGGTATATCATAAAATTTGATTGAAAGAAAGTATAAAAAAATTATTAAATTTTGATTAATTTTGTCCAACCAAACACCCCATGATTAGTATTGAGAATTAATATCTAAAAAAAGAAACACGAATTTTTGCCCATTGACAACTTACTCTGTTTGGAGTTTTAAAAATCACTGGAAAATATTGAAAATTTCTAATATTCACTTTTTTATTTCACTATATGAATTATGAATTCATAACTTTTACCAAATACTCTGTTTGGAGTTTTTGTCACTCCAAACACCCCTAATTAGTAACACTTTTAACTATGTATTAGGATTTAAAATTATTTTTAAGAAAAAACAGAGTTCTGGGGCTTCTAACTTGTATTTTGTAAAATAAGTACCAATTTTTAGTAATTTTTAACAAAATTTGGTAACTTCTGGGTATTTAATAAAATTGTTGACAATTTTTTTATTTTTTTTTTATTTTTATTTTTTTGTATTCGGTAAAAATTTGGATAAGTTTTGAATTGAGTAAATTATTGTAATTAAGTAAAAAAGTGACAAAAATCAGTACTTTATCAAACATCTAAGGTTTGTTTTGGAAGTAACAGATGATAAATTTTACTAAAAAATTTTTAACCTCTATTACATTAGTTTAGATGAGAGGTAAAAATTAGCATGGAGTAACAATTTCCCCTATATTAATAAGGTAAATTTTTACCCTTAGGAAGAGATGGGTAATAGTGGAAAATGAAAAATTTTACCATTTTCTCATTATTTGGTAAAATTTTTTTTACACCCCTCTAAAATCCTAGGCAATGTTTTTATATAAATAATTATAATAAATATTATAAAATAATAATTTATTTAATCAAACTAAATTTAAGTAATTATTAAATTATTTTATCAAAATAATATTCAATAAATAATATTTTATTTTATTAAATTAATACTATTGAAATATTAATTTATAACTAAAATTGTCTATTTTTCAAATTAAAATTAATGTTTAATAAACAATAATTACTTATTAATTTATTTTACTGAAATATGTTATTAAATGAAATTATTTCTCATAAATAATAATTTACTAGATTATGTATTGTATTAATATAATTTATTTAAATAAAATAAAATTATTTTTTATTAAATTATTTTATCCAAGTAAAAATAATTTTTAACAAATAATAATTCATTATCAAAATTAATTGAAATATTAGTATATGATAAAATTATTTTATAGTTAATAAAAATAACAATTATTATGATGATTTATTATATTATAATATTTTATTAAGATTAAATATTAATTTTTACCACTTGATCAATTTACCCTTATTTCAAACACAATTAACTTTTACTCCTTTAAAATTTTTAACATTCCAAATATAATATAATTATTACCGGGTAATATTTATTTTTCAATTCAATCATAAGTATCATATAAATTTGTTATCCCTGTTACTGGGATAACAATTACTCTAGTAATTTTTTACCCCCAACTTTTTTATCTTGTACCAAACATTCCCTAAAAAGTAAAAGTTAGTTATTTTATACTAAAAATTTGCTTACCAAACGCTACCATAGCATTAAATTTTTGTTTTTTTCTAAGTACTATACAAGTCTCATAAAACACTTTTAAAAGGGATCAATATTAGTATTTAGCTAATTAAGCTGAAATTTAATTTTTCTTATATATTTATGAACTATTATGTTCGTGTTAATTTATAACTAACTTAATGTTCAATTGAATTTGAGTTTTGACCCAACTTATTACTTCGTTTAAAAGAACTTAAAGAGTTTGAAAATGATATAAACTTTTAATTTATTATAAAGATATTGATTAATTTATTATATTTTAATAATATTAGCAATTTATTGATTATTCATATAATTAAATATTTTAAACTAGCCACAATGTAAGATGTTTGGAAAATGCTTGTTATACAAATATATATAGTAATCAACTGAAAGTGCATATAAAAGTAAATTTAAATTATTTTCATATTAAGTTTAATAGCAAATAATATTATGCCACGTGTATTTTTACATTTCATAAATTTCCAAATCTAAAGTTTTCCTGAAAAAAATTGTGGAAGAAAATTATATAAATAGTAGATTTCAGATGAAAAAATTAAAACAATATTAGAGTAATTAAAGAAACTGAGATTAAGATTTTTAAATGACAAGTATCCCAAATTCATGAGACAACGTATATAGGAGAAGTTTAAGGAATTTAAATAAATGTTTTTAAATAATTATTTTAAAATTTTTCGTGACATGTCGTGATGTATGTGACTTCATTAATTTTAAAAACAAAATATTATTAGTTGCAGTTTTTTACGTGCGCTCAGTAAAATAAATAGAAGATTTTAAACACTTTTAGAAACCTTTGAATGTTTGGTTTAAGTTTGAATAATTTTTAGTTATTTAGTAAAAAGTTAGAAAATTTTGAGAATTTTGGTTGTTCTGCAAAAAAAAAAAAAAAGTTAGAGAAATTTCTAATAAATTTTGAGGTGTTGTCAAAATTAAAAAAGAAGAAAAAAAAAAACCAAAACAAAATTGCTGAAAATTCCTTTTTCCCCCCTTTAAAACGCATCCTATTTGTTTTAGAATTTACATTCGTACATTACACAGGAAATGGATAAATTTTCAAGAATTTTTGGAAAATTTTTGTCAAATTTTGCTAGGTCCAACTCTTTACGCATTTAGTAAAAATTTTTAAAATTTTTAACAGATTTTAGTAATTTTTAGTTATTTAATAAAAAATTAATTTTCAAAAACTTTAGATTGTTTAATAAAAAATTAGAGAAATTTTTTAATAACTTTTCAAACGTTGTCAAATGTTAGAAAAATACTAAAATTATTTCTCTTTTTTTTTTTAAATTCCAAATGGGCTCTTAATAGAAAAGGGTCTCGAGACAAGATGTAAGCATTCCGATTAAAATAAATAAGTATGGGAGTCTTTACATGCACTACCAAATAAATGGACCCATGGATTGGATATGAACAAGCATTGCCACAAAGTCCCAAACAGAGAATACTTTCATGGCATAAACTTATGGCCCAAAAACAATTACTTATTAACTCCTCAGGGACCTTTCTAGCTAGGTTAATTTTATATTCAGTGTTAACTAAAACATTAGTCGAAGGATAGACATAATTTTCATTTTTGAATTAATTAATACCTCTCAATTTTTTTTTTTTTTTTTTTTGTGGATATTGCTTTTGGATGTTTTTCTCACTTTGTTTTCACTTATTTTTCTTTTTCCTTTTTTTCTCCTGCCTCCCATCTTGTTATTTTAATCATTTTTTTTGTTTTATAATGATATTATTTATTTAATAAAAAATAAGTGTAAATTCTTTTACCAATTGAAATTATATCTTGAATTAAAAAGTTGAACATCAAAATATTGTCTTGTTGCACATTCTAGCCCAAAAACTATTACTCAACATAAAACTTAAACATTTACAATATAGAAATAAATAAAAATAAAATAAAAATATTTTGCATTTTTTAAAAAAATAAATATATCATAGACAAACATACACTTCAATAATGAAGTTAGGATTTTAGTTCAAGGGCTAAAAAAATTATAACTGATTCTATGAATTATATTTAGTAAATAAAAAAATTAATATACATGTATAGATGGTACAATCGGTTGACCTTTTATTTTTTTTGATTATATATAATAATTAAGAAAAAAATAATTAAATTTTAGGAGCACTATTCCATAACTTAAATTTTTTGATAAATTTTTCTAACCCAAAAATTCATATGTATTAATGGTAGCGTTTTCCTAACCAAAATAAATCATTTTTTAATATTTTACGAGGCTGAACAATAGTATAAATTTTTTAATTAAAAATTCATCTATACATGTGTCATTTTTCAAATCTTAGGAGGCCAACCCTAGCCCCTAGCTTCACCCTTGATGCACTTTATTTATTGATATACATAATTTTATTTTATTTTTTCAAAAAATATAAAGATATACATTGAATTTTATTTTATTTTTCAAAAAAAAATATAAATTTCATATTATTGTTTATTATTCAAATATGAAATTTCATCAACATGATTTTGAATAACTACTAAGTTTTTTTTTTTTTAAGTTTTTTTTATCCCCTTTTCTTTGCTAATTAAATTAACAAGACAATATTAATTGAGAGTTTGTGTCCAAGGCGTCACTAGCATGGCTCGCCGCATAATCATATTAACGGCTGAGAAGAGTTGCTCACTGAAAATAGTGGTGAGGGATAATTCAGAGGAAAATTATGGTAGGGGACAATTTTGAAAATGACGTGGTAAATCAGCATCTTTCATCGTGCTGCCCACGAAAGGTACTTTGGTCTTTCCACTGGGCAGCTAGCTGTGCCAGTCTCCCTCCTGCCCCTGATCTTCTCCATTTCCTTTTCTGCAATTGTCTCTTTGTTTTTGTTTCCCTTTCTTAGATTGTGTTTGATAATCTTTTTTTTTTTTTAAATATCTTAAAATAATCTTAAACTACCATGGAGATATCTCAACCAAACAACCAGCCCCAATAAACTTAAACTAAATATATTTGTATTTATTAGAATTGGTTTATTTCATAAAAAAGTCTATTTGAAGATTTTTTCTTCTTTTATATAAGATTCCATTCGATACACCTGTTTTGAATTTATTTTTCATTTTATAATTTTAAAAATAAAAAAATACTTAAAATGTATTTAATCATTGTGTTTTTAAAATCTGTTTTACAAAACAGAAAATAAGTTTACACATGAAATGCAAAATGGTAAAAAATCGTTTTGAACATTTTCAAATCAAAAAAAACAAAATCTCAAAACACGAAAAACATAAAATGCTAAACTAAATGCGTTTTTTGTTTTCTTTATTTATGATTTTCTAAACATAAAACACATAAAAACAAAAAATATAAAACAAAACTAAAAAACGAAATATAGAAATACAAACCAAATGACACGTAACATATTAATCCATATTTAGGAATAGAGGAGATTATCCGAATACGTGGTACGCATTCAACTTAGGGATATTTGGTGAATATCCAAGTGCTCAACCTCTAAGCACGTTTGCAATTGCGAACATGGGAAATGAGTGAATTGCCTTACTCTATACACCTCTACTCGCGATTCAGCACTGTCACCCACCTCTAAACATGGTCTAACTACTCGAGGCGGCAAGTCTAAGTATCTATTTGTATCTATAAATACTAAGAAATATTTATAGAGAGAGGTTAGATACTTTTACCTTACTAAAACTCTATTATTTTACTTTCTTAAGGTTTCTTCATCTCCTTACCAACACTAGGTTAACCATTGGAGGAACATTCAACCAACTCTTGCCTAGTTGGTAATTTTTTTAATGCTTAGTAAAGAGGTAAACGTTACGATCTTGTTTCGTCCGTTAGATTTTCAGTGGATAGTTATAATTTTCAAAGAATATTATTTGGTCAACTTATTATTGATAATTGCTAAATTTTGACGCTCTAAAGAAATTAAAATATTTGAATAAATTTGTTTTATTCGAATCAATTCAATATAATAAAATTATATTGAATAACAATTTTACAAAAATAAAATAAAATTATAATGGTTTATCATTAATGAAGTACTGTATGCAAGCCATTCCTTTAGCCATTGACATAAAATATTTGAAATTAAAAAATAATAATTAAACAAAAATAAACTAATAAATTACAAGAGCTATTAAATATTTAAAATATAATACCAATAAATTGTATTATTTAATGCTCTTACAATGCATACATTAACTAATCTTTTTTATCGTTTCTAATAATATGTGGCATTTATGTGATTTTTTTTGATTTATATAAAATTTAGAGCATATTAGATTGACATTTAAATCATATAATATCGTAAACGAATTAAAGTAGAAAATATTTACATTTTGCAAATTAGTAAATTCATATCATATTATATTTATAAAGTAGAATTTGGCAACATCGCTGCGCCGTGTAAAATCTAATTTATACTGCGGTTATGACACGTGACACCTAATTTAACTATCTTGTGTCACGTAAGACCTAACTTGTGCTATCGTTATGACACATATATAGTAGTTACATGTGATACCTAACTATAATTATCTTATAAAAAATTAATATTTTACATAATTACTACTTATTTACAATTTTTAATTTTATTTAAACTAGAATATTCATGGATATCACTTAATGTGTGTATTTAATCTATATTTCTATTTACCATTTAGTTTTTTATTTTTATTTTTATTTAAAATATATTATTATTTTTTATTTTTTTTATATTTTTATAAATTATTATTTAAAACATAATAAATATTATTATTGTTATTAAACAAAATAATGTAAAAAAAATTTACCTATTAAATAAAGGTCTTAATAATAAATATTGTTATTATTATTATACAAACTAATGCGAAAAAATTAATTAGTTTGTTAAATAAAGAATTTAATTTATTAATATAAATTTATAATTATAATTATCTTATAACTTCTTATTTAAAGTCTGATAATACCGTTACGCCACGTAAGACTTAACTCGCGTTATGATTGTGGCACGTACACTTGAGTATAATTATTTTAAAGAATTTGATTTATTATATAAGTCTATTTATAATCATTTATGGTGTTCTAATCTAAATGGGATAGACGTCTCCCTTATTCTAATTAATCAAATAATCTTTGTTTATTTTATATATTAATTGTTTTAAATAATTTTATTTATTATATAAAAAATTTTATTTATTTTATAAGCCTTTTATATATATTATTTAATTTATAAATATTCACGGTGTTTTAATCCATTTGATTAATTATCTTAAAGAAATTTATTTATCATATGAGTCTACTATTCTAAATTTTTTCATAAATATTATTTAATTTATAACTATTCATTTTGTTTAAATCTAAATGAGATAGGACTCTCACATCTTCTAAATAATCAAATATTATTTATTTATTTTATAAATTAATTATTTCCAGATAATAGTATCTTGCAATAAGATATAGCACTAATAAATAATAGAGGATAATGCCAATAAGAGATTCAATTTGATCTATATGTATTCATATATACATATATATTATTATTATTATTGGTGGTGCTATGATTATGGGGTCTACATAGTTCTTCTTTTTAGTCCTCATATTTCTTAGTATATTTATTTTTATTAGAAGATATTTTTTTAGCTTGAAATTAATTTTTGTTTATGTATTTATTTTTGTCTTATTTTTCGATTCGCTCATTCAAATATATAAGATCTAATTTTTTTAGATTTTCTTATATTTTTAATGTAATTTGATGACATTGATTTTTTTTAATTTTATTATATTTTTCTATATTAGTAATTTTTTTTTGTTGACAACAGGTTTTAGGGAAAGCAACTTCTTTTAACTTATTTTTCAATTTGTTCTGATAATTTCTATTATATATTTATTTAATGTGATTTTTAACGTAATTTTTTAAGTTTTATTATATTTTTTCATTGTTTTATTCTTTTAACGATTTGATTTTGTGTATTTCATACAGTTTATTTGTGTTTTAAAAAATAATAATTCTAATTTAAATATAATAGTAAATTTCTAAAAATACAATTATAATTATCGATTGAAATACTATGTTTTTTTTTATTTTTCTTTAACGTATTATTATTTTTTTCAATCTAAACATGTTTTATTCCATTTAATGCTTTAAAATTATATACTAGTGTGTATATATTTATATATATATGTATTCTTTTTGCATTAGAGAGTGCCACCAAATGATTCATTAGAAGTTCAATTGCATGGTTCTATTAAACTAATTTTTTGCACGAATTAACTTTTTACGACAGTAGTTTTATACTCTTCATTTTGTTCGATAGGTAAGAAAAAAAATCAATGTGTAGGCACGTGCGCGTGCACGCGACATAGAGAGACATTCATTTCAAAACAAAAATTAAAATTTGAACGAAAATATAAAGGAATTGTTTTAAGATGATATTTCGTCCATTACCGATATATTATACAAAATCAAGAGAGTGATTTTGAAATGTTAAATAAGCTATTAATATATTTTTAAAATATTGAGAAAACATTTTTTATTATCTGTCCGAATTTATTATCAGAATGATATGATTTTTTTTTTTACGACTCTACTATTTTAAAATATACACTATATTGCACAAATATCATTGTCACATTATTCTAACAATAATTCTAGTAAAAAATTAACATAATATATTATTTTCTATATATAAATACATTAAAAAAATTACCATTTATGGTGTTGTTATTGTGGAATATGCTATTTTTTATTTTTAGTATAAATTACTTATATTTTAATTTTCACTTTATCTTTTATTTGAAATGAGATAATGTCTTTTTTATTTATTTTAATTGGTACTAAAAAAAAGGTTATACTATCAAAAAAAAAAAGGTAAAGTAGTTTATACATAGAAATACATAAATGTTTATGATCAAATCAAGTTTTCGTAAAATTCAAATAGATTTAAAATTTAGAATATTGATAAATTGTGAAAAAAAAAATTACTAATACTAAATAATATAATGCACAGATTTAGTGTAAACCGCCAAAATACTTATGAAAATATAGTAAAATATAACCTTAATGAATGAAACTTAAGCTACATTCAAGATTTTTTCACATAAATAAATAAATAATTTGGCATCTAGAAAATTGGTTTCATATATTAAATACAAATTTCTTACCCAAAAAAAAAAATACTATTATGAATCTCTTTAATGTTCTAGTTTATTTCCTTCTTATAACCATAATTCATCACAAATTAGTATAATATTTTGTAAAATAAAAAGGAAGAACAAAAATCACATAAAATTAAAATTTCAACTACTTTAAAAATTATTTCTATTTACAATTAATAAAGACTATATATATATATATATATATATATATATTCAATATCCATAAAAATATATAGTTATACTATATGATGCAAATTTTCAAAGAAGAAAAAAGTGAAAAAAAAAATAAAATGAAAGTAGCAAAACAGAGTGAGAATATATTATATTTCTCTTCTTTTCAAGTGATTTAATTGTAAAATAACAATACGCATATTTTTGTTTCTTTTCATGTATTCTCAAATCACAAATAATAAGAAAGAATCATTATTTTTTTCCTCCAAAACTTTCAAATAAATAGAAAGAAGATTATTATCAATTATTTTCTTTTCTATTTTCTCTTAATTAATATTTTATCTTCTTTTCTTTTTTCCCCCCTAAAGTCACAAACAATCTTTAGAATCCGTTTGGCGTGCTAATTTTTGGTAAAAAAAATAATAAAAATGTAAAAGATTATCAAAAGTTACCAGAAATTGTTTATGATTTCTTTTACTAAACACAATTTTTTTATTTTTAACTTTTGATACTTTTTGTAAAATATTGTGAAAAATTAGTAAAAATCACTACCAGCCAAATGGGCTAGGCAGGATTAGTTCTACAAGGGCATTTCAGTCAAGTAGATATTGATAAGAAGCCAGCGGCCAATCTGCGGTGTCATGTCATGGTCAGGTTTACAGGGTGTGTTTAGGGTGTGTTTGGAGTAAAAAAAATGAAATAAATTTAGAGTTTGTAATGTGTGCAATAAAAGAAAAAAATTGATGTGATATAAAATTAACAGAGATTTATAGAATTTTTGTTATTTGTTTGTAAACTAAACGGAGCCTTAGTTGATAACTAAAAATTATTAATTTTTATTTTTTATTTCCTTTTAATTAATTTTATCTTATATTTTTTTATATTAAATTTTTATATTTTTACTCTAACCAAATACATTTTTATATGCTTTTTTACATGGTGTGTAAATCATGCGTAAGCAAGGGCATTCAGGTCATTTTGCGTTGACTTGGGTTAGTGGGATGGTTGGGTTCACGTGTTCTCCAACAGGCCGCAGCCACTTGTAGGAGTGCGTTCGATTGGATTTATATCGAAACCTAACTGGAAGTGCAAGTCACTTATTTGAAAATGTTTTGAAATGGTAATTAAATTGTTTAATTAAAGAAATTAAAATAAATTTATGCAGGGATCGAATGTACCTCGCACGTAGTTATCCCGTCCACGTCCCAACAGCCTCCAAACACATGAAGGTACGTTTGGTTTACCTAAAAATCGTTAAAAATTTTATAAAATTTTTAAAAATTATTTATTTTTTATTTTACTACATAAATTATAAACTTACAAATTATTTCATTTTATCTTACTTTATCTAATTTTTTGTCATTCTAAATGTGCCCAAAATAGTTAAAAGAAGAAGCCGGGCCGAATTCCGACCAAATATTCTCCAAAGTTAAAGTCAACAAAGATTTCACAGAGAATTTTAGTAAAAGATAATTTGGTAACAATAGTGAGTATAACTTAGTAAACTTTTTGAACTATTTATAGGGTAGGAAAGATATAAAATAATGGGATACAGATTTGACAATAAAATAAGAATAATCCCACTAATTTACCATTTTTTCACTAATTACAATGACAATATATTTTACTTTACATTTAATGCGCGTGTTTATTTTTATAATGATATATGAGATGTGACATGTTTGAAATGTATAATTTTCACTTCATATCTCATACTAACAAAATAATGAACTAATTGAATTATAATTTTACATTCTGATTGAAATTGAATTAAAACTTAATTTTTTGGAACTAAGTCATTGAAGTTGGAAATGGATTGTGCTCAGAGCTGAACTATAATTAAGCTTGATAAGTTTGTACTTAGAGTGACTATCACATGTCCAATATTTTTTTTGTACCAACAAAACTGAATCATTAAATTTAATTGTATTAGTTTGACGATTATTGGCATTTGATGTTATGCCATTGATTACTTATTGATTTAAGTCTAGAAACATAAATGCATATCGGACAAATTAGGGCAGGATGGATATGGTAGAGTAAGGATAATTCTTTTTACTTATTCTTTAAAAAAAATTTAATTTACATATTTTTTAATATTACTTTTGCTAATTTTTTTTTATTTTAATGTCTCACTATTTCAATTTATTTTTATTCGTCTTTACTATCTTTTTTATCTCCATCACTAGATAAAATAATTATTCACACATAGTGAGCTTGAACTCAAATTAAATATGAAGTACCCTCTCTTACTATCTCATGTTTAGTAAAAATTAGAAGTGAAAATGATGCAGAAATGCAAGCAATTTATATATCGAACCGAACTAATTGGGCTGGCGTTAGTGCTGGGGCGGTTGGCTTTTTTATATCCGCCTTTTAAAGAATACATATATATAAACCCAATGTTGGACATATTTACTTGACTTATTATCAAAGTGCTTATTCTAAAGCCATCTTCTATTACCCCACTTCAAGATTTTGAACACGTGAAATTCACCGTGACTTCACAAATTATGATAGTGTGCATCCCACATTACTTATGGCATAAAGTTTAATAAAAATTGTGTTTTGAATACATTAATTTTCAGTAATCTATTCTTACGATTCGTTTTAAATAGATTGTTATGGTGTAAATTAATATTACGCTTCGTTTGAAAAGTTTTTTCACTTATAATTGATTTGATTTTAAAATAAAATTTTGTATGTTAGAATATATGTTTGAATTGATTTAAGAGAAATATTAAATTTGACCATGTTAACAGGAAATAGAAAATATGATAAATATATTGTATGAAATAAAATAAAATATAACTCATAAAATTTTATTTTAATTTCAAACATAAAAATTAGTTGGAGTTCTTACCAAATAAAATTAAATTTCATTCAATTCACCATTTAAAACAGAATGTAGGGTAAAGTGAGAAAGTTTCTGACTATAATTTAACTTTTTTTTTGTGTGAATTATTTAGAATTTTAGATTTAAAATATGCAAGAACAAGAGAGAAAAATATCGAGATTTATAGTGGTTCAACTTACACCGTGCATACGTCTACTTTTGTTCATTTCATTATAACTATTACGTCAAAAATTATAGTTAAAAATTATAATGGAAAATATTTTCGACTGATAAACACTCATAACCTTTTCTCATAGATTTTTTTTTTCTTTAACCTCATTTTTGCTCTATTCTCAACCTCTCATTTATACACATGGAGGAAGAACTTCAATGGACAAATCGCTATTAAAGATGTATGAATATGGAAAAAAAAAAAAAAAAAAAAAAAACTACGACCCTAGGTTGCCCCCATCAGTATTGGAGGGATGACTAACATCTATATCTATATTTATATTATTATAGGGTACACACCAAAATTTGATGAAGTTATTTTTTATGGACTTCTTTTTTCGGTGAAATTTTTTTATTTATTTTTATTAATGACTCTTAACCACTAATAACTATTCGCACTTTGAAAATAGTGTATAAATAATTTTTAAATTTTTATAAGTTATTTAAGTAATTTTACCGTTTTATTTTTTTATTTTCCTTAAATACCCTTTAACTACCAACTAATCTTATACTGATTTTTTATTTTATCTAAATGTCCCTTAATTACTTACAATTTATTTAAATACTTTTAATTAATAATTACTCATTATTTATTACTCTAGAAAATTTTTTAAATGAAATAACAAATTAATTGAGATACACACATAGTCACATAGTTTTTTTTTAAATAAAAATTTAATGAAAATTCATGGTCATCACGTGTACATTAATATTTTTTTAATTTTTTTTAAAGAAAATAACAAATTAATCAATGATACACACATAGTTTTAAAATAAAAATTTACATGCATCGCGTGTACACGGGCATTAAATTAATTAAAATAAAATAAAAATAAAAATTCACACACATTTTTTAATAGGTTGATTGAAAATTAATAGAAAAATTTAAGTAAATATTCATAATTTACAAAATTAAAATATTTTTATTGATTATTAAGAAAAAAAATCACACGTGTCAAGTGTGCATTGACATCTAGTGAACAAAGAGTACAAAAATATGCAACTTTATGTACAAGAACTGGTATACTTACCCATAAAGGAACATTGCAATGTTCGATACTTTGAAAATAAACCGACTTACTTCAGCTATGTTGGTCTCGTGTAATTTTCGTCACTGAAACATAATTTTTTTATTTGATAAATTTTTAGCATGTTATTCAAAATATTTTAAAAAAATAGAAAATTTTATGTACAGGCATAAGGTGATTCATTTTGCTCGTACATAATTTTTTATTTTAAAGCATTTTTTAAAATTTTCTTAAAAGAAATATCAATAACAAGTCAAGAACTTTCAAAAAAAAAAAGGTAAATTATTTTTGATAAAAAAAATTCATATTTGAAGAAAGAGTGGCCAAATTATAGAAATGATATTTATATGCTCCAAGTGTTAAAAATAGGTTAAACCCATTTTGTGACCACGAAGACTCAAATGGTCAAACCACAAAGACTAGACTATCTGTTTGGTTTAAGGGGAAGACCGGAAGAGAAATGGAAAACAAGAAAAAAATTAATTTTTTTTTTCACTCTTGTGTTTGAGTTGACAAATTAATAGGGAAAAAATAAAATAGAAAAGAAAATTAAAATTTTATCTTCTTATTTCTCTCTCTCTCTCTCTCACACTTTCTTTCCCCTTGTTACATACTATTCTTATATATTTTTCTTCCACAATCAAACACAATAATTTTTTTTTTTAATTTTCCCCCGCTTTCTTTCTACAAAACCAAACAAAGGGAAAATATGTATTTTCATGGTACTTTTTATCACTTTTCCTCATTATCACTAGAGGTGATACTGGTCCGGTTTAGTTCGGTTTTGAGCTATTTATGGGACCGGATCGAATTGTCGGTTTGAAAACTTTCAAAACTGGAACCGATTGATATAATTTGATTTCGGTTCAATTGGTTTCGGTCTGGTTTTCATTTTGTTTTGGTTTCGGTCCGGTTTCCATTGTAGGCTACAATTTTGAGTTAAGCCCAACATAAAAAAATTTAATTTTAGCCAAATATATTAAAAAACTTATAAAAATTACATTAATGTGACTTTCAAACCTATTATGAATTTAAAAAACATTTTCACCTCTAGTCTAATTTCCAGCCAGGGCCCAGTTTCCTCCATTGTGGCATTGGAAACAATTGGTGGGTGTTGCCCAATGATAAAGTCATCCCTTGAAAAACTTTGGAATTTTGAGTTCGAGTCCCAACTACTACGTTTTGCTACACACTTGTATCATAACCGGTTCCGTTCGGTCCAATTCGATTCTAAAGCCCTTAAAATCAGAAACCAAACCAGTTTAAAAAAATTAAAATTTTTTAAACCACATCCAAACCAAATTTTAAAAAATCGGTTTACAAAATTTAGTTCGATTCGATTTTTTGGATCAGTCTGATTTTTCGATTTTTTATAACACCCCTAGTTGCACTTTCTCACCTTTTCCGTCATCCTCCAAGACCGAACAAAGCCGAATAGAAATTCCTATAGTCAGTCTATACCCACTTGGTGGTCGTAAAGTTATAGCTTGAAGCCATTTCGCAAGCAAATTTGTTTTTTTCAGCTCTTTCTAATTTTGCACCAGAAATTGTAAAATATAACTTTTTATTCGTTTTGTAAAACACTGTTTTTTTTTTTTTTTATACCTTTGATGAGCAATTTTTTTTCTATTTTTACACAAAAAGTTGCCAAATTGGTAGCAAGTTAACTTTTTATGCTTTGATGCACCATTGATATTTGAAAAAAATTAAATAAAATTTAAGATTTACCAAACGGCAAAAAAAAAAAAAAAAAAAAAAAATACAATTAGTAAAAGTTAAAACAAAAAGTTACACCTCCAAACGAGGCTTAGAAATGTAAACATGCCATTCCTATTCAAATGGAGAGTTTGTAATTATAAAAGTTAGTATAAATTTGTAAAAGTTGAATTTTCATAATTTATACGATGAATCAAAAATTTAAATTTTATAAAGATTTGTAGAGTTCCAAACTAGCCCTTATCCTTTTTTTATATATATATATATTATGGAGGTATGGATGGCAACAAATTAAAAAAATTGGTGTAAAAATGATGCGTTGTGAAATTTGATTAGAAAAACTTAGTAACTTTTTGTAACTTTTGGTAAAGTTTGATAAATCAATCATCCCCTGTATGAGACTGTTTGGAGAATACAAAAATTCCAAAATTTAACAAAAGTAAAATTTTTTAGAATTTGAAGTGTAAGAAATTATTTTGAAATAATGATTGAATATTTGTATTTGATTTAATATAAAGTCGCTAAAAGTTGTATAAAAGTGACACGTACCAAAATTTTAGTGAAAAATCTTCATAACTGTTAGAGTTTTGTGGAACTTTTTAGTACAAATATCAGTCTAACTTTTAAAAAAATCTGCTAAAATCATATTGAATTTTGACAAATTTTTTAAAAGATTGAACTTCCTTGAAATTTGATAAAGGTGGAAACTTTTAAAGTTTTTTTTTGAGACTCCAAATGATCCTATAATATCTAAGGTGACAATTGATTTACTTTGCTATTTTCTATTTTTGTTTTATGTTTTAAAAATTTTAAAATGTTCTATTTTTTTTATTTTGAGTTAAAAATATTCAAAATGATTTTTTGCTATTTTTATTTCATGTGTAAATCAATTTTCTCTTTTATAAAGCAAATTTTGAAACGCAAATAACCAAATATATTTTGAACTATTTTATTTAATTTAAAAAGTGTAAAATAAAAAATGAGTTTAAAGCAAATAAAAAATAAAAAAAAATCAAATACCACCTCAGTTTTTTAAAAAAAAAAAAAAAAAGAAAAAAACACGTGGGCCGGTGGCATCTTCGGGTCCTCTGAAACATGGCAGACAAACAAAGCTCCACCACAGGGAATCCATGCTCCAACGTTCTGACCCACAATGCGCGCCGCACAGTATTCCAGCTCTTTCAAACTTTCCCTCCAAAAATTTCTTCAAACACCCAGAGTTCATTCCCTCCAAACTTTTAAACTCTCAACAAATCAAATTCTCATACTCTTACAAACCCATATATATATATACACATACAATGAAATCTCTGCTCCCATCTTCCCTCTCACGCTTCCCTTCTCTGGGCTTCGAACCCACTTCCCCAATTCTGTTGAAATATTCTTCTCTGCAAAGTCGGGGTTTCCTCTCCATGTCTTCCTTCAAATCCTCGCAGTTCTTGTCTTCATCAGTCGATGGCGGCGGCGATCGGAAGGGTTTTTCTCACCGCCCTTCTGGTGAGGTTCATGTCATCGTTGGTCCAATGTTCGCTGGGAAAACTACGGCTCTTCTTCGTAGGATCAAATCTGAGGGCGGCAGTGGCAGGTACTTTGTTGATTTGGGTTTCATTCAGATGTTCTGAATATGTAGTTAAAGATTTAAGCTTTACCCAGATTGTAAAATTATGCTCTGATTTGTGAAATTTATCCTCACTATTCATCGCTCTTTCTTTCTTATCTTATTACCGAAGGGAGGATCGCTTTTGTTGTCTTCCTTTTTGTGTAGTCACTCACAAATCTTTAATTTCACAAATATCGTTTTAATATCTCTCTCTCTCTCTCAAAAATACCGTATCAAACAATGCGAACAATTAATCACGCGTAGAAAATAAAGAAGGTACTAGATTTTTTTTGTGAAAAACACTTGTTAATGAAAGTGAAAAATTGTGAGTCCTAAATGAAGAATTAACCAAGTTTATTTCACTAGAATACGGGTTGCAATTTTCAAAAACACAATAACAATCAAATATACAATCCATTGCAATGAATACTTGCTTGCATCCACAATGAACCCTCCTAGTGAAAGATCAATTTTCAAGTCTACAAAGTTCAACATCAAAAAAGAATGGAGCTTTGCTATCTAGGATGTTGAAAATATTTTTCTTTCTCAAAGTTCAATGAATGAATTATGCAAATCTCTCAAGATGTTTAAGGAACTCTGAGTCTCTATTTGTAGAATCCTCAAAAAGTCAAATCAATTGTATAGCG
This sequence comes from Vitellaria paradoxa, assembly GCA_019916065.1. Lineage (NCBI taxonomy): Eukaryota > Viridiplantae > Streptophyta > Magnoliopsida > Ericales > Sapotaceae > Vitellaria > Vitellaria paradoxa. The sequence goes on along the minus strand of CM034239.1, from coordinate 37,082,992 downwards.
TATAGGATTTTTAGTTCCTTGTTTTGTAAAATATAGAAAACCTTCCTATTTTTGATTTCTATCAATTTGAGTATTGGAAAACTTTCCTCGGATAATGTTCTAGTTGTAGGATACATTTAGACAAAATTTAAGTTGATTTTGACTTGATTTAAGGCTTAAAAATGCCTTAAAAATGCAAATTTTTTTGATGCTTCTTGGGACAAGGTAGCCAACATGCTTTCCAATGTTGTATAGCCAGATTGCACGGTCCTAATAGTATACAGGGAATTTTGTGCCTTTCGAGTAAATTTTGATGCTGATTAATTTTGGATTTTCAAGAGAGCTTAAAGTTTGTAAGGTATCATTTTTAAAAAAATTTTTGGCCTACTGTGTATATGTAGAAATGTTGCAATTATAAAGTCAAGCAAGGATACAAGATATGCAGTTGACTCAGTGGTGACGCATGATGGGACAAGATTTCCATGTTGGGCATTGCCGGATCTGTTGTCATTTAGGCAAAAATTTGGAGCTGAAGCTTATGAAAAGGTATTTCAAAGTTGGACTTTCTGACTTGTTTTCATGCCTTGTGGTTGATTCTATGTTGCTCTGCTTGTTCCCCAGTTTGGTAGGCTGGCAGCAGCATTGTTTGGATGTGTTGGATGATATATTACAAGATCTATTGAAGTTGTGTTACTATTATCATTGTGGTTCTACACAGGAATGATTTGAAATTGATGTGGCAACTACACTTTTTTTTATTACCAATCTTATGTTATGAATTATACTTTTAATTGTTTTACTTTACCTCTTGTACATTTAGGCTGTGTTTGTTTGAGGGATTGGATGATGGGTGATAAGTAATATCATGAGATTTCAGATGGGATTGGATAAAAGATGGGATTAATTTTTTATGTGAGATTATTTTTTTGGTATTTGGTTGGTAGGATATAAAGTGGGATAAAAGATGTGATTTGATATGTGATATGATAGAAAATAATTTTGAATTTTTGGATCTTGAAGGAAAACTAATTCAGAAATGGGGTATTAATAATACCACATGTTCCACGGGATAACAAATCCGGCCTTTTCTCGGACAACTCATCCAATCCTTGGGCCTCATGGATGAAACAAAAAGCAAAACAAACACTACTTTGAGTGGGGCCCACGGATTGCTTCTCCAATTTGGCGCTGCAGTCTAGTAAACAAACATGGCCTTAATTCAGTTTTATTTTCTCTTGTGTTAGTTATTTAAAAAAAAAAATTGATAGAAAATGTCATGTATTTATTGCATACGATGAAAATGTGAACTTTTGTCAACAAATTTGATAGAAGAACCAAAGTGGAACTTAATTAACCCACTGTTTGGTTTGTGAAGAAAAGAAGTGGGAAAAGGAGATAATTTTCTCATGTTTGGTTGTTAAGCTGGGGGGAAGTGAAAAAGAAAATTACAAAAGAAATTTACTCTATTTCTCTTGTTAAAATATTCTATATTAGGTTATAATATATTATTTATATATATTACTTGTGTTAGAATACTATATTTTAATATTTGATAAGTTGTTAGTTTTATTTTGGTATGTAAATTATTATTATATGTACTTTTTATTGTAAGTCTATTTAAAAGTTTTCTTTTTATTTTTGTGATATATATGATAAGATGTAAATATTATATTATTTTTCTCAAATTTTATTATTTCTTGTCTTGTATTTTATTTTAGCATGGCATTAAAGCCATACTCTGTGTGTTTTTTTTTTTTTTTTTTTTTTTTCTTTAGTGTAGCATTATTTTGTTGTATTATTTTTTCCCACCACAATATATTCAAAGAATTTGTTCATCCTCTATTTCAACATCCCCTTCTCTTTTTTCTCATTTTGCCCAATTTTCTCTTTCAATTCTCTCTTCAAACCAAACAAAGCCTAAATGTACAGGGTAAAATGAGATGTTTGAAAGTGACTTTAATTGAGATTGGTGGTAAAAATATAGCAGTGTGAAATGTAATTTACCCTAAATCATATTTAGTTTTGAATAGTTAAGTTGATTAGCTTCAAAGTTCTATTTCAAAAATCCAAGAATGTCGCTGCTGATGATTTCTTTTCATGTAAAAGCAACATTCTCAATAATGCACACCATTGTTATCTATGTTCTAAGTATGGAGTTTGCATTGCCTATTCTATTGCCTTTTAATTGCCGTACATGTTGGCAGCTGGATGTGGTTGGCATTGATGAAGCCCAATTCTTTGATGACCTCTATGATTTCTGCTGCAAGGCTGCTGATCAAGATGGGAAAACTGTAATAGTTGCTGGGCTTGATGGGGACTACCTAAGGTTCGGCTTGCAAATTATTTCCTTGGTCTTTTTCATTCTACTGAAAAAGTAGCGCAAATGGCATTGTCACATCTTTTTAGATTAAATTTTGGAAAAGAAAATCCCATTTGCCACTTGTTATTTGATTGAAAAATAAGTAATGCTGTACAACCAAAAAAATATCAAAGAATGTAATTAGAATAAAATAGAACACTTTTTGAATCTATTATTTAAAAACAAGTTTGTGAAAAGTCTATTTTAATTACAACTTGATTACTGTCATATTATTCTTGTTTTAGTTTTTGGTATATCTTTCCAACGAAATAGTGTTTTTCTTAAAGAACATCCTTTTTTGCTTTGTCACGTTATAGCTAGCTACTTAGTTTTGATGATTTTTTTTTTAATTGTTTCTCCCTTTTCACATCCCTATAAACATTTTTTTAATGAGAAGTTGAAATGCTAATTGCAGGAGGAGTTTTGGCTCAGTTCTTGATATAATACCTCTTGCTGATTCCATAACCAAGCTGACAGCTCGATGTGAGCTTTGTGGCAAGCGGGCCTTTTTTACCTTTAGGAAGACTGAGGAGACAAAGACAGAATTGATTGGTGGCTCTGATGTGTATATGCCTGTCTGCCGCCAGCACTATGTAAATGGACCAGCTGTTGTGGATGCAGCAAGAAATGTCTTGGAATCTCACAATGAAGTCCAGAGTAACTCTTACTTGGAGGAAGTTGCAGTTGTTCAGTAATTTTAATGTCTAATATTGGGTAAATTTCACTTTATCCTCTTGAGCTTTCTCATGAATTTCACTTTATGATTTGATTTTTTTAACAACTAAAGATTTGGATTTTAGTTTATTGCAATCTCACCTTATTGTCATTTAAGTGACATTTAATTTGACAAAAACTTGATAGCTGGATTTTCAAAAAGTTGACATGGACTTTTAACTAAGGAGTGAGATTGTAATAAATTAAAAGTGCACTCTATTAGTTGTTATAAAAAACCAAGTCCTAAAATGAGATTCGTCGGAAGCCTTAGAGGCAAAGCCAAGTTTACCCCTAAATATTATATTTCTTTCGCTTTCTACGTTTTTCAAATCAGTTCCTTGTTTGATATGTTCCATTTGGATTTTCCAAGAATTCTATTGTACCTCTTTTCTCATTATGTATGTATAGAAATTTCCTTGTTGCAGTTCAATTTCTGCCCTCAATAAGGTGAAGGTGGCAGTGATGGAGCTGATTATTGACCAATGTATTTGCCTGTCAGACATCAAAATTTGATCAGTCTTGTAGATAGGGTGGTAAATGAATTGAGTTTGGGTATTAATTTGTTCTCAAGTTCAACTCGGAAAACTTATTAAGTGAAAATATCTTCAAGCTTGATTTATTAAAATTTTGAGTTTATTTTAAGTGACTTTTAATTGGTTAATCAAGTGATGAAAAATTTTGAAAAATAATAAAAAAATTTAAAATTATTTATTTTTTATTTTATTGTATGAATTATGAATTTATAAATTATCTCATTTTTTTTTATTTTTTATCACTTTAAGTGCAAATGTGATGCATTCAAGTTCATCAAATTGAACTTGAGCCAAATTTAGAAACAAAAGAATTTGTACATCATAAATTTACTTTTATGAATTCAACTTGTGTTGATTTTTTATAGTATTATGAAAGAGTATGACATATGCTAATGTTTTTATTCTTTATTATACAAGTAGAAAAAAAGGTTTTGCCCTCATCACTTTTATGACCATAGTGTAAGCATCATTTTGGCCCATTTTTATGGGTATCCTTGTCTTATCATTTCTTTTTTTTTTTTTTGTCAATTCCAAATCACAGTGCATTTAGGTAGCGGGTATGTGCTGACTTCTCTTTCAGATGATTCTATTTGGATGCTTTAGGTCTTTATTTAATAATAAATGACTCTAGATGCGTGCCACAAAGTGGTGGATATGTTCGTGTTTTAGGCTGATTTGGTCTTTCAGAAGCACAATATTATAATCTTGCTAACAATAATGCCTGGTTGGCAAAACAGTTCATTTTGGAGCCTTTCCTTTAAACAGGGTAATTAACCTCTCCGTGTTCTTTGAGGTTTTCAAAAGGACAAGTATTTATAGGTTTGATGGAAGGGGGACTGTGTCTTGTGCTTTTTTTTTTTTTTTTTGCTAGCAGTAAAAGTAATTGCTATCAAATTCAGTATGTTCACAACTTTTTGTAATGCTTAGGGAGGTCAAATCGAAGACTAATTAGGAAAATCAATAAATTGCATACAGTAATAAAGAAATGTTTAGAATAATTATCATTGTTAAATCTTAATTGTTGATTACAGAATCAATGATTGAGATTAGATAGTTGTGATTGCACAACCTACGCACGATTTGGGTTGTTAAGATAACACACATTTTGATCATTTGGGAGTAATCTAATTGTTACTAATGGTGAACTCATTAAAAACTAGTGAGGTAAGAGTTAGGATTGCTTGGAATAAAAAATAATAAAAATAAAAACTCTAAAAATGAGAGTAAGTGAATTCTTAATAACTTATCTTAAATGAGGTGAGTTATGGGGTATTTATGTCTTTTGGCCATTCATTCATTGGTAAAAATATAGCCCATAAAAGGGACGAGAATCACATTATGTTGAGTTTTTTATGAAAATGTCTCTCAAATTATATATTTTTTTATTTCATCTTCAAATTATCAAATACATCTATCAAATTCTCAAATTACTTAGTTGCGTTTTATTTGATTCAAATATTAAATCCATTTATCAAAGTTAATGAAAAAATTATCTTGTGCAGGTTATATGATATTTTTCACTCCCTCATAGAAGCATAATGTCAATCCATGTCTATTTTTCTTATTTGGTGCCACGAAATATATGTTTTAAATATAAATTATTAAAAATATATTTTTATTAAATATAATTTTACGAATTTATTTTAAATTTTAAATATAGGTTTTAAATAGGATGCTTTGTTTTAAAATATATATTTTTAAATATAATTTTATGAATTTTAAATTATAATTTATATTCATAATCTTACAATTTTAAATATATATTTTTAACTCATATCTATTGAAATTATATCATTAACTGATATATATGATTATTATATGATTCAAAAATAATTTATTTACTAATAGTTTATTTATCTTTATTTATGGTATTTATCTATAATTTTAAATATATATTTTTGATACAGATCTAATTAAATTATATTATTAATTGATATATATGATTATCATATGATTCAAAAATAATTTATTTACTAATACTTTAGCTATCTTTGCTTATGGTATTTAGATAATAAATTATTTTTAAATCATATGATAATCATATATATTAGTTAATGATAAAATTTAAATAGATCTAAATTAAAAAAATATATATTTAAAATTATAAAATTATGAATATAAATTATAGTTTTAAATTCATAAAATTATATTAAAAACATCCTATCTAAAACATATATTTAAATTTAAAATAAATTCATAAAATATATTTAATAAAAATATATTTTTAATAATTTGTACTTATAATTTATATTTAAAAACACACGCTTCTTTGCGCTAGATGAGAGGAATAGGTATATATTGATCATTATATTCTTGGGTTGAGTGAAAAAGGTTATGTGGCCCGTACATAATAATTTTTTCCGTTAATTTTAATTGAAGGAGTTAGTGTTCGAACTAAATAAAACGAAATTGAATAGTTCAAGAATGTAATGTGTGGATTTGATAGTTTTGGAATGAAATAGAAAAAAAGAATAGTTTGAGATATATTTTTATAAAAAAAACTCCGTTATGTTTGAAGTGCTAACTTTTGGCCAAAACAAATAAAACAAAAAACTAATAAACAGGGAAATTTTAGGTTGTTTGATGTGTTTGTGAAAAAGTTAAAAAAATTTGATAAAAATTAAAAACAATTAAAGAAAGTTAGAAATTTTTAACATGCAGGAAGTAAAAAGAAAAAAAAAATCAAAAATTTTTGAAGAGAAATGAAAATTTGGACTAAATTTAGGATTCCAAATGCACTCTTATTACCTAGTTAGATGCATTAAATGGACGACTGAGTTAATCTCTCATTTTGGACCATTTGAGGGGTTTAAACGAAATTTTTTTTTTTTGATAAGTATGTATAAATTTGGATTAATGAGAGAACGTTTACATCATCTAGCGGGCATACCCTCGATTTACAAAATAATCAAAAGCATTCTTGCAGCCTCACACCAGGCATATTCCAGTATTACAAACACTTGAGCAATTAACAAAAATTCAAGGAAAGAAAAGTGCTTGATTACTCATTAGCTTCTTACTGAATGCCTCTCTTTCTTGCTTTTTGAGCTGGAGCATGCATGAGCTTGGCTTTTTTCTTTTTTTGGCTCGTAGAAAGCTTGAGCTCCCAATTTTCAGCAGCCATCTCAAGCCTGCTTTGTGAGTTTTCCTGGGTAAAAAGTTCTTCAATTTCAGAGGGCTGACTTTTCTGAGCATTGCTCTCGGGTTGAATCATCAATGGGAGATTAGATGCTGGGATTTGAACTGCTAGAGGGAGGGTGGGAGGAGGATCATCCTCGGTTGGCTGTGTGAGGCATCCAAATTTGTCGCTAGTGATGATCTCCTTTGGAGGGGCATGTGAATTTTCAGCTTTTGAATTAAGACTCCAAGTATCACAACCTGAAATAAGATTAAGAACAAGCTTGTTTTCTTCGTTTGATGACTGTACTGGTTGATTATTATTTTCTTTGTTGACTTGTCTCCATTCCTTTTTCACAGGTATGGGGCATTGAGTTGTTTTGTGGCCAATTTGTTTACAGATCTCACATTTGGGTGGAAGCCACTCATATTCTATCTTCTGCTGAAATGAACTTCATCATCAAAATGCTCGTCCCAATAACCTGCTAGGACCCTGTAAAGGATCCATAATAGTTGGATGCAATGGCCAAGTGTAGAAGTCGGAAAGGGCTGCCTGTATAAAGTTCCTTCGTGGAGTGCTATTGAAAAAGAGTGCCAGAGGGATACAGGCGTTGGAGGACCGGAATCCTTTTTCGCACAGATAGCCATCCCGCGGTCCAAAATGCCCCCAAACCTGCCAGCAGGGGTGTCCTGCCGAAGAGGCATCATCATCTGGGGGAGGGAAGGAAGGATGTCTTGGTTGTGGTGGGGAGGCTATCAATTTGTGAACCTTTTAAGAAAAATTCGACGCAGTTACCTGCTTAGGTTGCTTTCCTCCTTCTCAAGCCAGCCAGCGTACATCTGTATGTATATATACATTTGCTGCTATCAACTTTAATATCCCTGTTTGAGTACTGCGTCTAAAAAGCACATACATTTCTACTTTGAAGCACATACATCTCATCTCTGGGAAGATGAGTTATTGATGTCATGGCAGTGCTGATATCTACCATCATCGGATTGTCTGTGGATATACATGCATAAAATATAATGTAATTTTGAAAACTAAACTTGCTTTCAAATAATAAGATAAAAATAATATAATTTTACATTTATTGACTCCGTATCATTTATTTATTTATTTGTGATTTGTAGATCTATAACTTCTAATTTGTTTGTAATTAAAATTTCTTAAAATAGATATATGCCCCATTTAGAGTTCCAAGTAACTCTAAAAAAAAGCCCCCTCCCCCTCCCCCCCAAAAAAAAACTTTACCCTAAAATCCCATTCAAATATACCATTGAACATCTGTTCAAAAGAATTTTGAAAAATTCGGTCGTGTGTTTTTTGACACATATGCAAAAAGTTTCAAAAAACTTGTAAAGTCCACAACTTTCATCAATAAAATTTTATCATGTCACTTTTACACAATTTTTAACAACTTTTTTTTGTTAATTCAAACACTGATGCCCAAAAAAAGAAAAAAAATTTAAAATTTACTTCAAACACTCAAAAAACTCTAAAAGTTACACTTTTTGAGCTTTTAGAGTTGTTTTGAACTCCAAACGAGCTCACAAACAAAAGATGAAATGTATGTTATGTAAAAAATTGAATAAGTAGTAGTTTTTTCGTGTACATAAATAAAATCGTCAATGTAATCTTGTCATGTCATCTTTTAATGATTTTAAAAATTAATGTGTGCACGCTACCTGTATCATGCATCTGTGTCTATGCTTCTTACAACTATGAATTCTCAATTTGGGGTCTTCCTTTCATCTAGAGATTAGAGGATGAGATTAGTTCGGTTAATTTAGTGTGCGTTTGGCATGTTAACAACTAATAACTAATTTTAGTGAATTTTTTACTAAAAGTTACCAATAATTACAAAAAATTGGTGTGCGAAACGGGCTCTTAATTATTATACATACAGAATCTATAGTTCCCGTGTTACATCAACTATGGCCATGGGGAAGAGGAACCGGGCTTCCTCTTTAATTTTCCCGACCTTCCAAATAAAATACTACGAAACACCTTCAGTAGTTTGCTTGCATACTTTCTATGGGAAGCAAAATTCACAGAACCAATACAAGCACTCACTTGTCCAAGTGGATTTCTCTTCCTGCTTAATGCTCTTCCCTCCAAACCATAAAGCCTCAAGGCCATTGGATTAGCTGAAGAATTTAGTTCCGACATCTTCGAAACTGGTTCCTTTTTGGTGGAAATGTTCTGCTGCACTTGAAGGCTTTTCTTCAAAGACATGAGTTCTCGTTCGAGATTCTGAATCCTGAAGCTGGTGGACTCGTATTCTTTCCTTGAGAACTCTGACCTCGGCAATGGCATTGGCATGTCTCTCTGCAGCAAGAAGTTCACTGCTTCTCCTCCATCTGTATATGGACTCTCACCCAGGTTCTGGCTTTTGGAGTTTGCACACCTCGAGCTCGTGAGGCTGCCTGAGAATTCCCCACAATGCGCGTACCTGAATGAATCCGAGCATTCTTTGAAGGCTTGGTGTGTGTTTAGTTGCTGAACAAACAGTGCTTGGACAATCAGCCTCAGCGGCATCAACTCGTTCTGGACTGCTTCAATGCACACCTCTTGGGATAGTTTCTGGCAGTTGAGGTATTTGCACACTAACCATTTCTCATCTTGTGATATGCCTGGATGTGCCTGAAGAACAGATAAGTACTGATTCTTAGTATTAATTTGTGTTACATGGCATCGGGCAAGAGTGTCGGATGGATGCAGGTCTATGTTCAAGTGTCAGAACTCCCAAAAATTTAATCTTATGATATTAAGATGTGGGTCCAAAAATGGGCTGTGAACATTTAAAACATAGAATATATCATGTAATATGTTAGCATAAAGTATGATTATTATTTAGAAATATAATTGGGATTAAACGAAATTTAAATAAAAAATGAGATCTTTCATCTACGTAAAAGATTAGAAATCCTTTCTTTTGTCATCAAATGTATGTCATTGATTCTTTTAGGAGTGGTTAAAAATTAGAGCTGAGAACAAGAAGAGACCTATTCTTGCATATTGCTTTTATCTGTCAATAAGGTTGGTTTTCGACCTATAATGTAAAACCTCACCAGCGTTGCCTAGCCAAGATACTCAGAACTGAATTTAGAAATTGGGTCTTTGAAAACTTACCTGCAGGAAGGAATTCAGTGCTCTGTACAGATGATCGTGGCTTCCTCTACTAGATACTGGTACAGTTTCGATAAGATCCATGAATCTTTTGGGTCCCATTTTTGGATCAGGGGCGACGCGTGAAAGATATGAATCCCACAGTTCTGCAACAATGGAACTGCTTGGTGAAAGAGTATGATTCGAGTCCACGTTTGATGATGATACATATTTTGCAAATATGCTCTCCATTGTCTCCACTTTTATGCTGGAGGAGATAGACTCTGGTCCATCTGAGGGAATGAGAAAATATTCCACCTGTGCCAAGTGCAGAACAGATGAAATCTGTTTTTTCAACATTGCCAAACTGTTGCTTTTCAAACCAAGTTCAAGAGATCTAGAGAGCAATGAGAAGTAGAAACCAACAGGGATTATTTTACTAGCCTTCTCCCCAATTGGCAGCAAATCGAGAATGCCCTCTAAGATGACCGAAACTTTGTTCTGATTATCATAACTATCCCCATTTTTCTCACCCAAATTCTCCCAGAACTGGCGTGTCTTCTTGGAGAGTACCCATTTGTTCGCGTAGAAAACAATGATAGGGCTCACATACTTCTCCTTCATTCCTTGTCTTCTCAGAGAAAAAATGATCCTTTTAAAGAATCCGAATGGGAGGGCAATGAGATCCTTGATCCACAACTCCTGGCACAGTATTTCCTTCACTGTTTCGCAGCTCCAAGATTGACCAGCCAGAGCATCAAGTGTAACTACTGGTCTGTCCCTCCTCCTCTCAGGGTCGAGAATCTCCATACAAGCCATGAAAGCGAGTGACTCGATGCAGCGACTCACAATCAGGAGCTCTTCTGCCCACGGAAGCAACGTCTGGCACTTTTGGAGGACAATTAGGGTGTCATCCCAACTCTGCAAGACCACTTGGTTCAAGTAAATGTCAAACCTCTGACACAGGTTTCCGGAGCTATGGTCTTCTGTCATTTCAAGGAACTCTGCTGCACATCTCAGGGCCGCGACGTTGAAGGGATCAACTAGCGTGGTGGAGCCATAGATGAAGAGTGCAATCATCTCAAAGGTTTCTGCCCCTCCTGGGAAACTCTGAGGCAGCTCAACCTCGTTTGCGGCATCCAATCTTCTCCTGAAATATCCACTCTTGGAAAACAGTGGGTACTGCGGAAAATATGAAAGAGATACAACATTACAAGGTAAGCTTGCTAGTCTTCTGAATCTTTTGCTGCTTTATGAATACTAAGAAAATTTGAAGTTCCTTCCAAGTTTAAATTTTGTTGAAGAACTCAAAAGGCCTAATTCAACTTTGAAAATCGGTTTGTAATGTGAGAGTTGTCCAAGGTTTTATATGAAGAGTACAACTTTCGTGTTAAGCCGATATGTGACTTTACTCGCAATCCCCTTACAGGAAGCGCGGAATAATGGGAACAAGACTGTGAGATAGAGATAAGTGAATAACTCCACTCACAGTCCCATTCACACAAAGTGTGGAGCGATGGGAGGCAAAGTGGTGTGAGATAAGTAAATCTCAACAATCTGGTCAGAACCATATTGATTGAAGTCCCCTCGAGCCTAACACAACCCTAAAAACTGGCTTGCAAGGTGAGAGCTGGTACTGAAACTTTTTTCTTTTCTTTTTTTTTTTTTTGGGTAAACCGGAACCCCAATAGTTTATTACAGTTCTTAACGAATCGCGTAACCAATAAATAATTAAGGAGATGCACGTTGCTCTTCACGCACATTTCGCTTGAGGTATTGAAACTTTGTGCTATGAAGTTTTGAAATTTTGAAGTTGTTTCCAAGTTTAAGTTTGATTTCAAATTGGACATATTCGTCTTACCTTGTGCAGGTTAAAGGTTCTGTCGGATACCTGAACGCGGACGGAAACAGGTAAACCGGTCTCTTGGCTCCTGGAGTAATCAAAATAAAACTCCCACATAGATTAGATAGAAAAGAAAAGAATGACTTGAAACACAAACAGAACTAACCAAACAGTGAGCTCAAATTACCATGAAATTAGCTTAATCTTGAGGAGGGCACTGACGTTTGGAGATGAGAAAGGACTTGAAAGAACCGGACTGTCTTTGAGGCTGCCGGTGTCCATGGTTGAAGTGAAGGCTCATAAAAAAGGCCAGACTCAATGGAAGTGAAACACCTAATGGCAATCACAGCTGAACTTATATAGATAGACTCATAACCACCGAAGTTTCTGTATATGTATTTCTATATATGTATGTCTCATCATGGCCATAGCTTGAACTCCGTCTTGGAGAGTGAAGTAGTTATATTATATATTCATCTTAGAGCTTGGGTTGGAAATGGATGGGAGTGGAAGAGGAAAAAGAGGTGGGTTCACACACTCGTGCAATTTCTTGTTTCTCTATTTTCTACTTCTAGTCAAAAGTCTCTCTCTCTCTCTCTCTCTCTCTCACACACACACTCACACACACACGAGTGAACTCAAAATTATCCAAATTTTGAGGCTTCAAAAACGTCCTTGGAGACTGGGGATTTCAAATCCTGTGCTATCCCTAGGACAGCTGAAACAGCTCTAAATTTTCGAACTCTTCATGCAAACTTCCAATAAGATCCTTTGTGCATGTGTATCACAGAGTGTGCGTTCAAACGTTTTAATGATGATTAATGTTCTTTGGCTAAGAGCAATGCCGACATAATTAGAAAAATTTGCCATGATATTTGGCTTGACCATGCCCTGTCATTTTCAAATACGATGTTCATTGAGATTCATTCTAATTATTCCATTTCTACCATCATTTTTGTTATAGGTGTTTCTGGTAGGATTTCTCATTTTTCCTCTAGCTGAATCCCAATAAGTCTTAACACTCTGTTTGAAATGGTAAATTTAATGGAATTTGATTTTATTTGATGAGAATTTTTATCAATTCTTATGGTTGAAATCAAAATAAAATTTTATTTGTTAGATTTAATTTGATTTCATAACTTAAGTTTTAACACTTCTGTAGCATTTGAAATCTAACTTTGAACAATGAAATTTGATGAGAATTCATTATTTTTATAAGTCATTTAAGTAAATAGATGAATTTTATCCTCATATATCATATTTATCTGATTTTTTTTTCTATTATTAGCTTTAAATTTGGTATTTTATTAAATCAATTTAATTTGATTTTTAAATTCAAATATGTATTTTAAACATAAAATTTTATTTATCAAATCAAATTAAATCAATTCTAAAAAAGAAATATTTTCAAATGGAGTGTAATAAGTAATTCTTGCCTGCTGTTCCCTAGCAATAACTTATTGCTTAAAAGCAAAATTTAAAATTAATTATTTTTTCTCATTTTTTCACCATATCTTAATTTTTCTTTTTTTGTTTATTAATTTTATTATTCATAGTTTTGCGAATAGAGCTTATTTTTATGAAATAGATAAATATATTTCATTTTCAATTTTTCGCTTTCTAAAAAATGCTATTTATTGTGAGAGGGAAGGAATGAATCATGAAAAACTAAAAATCAAGTGCATTTAGGTTTTGTTTGGGATGATGGCCGAAAAGCCAATTTTTGACTTTTTAAACTAAAAGTATGTCAAGAAAAAAAAAAAAAGTTAGTTTTTAATTTTTGGTATAAAATGATCATTTCACACATTTTTTACGCAAAATAATGCACTTGAACATATTATGAAGGACAAAATAGTCGATGCACAAAATTACATTAAAAATTAGTCATAAGAATTTTAGTTTTATTTTTGAATGCCAAACGTTAAAAAAGAAAGAAATTGATGTCTTTAATCCAAAACGGAGCCTTTAGCATTTACAAATTTTTTAGTATCGAGTTTTGTGTGGTATGAATTGGAATAGATAGAGGAAAAGGATGTACAGGGAAAAGTGAAATAGATGAACCACAAGATATCATCAAAATAAGAGAAATATATATATATATATATATATATATGTATGTATAAAAGCAACAAGGGAGATGAAGTGCGGAAGAAGTTTTGCGGTGCTTGATTTGTAGCACAAAGCTGTTAACACCCAAAACGGCACGGCTTCAGAAAATTGGGGGATGGGTTTTTGGGTTATAGGTTTATTTTTTCTGCTTAGCTTACTCCCAGCAAGTCTCAATCCCCATAAATTATTTACATAAAACGTGTTTGACTGTAATATATATATATATATATATATAGATGACATTGGAGGTATTTAGAGTAACAAAAAGTAAAATAAAATAAAATAATTTATAGGTTTGTAATTCGTACAGTGAGATAAAAAATGAATAGTTTTTAAAATTTTTCCGAAAATTTTAGTGTTTATTTGGTTTGTTTTTTTAATTTTTTATTTTCTGTTTTTGTTTTCTATTTTCTGTTTTGAATTTTTCATTTTACGCTTTTGAAAATAAAGAAAAAAAACTCAAAATGCATTTAGCCACTTGTATTTTTAAAATTTGTTTTAGAAAACATAAAATGAGTTTACAAATAAAATAAAAAATAACAAAAAGTCGTTTGGAGCGTTTTCAAACAAAAGTAAAGAAAATTTCAAAATAATGAAAATAGAGCATTTTCTGTTTCTTTATTTTGAAATTTTTAAAACATAAAATAAAAATATAAAATAGGAAAATACAAAAGTAAACCAAATACCACCTTAAAGTTTTTCAACGTTTTTCAATACACTAAGGGTGCGTTTGGAGTCCCAAAAAAAACCAATGGATGGGATTGATGTGATGTAAAAATGATAGATGGCAAAATATGATTGGAAGAATTTAAAAACTTTTGAAATTTTTTGATTTTTTTTGTAGCTCCAAACGAGCCCTAAACACACCTATAATTTGTTTGTTTATTTATTTATTTTTTTGCACTTCATACTCTGGGTCCCTGTGGCAGTAAATACGAGCAGAATTACAGCTTCAGGTGCTTAGAAAAGAAGCAGCACATTCCTTTAAACATGCATAAACATGATTAACTATTTTGATTGGATCTTGGTCATTAACTTCCCACTGCAAGCATAGCTATGAATCCAAGAAATGAGGCCCACTGGGGGCATTATGCTTAGATTTTATTATTTTTTGTTTTTATTTATTTAGAAATTTTATTTTTTTTTCATTTTTCTTTCACTTTTTGCTTCATTTGTTTATAAATTGTATTTTAAATAAAATAGAATTTTTTAATTCAAAATTTTTCATCTCATTTTTTGGATTTTTCCCTTAAATTTTTTAAATTATAATGTTTTGGCTGTTATATTCAAATGTTTTCCATTATTTTCTGCTGTGGGATTTTCTACGTGCACGCGGACGCAGTCAAAGTGGGACAAATTTTAAATTTTGTTAAATTTTTTTTTAACGTGACTTAAACTTATAATATGCATAACTAATTTTATGGAAGGATGATTAGGAAGAGTAACAAATTTATAGAGAAGCGGTAGTCAAAAGTTCCATGCATCAAGCTTTACATGGAATTTTTTTTTTTTTTTATATAAGCCGGGGGACTCCTGGGTTTAGAACTCGGGTGGTGAGCAAGGCATGAGGAGGCGTTTACTACTGAACTAACGGCCAAGCTCGCTTTACATGAAATTTGTTTGGGGAAAACAGGAAGGCTAGTATAGTAATGTTATGTCAGTTACGTGATATTGATTTGAAGTTGTTAAATTTTAATTTAACGGTTTATATATATTTATACTATTTTAACTAAAAAAAATGAATATAGATAGACCATTAAATTTTAATCTAACAATTTTAATTACGAATCACAAGACTAACATAGCGTTATTATACGTCACTTCCTCATTTGTGATGAGGAAATGGGAAGGAGGGCCTAGAGTCTTGAAAATAATAGTAATGATAATATTGATAAAGATTAAAAAATGATTACTTCGAAACAAATTAATAGCTATTAAAGAAATGTTTGAAATGACAAAAAATAAAATAAAACGAGATAATTTGAAATAATTTATAAATTCGTAATTTGTGCAGTGAGATAAAAAGTGAATAATTTTTAAAAATTTTCAGAGTTTTTTAACAAATTTTATCGCCAAACGAGCCTTAAATATATATATGTTTGAAAAATTGAAGCTCAAACTTTGCTTGAACCTTAAGCCAAATTTTGAAGCTGAACCTACCAGCTAGTTGCAAATGTTGCTTCGGATCTTAAGTTCCAGCTGTGCTGGTCCAAAGTCAACTTTTGGCAAATACCGAGATCAAAATATCCAAAGTGTGATTGTTTCCCAAAGTAATTGCTGACTACTGACCTCTCCCGGATTAGAGCTTTGCTGAGTAAAGAATTGGACTGATTACATTTTAAGTGTTTGAGTTTGGTGCAAAAAACAAATTATTTTAGGTAATGTTTGACACACTAAAAGAAATTAAAAAAATCAATTTTTATCAATTTTTTTTTCATCAAACAGAACACCAACTTTTACTATTTTTTCAACCTTTTCTAATTTTGTTTAACTTTTATAAAATTTTATCAAATACTCAACTAATTACAAAAGTATTATGTGTCAGTTTTATATGAAAAATTATATTTTTTAGTATGCTCACATGGCACTTTAGTTTTAAACTTAAAAGTAAACATACGTCTCCTTTGAAGTTTAAATTAAGATGTATGTAAAATTAACAAAATACATTAAATTTAACTAAATTTGGTCACATATTATGAAGATTAAGGTAGCTTTGGCAGCGCAACTTTTTAGCAAAAAAGTGTCGAAGTTTATTCATTGGGTGTTTGGCAAAACGTCAAAATTTGCCAATTTTGTATTTTGTTACACTAACTTTTCAATTTAAAAGTTATCAAAAGTTATTAAAAATTGTTAAAAATTTTACAAAAAATTATTAAAAATTATCAAAAGTTGTCAAAAATTTTACCAAACGCTAAAAAATTATAAAAAATTACTACTTGTTTCAACACATACCAAAAAATACAACTAGCATCTTTTGATAAAAAAAAAAATACCAAAAATTGTTAAAAGTTGTGCTTCCAAACCACGCATCCCTAATATGCAATTGCGTAAAACATATTGTGAGAATTTTAGTAGTAGTAACGTCTCGTACCTTTTATATATGTGTGCGCATCATGTACGTATCTATATATTCGTTACATTGCACAAGACATGTAGTCCTGTCTATTTACAAGGGAGGAATCAGCAGCAAATCCTTATGGTGCACCTGAATTAGCAAGGAAGGCCGCAGTCTAGCAGGATGCACGTGGCTATATACATGTCTTCATATTTTGCGGGGCTGCTTGCTCCTTCAAGGCTGGACAGAATTTAGGATTGATGCAGTTAATACCCATTTAACCTAGTAGGCTTTTTTTTTTTTGGGGGGGGGGGGGGGGGAGCCAGTGCATTCGTTTATAAACCTCCTCTTTTAGTTTGTCATGTGTAATTATTTCTTTTATATTAATATAAGTAATGTTACACCTACACCTTTTTATTTACACCTAACTGATCATGATCAGTATAATCTACTCAAAATCATTGCAATCGCACGTAAAATGTGACATTCAACGGCTGTGATGATTTTAAATAGAATGACCAGTGGGATGTAAGAATGATGTAAACAAAAGGGTGTAACTGTAGCATTACTATATTAATATTAGAAGCGGGCAATGATTTTTATTAAGTTTTTATTTTAATTAATATAAAATTATAAAATAAGAAAAAGTAAAAGTGACTCAAATAGTAAACAATAGTAGTTAAGGTTATTTAAGTAAATAATACCTAATTAAATAATATTTAAAAAAATAAAAAAGTTACAAAATTTTAAATGGCATTTAAGGAAGATAAAAATATAAATAGATAAAATTACTTAATTATGTGATAACTATAAAAAATTTATTCTTTTAATACCATTGAAGTTATAGACAATTATAGGAAGTTTAAGGATATTATAGAAAGAAAAAAAATGGTTTTATTAAATTTAAAATTTCATTATAGATATAGATACTACACAAAAAAAGTCATCACTAGTGTATGAGCATAATGTAATAATTTTTTGTATTTTATTTTAATTCAATATTTATATTCCTAAAGTGATCATGTATTTGAAGTAGGCACCTTATCTTTAAAATAGTGATTCAAAGGTCGACAACTAGATCATATTCATTAAATTTATAACTCATAAGGTACTTCTTTAAAATTGGAAGTACGGAGAGGGTCACAAAGAGTAAGAATATGGAGAGGAGCTAAAATTTTGCTTAATAGGAAAGTCAACTTGTTACTTTGAATTCGGAGTGCTGACATTGTTATCTAATATTAGCCTCAAATATCAAGTTGAGGATTATTGAATTAAAATTTAACTAGTCCAAATTTATTTATATATTTTTAATATAAAAAACATTTAAATAAATTTAAACAATTAGATTTTAATATATGATTCTCGAGTTTGTTGCTACCCAACTGACATCATACAGCGATGTCAACCTCCTTTCTATTTCTTAATAGAATGCCATATTATTTAAAATCTTCCTACTTGGCTTGTCAAACAGAGAAATGACACTTGTTCTAGAGTCCTTCATAATATGTTATTTTTTGATTCCAAAAAAAAAATAAATGAGGAATAAAAAAAATTAAGAATTTATGTTACATTTGGTTAGAAGTAGGGATAAGATGAGTGTAAAGTGAGTTGGAGGAAAGAAATGAAATGAATGTGAGGGTGAGAATAATTATATTTAATATGTATAAAGAATGAGCTTGAGGGTAGAATGTTATATAACTCTATTACAAAACCCAAATAAGCAAAACAACAACAAAGATTGTTACATTTCTTCATTAAAAAACTATACAAGCTCGAAGGCAAAGAAATCGCAAACCAAAAGAATCTGGTACAGAGAAAGATTGGAGAAATACAGAGAGAGAGAACCCTCAAGCTTGAACCAGATAAAAGTGAAGATGAAGTGATAGCACAGCTGCCCGACATTGGAGTAAACCTAAATGAGAAGCATTGTCAGATTGCTCGAGGTATGGTGCAGGTGGACTGCTCAGATGAAGCCTCGGCTTTGCTCAATCTCAGCTTTCCAGTACTGGAGAGATCAACGACTCCGATTAATTCAAGTTGTTCGACAATTAATGAAGAGAGATAGAAGACAAAAGTGAGGATTAAAGGGGGATGAAGTCGACCCAGCGGCTGTAGTCAAGTAAAACGACGTCGTTTGGTGAGATTTTGAAAATTTTCACTTCCGTCTCGTTGGTTGTCTTCTCCACCGGTAGTCCTCTTCTTCGGACTGCGGTGGAGCCCCTTCCTCTGTTCATGGCAATCTCAGGGTATGTTGTTTCCCCCTCCCATCTCTCTCTCTATGTTGCTTCTTCTCCTTTTCCTCCTCTCTAGCAGTCTCGCCCTCTCCCTCTCCGAAGAGATAGAACACCTCCCGTCTGTGTGTGTGTGTGTGTGTCTGTGTTCTTCTTCTTTCTTCCGGAGTCGTTATCTCTCTTTGTCTCGAACAGACGGGAATTTTTTATTTGAAGCCCCAGATTTCAATTTTTTTTTTTTCAGATATAAGATTTTCCTTTTTTTTTTTTATTCATCAAGTTTTACCGAACTTTAGATTTTATTGAAGCATTCACAGGTAAATTTTATTGCGAAGCTTATAATTCCTCTGAACATATGAAATTGATCCGCTCTTGGCGTTGAGTATGCTCCTGATAAAATTTCTGCTCTGGTTGGTATATGTTTTTCTTTTATTATTCCAATTTATTTTTGGCACATTACGGTTTCTAGATCTAGGAGACTTGAAAATGCTTTTGAGTGAGGAAATTAAAGTTTCATGAAGCGTATTAGATTTGGAGGGGGAGAAAAAGCGAAAAAAGAATTAAAATACATTATGATTTATTTGAAATCTTGTAAATTGGCTTGAGAAAGCATCGAATTGAAAGTAAAAGATTTTAGTCTTTAATGCACAATAATTATTTAACAAAAATAATTTATTCAATATTAATATTACAAATATTTACTATAAAATACATTATGATTTCAAATAAAAACAAATTTACTAATTAAATAGAGCCATTTTACTTAATACATTAAATCAATGAATAAAAATTATACAATATGTTAATTAATTAGTCAATTTTCTCTTCAAAAGAATTTAACAGCAAAACTGTTAGTGTCTTCACACTCTTCTCCTTATGTAGCCATGCACCTCATTCACCATTGGAACTTTGATTTTTTTTGTGGAATCGTACAAACTGTTCCAACGAATTGTAAAAATCGTTTCGATGAATTCGTGTGGTTAACTTCCGTTCAAATGATTTCCACAATTCATTTGAACAAATTGTAGTACAAAAAAGTCATGACTGCTCAAAATTTTGAATCTATCCAAACGAAAATCCAATTCGTCAAAATGAGAATTTTACTATTCATCTCCCAAAAATACGATTTAAAATGTGTGCACTAAACACAAAAAAATTTCTTAAACCACATTTTATCTTATTTTATATCACTTTTTTATTACTTCAAATACACTCATAATAATATTTATATATATTTCAATGAAAACATATACTCAGACTAATTGGGAAAAAAAAAAAAAGAGAGAAGGAATACAAACCCCATGACAGACTATTAAGCAAAATGTACCTGAAGAGACTGAAAGCTTCCTTGGCCAAACCAATTTCACGTAATTGGATGTAAAATCAGTTATGCAACATCAGGCAACATTTGCTTGTTGTATCCTTTAAATCGCAAGATATGTTTAACAGAGGTCAAAAATTCTTAATTATTAAGCATTGATGCTCACCAAATAGCATTGGAAAACAATGTTTGTCCAGCATCCCCAACCAGTTTCCAGTGAACATATGAAGCTCACTTGTGTGACAAATTTTCTTCAAAAGAGGATAAAAAGAACTACATTATTTCTAATTTCAACAAGAGAAAACAACTTAGTCATTTATAATATAGAAACCGCGAACAAGCTCCTAAACAACTAAAAAGAAGTTTCTTTAAAAAGGAAAAAGACACGTTTGAAGCCAAAGATCTTCAGCTAGTTCCATTGTGCGTAGGTGTGGCTTTCACTCAGACAACCAATATCAACTTAGCTTTCAAGTTCACATAATAATCATATATTCAATATATATGGATGGGGCTACCAGCATCCTAATTGAAAATGCAACTAACCAGCCGAGAAAAAAAAAAAAACACAGAAGGAAAGAAATCTATTCCACTTAAAATACAGTTCATAAAAGTTGCTTTCAGGCCATGAGAATTTATATATCTTTCCAAGTATTATTGCATGTATTTTCAATCCCCATCAAAGAGATAATATTAATCATATTACCGGATCATCTAAGTATTCTCAAAATACATGACAGTCTTGGTAAAAGAATGGTGGATGTGGTAACATCCTAGTATTTTAAGAAACATGTTGTGTTCTTATGGGAACCTTACACTCCCTACACTGTCGTGAACACTAGTCTAAACATGTCCAAATATTTTAACTTAACTTTCTTAGGACATACCTGGGATGAATGAACTATGTTGTAATTTTGAAAGGAAAAAAAAACCCTAAAATTTTAAAATAAGGCCAAAAAAGCATGAATTTATACATGCAAGTTTATTTTTCCTTTATTTTTTTTAGAAATTTTGAAACTTTAAATTTATCAATGTGCAATTACTAAAATAGATATAAAATAAATAAATGTATTTATGAAAAAACAGTTACAAAAGTCACTCCGACATTTCATCTAAGGCTATTGCAGCATTCTCAATGGAATCCCATCTAACTTCAATTTGTCTCAACACTTGTTAAAACTTATCGTACATTATCATTCTAAGTTAGTTGGTTGTACAAGCTTCACAACTGATCACTAGTGCAAATATGATTAGTTTTAACCACTATTTGTTCCCTTGAAAGTCCACGCCTCTTTCATTAGTATTCTAGAAAGCCCTTTTTATGAAATTTTTGAGAAATCAAAAAAGGTGTAAGTGCTTTATTTATCTAAATACCCAGGTAGAGATGAATACTATACGGTAACAGCAAAAAAATCTTTGGCATTAAATCCAGACATTTCTTTATTTCCCCTTTTCACCTCCTCATCCACCAAACTAATAAAAATCCTTTTATCTTTTTTTGGGGGGAGGCGGGATGGTCCAGATTTCTTCATTATTTTTATCCACATCAAGCACCTACAACATCTCCCTCCACATGTAATACCTTATTTGTGTAAGTCTCCACTATCAATTTCTACCATGAAACATAGAACTTTTATTTAAAAAAAAAAAAACAAGTTTCAATCTAAACTCTTGAATCTCAAAACAACTCAAATGCAAAGGCTTATTTTTACACCAATGAAAACAATAAACAAGAATCACAGTAATGCCAGTCAAAGCATTAGAAGTGATATAAAAGATCATGATTTTATATACAAAGGTAAAGCGAAATTATTCCTCACATTGATCACATATTATTAATTGAGTTAATAAATATTATTTATCTAAACTAATAAATACTAATTAAATCATAATCATTTTTACGGTACATTTTACACTTCAATTCCTTAAAAACCATTATCACCGCCCATCATAATAATAATAAACGATAATGCTGCTCTTGGCCCAATCTTTCTCGTTCATGTCACTCTGTGTTTTGGTTTTTATTATTTTTGCAAAACAGACCATGTGTTAGATTCAAAACATGGTGTAATTGTTTTCAAATCAGATCCATTTAACAAGTACAGCACTCAATTATAAATATATACACATTTTACCCAATCCCAATTATAAATACATACACACATATTTTCGCATAATAATTCATAATAACTAGTTTATTAATACTCCTACGACCTAAAGAATTCCCAATCAAAGAGATTTGAAATTGTATATTACCAAGAAAACAACAGAGTCCCCCCTTCTAAGACTCGAACAAAGCAAAAATAATAAAACAAAAAAGGTCAAGGATTAGAAATATCTAAAAGGGAAAAGCAAACAAGGAAGAATATTGAAGGCCTCAGAATTGCAGAATATCAGCAAGGCTGTGTAAAGCCACTCAGTCCCGAAAGATGGTGTTTTTTCAAATTGATTTCCTCACAGGCCAAACCACAAACTAAAAAAAAATTCAGAAAATAAAAAAGCAATAGACAAATATATATATATATATATTTATTAGGGAATGTCTCTCTCATGGCCAATCCCAAGAGGTAATAGCAAGAACCTTACATCCCCAAGGCGATAGGATATGAGAACGCCTCCCATCGATAGCAGGAAACTCCCATGGAAGGGAGTCTCGACCGCTTTGGAACCGACGGCAGGCTCTATCTCCGACGATTTCATCGTTGGAATATACGAACATAGATATGAAGTTCGCTCCAAATCATAGCAATCGTCGCGATCAATTCCGAAACCATTGAGCACCAACAACAAAAAGCAACAAGGTGCTGCTAAGCCCTAGAGAAAACGCACAAGTTCGAAACCAAGAGAACACAAGAGTAACCAAAGATGTATGCTCTGGCGGCTAGATATAAACCCTAAAATCCCCCCCTCCCCCAAAGCAGCACCAGCTTGGTGAGTTTCGAGCCAGGCCCTTGCTTTATTATTTATAGACTCGGTGATTCATTTGGACCGTTGATGCTAATCGTGTGGTGATGGGTATACATATATATAATAAATTATATTTACCTCCCTGCATTTGAATAATCATACTTATGCCACTCAATTTTAAATTTATATTATCACGCTTACGGGCCGATTGAATGCAGCTAAAGAAGGAGGGCAAAAATTTTGCCCGTGAGCCTCACATTTTATGTTTGGTTTGGCCGCCGAAATGTTTTCTTTCTCTTCTGGATTAAATTTTGTATGGTATTAAATTTAGCCTCTGCAGGGGATAATTTTTAGCTAGGGTTTGAGCTAGCTAAAAATTATCCCCCTTCAAGTGGATAAATTTTTGACGTTTTTAACATTCGTTAATGGAATTGTTAACTTGATTAAAATAAATATAATGTTAATAAAAAAAATAATAGATAAGCCAACAAGTCAAAATAAACATAATTAAAAAAATTGGATAATAACCAACCATTCAAAAGTACATATTTAAAAAAAAGTTTTTTAAATAAATTTATAAAAAATTAAATTTTCAATGAAATAAATAATATAACTTCAAATTGTCCAAAAATAATTAAATAGAGTGGGTTTTGCAATTTAATATTTAATTTAATGGGTAACCAAGTTTGGGACATCACAAGGGCAAAAGAGTCATTTGACTTTTTTTATCATCATTCACCTTCTTTTATTTATAAAACATCCAAACTAAGCCAAAAGTTATCCCCCTTCATAAACATCACATCAATACGGGCCAACCCTCTAAAAATAATATCCCCTCTTATCTTATACCCCCTCTAAAACTTATCCCTCTAAAATTTTAGCACCATCCAATCGACCCTTATGTTAAAAAATTGTCAACCTCAACTCTTTTCATTAGTTTACTGTTAAGGTTTGGATGAAATAATATGCCCCCATTTATCATAAATTTGTTGTAATATATTCCCTTTTATCATATGTAAAAAAGACCAAATAATATTAAGGTGCTGTTTGGCAATTTAATTTTCAATGAAAATTTATAAAATTTTACTTTTTAAGTGTTTGACAAAATACTAATTTTTATCACTTTTTACTGAGTTATAGTAACTTACTAAACTCAACAATTATTAAAAGTTACTAAAATTGTTAAAAATTTTATCAAACACCTAAAGGTTATAAAAAGTTATTAGGAATTGTTACTTATTTTATCAAATATATCAAAAATTACAACTAATAATTTTTGATCAAAAAATACCAAAGTTGATAAAATTTAAACTTATAAACGATACCTAATCAAAAGAAATCAAACATAAGAACAAACGTACACAAACATATGGTAAGCCTATCTGTACTTTAGTAATTTTCTCTTACACTCTAATTTACTTCAAAAATAGCTTTTAATGAATTTAGTTGTCATGGCAATAACCACCGACAGCCACCGTGTCAGTGACTCCAGCTCCTCTATTTTTCGACAGGTAAGGCAGATCGTGACTATGCAACCACATGACCATCATAATGAATGTTAATATATATCGTTGGTATAAAAATAATCAAGGATACGTGGTGTTCTCTCAAACATAATAAAAGAGAACACGTGACATCTTTTTGAGTATAACAAAAATGTGCTCGGCATTGATTTAATAATCAATAAACAATTGTAGTTAGATCCCACCAATTGATAAAATTATGGTAGTGTGATTTTAACTATAAATGTAAAATAATAATAAATGAACTGAATTTACTACTTTATAGTTAACTTGGTTAGTTTATTTGTTTACAAGTGACAGCAGACATATGTGATATTTAAACATTTCTCAAGTGTATTTTGTTTATTCTGATACTCATCCCTCGCATGCGCATTTAATACTAAGTGAGAAATATTAAATGTAAAATAAAAGGCATTTACAGAAATATTAATACTATCTTACTACAAATATAGGACTTAACCTCAAAATTTAGGTACGTTCACTATTGTCAACTGTTTCCATTACTATTTACTTTACAATTCTCTCAAACTATTTTTGACTTTACTTTCAGAGGGTTTTGGGTCGGAAATATCCTCTTTGGTCAGTTACTCTAACTTTTTGTACTTTGTAGGCTTGATTTCCACTTTTTCGATTAATGTAGTGATTAAGTCCGGCAGTATTTTTTTTATTGCCGAACATATATCTAATATAATTCTGATATATCTCTGTTTAAAGTGTAGAGTTTAATTAAAATATATACATTTGATTAGGATAAGTATATAAAATTTATATCATATTTAGTTTTTCATTCTCACTCGATTAATAGGATTTATTCTCCGTTACAATAATATATATGGGACGTTTAAAACTAAAAGTTTTCAAAAGTGAATTTTGGAATTATTGTATAATGATTGTTGAATGTTTATGTTTGATTTGATATGAAATTGTTAAAAATTATATAAAGTGACACGTGTCAAAATTTTAGTTGAGAATTTTGAAAATTTTTAAAATTTTGTGTAATTTTTTGTACAAATATCAGATCACTTTTTTTTAAATTCTGGCAAAATCCGTTAGAACGCACCATTTTGATCCGTTCTAACGGTTTTTAAAATTTTTTTGAGTTTGAGAGCATGGTAGCTTTTGAAGTTTTTTGGGATTTTTAGGAATTTTTTTGGAGCTCCGATCGCCCTCATAAAACTATACATAAGTTTGTGTGTTTTTTTTTTTTTTTCCTTCTTTAATTTTCTTTCTTTTTATCTAGCCATGAATCCTAACAAGAAGAAGAAGACGAGAGTTTGATAATACACAGAAATATCCATAAATTTATGGTTTTTTTTTTTTCGCTTCTTTTATTTTCCTTCTTTTATCTAGCAATGAATCCTAGCAAGGCGAAGAAGAAGAGAGTTTGATTTTTATTCTCTATTCTACATAGACCCGGCAATCTCTCACAAAAGCATAATATTTCCCTTCTCCAATTATCTAATTTAAGGAACTTCTTGCAAATCAATCATTTGTAGATGTGTGTGCGCACATATTTATTTTGTTAATTCCAACTGCATTATGTTTTTATAGCTAAATAAATCTGTGCTCTGGCTGGATTCCAGGGGACTACAGTGAAAAAATTCACTGCAGAAGCTGTAGTGGGGAAATGAAAGGTTGAGATTCATTTTCACTTTAATAATATGTGACTTTTTATATTCTGTATTAATTGTATTCCAATCAGATTTGTTTAACTTTTATTTTTATTTTGAAAATAATTTTAATTAAATTAAATTAGAGTCATTTAATTAAAAACAATCAAATCTCAACTTTTGATTTTTCACTACAGTTCCTACAATGAATTTCTTCACCGCAATCCCCTCAACCCGCTCTGACTTCCATCGATGGTAAACTGAGCCTGGCTCTCTTTATGGCTGTCTTTCGTGCGAAATGGGTTCTGATATATCAACCTTAATTCTAGTAGTCATTGTAGCGGCGTCGAAGGAGGTGGTAGGAAGGTCTCTTTAGATAATTTCACGGACACGTGATCGCATTTTTTGTTTTGGTGAGAGACACGGAAATCACACTGGAGTCTTCTTTTACAGTCTCACATATAGATATACATATATATATATATTTATAATGATGTCTCTTTAGAATCCACCGCTTATCTACGTTTAGGGTGCGTTTAGAATAATAAAAATGAAATAAAATAAAATAAAATGAGATAAATTATGAGTTTAAAATTTTTACAGTGAAATAAAAATAAATAATTTTTAAAATTTTTTAAAATTTTTTATTATTTTTAAAAATTTTTTATCCCCCTAAACATAGTAGGACACGTTGGGTGTTTTTTCAATTCTGTAACCCGGTCAAAATTTTGAGAAAAATTAATTTTTATTTTTTAAATTCTTAGCAGTCCTTTTAAAAGTAAGTTTTTATTTTATTTGTTTATTTGTTTTTTCAAGGGAAGTCGTAATACTAACATCTGTACAAGTTCGTTTCAAACTCTGACTTCAGGTATGATAAATAAATAAAAATATAATAAAAATAAACCGCTGGAGTTTGAGTAATTAACCTAATGTGCATATGACTGTTTGAGTGCTTCAGTTGTTTTCTTTTAATTTGTATTGTTATCGATGGTATTTGATTGGTTAAAATTAATTAAAATTCGTTAATTTTTTATACTTTATTTCAATTAAATTTTATTACATATTACTTTTATATCAAATTTTTATATTTTTATTATACTTTTTGATCAAATTTTTATCAACCAAACATCCCCTCAGTAAGCAGCCAATATACATGTATATATATAGACAACTAGAATAGAGTGTCATCGTGCCAATCTATTAATCCAAGTTGTTGTAGCTTAATAATTTAATTATTGATGCTAACATTCTTTAGTAATAAGGGATGAGAAATAAATATTTAGATTTTTAGACTACATTTGGTTGCACAAAGAATAAGAAATTTTGGAAAGTTTTAAGAATTTTTAGTGTATTTAATAAAAATTTAAAAATTTTAAAAACTTTTAATAATTTTGCTTATTTGATAAAGAGTCGAAGAAAAATTTTCACAAATTTTGGTGATGGTGCCAAATACCAAAATAAGAAGAAGTTTGCATTTATTTTCAACCAAACAGTCCCTTAATGGGAAGTCAAAAAAGTAAGATAATAAAGAAAAAAAGGATAAAAAAATACCTTTTTTCTACTTGGAGTTCTCATTAATCCGAATGTACCAGAAGTCAAAGAGTAGGAGGTGTTGTATTTTGTTACGCTCACAATTCCGACGGTGAGAGTGAGTAATTGTTCGGGCCGTTTGGCAAACAAATTTTTTGTAAAAAATTATCAATTTTTGATTTTTATGTATTTGATAAATTATTAATTTTTTTCACTTTTTTACTTTATTATAATAATTTTTTAATTTAAAAATATTAAAAATTACTAAAAATTATCAAAAGTTACCAAAAATTTTATTAAACATTCAAAAATTACTAAAAATTACTACTTATTTCTTCAAATGCACTAAAATTATAACTAATTATTTTTGGTAAAAAAATTAAAAATTACTAAAAATTATACCTCCAAATACACTCATAATTATTGTTTTTCTTTTACACTCCAATTGTAAGAGTTTGCAAGGGAAAATCCATCCATCCAATTTGAAAAAGGAGTGGTAACTACAACTCTCTGCATCAATTCAATCCGTTATTAAAATTAGGTCGAAACAACTTTCTTTTTCCATGTTAAGTAGTTTTATATGTGTGTGTGTATATATATTATTTTTAACTAAATTGTAATTTTTTATGAGTCTTTGATATATTTTTTTATTTTTATAAAAAATAAATAAATAAACAAACCTTATTAAATAAGCTGGTTGAAAAGTTATTCCAAATAGATTGGTAGTTTGGAAATTTTGAAACAAAAACTAAAGTACCTTTCTTTGACCGTATCTTTAGTAACACATTTTCAAAAAAGTATTCTGAAATTTAGGGGGTGTTTGGTTGACAAAAAATAAGATAAAAAGTACAATAAAAATAAAAGATATGATATAAAGGTGAAATGTGAAAAATTTTGATTGAAGGGAAGTACAAAGAATAGTTAAAGTTAGTGAATTTTGGCGATGAAAAATATGATTGGAGGAAAGTACAAAAAGTAGTTAAGCTTTTGTTTAAGAATGATAGTCTTTGTTGACTTTAGTTTTTTTATCTTTTTTAAATTGACTAAGTCTCTGTTTGAGATGACAAAAAATTCTGAAAATAATGAAAAATTCTAAAAGTTATTCACTTTTTATCTTACTATACGAATTATGAACTCACAGTTTATCTTACTTTATTTCATTTTATCTCACTTTTTGTTACTCTAAACACACTCTAAAATTATTCTCTAAAATTACTATATATGTTTTTTTGCCCAAATTATTATTATACCTCTTTCCCTTTTAACTAATATAAGTCCAAAATTAAACTCTTGAAAAAGTAATAGTTGAATTCAATGAAATGGCAAAAAAAAAAAAAAAATAATATAATAATAATAATAAAATTAAATTAAAAAAAAAAGTTTTACCACCAAACGGGACGGTGATAGAATTACTAAATAAAAGACATATTAACAAGTCACAACTAGCTTTTAATAATGTGGTAATAGATATTATAACACAATTTGAACATAATACGATTTAAATTTAAAGTTATTAAAAAATAAATATAAATTAAATTTTAATGCAAATTTAATTTAAATATAAATAAATTAATTATTTTATATATTCATTAAATTATAAAATATTTGAACATGAACAAAAGTAATCATAATTATAAATACAAACACAATATGCTAATTTAAATTGTTACATGAAAAAAAATCTAAATCATGAATTAGATAATTGATTATAAAATATAACTGAATTAAATGATAAGATTTTAGGATAGGATGAGCCTATTTGTATTCTACAACTAATATCTTATACTTTATTTTACTTTTTTTTTTGTTAAGTGAATTATAAAATTATTCATTTTGGCTAATTATTCTTATGCATAAAATTAAATACATTTATAAATTTAGATAAATATCTTTAGACTTAGTTTGGTACTAGAACCAGAGAATAGAAAAAAATACTTTAAGAACCAAAAAACAATTTATTTATATTTATATTTTTAACAAAAATATTAAAAATAATTTTTATTTTTTATTTATAACTTAATCAAATAAAAAAATTAATTTCTTTCATTTATTTTTCTCAACAAACTTTTATCATTACCCTCAATTCATTTACTAGGGGTTTATATCAACATTTCATAAAAAAGTCGAAATAAGTATATTAATTTATCCAAGAAATTAAGTTTTAAATAAAAAATAACAAATTTATCAAACAAATGATAAGTATTATATCTGAAAAATTAATTAAAAATATTTAGAATTAAAATTTTTTATCATAGTAAAATTATCACATGCTATAAGTGAATTTTTTTCATAAATTAAGGTAACAACTTGCTTGTAAAAAAAATAAGAATGACAAAATTATTTTTTAATATTTTATTTAAAAATATTTTTATTATTATGGAATAAGAATAGTTATAGTGTTATATTTATGGTTTAGATTAAATTTTTGTATTAAAGTATTTATGATATTATAATTATGTAAAATATATGATAAAAATAAAAAAATAATTATATAATTTTAATTAATAGAAAAATAAAATAAAGTGTGCGAGGAAATTAGGGCACGGCAATTAAAAAATAGGATATCTGTGAAATTTGGACATCTACTTGATTGGGGTATTAATAATAACTATTACCACTGCTGCCAACGTTCCGCGCCTTCTTCCAAGCTCTTGGCTTCTTCGACCCTCGCCTATCTCTTATCTTATCTTCTCTTCTCTTCTCTTCTCATCGATTGCTCCCTCACCTGTGTTTTCCCACTCTCTCTCTCTCTCTCGTTGAAGACACTTTTGAAGGACGTGGTCTCTTTCTGGCCGGCGTTTCAGAGAAATCTCCGACTTCGTATCCTCAAGGTTACTCCTCCTGTCTCTGTTGTACTTGTTCTCTTCTTAATCGGATCGGATGAATTCTTGAAATTCGGAAACCCTAGTTTCGACTTTTCTGTGATTGGAAGTTCGATTCGTGTTTTTTCTTTACTTGAGAGAGTTGGTTTTTCTGTGTTTGGGCTTTTGGAAGGTGTGAATTTGTTTTCTTCGGTTTAATCTGATTGAAAACTTTTATAGTTTAAAACCTGATTTTCAACTTAATGCGATAAGGGATTAGGTTTTATATAATTTTGTTGAGTTTATTTGTATCAGCTTTAAGACTCATGTTCCTAGTTGAATTCTCCCTTCAGTTGGACTCGGAACTCCGTATTTACTTAACAACTGAAATACTCTTTGTTGATACTTCTGTTTTTTTATATTGAATTTTTGTTGGTTTATTATTCATCTGCTTCTGTATCGGTTTATTTTTCAGTTCCAACTTATCTTTTAAAAATTTTAATGATATTTTAACGTGAAAGTTGTTGAATTTTTTATATGCCTTGGTTGATTTTTTTTTTAATTTTTAATATAAACTCTGATCCAGATTGTTGTGTGATTACAGCTTCTACCTTGAACTTTCTTGTTTGTTCTGTAGTTGTGATCTGATTCTAGACACTGGTGGAACATAAGAGATTTGCCTGTGTTCTGTCTGGTCACTTTGGTGGCTTCTGTTTGCTCCTGGTTTATTTTTCTGGGAGGGAGAAAAAAAAAAATTGTTCAGAGATGCCAACCGAAACTCCTGATTCATCCGATCAAGACAGAGAACCATTTGTTGAAGTTGATCCATCTGGACGGTTTGGCCGGTACAAGGACTTGCTTGGTTCTGGGTCTGTCAAGAAAGTATATAGGGCATTTGATCAACGGGAAGGAAGAGATGTGGCATGGAATCAGATTCGGTTAGGGAAGTTCAGTGATGATCCGTCTGTTGTCAAGAGGCTTCAGGCAGAAATTGGGTTGTTGAAATCATTGAATAATGAGTACATTATTGTTCTCTACAGTTTTTGGAAGGACAATGAGCATAACACATTGAATTTCATTACTGAGGCATGCACTTCAGGGAATCTGAGAGATTACAGGAAGAAGCATCGTCATGTGTCAATGAAAGCCTTAAAGAAGTGGTCGAGACAGATACTCAAGGGCTTGGATTATCTCCATAATCACGATCCTTGCATCATTCACAGGGATCTCAATTGTGGTAACATTTTCATCAATGGGAATATTGGAAAGGTACGTGCTTCTCTCTCAATAGGATGAAATCTCTGTTTGATTGCCAGCAATACTGAGAAAAATAAAATTTTTAAATGTTATTCTGTTCCCGTTGTTTTGGATATATTTACCACGTCTTTGTGATAACTAAATGGAGGTTTTAGAAATTTATTTCAATTTTTAAATGTTAGTCTGCTCCCATTGTGTTCGGTTTTATTTACCGCATCTTCATGATAACTAAATGTAGTTCTTAGGAACTTATTTTCTATAACAGAATAGTCTTCCCTGAACCTTGTAGTATTAGAAATGAACTATGAATTGATGGGGCATGAATAATGGCCAGTTGAGGCCAGTACTGTTCCTTGAATTGCTTTCTGCGATGTCAGGAACTAAATGAAATCTTATTTGGGTCTGTAGGTCAAAATTGGTGATCTGGGCCTGGCAACAATAGTAGGGAAGAGCCATCACGCGCATTCATTATTAGGGACACCAGAGTATATGGCACCCGAACTCTATGAGGAGGATTACACAGAATTAGTGGACATATACTCATTTGGAATGAGTTTGCTTGAAATGGCGACCATGGAGATACCATACAGTGAGTGTGACAACATAGCTAAGATATACAAGAAGGTGACAGATGGAGTGCTGCCTCAAGCCTTGAACAGAGTCAGTGATCCAGAACTGAAGTCCTTCATTCAGAAGTGTATTGGCCAGCCAAGGGCACGACCATCGGCAGCTGAGCTTCTCAAGGACCTGTTCCTTTCCGAGGTCAACTATGATGAAGAGAATGCTTAAGGCCAATAGTTACGAAATTCTTGTAAGGTCTCTGATGGAAGCAGTTACTTAGCTAACTGTGGTTGAATTTTTTTCCCTTGTACATAGAATATGGTGGTCTTGAAAGGTAGTAGTGATAATGGTGGCAAGACTGCGTTGCTAATTCTTTTATTTCCGTGTGGTTTGGAGTTGAACAAATTCATCTAGCCACTTGATGTTGTTGACAATAAATTTTGTTGGATTGGTGGTGCTCAATTCAAGCTAAATAGATGATTAATTGATTATTGATTGTCATTTGCAGATGTTTGTGTTCTGTTCATGTTGGTAAGGAGCAAAATTACTGTTCATATCTGCATATGTTTTGAGATTTCATTCACATATTATTATTTGTTGTTGGGATATGTAATCTATAATAAAAAAAAAAAAGCAAAAATGAAGTCACTGGGATGGTTGGATAAGCAAATGTACGCGGAGGCTTTTTTTTTTTTTTCCCTTTTTTGGTCAAGGTCATTGCTTGAGGCTTGAATTTCCCCCCCAGGCAGAAATTGAAGTATGATAGCGATATTAGTTTGGAAGGAAGGTGAGAGAGTGCTTGTGATGAGAGTTTTTGGCCCCAAAATACGCAGTTGACATGGAGATTCTTTGCAAAAATGGCTAGGCAGTGTCAAGAACTTATCATAATGTTTGTGGGTACCCTAGTGTTATGTTGGAGGGAAAAGAAACAGAGGACAAATAAGATTTCTAGTTTTTCTAGTCTGTATTATTTTATTATTCTTAAATAAGTATAAAATATTTTTTTAAACAAAAAAATGATAATTACTTTCTCATTTTTCTAGCTCAAACAAAAAATTAAAATAATTCGATCTTTTCATTCCTTTTTCTGTACTAAATTCATGTTTTAAATATAATGCAAGCAATTAACTTAGTAAACTACTATTCCTCTTTTTTTTTTTCTAATTTTTTTTTTGTTCATTATTATTAAGAAAATAAAGTAAGTGATATTTTTGGTTAGTCTCGCTATATTGAAAATAGTATGTACACGGTTCGGTTTAGTTGGATTCGGTTTAGTTATTGAGTTAGAGTGGAACCAAATCGATTATGAACAGTTTCACAAAATTAGACGTAGTTGAAATCGAACTAAATAGCACTAAAAAAAAAGTTCAGTTTGATTCAATTTAATTTCTGATTTTATCATTTTTTTTCCTCATCTCGCAATTGAAAAATTAAGTATTGGTTTCTCAAATTTCAAACAAAGTTCGCTGCATCTTAAGATTCTTAAATTTTCTCTTGCTTCCATTCTCTCGATCACTATTTATTTATTTATTTAATTATTTTTTTGGTAATTGGAAATTCACACTGATTTATTTTAACCCTTTACGGATTGTAACTGATGGATTAAACGAAAAAATGTACGCTGCTCTTTATATACATCTTGCTTGAGTCATGAATCAAATCCGTTAGGTTTCTGTGGTAAGTATATCTACGAATTACTCGAGCTAAAATACACTTAAGGTATTACTATAAATTAAATATAAAAATATATTTGTACATTAAATAAATATTCAAAAACTTATTTATACATTATTTTTAATTCATAGATGAAATTATTATAAATTAAACTATAATCATGTATTTATACATTACATATAAATTTATAGGTATTTTTAAGTGACTGTATACATTACGTATAAATTCATAGGTATTTTTAAGTGATTGTTTGGGAAAAAGAAAAAAAAAAAAAGTTAGTACCTTAACTTTTAACTACTAGTTTTTTGACTTTCTAAATGATCAAATTTACCTTCTTATATTTTAAATTTTAAAGAGTAAAAATATTTAATTAATAAAAAAATTAAAAAATTAGTTATTAAAAATTTAATTTTTTTTTTTCTTAAACAAAAATAAAAAAATTTTTTTTTTTCTTTCCAAACTCGACCTAGATTATTCCTCACCAGCACCGCCCATAGCACAACAGTTCACAAGCATCAAAGCAACTTTTAACAAATCCTATCAACAGGCATAAAATCGTTGAACAAGTCAGAACCAACAAGCAGCAAGCTCACGCCGCCACATGTAAGACTTTGTTGGGGCCCACAACTTCGCATCACTTGATCAACCACCATCAAATTCTTAGCGTCAACCCATCCACCCGTTGAGACCAATTCATTAGGAAGCCCCCACTTGCATCCCCATCACACCACAGAAGGATGTAAAAGTCATACTTTTTCCCTGTTCTTCACCACACAGAAAAGCTCTCCTCCTTGTCTTTAGACTCTTTCTATATCTATACATAAATGTCTGTATCTATACTCGTTCGGTATACTTTTGTACAGTGATTCGAACGCCAAGCTTCGAGCTTTGACGTCCTCACTCAGAGTGACCGTAGCTTTGGAGCTTCTCTCCGGCGGTTCCTTCAGCTGCTTTGGCGTGATCAACGTCCCTTAATGTCGTTCCGGCGCCGGTTATCGGAGGATATATGCATAATTGGAGTCAGAAGGTTCTAGGGTTTATGGTTTTTAAGCTTTGCTGTTACGGCTTTTTTCTTCGTTTCTTCTTTTACTGATGAAGGTTTAGTAATTGTTTTTTGCGACTTCTACGTTTGTCATCGGTGGAAAATGCTTTTGACCTAATTGACTGCTTTGGATGATCTTTGATTTGAATTCCCATTTTTTCTGATGAGTATGCTGGAATTGGAGTATCAAATTGCATAATTCTTTCTGCTAACGGAATAATTCGGTCGATTTTTGTTTACGATTACGCTACCAGGTTTGTTACCTTTGTGTCATAAATCGGGTAAAAAGTTTGGTTATCATTTTGCCTGCTGGCGATTCTGTTACTGTATATTTCTATGGAAAAGGAGCTAAACTTGTATTTTGTGTTTGCCTGTTCAATTAGGCAGTGGCGCTGTGATTACATTAAAAGCTTACTGATAGGCATTTGCAGAAGTATAATTTTGGCTTATTGTTAATTACCACAAATTCTCTCTTTTCTTAGCCAAGAGCAAATAGAATGATAGGATGTTCAAGGCTTTATTCTGTCTCATAGTGGAAACTAGGTGTGGAAACACAGTAGGTGTGTGAAAATCTTATCTTCCACTTTTTTGCCATTCTTGTTTAATTTCTCCACCCCTTTCTGTCATTTCTCACAGATTAATTATTCAGAAGTGCAGTTATTGTTTAGGAAGTTAAAGGGGCATTTGCGAAAACCATAATTGTGACACAACTTCAAAAGTGGGGAGACAATAAAGGTGTTCTCCCTCTATATGTAGTATAGATAATTCCTGGGAATCTTCCCTCGCAAATGGTGTTTTTTCACACCCCTTCATTTGCAAATTCAAATGTGCTTTATTGCTTTTAATTTTTAGGAATTATGGTAATTCAGTGGTATTGATAATTGTAAGATGGTTAGCATTGATAACTAGTTAGAATTTATTGATGCATGGTCTTGAATGATATATGAAAAAATTATTGATTTGTTCCCTATGTCTTTTTCAAGTGTTAGTTATGTAATTTAATAGTTCCCGACTTATTTTTCGGAAATCCTAGATCATATTTCTTCTTATGGTAGTCTAGACTCTAGACAAACGATTTGAGTTAGGATAGGGACTGCAATAATGATATTGGTGGCACTGGTTTTGGGTGTGACGTATGCAGTGTATTAGAAGTAGAAATTAGAGTCGTGAACTTTTTTCCTTCATACTACCCACAAATCTTATCAATATGTAACACTTTTTCCTTCCATAGTTAACATGCATTTGGGTTTAAAATTAATTTTTGTGGGTATTTGTTTAATTTAAGAATATGGTACAAAGTGTTGGGCTATTAGGGCACCTACATCAGCTTTTTTAAATAACACATGATCTTTATTTCAGCAGTTAGATAGACTTCATAAAGTGTGTTTTAGGAGTATTTTTAGATATTTTAGAGGCTACAAGTGTAGAAATTTTGAGGAAGACAAGGGAAATGAAAACAAAGAAATAAGGAAATAGCCTAGGAGTTACAACTAGGTTTTTACGCCTCACTCTTATGAGAAGGATGTCTCACACATTGCAATTGAAATAGTTGAATTTTGGTTCATTCATCCTCCGTTGAAGTGAACCATTACAAGCCGTATATATAGATGAATAGCCTTGGTATCTAAGATCACTTGGTGGCTAAGTAAGTTTGATGACAGACCAATAATTCTTGGAGGTTAGGTAAACCTAGTGACTAAACATACTTGGGGACCAAGGTTTAGGCCAAATGGGTGACCCTAAGCATTTTGGATCTAACCCGAGTTACAAAACAAGAGCTACTGAAAATTCACAAAAGAATAGCCCATGAAACGACTTAAGATAAAAAAAATTATGGAATTACCCATACAATAGAGAACTTAAAATCTGCGAAATAACGTTAGCAAATAGTCTTCTAAGCCAAGATCAATGTCAAAATTTAGCCAAGTCACAATATTTTCTTTTAAATTTGGGTTTCCCCATTGCTTGCAATATTTTTCAAACTTCTCCAGCATTCCATTTACACCGTTAAACCCTTTTCTTTTCTAAAATAGAGAGACAAGAGAGAAAATAAGCCTACATCAGCATCTCTATGAGCCCTTTATTTTAGAGAATATTTACAGTGGCTTTTCAAATGTATAGATGCACATTTTTAGCATTCTTTATTGCAGAGAATAATTTAGAAAAGCTGATTTAGAGTGATGTCGAATAGAGAATATCTAATATTAAATTTCGTCTATTTTTATTCTATTTTAAAGACTCTCTTAAGAGGAGCTAATGTGGATGTTTTTAAGAAGTAACACTCTTATAAAATGAGTGTGGTGGAATTAGGATGCTAATATGGATGCATAATTATGCAAAAATAAATAAATAAATAGACCCCCCCCCCAAAAAAAAAAAAAAGAGGTGGCACAGATAGAAGAGAAGTTAAAAGAAGGTCATTTAGGATAGTTTGGTTATGTCCAACACAAACCTAGAGTAAAGAAGAGTGATTAGATCCAAATAGAATGTGTAAAAATGACAAAAGGAAGATCTAAGGTTGCAGCTCTCATTGCCAATGAAGTGGTGGATGCATGAGTTAGAAGCGGCTTTTGCTAGATATTGCTTGCAAATTGGATGTTGAGAAAGCCTATGATCATGTTAATTGGAAATTTCTAATTTATCTGCAGAAAAGGATGCGGTTTGAGGAGAAATGGAGGCTATGGATTAGATGGTGCATAAGCATTGAGGTTCTTTGTTTTGGTTAATGGGGTTTGAAGATAAATGGAGGCTATGGATTAGATGGTGCATAATAACATTGAGGTTCTCTGTTTTGGTTAATGGATCTCCTTATGGTTTTTTTCAGCCTTTTAGGGTTCTTAGACAGGGAGATCCACTCTTTCTTTTGCTCTTTGTCATTGTTATGGAAGTGTTAAACAAGAAGATTCACATAATAGCTGGAGGTGGTTTTCTAGAAGGGTTCAAGATCAGTGAGGATAATTTCTCGGTTGTGGAAGTTTCTCATTTGTTTTTTGTGGATGACATTTTCATTTTTTGTGAGGTGGATCTTCTTCAGCTGGGGCACCCCAGGTGTGTGCTATTATGTTTTGAAGTCGTGTCGAGGTTGAAAATTTATTTGAGCAAGTTTGAATTTATTCTAATAGGCGAGGTCCTTGTGATGGATGAGCTGGTTTCTATCCTTGGTTGCAAGCATGTAGTGTTTCCTTCTACTTATCTGGGGATTCCTCTAGGTGCTCCATTGAAGCCTCTACACATATGGAGTGCGGCGGAGGAAAAATTTCAAACAAGATTAGCTGGGTGGAAGAGACAGCACTTATCCAAGGGAGTGAGGTGTACTCTCATTAAAGGTGTCTTATCCAACTTGCCCACACTTGTTATGTTTTTATTCCCTTTGCCTATGCCAATTGCGAATATATTATAAAAGCTAATGTGCAACTTCTTATGGGGTGGTACTGGTGATGCTCTCAAGTTCTATCTTATCGGATGGGAGACTGTTTGCTTGCCAATGGATCGAGGAGGGCCTTGTCATTAAGAGGCTGGAAGATGTCAACAGAGCTTTATTGGGAAAATAGCTTTGGAGGGTTGTGGATGAAAAGAATTGTTTGTGGAGGAAGATCGTGGTGTCTAAGGCTTAGTGTGGGAAGACAAAAAAGCTAGCTTTTTTGTAGCTGGCTGCTAGTTAGCTACTAAAAATTAGCTTTTTTTGTATTTGGGAAGGAAAAAATGTTACCTTTCTAGTAGCTAGCTTTTTAACTTTTTGTTAATTTGACATTTTTGCCCCTCATGGTTAAAAAAAAAATTAAAATGTAAAAGGGTAAATTTAGTCATTTCAGAAAAAGCAAAAAAATTGAGTAGCTAGAAGCTGAAAAGCCATTGAGGTTCCCAAACGGAACCTAAATTTGGCTCATTGTGGGTGATTGGACTTCGGAGGAGGTCTCCTAATCTTCTAGTTTTTGGTGTATGGAAGTGTATCCGATTGATTTGGTCAAAGTTTATAGATTGTTGCTCAGTATTAGTAGGGAGAGGTAATAGTACCAGGTTGTGAAAGCACAGGTGGAGAGGAGACCAGCCCATGCTTTTGGATGAATTCCCTAACCTGTTTGCTATTACATGAAATCAGGAGGCAGCAGACGATGAGTACCTTCAAGTTGGGGGTGAAGTTCTTTGGCATATTACTTTGGGAAGGAGTCTTCAAGATTGGGAATTGGCAGAATTTTTATTATTTTCCTGTGGCTTTTATATGCTATAAAGATAGAAGATAGGGAGGATACTTTAAAATGGGAGCTTTCGAAGCAAGGAAGGTTTTGAACGAAATCATTCTAATCACACCTTCTAGGGAATAGGGCATCTGGCTCTCGTTGGAACAAATTGTGGAGTAGTGGTGCTCCTACAAAAGTGGCTTTCTTTTGGTGGTGTGTGGTGCATGACAAGATACTTATGATTGACAATTTGAGAAAGAGAAGAATAGTTGTGGTAAATTTTTGCTGTCTTTGCAAGAGGAATGGTGAGTCTATTCCTTACATCTTGGTGCATTGTCTAGCAGTGAGAGAACTATGGGGAGTGGCTTTCTCTTGCTTCAACGTGCGGTGGGGTTTCTTGTTAAGGATTCCTTACTTTTTGCAAGAATGGTGGGGTGCTTGAGTCAGGAAAAGGAGGAGGAAGGTTTGGGCCTTGATTCCGTTTTGTATTGGTTGGTTAATTTGGGTGAAAGAAGTAGACACACTTTCCAGGGTATAGCATTGCCTATCCTAAGGCTAAAGGGTTTATTTTTGTCGGTTTGTTTTGTTGATTTTTAGGAAAGGCTTATCCTGATGTTCATAGTTTTTTGAATTTTGTGGACAATTTGGTTGGCTAGTTTCTAGACTTAGATCAGCTTTTCATTCCTGATATTTTTGTATTTTCGGTAGCATCCCTTTTATGCTTTTAACAGATATATTTTCAATTGTCAAAAAAAAAAAAAAAAAAAAAATTATTACATGGACCGAAATTACAAGAGGAGGAGTGCCTAATTTCAAATAACCTTATGAAAAATATAGCCCTTGATAGAAATGAACGGAGGAGAATTATTCATGTAGGACCTCAACTAGTTGGGGATTAACATTTGTTAGAGTTGAATTCTACTGTAAGAATATGGTTTTATAAATTTATATTATTTTTAAGTGGTACATATCATTTCAATAATTAATGATCTCGTGCATTTTACAGCATTAAGGAGTCAACAATATAATTGCATATGGTCGATATAATCTATAAAATATTATTGTGTTGCATGTTTCTGTACTCATTATTGAAGATTCCTAATATTTGGTTGGTTTCAATGAAAAGCAATTAGGAAGAGCAAGTATGTAGAATCCAGCATTTTATCAACAAATCTAGTTAAAAATTTAAGTAGTTCCAAGTTAATTTCCTGCGAATTTTAATACCTCAACTGAAAAAAAGAATAAATATGTACCAAAAGAAAGGAAGAATCAGAACTTATGTTACTTCAGAAAATTTTGGATCCACAACTCAAGTCTACAAGATTTGTGCTTGAAAGTGGTAGCTCTGGGAGCTGTTTTCCCCAAAAAAGAAATCCAGAAAAGGATGGAAAATGTTTCCAATACATAACAGATGCTGATAAACATTGTAACAGCTGCAGATAAACATTGTAACAGCTGCAATGCCCCATGACGGTCACTAGACTTTTGACTCTAAGTAGCACCACTAACTAAATTGGGTCATGATAGACGACACCTCTAATGGCTTAAACAGTTAAGGCCCATTTTAAAACCTTGGGCTAGACATTCCTTTCCTGGAGATGCTGTCTTCTGTTTGCATTCATTGCTTTCCTCACTCAGTTATTATCTTGAATTCTCTAAATTATTTCAACATTCTGAATTATTCCAACACTGAATAGCCACATGCTCCCATGAATCGAACTTGCTAATATTTAGTTAACATTCTGTACTTTTCGTGCCTATAGATTTGATCAAGTGGCAGCATGAATCGCTTATGCAAGTTTGAGCTCAATTCTGGCATCAGTCGTTTGGACCTTCGTCCCCATTTAATTGTTTGACAACTAAATCTACCCATTCTTCAA
The DNA here is from genome assembly GCA_019916065.1 of Vitellaria paradoxa. NCBI lineage: Eukaryota > Viridiplantae > Streptophyta > Magnoliopsida > Ericales > Sapotaceae > Vitellaria > Vitellaria paradoxa. Next base: position 37,041,659 of record CM034239.1, on the reverse strand, counting down.
ATTACACATGGCTACTTTAGGGGAAGCAGTTGAAGATGCAGTTCCTTCCGATAAATCGCAGCAGCGAATGAATCCAGACTCTGGACGGCTTGATTCACAATCCAGTCAAGAAGAAAGTAACCCTTCTGCTTTGCCTGAGAAAGAATTGGGTGAATTTCAGAAGAGACAGAGTCCTAATCCTGAGTTTTCAGCGCCACAATGTAATGAAGAAGGGAACACTCTCTCTATTATAACTGATAAAGTGTTGGATAATGTTCAGCAGAGACAGAGCTCTGATATTAATAGTGGGGATCACACATCCCAATCCAGTCAAGAGGGGACCCCACTGTCTGCAATATCTGGGAGCACGACACATAATCAGAGACAGAGCCATGATGATGCTAGTGGGGATCACGTGTCTGAAGCCAGTCAAGCAGGGACCTCTCTGTCTTTAATGCCTGTGAAGGAATTGGATAATTTACAGCAGGGCCAGATATCTGATACTGGGGCCCATTCATCACAGTCTAATCAAGAAGGAGGCAGTCTTTCTACAATACCTGAGAAGGTGCCGAAAAGTATGCAGCTTACACAGAGCATTAATACTGGGTCTCATCTGTTACAACGTGATCAAGAAGGACGGACTCCCTCTAGAATACCTGATAAAGCATTAGAAGATGGATATAACTGGCGGAAATATGGACAAAAACTTGTTAAAGGAAATGAATTTATTCGGAGTTATTACAGGTGTAGTCATCCTAATTGCCCAGCAAAAAGGCAAGTGGAACGCTCTCAAGATGGGCAGATTACGGATACTATTTATCTGGGTAAACATGAACATCCTAAACCTCAACCTAGTCCTCATATAGCTGTTTGCTCTGTGCTGCCCATCAGAGCCAAAAGACCAGAGGAGGCTTTTTTAGCTGTTCAAGAGGGTAAGGAATAAACTTCATTTTTGATTTCTGGCTTTGGAACTCAACAAATAAATTATTTACTTTTCTGGTGACTTCTTATTTTGAAGATAAACCATCCAATACAGAGGGTCCAACATCTCATAATGCTGAGCCAACACAAACCCCTCAGCTTCCTACTATTGCACCATCTGATGATGCCGTGGAAGGTGCAGTTTCACTCTCTAATAGAGCAAGAGATGCGATTAAAGATGGTGGTGATTCTAACTCAAAGAGACAGTACGTCAAAACACAAACATTTGGATTTTGTTCTCTTTGGTACTAGCATAGTTAACCTTTTATCCATTTCTATAAAAACATTGCAACAGGAAGAAAGACATCTGTAACATTGATGAGTCTCCAGCGGAGAAGCCACATGGTGAACCAAAGGTGGTGGTTCAAACCACAAGTGCAGTTGATATAGTGAATGATGGCTTCCGCTGGCGCAAATATGGACAGAAACTAGTAAAAGGCAATCCAAATCCAAGGTATTTCTACTTAATTCTTATTCTAATAAAGAATTACCAGAATTTAAATCCATTTTTTTTTTTTTTTTTTTTGTGTGGGTGTGACTACTGAATATGTTTATGCATATCAAGACTTGATGATGATATTCCTGTATTTCTCTGTAATTGCTTTTTTAGATACTGGTCTTGTTCCATCTTTTGATTTAGGACATCTTAGGAACTCGGCACAAAGGCTGCCTACAATAAGAACTCTGACAGGTTTTGGTAATTGAAAACTTCTACAAGTTTGCTATTTGTATTTCTTCTGGACTCCATTATGGGAACATGCTCTGGTGCTGAGCTAAGCAGAGTTTTCTTCTTCCTAGAAAGGATTATTATTGTGATAAAAGCAAAAGATATTGGAGAGGTCTTCGAGCCTTTGCCTGTCATTTTAAATTTTAATAGAGTTGCATACTCGTATTGATGATAACAAAAGTGATCCTTCCATTACATATACTGGAAATAGTTATCAAGAGGTTATCCTTATTTAAGCTATCCTATATGATTTGGGACATTTAATAGGCACATGTGGGCTCATTTCTTGGTTTTCTTTTTTGTTTGTTTTACTGTCAGAACAGAATTTAAGCAGGGGCAAATGATGAGTAGGGTGTATGTGTATGTGTTTGTGTATTTGTTATTTATTTATTTTGTATATTTTTGGGGCCCTGGGGAGAGTGGATGTGGGGCTTAACTACTTAAGCCTCCTTTTAAGCTTTAGAACTAATATGTTGCCCTCTTGGTGATTCTAAAAATTTCTTGGAGCTTCTTTTCTTTTTAATATTATATAATGAATTGCCTAGTTAGCTGACTAGACAGAAGTGTACATATTGATTTTTCCACGTAACCCACAAATCGCACTTAAAGTTTCAAAAATACCCATTGATCAAAACGGCAAGAGCCTGTTGAAATATTTTAATATTTTCAATAACTAATTGCTGAAATGTTTCGTTTATTTTGATGTAGAAGTGTCGAAAGTTTATATGGTTAATTGTTAAATTTTTTCAGCAAACTGATTGTTGAAATTGCTTGATTTTTTAAGCAAGTACCTGTTGAAAGTTTTTAATTTGTTTAGTAATCAATTACTGAAATATTTCCTTTATCTGTCAAAAATTTGTTTCAACAAGTGATTGTTAAATTTGTTTTATTTTTTCAGTTAGTAGTTGTCGATATTATTTGTGTAGGGCTTTTTAGAGTGTAGGTTATGTATAGTAAATATGAAGGGCAAGGAGGTCATTTTGCATCAGGGTATTTTATCCTAAGATGGGAAAAATTTAATTGAGCTGTGAGAGAAAAAATAGGTCCGCGAATAGCGGCACAGTGGCACCCTTGAAAAAAAAAAAAAAGGACAAACGAGTGCTCCAGTCTTCTGCCTTGCAGGGTTAACAAAAGTGTTATATATGTTTGTAGGTTGATAATTAGATATATTCCAAATGCATCAAGTGGATGCCACTCACACAAAAATAAGAACCAAAACACCATACCAATCAGACATCCATATCCTCTACAAAAGATAGGAAACTTTCTAAATCTGGATCCATACCCTCTAATACTCATCTGTACAAATAAGAGAAAGGAATATTCTTCATTCTATTCATTGAAATTCAACAATTCCTTGAAAATTTCGATTCCTGTCCCCCCAATCATCCAATCAAACAAAGCAATATCATTTAATAAACTATTTTTCTTCTTTTTCTTTGTTTATTATTATTATTATTATTATTGTTGTTGTTGTTGTTGTTGTTGTTGTTGTTATTATTATTATTATTATTACGGGTAACCCACCAAACCTCAAAAACTTGTTTAGTCTCCTTTGGACAGACTGAACTCATTCTAAAACAAGAGAAAACCCAAGACTGACAACTGTTTTGTCTATGAAAAATGAGCGAAGGCATGGTCAATTGGGCTGTCTTGTCTATTTGATGGGAAGAGTCGGTTTTGGCTATAAATGGTGCAAGTGGATCAAAACTTGTATATCTACAACAAAATATTCAGTCTTGGTAAATGGCATGCCAAAAGGATTTTCTTATAATTCTTGGAGGTTAAGACAAGGAGATTCCCCCCCCCCCCCCTTGTATTTATAATTGTTATCAATGTATGGAGTAGTTTTGTAGCTGCGGAGGCTAGATTTCTTACTGGTTTTAAAGTTTGGTCATAAAGGTGGTGAAATAGTATCAGTGTATCATCTATTATTTGCTGATGGTATTATTATATTTTGCAGGGCTACAGTTTTAGAATCGAGTGCATTAAGAGGTATTTTCCTTTGTTTCTTGACAGTTTCATGGTCAAGAATTATTTTAAACAATATTGAGATACCTCCAGTTGGAGATTGTGGAGATGCAGAGTTTTTAGTTGCAAATTTTGGATGTAGGACGTTCTTTTCTGTTGAAATGTTTGGGTATGCTGCTTGGGGCGTCAAAATGGCATGATTTGGGATGGTGCAGTAGAGGGTGGAGAGGAAGTTGACAAGGTGGAAGCGGCAATACTTATCAAAAGGGGAGAGAATTACATATAAAGGTTGTATTATCTAGCATTCCAACATATTTCATGTTCCTTTTTACTATTCCAAAATTTGTGGCCAACAAATTGGAGAAGTGGTTGAGGGATTTCGTATGGGGTTGTATGGGGGAAGAGATCAAATATCATTTATTGAAATGGAAAGCAGTATGCTCTCCAATTCAATGGTGGAATAAGAGTTAGGGCTTCAGGCATATGATTTTATTCAACAAGTCTCTTCTTGGAAAAATGGTTGTGGAGGTTAAGGAAAGAGAGGGTGGCTTATGGAGTAAGGTGGTTTGGGTAAGTATGGGTTGACATGAGGGAAATGGATGTCTGGACCAGTTAAAGGGCTTTATGGGGTGGGGACTTGGAAAGGGGTTTTTAGAGTTGAAGATGAATAAGGCTCAAAGTTGGAGATGGAAGAAGCATATGGCTTTGGCATGATTTGTGGTGTGGTGACATTTCATTAGCTACCCGGCTGCCTAAATTATTCAGGTTAACTATATAAGGAGACAACAGTTGTGAATTGTTGGTTTACCAATGGTGAGAGATTGGCACCCTGTCTCGAGGAGAAATGTGCGGGATTAGGAACTAAAATGTCTGTGTGAGATTTCCTGCAATGCTTATAAGAATATGAGCTACAGGTTGGTAAAGAAGGCGAGTTGATTTTGAAAGGAACATCAAATGATTTTCTCTGTATCTTCATTTTATAGATTCCTAGCTGATGTTGGTGTCAAAAGGAAAGTCTTCTAGCCATTTAAAGCCATTAGCTGGCCATTTAAAGCCAGCGGATTCTGGCCATTTAAGCCATTTAGAGCCAGCGGATTCTATATCTTGTGCAGCTGTAACAGTTTTTGTAAATCTTTGATTCTTTCCTTAAAATTAGGATATACTAACTGTAGGCTAACTATAGATAGTTCTGTAAATACTAGTTTTGCTGCTTTAAGGGCTGTAAATCAGGCTCTAAGGGCTGAAAATCAGCATGTACATTTTCTATAAAAGGGGAATTCTCCAACAAGAGAATACAGTTTTCTCAAAACTCTCTAAGTTTGTCATGGTATCAGAACTCCAATTCTGAAAACCCCTGTTCAGTTCTTCGTTCTTGGTTATTCTCGATCAATTCCCTTGGCTTCATATCTTCAGACAAGTCTGACGCCTTCTTGATTTGTTTTACAAAAACTACTCAGCCTGGGAGTTCCACTTCAAAGTTTTTGTCAAAGGCAGGGATCTATGGGGCCATGTTGATGGCAGCAAATCTGCTTCTGATAAAGACAGAGACTTGGATTTGTACGCCAAATGGGAAGTCAAGATGCCCAAGTCATGACATGGATTCGTGGATCTGTTGAATCTAACCTTGTCTTGAACCTCCAACCCTCAAAGACTGCTGCTGAGATGAGGACTTACCTCAAGAAGGTATTCAATCAGAGCAACACTGCCTGCCGGTTCCAGCTTGAATTTGATTTGGCCACTCTCCAGCAGGATGGTCTCTCTATCTCTGATTTTTACTCTACCTTCATGAATCTTTGGGCTGAATACACTGACATCATATATGCTACTTTACATCCCAAAGGTCTTAGTTCTGTTCAATCAGTCCATCAAACTACTAAGAGAGCTTGGTTTCTTATGAAACTGAGTTCTGAATTTGAAGGCATCTGATCCAATCTAATGAACCGAGAGCCTGTCCCCTCCCTAGATGCATGCCTCAATGATTTGTTTCGTGAGGAACAGCACCTCCTCACTCAAACCACCATGAAAGAACGTCGCTCCACCTCCTCCCCTGTTCTAGTGGCTTTTGCAGCACAAGGCAAGCCAAGAGGCCAGGACATGAGCACTATCCAGTACTTCAGTTGCAAAAATATTTGGCCATATTGCTTCTAACTGTTCTAATAAATTTTGCAACTACTGCAAAAGGATGGGCACACTATCAAGGAATGTCCTACTCGACCCCCCCAGAAATCTGAAACAGCATATTATGCTTCAGTTGGCTCTTCCAGTGCTGGTAGTTCTGTGGATAGAGCTCCTCCGACACAAAGTGCTCCTACTTCGGTTCCACCCGTGACTCCTGAAATGATCCAGCAAATGATTGTTTCTGCATTCTCTGCTTTAGGACTCTGAGGTAAACCCTTCTCTACATCTTCCCCTTGACTCTTTGATATTGCGGCTTCCCATCAAATGACAAACAGTGCCAAATCCCTTACCAGTGTACACAAATATTCTGGAAATCTTGAGATTCATACTGCCGATGGCAGTTCTTTACCTTTCACAGACACTGGTGATGTTTCTCCTTTAACCAGTGTCTTTGTCTTTCCTGCTCTTACTACTAATCTTGTTTCTATTGGTCAATTGGTTGAAAATGATTGGAAAGTAGAATTCTCTAAATCTGGTTGTGTTGTGCAAGATCAACAATCCGGGAAGATGATCGCGAGGGGGCCTAAAGTGGGACGTATTTTTCCATTTCCTTTACCTTCGTCTCCATGTTTTTTGTTGCCTTTTGTCACTTGTAACTCTGTTCATGTTGATTGCCGAGCACGGCATAAACATCTAGGACATCCAAACTCCAATGTACTTCATAATTTGCTCAATTCTGGTTTACTTGGGAATAAAGAGTCACCATCTTTTAATGCTGTACAATTTGATTGCAATACTTGTAGGCTTGGTAAAAGCAAAACACTGCCATTTCCCATTCACACACTGAATATTGTCCAGCCATTTGACTTGATCCATAGTGATGTGTAGGGTATGGCACCAGTTATTTCTCATGCTAATTACAATTACTTCGTCACTTCTGTCGATGATTATAGTCGATTCACATGGATTTAGTTCTTGCGATCTAAAGGAGAAGTATTTTCTGTTTTTAAGCTTTTCCATGCACATATTCAGACCCAATTTTCGGCCAATATCAAAATTCTATCTTCTGATAATGGGAGTGAGTATGTGTCTAATTTGTTTCAGGAATTTTTGCAAACTCATGGCATTATCTCACAAAGGTCTTGCACTTCCACCCCTCAGCAAAATGGGGTGGTTGAAAGGAAGAACCGTCATCTTCTCGATGTTGTACGCACCCTCTTATTAGAGTCATCTGTGCCTTCTTGGTTCTGGTGTGAAGTCTATCCACTGTTGTCCACTTCATCAACAGATTGCCTTCTCCTTCATTGAACCACATATCTCCTTTCACTTGGTTAGTTGGTCATCCTCCAACTAACCTTTGTAGATTTGGTTGTGTTATGTTCATCTTCCTGCACATGAATGCACAAAACTTACAGCTTAGTTAGTCCAATGTGCTCTTCTAGGATATTCTGTTCACCAAAAGGGTTTTATTTGCTATTGTTAAAGAAACCCAATACCACATAAGAGTAGGGGTCTCAACCTTAAAACCTAGGTATTAAAGTGAGGGACGTCCATCTCTTATAAGGGACAAGTACTTTTTACTTTGGGCCGATGTGGGACAACATCTAACAGCCTCCCTCACGCTAGCCCGCATGGACATAGGCTTAGCGTGGACTACGGTGAGGCCCAATTAAAAGCCCGCTCTGATACCATGTTAAAGAAACCCAATACCACATAAGAGTAGGGGCCTCAACCTTAAAACCTAGGTATTAAAGTGAGGGACGTCCATCTCTTATAAGGGACAAGTACTTTTTACTTTGGGCCGATGTGGGACAACATCTAACAGCTATGATCCAAATCTGCATCGTATTCTAGTTTTTAGACATGTAATTTCTCTTGGAAAACTAGTATTTTTTCAACACTCACCATGATCCCCCTTCCTCTTCATTTTCTATTCTACCCTTGTTTACTAACTTCTTGGCAACTCCTAAGCCTCTCCTTGTGTACCAGAGACGGTCCCATTGGACATCAAATCAATTTCCAGCACCTCTTGAGCCCCCTCTAGCTCATCCCCGACTGATGATCCTGTTCTAGCAACTACACTTGCCCCTCCCAGACATGGTACTCTAGTTTGTTGACCCCAGATAGGTTTGGTTTCACCCCTTCTTTATCCTTGACCACCACCTTGTCTTCTATTCCTATTCCCTCATCTTATAAACAGGCAGTGGAGCATGAGTGTTGGCTGAAAGCTATTGAAACAGAACTTCTCGCATTTGAAGAAAACCAGACCTGGGATGTTGTTCCATGTCCCCACTCTGTGAAACCCATTGGGAGTAAGTGGGTGATTTCCATCAAGCTTCGTTCCGATGGTTCCTTAGACCGTTACAAGGCTCGCTTGGTGGTTCTTGGCAACAAGCAAGAGTATGGCCTAGACTACGATGAGACATTCACTCCGGTGGCCAGGATGACCACCGTGTGAACAATCCTAGCCCTTGCCGCCTCAGTCTTGGCCATTACATCAAATGGATGTTAAGAACGCATTTCTATACGGTGATCTCAAGGAGGAAGTGTACATGAAACTTTCCTCTGGTATGCCTACTTCTTCACCTACTGATGTTTGCTAACTAAAACGTTCTCAGTATGGTTTGAAGTAGGCACCAAGAGTATGGTTTGAAAAATTTCGAACCACCCTCCTTAGATTTTGTTTCACTCAGAGTCAGTATGATTGCTCTCTTTTCCTCTAGAGGACTTCTAACGGTATAGTTGTGCTCCTTGTTTGTGTGGATGACATCATTGTCATTGGTTCAGATATGGCAGCCATCTCCATAATTCAAAAATTGTTGCATTCTGGTTTCCACGTGAAAGACCTTGGCCAGCTCAACTATTTTTTAGGGTTAGAGGTGCTTCATTGATCTTAGGGTCTCTTCTTGAATCAAAACAAGTATATTCAGGATCTCATTCAGTCAGTAAGACGCACAGACACTACTTCTGTGGATAACCCCCATGGAAATTAATGTGAAATATAGGCGTGACGTAGGGGAGCTCCTTGATCCCGTTCTTTATCGGAAGCTAGTTGGTAGCCTTATCTAACCAGCACCTGACTGGACATCTCTTATGCTGTCCACACTGTTAGCAAGTTCATGCAAGTACCTCGGCATCTCCACCTAGCTACTGTTTGCCACATAATTTGGTACATCTTTGGGACACCTAATTGCGGTTTATTTTTCGCTACTGGTTCTTCACTCTAGCAACAAGCATACTATGACGCTGATTGGGCAGGTTGCTGGGACACCAGGAATTCTACTACTGGATGGTGTATGTTCCCTGGTGATGCTCTTATCTCTTGGAAATGCAAGAAGCAGGATTGCGTCTCCAAGTCATCCACTGAGGCTGAGTGCCACGCCATGTTTGTTGCCTGCTCCGAGATCATCTAGTTGCATGGTCTCCTTGCAAAGCTTGGTTTCTCCCAGGTTCAATCTACTCTACTACATGCTGACGACACCAGTGCCATCCAAATTGCCGCAAACCCCATCTACCACAAGTGCACAAAGCACATAGAGGTTGACTGCCACTTCATTCGGGATGCATTTGACTGCAAGGTTATCACCCTTCCACATATTTCCACCACCTTACAGCTTGCGGATGTCTTCACCAAATGCATGACATGTCAGTGCCATCATTTCCTTGTTAGCAAATTGATGCTTGTGGATTTACCAGCATCAATTTGAGGGGGGATGTCAAAGGGAAGTCTTCTAGCCATTTAAAGCCGTTAGCTGGCCATTTAAAGCCAGCGGATTCTAGCCATTTAAAGCCATCAGCTGGCCATTTAAAGCCAGTGGATTCTATGTCCTGTACAGCTGTAACAGTTTTGTAAATCTTTGATTCTTTCCTTAAATTAGGATATACTAGCTGTAGGCTAATTATAGATAGTTCTGTACATAGCAGTTTTGCTGCTTTAAGGGCTGAAAATCAGCATGTACATTTTCTATAAAGGGGAATTCTCCAACAAGAGAATACAGCTTTCTCAAAACTTGGGTTTGTCAGTTGGGAACCAAAGTTTCACTTGAAAAAATAAAGAAAATGAAATAAAATAAAATAAATCTTGAAGGATAGGGCACAACTAAAGTGGCATTTTTTTTTTTTTTTAGTTAGTAGCCTATGTCCGACCATGTATAGTTTGAGGAATAGGCTGGTTTGTGTTGTGGATTGGTGTTACATATGTGAGGAGGAGAAAGAGAGCACGAACCGTTTGCTTCTACATTGAAAAGTGGCTCATGCTCAGTGGCATATCGTCTTTACAATTTTTAGTGTTCAGTGGGTAATGTTGGATATAGTGAGGACCAAAAGCATGGGATAGAGGATGCCCTTGTGGAAGAAATAGGGTGGCCTGGAGACTTGCACTTACATGTTTAATGTGATGTGTCTGGAGGGAGAGAAATTTTAGCGTGTTTGAGGGTGTTGAGCATCCTATTTTGATATTGAAAGGACTTTCTTATTAAATTTATGCAGAATTATGGTTCCTGGTAGATTGAAAGACGTTGATTATAATTTATTTTGTGTACATCATGTGACCACATTAGCCCCTAGGGATGTCAACGGGGTGGGTATGTGGCGGGTATGACCTTTCCCGTCCCCGTCCCCGTCCCTGTTTAGCAATACCCTTACCCGTCCCCGTCCCCATCCCCGTTTCGGGAAAAAAAACTTTCCCCATACCCGTCTCCACAAAATAATGAATTCCCTATCTCCGTTCCCGTTTATCCGCTAAGTATATTAACTATTGCAAATTATATATTATATGTATAAAATAAATATTTAAAATTATTATAAATATTATATATATTAAATAAAAAAATATATTACATATATATTAAATAAAAATTTAAAATATATATATAATATTTGACTTTGACTGATGCACTTAACCAAAGATGAAGTGGTCTTTATTTATAACCTCACAAGACCTTCACTTCTTTGTGAGAAATCGATTTGGGACTTCTAAAGGAGTCACCACGCCAACAAAATTAACAAATAAATATTTAAATGAGTACGGGGCGGGGTGGGGACTATCATACTCGTTCCCGTCCCCGTACCGGTGCGGGTAACATTTCAAATCTCCATACCTGTCCCCGTTCCCGTCCCTACTATTAACATCCCCATACTCTCCCCGAACGGGGCGGGTGAAGCGGGTACCCACCGGGTACGGGTATATTTGACATCTCTATTAGCCTCTCTGGTGGTGCTATTTGAACAATGTTTTACCTATAAAAAAATTATTAAAAAAAAAAGGAAAGAAAATGAAGGACGAAAGTGAACAAAGAGATGATTTATCAATTCATTATCCTTTTTTATATAAGCAATACCAATTAACCCATATCGTGCTCCTTGCAATAGGATTGTCATAATAAGATTCTACCATGAAACAAACACCACATTAAGAAAAGTAAAACTCATTAGTTTCCCATAAGTCAACATGTGCTTTCAGGAAAGTCATCGTCTCTCTCGCCCTCAGAAGCTTTTTAAGGAGATTTAACCTCAAAAACCCTTGATTTGGAGGCCTCCCAAGGAATGTCATGATCTCCATCTCCCACTTTGTGTGTGTCTCTGTGAGTGTTTATAACATATGAAGAAAATTGCAGGAACTATCTTCCAATCATGTAGATTTCTACATGATCATACACAAAAAAGCATATATTTTTAAAATATATGTATTACCCATGACAGAAATGAATGGAAGAAGATGATTTATGTGGCTGATCCCAACTAGTTGGGAATTAACGTTTTGTTGAGCTGTAGCTATAAGCAAATAAGACAGAGGTAGTTGTTATCCTCTTTTCAATGCCTCTCTCCTTACCTTCTCTCACTCTACCTCTCTCACAGAAGTTAGTTTGTGCTGCTGGGTTTTATATGATTGCTGTTAGAATCTCTTCAAATTTGGTTGTATCATCCAAAAGCAGAAAGATATCAAGTGATATGCCTCGAAGGATATGATACGTCCTTGCTCCAGGATGCTGCGCACCCTCACCCTTTCTTCACTCCCAATAAAAAACGCCGTGATGTTTGATACAGGATCGCCATAAGTCAGATATGAAGATGATGACTGGAATCGTCATCTTTCTAGTGATTAGCAACACTGACATCTCCAGTTGTCACCATCCCCACAGCCTTTTTGCCATAGCATTAGCATGCCTCCACGAACACACCATCTCTGTCACAATCCTTTTATTGCAAATCACGATTCCATGCCAACACCATCATTACCCCCACCTTCCATAGCTGAAACACCAAGACCTGCTACTACTTCACCGATTCTCTCTATGCACTCCACGATCCATCTATATCCCCCCCTTTACTTTATTGATCAACAACCATATTTTTTGAAAAATTTTTGAATTGAGCTTTCAAATTTGTTTCAATGGTGGAGAGTAGTTTTGTGAAGCTTGGGTGGTCAATGGCCGTAAAAAGGGGGGGGTCAGGGAAGCAGTGGTTCAGCATAGAGAGGGGGGGGGGAGAGAGAGAGGGAGGGAGGGTGGGAGGGAGAGAGAGAGATTAAGAATGACCTTGATGCTTTATCATTGGTTTGGGTGGAGTTCATATGGTTAGAGAAAAGGCACTGTATAAATTTGTTTGGGTTTATGGTGACTTGAACGGCTTCTAGCATTGCTGATTTTTCAGCTGCCTGCAAAGACAAAGGAAACAAATTGTATTCAAGTTCCAGTAGGGAGGATGTAGATGGATTGCCAAGGACGAGAGGTCTCTTATGATCAGATGGTCATGGTGATGTGGTAGAAGAAACAATAGAGAAATATGTTTAAGCTTGATGTTGAGTTGGCTCACTGAGTTACCGTAGTCACCAAGGCAATTTTTAATATTATACACATTTGAACAGCGAAGGGTGAAAAATCATTTTATTATTTACTTTTTTCCCGCTAGGAGAACTCTATAGGGAGCTCGATGAAATTTCTGGAGCCATGAGGGCGGATGTATTAATGCAAAACCTCGAGGGAGGCCCAAGCAATTTACCCGTTTTCCCCTACATGGGAAAATTTGGAGGTTATTTATTTATTTATGTGAAATGTTAAAGGGAAGAGTAATTTTATGCAACAATCATTATTTATGCAGGGTAATTGTAACACTGGTTTAATGCACCATTATTTTGGACTCGTAGAATTACTCTGCCTATGTATCAATATTTGTAGCCAAGTATAAACCATGGCCTGACTAAATGTACAATTAAATGTCTTTCTTCCAGTCCTGAAATGCACTGACAATATTAGTTTGTTTTGTTTAAAACAAAGGTAAGTCGATAAAACCATTTACAAGTAGATTATCTGGGTTTCTCCCTTTAATCGATGTCTTGCAACTGATTTTTGTCCTGCCGATTCAATGTAATTGGCATGATTTTTCATCTCTCTACTTCTGAGTTGTGCCCCTCATATAAGTTTTTATATGCATGTATCATACATAAGACCAAAATTCTTCACAAACTCTTGTGAATCGTATTTTTTTTTTTTTTTTAAACTTCTAAAACCTATTTGATGTTTTCTTCCTCTTTTTCTTCTTCTTCTTCTTCCGTTGCTGCTGCTGCTTGATGCGGCACAACAATTGAAAGTAAAGAAAGAATGGATTGAAAGCAAGAGAAAGAAGAAAGTAGAGAAGAAGAGAAGAAGAATTAGAAAAAAAGAGGGGAAAGAAAAACACAGCCACTAATATTATTCAATAATCTCCAAAGTCTCCTAAAACCCTAACAATCCAATCCTATAAATAGGCTAAAATTTCTAAAGATAGCTAAAAGTAATATCAAATCAAGAGTACAAGGAAATTAAAAATTTTACTTTCAACAAACTTCCTAAAATAAAGTAAAAATAAAAAATAGAAATAATAATAAATAAAATAATAATAATAATAAAGGAAATAAAAATCTAGATGATGTCCTCAACAACTCTCTCGGACTGAGAAGAACTCGACTCCATGGAGTTGAAAACTTGGCATTGTTATCATGTTGCATTTTCCACTTGACAAGACATCTTTGGAGTTGAAGGAAAATGAGATCCTCAACATCGAACACAGATAGGCACCGCTGAAGAGGTGGAGGAACTGGAACCGGCATAAAAATATCTCCATAACCTGCAGACAATATTTGAGACCCAAATATGCCTCCACAAGATAACAAGTTCTCCACATGCCAAATTACGACAAAACTCATATCACATGACAAAGTGAAAAAAATTGCATTGAGACTAGGATCACAAAGGATATAGAATGGCCCAACATTTTGGGTATGCAAATTTTGGCAAGACGATATGGAGTAGTAAGTAGGCAATGCATAAGTCATCATTAAGTTACATCCATTAAATTCTTTATTCTCATCAATAACATAAGTAGGAAATTTATAATAATTATTACTCAACCTAATTTTTCAAGTAATATCAGCATTATAAAAAAGGGTGGAATACATGGTTGAGAAAAAATGACAAGGGATGATGCAAATGAACTTGTCAAATTAGAATCCCTCAAAAAAGAATAAGTTGCTGGAAACTCAATGATATCAATAGAATAGCGGTAAGAGATGTTACGAATAACTTGTGAGAGAAATTGTTCAATGTATACAAGAATGCCTTTGTTATACACTAGAAGTGAGGAGAATTCATGCAACTGAGTAATCTCATGGAAAAACAACTTGGACATAGACTCAAAGAACTCCCAACTGATGAAGTTACTAAGTAAAACTCTGGAGATGCTTAAATAATGTCCCCTGAAAAAGTAACCATCACCAATGATAAAATCTATGCAATCTTGACGATCATTATTCATGATGTCCTCAAATAAACCAACAAAATCAATGTAAGATGACGGTGGAACCAATTCAACCACTTCAGATACATTTTGAGAATTTGGTAATTGGTCATAATCAAATGTCAAAACAGGAGAATCAAGAAGAGAATCACAAGCGTCAACAGAAACAATAAGGGCGCTAGGTTTAGGAGATGGACGTTGTAACTCAATGGTTTGTATAGGGCACTTTGACTTTGACATAGACTCATAAGACTCAAATTCATAAGATTTTTCAACTTCTAAAGCTTTGGAATAAGTTTCATTTAATGTCTTATGAGTGTATCGCTGAACTACCTCACGGATGCAAGGTCTTAGCCCAAGGACAAATCTACTGATGGCACAAGGCTCATTTTGAGAGTTAGACCATTTCCTAAGAGTTTTAAATTGATCAAAATAGTCATCAACAGAAGAATCCTCCTGTTTAAGATGCATTAACTGAGACCATGCCTTATCTATAAAATTTTTAGGAATAAATCGATAACTCAAAATTTGTTTTATCAAGGCCCATCGAGTAACAGGTCTATGGTATAACTCAACTGTTTACCAATACTCTCTAGCATAATTGGTCAATCTTGTTTTGGCTAGACAAATACATTAGTCATCAGACAGGTTGTGATAGTCAAAAATGTATTCAATATCATCTACCCAATTAATAAACTCACGAGGATCGATAGTACCACTAAAATAGGGAGGATTTTTGATGTAAGTTTGATAAATAAAACGAAATCCTACTTTATTATTCCAATATGATTGGTTTTCGAAATTCATGGCAAAATGACAGAAGTAAATTTTTTTTTTTAAATGCTGATATTAAAGAGAATTGAAAAAGAAAGTAATAAAAATAGGGTAAATTACCCCTAGACCCCCTAAACATTAGGGTAATTACACCTAGTACCCCTCAACATTTGAAATTGATAAATACCCCCTTATTTTGAAATGTTGGTAACCCTTGACCCCCCTCCGTTAATATTCCGTTAGGTTTCCATTAAAATGTTGATATCACCAATATTTTTTTTTCACAATACCAAGTTTACCCTTTAATAGGAAAGTAATTGTCCGGTCCAATCCAAACTCAAACCTTTTGGTCCAAGCCAAAGTCAAACCTTTTCCTATTTTCAAAATCAAATCTAATATCTTTCTTAAACATATAAATATATATATTTATCTTACATAATTTGTAAAATTGTTAAAAAATTAATATTTTTTCTTAAGAATTAGTGGCCTTCTTTGTAAAATTAAATAAAATGGTTTATTTTATTAAACTATATTAATTTTATTAAATCTAATAATAATTTATTATTAAATTATGTTAATTATTAATAAATTTTATTAAGACTATTTATTTTTAAAAATAAATAATAAATTTATTATTAAAAATATATTTTATTAAGACTATTTCTCTCTCTACTCTCCAGTACCCTAGATTTCCTCTCCATAGACTCCCTCATCTTCTTCGTTGCTGACGACGACGGTCTCTGTCCCTACAGCACCGCCTCGGAGCTTGACAACGTGAAAATCCAACCTGAAAATCCACCTCTGCAAATCCAACCATCTCTCTAGATCTAACTCCAATTTTGTTTTTAGATGTGATTGAGTTTGATTTGGTGGGTTTTAAATAGGGGGTTTCGCGATCGAAGGAACTGGTTTTGTTCTCGCGGCGGCGGTGAAGGCATGTGGTGGGGGTGGGAGGTTCTTCTCGGCGAGACCAGAAACATTTGGCATAGAGGCGGAGAAAGACAATGACGATGACTACGAAGAAGAAGAGGACAATACCTCTGACCATGGCTTCCCAGTGAGAGCAATCGCTGGAGAGTCGTTCAATTAATCGTCCCAGTCTGAGGAGCCCCACCACACGCCTTCGCTACCGCCACCGCCGCCGCTTCGACTTCGTTCCTGGCCACGTAGACGGCCTCCGTCGCGGTGTTGATCCGGCATTCTCAAATCCCTCCCCTTAGTGATATTCGACTCCAAGGACTTCAAAGACGGACTAAATTGTTCTGTCTGCATCTCCGAGCTCGCCAACGGAGAGAAGGCCCGGTTGCTGGCTCAAGTCTTTTGCCCCTCTTCCCAGCGTAGTGAGAGAGGAGCACTTGCAATGGATAATCGAAATTTGCACCAGCACTTAATTCTAATAATTCTCCTGAAGACTTCAAAACCCTCTTCATATTCACCCAAACCCACAAGCCCTAACCAATCCATTCACAGAACAGAGGAGAACTCGTTGTTCTCTCTCTTCACCCACTTGATTTCGATCCCTCGCAAGTGAGAATGTCAGTTCCAAAATTTGTTTCTTTTGTAATTCGTTTGTAATTTATCTGTAATTTGTTTCTCTTATAATTTTCTTCAAATGATTTTTGATTTTTGTTTGTGAAACTTAAAAAATCTCTCTCTTCTCTTCTCTCTGCAAACTGAGTATATATATATATATATATATATATAAAGAGTTCAGATATTTTACAGTAAAAAAGAAAGAATGAAGGAGAAGTACTTTGTAATTAATTAATTAAGTTATGGGTAAATTTGTCTTTACAATAAAATTTTAACGGAGTTAGGGTTCAAAGTAACAGAAGGGGGTCAGGGGTTACTAACATTTCAAAATAAGGGGGTATTTGTCAATTTCAAATGTTGAGGGGTAATAAGTGTAATTACCCTAATGTTTAGGGGATCTAGGTATAATTTACCCATAAAAATATAAGATCCTAATATGCTGATAGGAATAACGAATCTAATAAATGAAACTCAACAAATAATTTAGGCAAGCAATGGGTGAGCGATTTTTTTTTTTTTTTTAAGATAGGCAACAATTAACTAAATTCAAAAGGGAAATAGGAAGTAGGATAAATGAAACAAATAGGTAAGATTCAAGTTCAAATTTATGCAATTCACGTTGCCATATGACATAAGCATTTATCATAATTAACAATGAGAGAATTGTACCTAATCCAAACCTTTGCTTTAAACTATGTAAAGTGTTCACTTTTGAAGCATTTGAATAAGTAGTCGACTGTCTTGTTACTTAAAATTTGCCAAAATAGATTGACAGAATATTCTGAAGTTCATCGGAAGTCGCCGGAGGTTCGTCGGAAAGTCACCGGAGTTTCGCCGGAAAAGCTGCCGGAGGTGGCCGGGGTCACCTGGGAGTTTGCCGGAGGCAGGTTGTGTAGCTGGACTTTGCCGGGGTTCACCGGAAAAGTCACCGGAGATCGCGGCCGGTCGGCGGAAAAGTCACCGAAAAATTCTGGGGTCACCGGAGAGGTTGCCGGAGGGAGGCGATTCCGGTGGTGTAGGTCGCCGGAGATGGGTGTAGTCAGAAATGCACGAAAGTATATACGAAAGTCTTGAGGGTGAAGACGCGTACGCATATGGCAGCGGCTGCGGCTAGGATTTTTTTTTTTTCTCACGGCTGAAAACAGTGATTTGATATTTTTCTTTTGTACCAAGGATTCGCTCTGATACCAAGTTGATGCGGCACAATAATTGAAAGTAAAGAAAGAATAGATTGAAAGCAAGAGAAAGAAGAAAGTAGAGAAGGAGAGAAGAAGAATTAGAAGAAAAGAGGGGAAAGAAAAACACAGCCACCAATATTATTCAATAATCTCCAAAGTCTCCTAAAACCCTAACAATCCAATCCTATAAATAGGCTAAAATTTCTAAAGATAACTAAAAATAATATCAAATCAAGAGTTCAAGGAAATTAAAAATTTTACTTTCAACAAACTTCCTAAAATAAAGTAAAAATAAAAAATAGAAATAATAATAAATGAAATAATAATAATAATAAAGGAAATAAAAATCTAGATGATGTCCTCATCACTGCTTCTGCTTCTGCTTCTGCTTCTTCTTCTTTATTTTTATTTTTATTTTTTTTTTCATTTAATGATTTAACGTATTACCTTCCTTCGTTTTGTTTTATATTGTGGAGACCATACTTGCATCCGAAACAAATTATTCGCACGAGCCTATTAATGCATAATTTTTAAATTTATAGAATAATTGTGGGGCTATTGCTTTGCAAAGGGGAAGAAGCATGGAGTGCCAAGTGTTAGAACTTGAGTCAGGGTCTGAAAGCAGTCACTTCATGCAAATAATGCCAAACACGAGTTTCATATCCCAGTGTTTTCATTCCTGTGAATGTATTGTCTTAATTTTTTTAATTTTTCAGGATAATCTAGGGGCCGTTGCTTTCTGAAATGGTAAAGGCAGGGGCTGCCAACTATTAGAACTCGGGTTAGGGTCCGAAAGCAATCACTTTGTGCAGAAAATGCTTAGCGTGAAGTTCAGACTACCCATCTAAGCTGCTGCATTGTTTGATGGATGTTATCCAAGAAAAAAGCGTAATTAAACATGGGACAAAAATTAGGTGTGAGATACTATTACTTGTCCAATTCTATATCCAATGAAATAAACGTTCCCTTAATTCTCGTGTCACATAGGTGCATTAAAGGGCTTGGTAACCCTAGCTGTTGCCCCTTTCTGTGTGTTTATGCCGTCAAGGTTCTTGGGTTTAAAAGAATCAATTTAGATATCAACTTAGCAGGAATTTAACATGGTTTTTTTTTTTTAAATATATATATGATTTGGTCCTTATTGACAAATTAGACCTCTATTACTACTCACTGTGTGCAAATGCGCGCTTTCTCAAAGATTCAAAAGATAAGTCTTATTATATATGCCAAAAGTGTATCTAATTTTGAAATGTCTTTGATGGTTGGTTTGAAATTCAGTTACATGGTATGTGCTTTATTCATGTGATGTAGGAGTTACTACAGGTGCTCGAAGGCTGGTTGCCCAGCGAAGAAACACGTGGAGAGGGCATCGCATGATGCAAAAGTAGTCATTACGACATACGAGGGACAGCACGACCATGACAGGCCCCCTGCTAGGACTGTTACCCACAACACAGCCGGAGCCAACACAAATATAACGGCCCTCAGTGGCGAGTCAAAATCTAGACCGGAGGAAAGCACTGCAGTTGGTCTTGATATGGCGGTTCATATTAGCGCAAACTGATGTACAAGTAACCGTGAGGGATTCCCCAAAAATTTTCTGATTCCTGTCTCTTAACAATGTTGTTGATTAGCCCAGATCAGGATGCTGGTGTATAGGAAATGCATTCTTCTGCTGCTGCTTCTTTATTCTCTCTGGGGCGGATTATTTCCCTCGGAGCTGACTTTGAACCATGCCTTCTATTTGTTAAGAACGTGGGAAACCTTTAATTGGGTGTAAAAATCATTAGAGAGTAATAAAAATGTAGATGAAGCCTCCTATGTCTACTTGAGAAGCTTTCAAGCTGTCTCATATATATATATATATATATATATACACGTATTTTTCTTTGTTGTTTGCTCAATAACTCTTAAAGCTGTTTCTTGCCACTGCAATTTTGGAAGAAGCATGTTCTCGTTAGTTGCAATATCAGCGAGTTCACTAGTGTGCATTGGATTGATTAGTAGATCACCCCATTGAGCTACGACTCCGCTACGACTCCTCAACTAAAATAAAGTCATACATTGATCTCATAAACTATTCATGTGTGACAATGTCCCCCTTCCTCACATTGTTAGTTTTGATTTTAATGAAATTTATTCATATAATACGCACGTAGGGAAGAAAAGAAAATTATGAAGGAATAAAATGTAAGAAATGTACTCGCAAATTTTATTACAAAAAATTTTACACAATTTCAACTTACGTAAACTTTTTTAAAATTTACTAAAATTATGTGACTAAAATGCCATTGAAGTTTTATACGAGTACTATTTTATTCAAATAAATTTATAGACTATTTATCTTAAAATGAAACATTGTTTTCTTGCCTCGTATGCATGTTAGTTGACTAAATTCTGTTAAAATTATAGATGCATGTTAGTTGACTAAATTATGTTGAAATTATAGATGTGACATATTGTTAAAAATTAACAATTTTGAGGTCGATGTTTGCAAGTTCTTTCAGTTAATTGAGTAAAATGACATTTGAGTACGTAAGGGTGATTTTTGTAATTAAGTCTTCTTAACGTTTGGCAAATACTATCTTAAATATCGGTACAAGTAGTCCATACCCAACATCTCAAAGGAGATTTCATTGCCAGTGTAATGTCAAGCAGTTGCTATGTCTTGACAACTTCTTTAGCAGCGTAGGAACGATCACAAGCCGTGAGTATGTGATGTTAGCCCAATCTTATTTGAAAAACTCACTATTTGGCATACATCTACTAAAATTTGCCAATGTAACCAAGGAGATGCCAAGATCAGCACTGAAACCAGCAAAAAGATTCCATGTTTCCTGAGATCAATTTCTTGTCAGTGCTCACTCAAAGATCGAGAGAACTGAAATTCCCATCCTTCAAGAACAGTCAAACAAGTATTGGAGCTCTTGTAAATGATCTCAAAAGGAAGCAGCTTACACAAGGTAAAAAGGAAAAAGATCTCAAAGAAAGCAGTAGCTAATTTTGATTTTCGAAAACTACACAGCTGAGGGAATCGATTCCTATCAACAATTAGGAGCTAAAACATGGAACAAGTAAAGTTTCTATCTCAGCTTAATTTCTGTCCCAGATAAAAAGGTACATGCATGCAAGTTTTCTACTTCCATGCACATGAAGCAACCAAATCTCTGTTCATCCAACCAAGATAGAGGGCTCCATTCTTCTCTTCAAGTCTATACTTATCAGAGTAGCTCTCTAGCAGTGTTTTGATGGTAGTGTTGACCAAAGAGCTCAAAGGGCATGGAGTAAACCCTGCCATTGCGAACCGCGACTTCCACTTACCAAGAAGCTCGTGCCGTTCCACCCTCTCAGTCCCTTCGCATGCTATCACATTCACAACATCCCTTGCCAGGCAGTGCTGCTCAACGTTAACTCGCTCCTTGTGTTCCCTCGGGAGTGTCACATCGATCGACTCAAACATGGCTGTGTAATATTCCAACGCCTCTAGAAATCGAGGGAAGAATGGAGCAGTGTTCGTGTTAGACTCTTGTTCAACTAAGGTCACCACCTTGGGAGAAAGGCTTTTAACAAGTCTCAATAACCGATCCCTGTGATTCTCCGTGCTTACACTTTCATCAGGCATGTGGTGAAGCACGAATGCAAAGTTCACAGCAATGGCCTCCCCAGGTCGGATCCTGAGATTCTCAAGCTGGACTTCACAACCAGACATGGCTGCACCGTGGAACTCAAATGGCACATTAAATGACTCGGCAAGCCTAGATAGCCTCTGTCCTACAATGCTTAGTCCTCCTCCACGGGCATAAGCTGATGTGGAATCGTCGATACCTGTTATCCGGATGTGCGGTGGCCCTCCAGGCCGAGCCGCAAAAGCCTGGATCAGTGTCACCCACTGACTCCCCTGAGCAATTTGGAAGTCAATAATGTGGACCATATTTTCATCCTTCATCGCTTCTGCAATGGCGCCATTTGCAGACATGTATCCAAACTTAAAGTAGGGACAAACCTCATAAAGAATGTGCATGTAGGACAGAAGCTCTGCGCTTGCCGGTTCTTTGCATCTCAAAGATTTGTAGATCAGACTCCCGGAGGAAGCCAATCTCGCCACAAGCCCTTCCAGCATGTATGCTCCCAAACGTTGAATTGGTTCACCACATACCGACACCATTTGACGTAACTCGACCATCAAATGTTGTGTGGTCAACAAATCATTCTCTGAAACTGCTTTTGCACATGCAATGAGAACCTGTTTCAAGTCCCGTCTTGGGATTTCTTCTACCATTTGTCTCCAGCTATCCATATCCGGTGAGGCTATACCTTCCTGAAAGGTATTGTCGTAGTTATCGAGTATATCAGAATCTGGTCCCAGCATTACAGTTTCTAGTTCCTGCAGTTTATGCCTTAATTCATTGACATCATCAGTTATACAGGACCCACTTATCGGGGAGCCATAGTTATTATCTGGTGAGGGACGTCGGCCGGTTGAATATGACTGAGACTCTTGCTGTGACATGGGACTTCCAGCTGGTGAGAAACAGACAGTTGAAGGTGAATTGAAAACTGCATAGCAGCCAGTTGCTGAAGATGACTCCAGAGTGCAGTACTTCTTATGGGAAGTCTGAAACGAGAAGTGACTCCCGTCGCTGCTGTTACTATAGCATGGCTGGTGGTGTAAAGTTTGAAACTGAGGGAAACAATGAGCCTCAACCTCTTGCTTAGGCTGGTAGTACAATGTATTGGACATCTCTGGTCTTCTGTGTTGTTGTGAAGCTTGCATCAAGGAAATGTGTGCCCTGCCCCAATATCAGTCTGGATTATATGGTTTTCTTTCTTGGTTGATTTCTATCTGAAAGTTACAGAGAGGAAATCAAACGAACAATGAATAACCAAAGCATTCCATTGTTAGGCAATCAACAACTCCAGAAGTCTGAATTTCCAAATGAATTCTACTTAAAGGGTATTTGATGCTGAAAAAACATAACAGAATGAAAATTGATCTAAGAATAATGCAATTTTACAGGGAAGCAGATAAACAATGAAATAAAATTTAATAAAAGCAATTATCAAAAGAAAGGAATAAAGAAAATAAAAAGAAAAAGAAAAAAAGCAAGCAGAAAAGAAAGAAAGCAAAATCTTACTAAAGGAATTCTTAATGGATCAATTATGCCTTTCTGCAGGCTTTAAAACCTCATCGTAGCTTGATTTATTTTTATCCAAAATTTTCTTTGTTGCTCTTGTAATCCAAAGAGGAAGAAACTCGATCGATCAATCGTCAAATTGCAGACCAAGGTTCCCATCCTCAGCAGCCAATTTCGACCAGAAGTGATTGTATTGATGCTTTTCTTAGGATTTCCTCTTCAAATATGGTAAATAGAAGGTGTATAACACCAAAATGTAACCTCTTACATAAGCTCTGTGCAGTCTGTAGGCCATCATAAAACTATGTTCTACTTTCCTTCAACTCAGTTGATTTAAACTAATCTCCTATGAAATGAAACACGTTTCCTTTTGAAAGATCTATAAAACAATTGGACAGATGCAAATCTAGGTCAAACCCACGAGAACTAATTTTGTCAAGGTAACGTGATAATGTTCTACTCCAATGACTAGAATAAGTGGCGAAGAATATCAAGGAACTACCAAGTTTAACATCACATAATGTTGCAAGAGTTCAAAATTGAGGCTTCTATGGGATATGACAAATTCAAATTATGCAGCTCCTCCTTTCAATAACAGTGTGAAAAAGTGAGTGAGAAGTAGTGCACACAATTTAACTGTCACATAACCAAAAGATTTAATCACTTATTCTTTAATGTTAATTTACATCAAAGGATTACGGCCAATTGATCTGACATTTTTCTTTTTTAGGTGACGTGGGAAAACCACCCCAAGACAGGCCCCTTGAACCCATTCCTATAATGTAAACTCCCCGGTT
Organism: Vitellaria paradoxa; assembly: GCA_019916065.1. Taxonomy (NCBI): domain Eukaryota; kingdom Viridiplantae; phylum Streptophyta; class Magnoliopsida; order Ericales; family Sapotaceae; genus Vitellaria; species Vitellaria paradoxa. The sequence goes on along the minus strand of CM034239.1, from coordinate 37,017,694 downwards.
GCCCCAGTCGCCACAGGAAGTATGTTATTGACCAACCAATGTGCAGAAGTAGTTACTCAAACTCCCCTTCCCAGGCTCAAATCCTTAATCACCCACTCAAGCACTTACCACTGCCTCTTGAGCATAACTCCTTAACAGGACACGCCGACACGGGATTATTATTTTCAAAAAACTGCCATTTTAGGAATTTTGCAATAAGAACTTGCAAACCACAACTGCAGTTCTAGTCCAACTCGAAAATGACTTTCAATGCCATCAACAGTCTCAAGAATATTGCAAGACATTCCCACAAGGCACAAACAAACAATTGACATCACATGATAAACTAAAACAGGAAAATCCTCAGCAATATTGGCATTCTTTAAAAGACAAAAAACATGAAGAAACATTAAATGCAACAAGGGTATGCATTCCGGTTAAGCCCTCTAGAATTTCCAAACGCACTTGGACATGACTTCACGAGCCCTTGTAGAACAATAAAAGATTAAACCACATATCATAAGTAAAGGCAAAATGCTCTAATTTTACCACTAATCGTAGTCTGATTTGTGCTGTCCAGAGACAAAAATTAAAACTCACTAAGCAAAAAGAGATTGTAAACTGATTATAAATAAAAGAGATAACTGGCTCATAATCATATCTTACTTGAATTGAACACAAGCTCTCGAACAGAAGTAAACATCAATTCAAGTCATTTAGAGATGGCGAAGGAAGAGATGAAAGTGAAAAAGAAGTCCCACCTTCCACAGATCTATCACCAACCCATTTTCAGGAACTTAACAGCATCCACGAAGTTTGGACTCGTAGCTCGAGATATTCCCAAGAAAGTCCTGAATTGAAACCAATTGCTTTTTACCAGAAACAATAGCATTTCTTCGGGAATTCAGGGAGAAAAACAGAGCAGTGAAACATCAGCTGGATACAACTTCAATTGTTAAGAATAAATTCAGTTTCCAAATATCAAATCAATCATTGTTTAGCTGTATCCACCCTAAGTGAAGAATCTCACGTTTGCTTACCACGCTCCTAGCCTGAGTTGGAGAGAGAGAGAGAGAAGTACGGGGAGGGGAGATTCCTCTGCAAAAGCGCCTGTGAATTATAAAAACAATTCGAATTGCTAAAAGCCCTTCAATTTCAGTCAAAACTACAATAGTACCACTGGGAGTCAGTAGAATCTTTTCTAGACATGGAGACCAAACTGCCCTCACGTTAATAGTCGTATTACAAACATTTATTATTACAAACATTTCGGCCTTCAATTAATAATGCATGCAGGAAAATTAGTACAAAGTACATGGATAGTAAGAATATCTCCCAATCTTGAAGGGTAGGTAAATTGTTAAAATCATGGATTTGTTCTTAACTAGTCATTACTAATGACTTTTTTTAAGATTACTCAGTTTTTAATTTTAGGATTCACAGGAATTAGTTGAATAGACTGGACATTTTAAGTTTAAAAAAAAAAAAAAACAACTTTTAGCAGTTACATTATTTATCTCATCTAGGAAAGGTATAGAAATATATATATATATATATATACACACATACTTTAAAGAAAGGGATAGAAATATTTATCAACTTATATCTTCTGTAATATGATGCATTGTAAATATTCATAGAATTTGAGTAAATAATATTTTTTTCAAGAGTTGAGAACTCGAGACTTATAATTATGGCACTTATCTCTAAAATATAATATTCTTAATTGTAAAATAATCATTTAAACACTAATTATCCAGATCGATGAATATGCACTATACCTTTTCTTTTAAAAGGTGACAAGTCTCAAATAGGGATATCAATTAAACGGGTACACGAGAGTACTCGACTCGACCAAACCCAATAAAAATCTATTGGAAAATATCCTAATCGGATTAGGACGGGTTTGAAATTTGTCTATAGGTACCCAGTACCCAATACTCGTTTATATTTACAGGATACCTAATGCCCATTACCCGTAGGGTACTTGGTAAGTACTCATTTAATATAATATAATATAATATAATATAGGCTCCGTTTGGAGCTATATAAAATAAAACAAAATCTTACAAATCTCTACAAATACGAATTACGATACAAAAAAATTTAAATTCTTCACTCACTGCACGAATTACGAGACATTTATTTTTACAATTTTATTTTATTCTATACACTTTTATACAACTCCAAACACACCCATAATATAATATAATATAATATAATATAATATAATATAATTACAATTTTATTCCTAAAATAAAATTATTTGAACTTAGGATAGGATTATTTATGAAATTTTATCATCTTTTGCCCTAGGTATATTTATTAGTTGTCGTTTTACTATGGTAACCCCCAAATAAATTCAAATCATCTTCTCTTAGTCTCATTCCTTGGTTAAAATCGTTGAAATCTCATTTGTGTAACTGTGTTTTGTTATGTATTCTGCCATCACCTATGATTAATGTCGCATAGAGGATTCACGTCGTCGTTCTCATCACTTGATCGCCACAATTTTCAAGTTATATTTCTTAGTATAATTGTTAAAAATTATGGAGGTAATAGCTGTGTCACTATATGATATTGCCGGTCACCAGTAAAAGAATGGAAAGAGGCGTCTAGGAATTAGAAAGTAAGTACAATCAATAAGTCAATATTTATTCTAAGATTTTTTTTTTTAGGAACATAAAAAAAAAATGTAGTTTGAATTTGGTAGCATTCTCATGATTTTTTTTCTTCTTTTGGTCTAATTTAAGTAATTTTCTTTTTTTTGCTGCTTAACATTATAGATTTTTGGAAAGTAATTTCCAAACTTCCTTACAGCGTCGCTGAAATTTTATTATTCTTAGTTTTTTTTTTTAATTTGTAATTCTTTTAAATATTTTTATTTTTACTTTGTTTAAGTGTAGAATAATAAATTTGTGTTGGAAATATTAAAATTTGTGTATGTTTAATTTTTTTTCGTAATTATTTTGCTAATAAATTTGGCAAAAATTTGTATTTAGATAATAAAACCGATAGTCATGTATTAAACTTAATTGGGTTTCACGAGTTTGAAACGGAACGGATTTTGCGGATTTGAGATTTTAACTTAAAAAATAAATTATTTTAGAACGGTAACGATAAGTTAAAAATAAACAGATTTGGTAATAAAATTTATTAATTGAGGGGATATTCTACCCATATACATCCCTCGTTTCAAATCACTTGTTAGAGGACAAGTTTATGGATACTTGTTAGAGAACAAGGATTTGCCAAGCTAGCAATATCTCTCAGGTGCAATTGTGCGAGATTATTTTTTGATTTAACTATAGTCGTTTTATATACGGACTATTATATTTTTATTGGACTATATATTAGTCTTAGTTTAAAAATCTTGACATGTGTTTTTTAGGCGTAATAAAATTTAATTTATGTGAAGGTGCATAGTTTGTCAACAAAGAATTTGTCACCGTTAGTAAATCATGTGAATGTCCTCTCTGCAACCTTTTATAATATGATTCAAACTCAATTTTGTTGGTCAGGATAAATTAATTATCACAAAAGAGTTTCTAATTTTGTTAAATGAGTCATGTTTATTAAATCACTATTACTATAAAATTAAAGGTTTGATAGTTTCCATATCTGAATAACTCTAGTGAGACCTTTGACATAAAAATTATAGTAACGAAAATTAACAACAAAATGGTTCAAATAGAGAGTTAATCATACTCTTTAGTATATTAGGATTGTGTCATGATATACTGTTAGCTGTCGCATACAACTTGTAAAAATATATATAAAAAAAAAAGTCATTAAAGAGTTTAATGTTTGATGATAAAGAGTTAATATTATAATTTTTTATTACTAAGGTTTCGTTTGGTAACACACAAAAGTGCAAAAATCTAATAAAAGTTGCAAGTTAAGCGATTAGTGAAACCTCAATTTTTGTCACTTTTTTACTCTGCTTCCACTCAAAGTTTCATCAAACACATAAAAAGTTGCTAAAATTTGCTAAAAAAGTTTTACCAAACACTCAAAAGTTGTTAAAAATTACTAAATATTATCAAAAATTTTACTAAACACCCAAAAGTTACACTTTTTTGCAAAAATTACAACTTGTTTAACCAAATACACCCAAAATTACAACTAGTAACTTTTGACTAAAAATTACTTAAAAATGCTAAAAATTGTGCTACCAAACGCCCCCTAAATATCACTGAACATAAAAGCTTACATAAATAAAATTTAAATTGCTTTAAATTGTTTTAGGGAGCGAAGAAATTTAAACTTTAAATAAAGTATTTATTATTGGAGATTTAAACGATAATTTAAAAATAATAAAAATTTATTTTATAATTATTTTTTTATTGTAAAAAAATGAATAGTACACATAAAATAGGATTCCTACGTGTGTAAATAAATTGTCTTGCCGGACAACAAGTAATTTTTGTATCCACTGAAAATTTCTACTGCTTCGGAATGATGGTGTAAAAGATTGAAGTTCGCTTCAAAGGTCAAGTTCCTCTTCTTGCTTCTTTTTTGTTTCATGTTTCGTATTTTGGTTATCGAAATATATTTAAATTCCTTTATTTTAAAAAAATATAACAAACACTTATTTTTTATATAGAAATATTTTTAAAAAAAATAAAAAAATACAAACTGTTTTTCTTGTTAAATTAAAAGAATTTAAAAAAATATTTCCAAAAGTAAACTGGAAGGGTAATAGCCAATATAATTGAAGCTAATTTGGTCAATTTGCTTAGTTTAAGGAATAAACGAGTTTCCCAATTTTTTTGTCTGGTTAGAACGAAAGTCCAGTAATACTTTGGTAATTATGAATGCGAGGGTTTTTGCGCTACTGAGAGTTTTTGTGGCCGCAGTCATTCTCTCTGTACCTTACAATCGAAGGTATTATAAATTTGTTATCTCGAATAGTGTTTTCGTGTTACGGGAAGTTTTTCGAACTGTAGTTATCTTTTTTGTCCTTTATAGTTGAAGGTATTGTGAATTTGTCATATTGAACCTCTCTTTTAATACTTAAAATATCAGAGTTTCAAGTTGAGGAGGCGCACCCTCTTCAGGATAACAAGTTCACAATGCCTTTGACTGTGAGAGGCCACTTGAATCCTAAAGCTTTAAGTATTAAAGAAAAGATTGAGTGGGTATCCAAGATCATCTGAAGAGAGTGCACGTCTCCTGATTTGAACTCCTAATGCTTTAAGTATTAAAGGAGTGGTTTTACGTATTAAAGGGAAGGTTGAATGGATACTCATGACAAATTCATAATACATTCAACTGTGAAGGGTAGAGAGGATAGCTGCAAGAGGAAAAACTCCCTGCAGCGTAAAATTGCCTCACAAGGAGAAAAAGAAGTGAAAAGTAAGAGAAAATTTAAATTTTTATTTTTTTATTTTGATATTGTTTTTAACAAAATATAATAAAAATTATCATTTTCTTCTATTTTTCTTGCCATTTTTATCTCTCTCCTTTGTACATCCATTTGATTTATCAAGTTTTATAGAAAGAAAAAAAATTAACTTTTATCAATTTTTTAAATTTTCTACCGAACTTAAAATTAACTTTTATTAATTTTTTTAATTTTTTTCTTCCTTTTACTAATTATTTATTTATTTTTTAATTTTATAACTTTTACAAATTTATATCAAACACTTGACGCTTGGAAAGTAATGACACGTGTAACTTAATGTGCAATTTTTTTTTTTTTGGATAGGTTAAACAGGGGAAGGGGTGAACGTCTCGGGTTTCGAACCTGAGTGATGAGCAGGCTTGCGAGGGTCTTTACCACTTTAGCCACAGTCGTGCTCCTTAATGTGCAACTTTGCACATTAATCGGCTCCATACATTTCAAGGTTTGTAAAGATTGGAAAAAACAAAAAAACAAAAAAATGGAAGAAGGTGGGGAGGTTGACTTCGTCATACGATGTTAGAACGATGAGACGGAGTCATAACAACGATAGCAAATTTAGAATTGTTAGATTAAAATTAACTGTTCAAATTTATTAATATTATATTTTAAAATTAAAATATATAAATAAATTTAAACCATTAAAGGATGTTTGAAATTTTAAAAGTTAATAAAAATGTTGTTATGAATCACACGTACAAAAACAAGAAAAACAGGGAACACAAGGATTTACGTGGTTCGGTCAAGGTGATCTACGTCCACGGGCAGGAGGAAACAATCTTATTCTGTTGAAGAAGTTCGTACACAGACCTTAAAAAAAAACCACATTCGGGTCGCTCACATAATATTTCGGGTCGGGCCACAATTCGGGCCAAAACCATAAATTCAGGGCACTTAACAAATGTGATTTGGGTAACTTTTTAGTATTTGGAGCTCAATTACCAAATTATATTTTTTGGGTAAACCATTAAAGGGTGTTTGGAGCTTTAAAAGTTAATAAAAAATGTGATTTGAGTAACTTTTTAGTATTTGGAGCTCAATTACCAAACTATATTTTTTGGAGATGAATAATTCTGTTCAAACAAATTTCTATTCGTTTGATTAGATTTCAACAGAAATTTTTTAATTTTTTTGTCAGAATTTTTTAAAAATTCTAAAAATTTTTATTGAAATTTATAAAAAAATTACTAAAATTTGTAAGAATTTATTGGTACTTGTAAATATATATAAATTTATAAAAATTTATATATACTCATGTACTTTAAGGTGAAAAAAATTTATTGTAAAATTATAAAATCTTTCAAAATTTTTTGAAATTTTGAAAAATGTGGGAGGCTTTAATTCGAAGAAAATGTGGGACCTATCTTGGATAGTGACCCATACGCTTCTGCACCTCAGTAAATTTTAGACAGCTTCTATCTTAGTACTGATAAGACATGACGTAGGAACAACGTGCCTTCCACCTCAACTGGAACTTGAGTCCCTTTCTCTGTCGCTCGAAAAAATGCCCTTTCACTCTCAGCGCCTGTGCTATTTTAATCACATTTTTTTACTCTGAAATGACCCTTCTACCCTTCAAACGTTGCATATTTTTAAATAACTAAAAAAAGTTCCTCAATCATGAAGTTTGCGCTGAATGCAAACTTCTAAAGTCACGGCACGGGAAATAATTCTACAAAAATAATATATTACGAGAGCGTTTCATGCGATGAAAAATAACAAAAAAATAATAAAAAATATGATTTTAATATTTATTAACATTTGGTGTAATTATCAAATCACATTTTCCAAATATGAATAGTGAAATTTTTTGACTTTTACATCAGTTTTTTAAAGAGAAAAATCGTTTGAACAGTTTTTGACTCCTTAATAATCAATTTATGTCAGAATTTATTGAAAGACGTAAAAAATTTTTAGAATTTATAAAAAAAATTATTGAAATTTGTGAAATGTTATTGGAGTTTGTGAAAAATTTATTAGGAGTTGTTGGGATATATAGATGTATATAAATTTGTAGTTATTTTTCATGAAACACAAGGAGTACAAAATGTTTCGGAGAATTTTAGAAGATTTTCATAAATTTTCAGAATTTTTCAATGATTTTCATTACGCCAAACAGACCCTAAATAGAATTGTGCATTTTTTTTAATACAATAATAAGAGATGCACCAAGTGACTTTTTTTTATTTATTTTAATATTCAATTTAATTATTGTACGGATTTTTTATGAGTGAGTCTATTTGCACTCTACAAATAGATTTTTGTGCTTAATTTATCTTTTCATTAAATAAATTTACACAATTACTCTCATTTTTTTAATAAGATATGTTGTATAATTTTAATATTATAAATTTTTTTTTTACAAAATTGAGAATAATTGTATAATTTTATTTAATATAAATATAAAATGGAGTGTAAGAGTTCAAGTATTAACTTGTGTTAGGAAGTCACCACGGCGTGTCGTCGATCAAGTCCGAGATTTTGCTCAATGGTTCGTTTGAAAAGTAAAAAATTTTTAATTTTTGGTAATTTTTAGTAGCAAAAACTTTTTAGCCGACGTTTTATAAAAGTTTCTAACTTTTAACAATTTTTAGTAATATTAATAATTATTTTATGCAAAAAAATTAGAAAATTTATTAAAAGTTGAAAAAAATTGTTAGAAATTAAAGATTAACCAAACGAAAAAAAATAAAAGTTAGAGAAAATTAGGTTATCAAATGACTTTAACTAATTTCTAATAATTCAAATCCAAATCGTGGTGTGTTCAAAATTTTTTTGTTAAAAGAAGTTTAAGATAATTTTTTTTTTTGAATTTTGAAACAGTTAAGATAAAATTTATAAGAATTTGAGGAGACTAAAACGTTAATTTTAATTATAAATATCTAAATTTTAAAAAGTATGTTAAAAATATTAAAGGAGTTGTCACCCCTTATGTTCATCACTCCTTTGATGTTCATCCATGAATTAGAAAATGAGCTAAAAACTCTTGAAAAATATTATGAATACACCCAAATTTGAAATATTAGAGGTTTAGTTTGGATAAATTATACTTTAAACTCTTGTGCTTTACCTTAAATCTTACGTTAGTCCTTATACCTTAATTGTGATAATTAATTTTTTTATAATTATGGTCAAATTTCTCTTTAACCTTTTCATCAAATATATTAACGAAAAACTTTACGTGTCAATTACATATAGTTGACACATGATATTTTTTTCACATATTTTTAACAGTTAGTAATAGAAGTATCAAACTGAAATGTGATTGTAAATATGAGGAGTCAACTATCACACTTTTTTTTTTTTTTTTCTGAAAGGTAAGAGGGATGGGGAACTCGGGCTTGAACCCAAGGTGATGAGCGGGCCGGAGGAGTGCTCTGCCACTTAAGCTACAGCTCCGCTCAGTCAACTATTACACTTGAAAGAATAGGAACTGAATGAGATTTGGTATAAAATGTAAAGATGTAAAATATAATTTATCTATTTAGTTAATAAAAAAATTAACCAAACATAGATTCAATAAAAAAAAAAAAAGAAACTTTTTAGCCTTTAAACCATCAAGGGATGAAAAAAAAAGGTTAACTTTTGTTTATTTGACATATTTTCCTTTAATAGTTTAAAAAAAATTTAAAATATAACAAAGTAATTTTTATTATTTAAAAAAAAAAGCAAAAAATTGAGTAGCAAGAAGTTAAGGTGACACTTGGTTTGTATTTTTATTTTTTATTTTTTGTTTCTATGTTTTATTTTCTATTTTTTGTTTTGAAGTTTATGTTTTTAGAATACTGAAAACATATTTAGTTTGACATTTTTTTGTGTCTGTTTTGTAATTCTTCTAATTTTGATTATTCAAAATGACTTTTGGCAATATTGCATTTCATGTATAAATATGTTTTTTGTTTTTTAAAACAAGTTTTAAAAACACGAATGATCAATTACATTTTAAACTATTTTCTCTATTTTTAAAAATATAAAATAAAAAATAAATCTAAAATAGATATATCAAATGAATCTAAATTTTTTTCTACTCTCTTCAAAAGATACCATAATATTGGGTCCATGTTTGACAGCACTAACTTATGTTTTTTAAAAAAATAAATAATAAATAAATTGTTCATCTAAATTTTTGTCTTATATATTTTTTAAATCAAAATTTAATTTAATTTTTGTTTAATAACTTTTAGATATATTATTTATATTTCTTAACAAAATATTCAAAAATAAAAAGAAATAAATTAAATGCGATGGGCAAACTGGAGAATCTATAATCCAATCTGCCATAGGGGTATGTCTGTAAATTTACAAACGACAAGATTACGTTAACATTATCCCTCCTCGAAGCCATACAGTGTCCCTTCGGATTTAAAAATGTAAGTAAATCCACAATCACGCAATGATCTTCCCAACAAATTTCAGTTTGGGGGGAATCAACGAGTTGCAAAGAATTAACAAGGAAAGGCCTTGTTTCTTGCTTTGTCCCCTCAAAGTGAAAAAGTTACTCATGAGTCATCACTCACCGTCCATTTATGTTCTCTGCAAGAACTCATTTTTGTCCTTTCTCTTCTCTAATCCCAGGTTTGGTTAAAGGGAAAGCTATTTAAGGAGTTTGGAGCATCAAAGGACAATAAAAAATATAGTTTAAGTAATTTTTTAACATTTAGTATACAGTTAACGAATTATATTTTTCAGGAATAAATAATATTATTTTTTATTTTTATATCAATTTTTGGAGAAAAAATCTGTTCGAACGATTTTTTTTAATCCATTCTATTAGTTTTATATCAAAATTTTCAAAAGCCATTGAAAAGTTTTTGAAATTTGTAAAAAAGTTATCGGAGTTTCTGTAAGTATTATTGGGATTTATAAAAAATTTATTAGAGTTTATAAAAATTTGTTAAGATATGTAGATATCTATAGATTTATAAAAATTTCACAAAGTACAAAGAAAGCAAAATATGTTCGAGAGTTTTAGAAGTTTTTAAAAATTTTTCCTAACCTTCAGCACGCTAACCACATCCTTAATTATCAGAATATTTAGCACAAAATTGAATAAAAATAAGGAGGGATGTAATTTACAATTAAGACTGTTAGATTAAAATTTAACGGTCTAGATATATTCACTTTTTTTTTAATTAAAATAGTGTCAATGATTTGAACTATTAAATTTTAATCCAATGATTTACAATCAATGTCACAGGACTGACAACCTCCCCCTTTCTAAAAATGATGGGGGTAAGGGCGAATTCAAGATTTATAATTAATCATGATGAAATTATATTTTTAAAACAAATATAGATAAAAGTAAAAAAATAGTTGAAGTAAAAATTTAATAATAATGAAAGAAAAGTAAAATTTATATGTAAACAAGAATAAAATTAATAAAATCTTGATATAATTTTTTGAATCAGAAAGAATAATTGTCTCTATTGGTCCCTTACTTGGTTCGCCCATGAATGAGGTAATTGTATTATTGTAATAATTGTACATTGTAATTGATTGTCATTTTTAAAATAATAAGTCTACAATTATATGATATTATTTTGGTATAAAATTAAAAAATTTATAATTCTATTACCTTACTCTTAATAAGGCGGTGAACTTAACCTTACCCCCCTCTATATATATTCATTACCCCCATGTGTGCCATCCAGGGGTGGTGTAAAAAGGTTGAGTTTAAATTGAATTCATAATATTTTTATTCATTTAAAGTTGTAGGCTAAAACCAAATTTAGCTTCCTTTCAAACTAAATTAAATTAGTTTTTTTTTAAGGGTTAGTTTGATAAACTAAAAGAATTTGATTTATTTTTTATTTTGGTTGTCTTATATGATTTTTTTGGTTAAAACTTAATTATTTTTTTATTGGTTGCATTAACCATGTATTCTTATTATAAAAAAAAAATGTTTCAAATATGAGAATCCATCTAGGATTTACCTATATGCAAATTTTATTATTTTAAATATTAATAACAAAATATTTTTAAAAACTATCAAATAAAAAATAAACTTTAAAAAATCATATGAAATTAAAAAAATTGAAAACAAGCCAACTACTTCTTGAATTTATCAAACTAAGACTGCGTTTGAAACTTTAAATTTTTTCAAAAAATTTTAAAAGTTTTCAACGTTATCTAATTAAATTTTGTTACTTGTCATTTCTACATTACTTTAATACTAATTTTTTTATTTTTTAGAACTTTTTTAGAACTCTAAACACCGCCTAAATCTAAATCGATTTAGATTTAAATGATTATAGACAAGGCTTTTTGATAATCCTTGTAAGCTTGACTAAAATGAAAGCTTTTGATAATCCTTGTATGCCTGACCGAAATTAGGGCTTTCAATAATCCTTTTCAATTAAATCAAAGAATAGAAATTTGGATTAAAAAAGTACACCTGGTCGATGAATAAACCAGGTTTGTAAATGTCAACAACTAGAACAAGCCAGTTGGACACCTTTTCAATAATCTTTTTCAATTAAACCAAAGAATAAGAACTTGGTTTAAAACAGTACACCTAATCGATAAATAAACTAAGATTGTATATATCAACAATCAGTACAAGTCAGTTGGACACCTTTTTGATAATCATTTTTAATTAAACCAAGAAACAGGAACTTGGTTTAAAAGAATATACCCGATCGATAAATAAATTAGGGTTGTGAATGTCAACAACCAGGACAAGCGAGTTAGACGCTGTTTTGATGATCCTTTTCATTTAAACCAAGGAACGGGAACTTGGCTTAAAAGACTACACCTAGTCGATAAATAAATCAGGGTTGTAAATGTCAACAACTGTGACATGCCAGTTAGACATACAGGGCTTTCAAGCATCTTTCATTTATGTGAGAGATAATCCTTTTTTTATATATGCTTGGACGTAATCAAGGCTTATATCGTGGTCGGATAATAAACTCGACAAGTGTGTTCTCTTTATTAGTAGTGAATGCAGACTGTCATAGTAGATCATAGCGGGTTGTAATCTGTTGTTGAGATCATCTATTTGCAAATATTCTCAATAATGCTGGCAATGGTAGAAGTAGAGGGAAAACAAAGTTGAATTGAACTTTATATTATGAAAAACTTGGATGGTCATAACTTTTCGCTCGAGTGTCTGATTTAAGTGATCTTTTTTTGATGTCATATATTTTTTCGAGATCTATGCGACCAAATTGCCTAGGACAGTTTGAAACAATCAAAATTGTAAAATAAGGTCATCTTATGACTTTTTTGGACTTTTGCTTAAATATGAATAAGTGTCTGAACACTAACAGCTCTGCTCAGGAATACTTTATTGAGTAATAACCTTATTTGGGGATGCTTTTACTAAGGAATTACCTTGCTTGGGGGAACTTCTATTGAAAGATAACCTTGCTAGGGGAGACAACCATCTCGGGGTAACTTTTATTAAGGAATTACCTTGGTCAAGGTTACTTCTAGTGAATAATAACCTTACTTGGGGAGACAACCATGATCGGAATTGTGCTTTAAACTTGCTCGGGGATGTGCTTTAAGCTTACTCGAGAAAACTTCCTTGTGTTTGGGAATGACATGCTTGGGAAAAACACATTCTACTTCGAAAAAACATACATTGCTTGGGAATATCATGCTCTGCTAGGAAGCAAAATGCTCTACTCGAGAATCATATGCTCTACTCAAGAATGTCATGTTGTACTAGCGAACAACATGCTTTGCTTAGGAATGACATGCTTTGCTTAGGAACAACATACTTTGCTTGGGAACAACATGTTCTGCTGGGAAACAACCTTTGCTCGGGAATAACTTTTTTAAGAATTACTTATTCAGGATAAACTTCTTAGGGATAAACTTGCTTAGGAATAAACTTCTCGGGGCATTATTTACTCTAGATGACCCCTTCCTCAGGAATAAACTTTTAATCTTTCTTGATAATAGGCTTCTGCTCTTGCTTGGGAATATGCTTTTGCTCTTGCTCGAAAATATACCTTCGCCCTTGCTCGGGAATAAGCCAGATATGCTCGAGATAGAGTTATTCCCTTTGTGCTACCTTACCCAATATGGCCGGGACATTGACAATCCTTTCGAAGTTGCAGGAAAACCACATCCTGTGTGATTGGGACGTTGTTAACTCTTTTCAATTAAGTCAAATAGATTGTAAAGCCTTACTTTTTAGGAGAATACTTATAGAATAGCTTCAGATCTTCAGATGAGTTGTAAAAATTTAATAGAAACTGATGAAATCTAGCTCGAGGATAAGATAGAACTAGTTGTAATCTCGAGGTAGAACTTATTGCTCAGGGGAGAAATATCATGTTGGAACCTTGCTCGGGGTAAAAAAAATATAAACTTGTTGGGATAAAATGCTTCTAGTCAGGCAGCTAATAACTTCTTTTAAGCTAAACATATACACATAAGACAGAGATAATGTTTGATAATAACATGGTAGTATTTGGCAGTCTAACAATCATCAAGTGATGCCCATGTTCATACTCATGCTTGAAAAAATTAATAGGATGTGGTTGTACAAAAATATGAACATACAATAATTATAAAATACCAAAGTGATTTATTCATAAAGAACAATAATAAACCCACTAAATGGACATTTCTAAAAGTGATCTAAATATATATATATATATATATATAGAAAAAGATATATTTATTTTGCTGAGATTCTTAGAGATTAAAAATGTTCTCATCAGTTCAAAATGATCCTACCAAAAGCAAGATAACACTCCATCGGTGAGATAATGGCCCCAACGGTAGTAGAGAGTGCTTTTAACAGCGGTAGAAGAAATACTTACAACAGCGATAGAAGAGATACTTCCAGTAGCAGCATCGATGAAATGTTTTGGTAGAATAATTACATAGGCATAAATATGCGCTCCACAGTAGGCACCAAATGTGCGGGAAAATTTCAACCCCCTTTCTCCGTAAACCCCATTTCTTCTATGTTCTTATAGACTCCTTTCTGATTTTAATGCGAACTTGCAAGTAAGAAAATATTGAAATAAAACGATCGGAGTTGGTCTTTGACCAAGGACTCTCCGATACTTAAGTTAATTGCAGACGTTGATAATAATCTCATGTATATATATATATATATATATAGAGAGAGAGAGAGAGAGAGAGAGAGAGAGAGAGAGAGAGTGATATAGAAAGAGAAGAGAAAGAGAAGAAGGAACTCTTACCTTAACTACGTTTCTGCAATTTATAGAGTGAGAATCTGACATACTTTATATTGATTTGACTACATAGTGGTGGTATTAGGTGGTAGATGATGTAAGTCTTGAGACTCGTGAGTAAGTGACTTTGTTGTATATATTTTATGGATCATATCTCCTAATGCACTTGAGTGTAGTAAGTAAAATAATTATATGATGTAACTATTAGACTATTTAGTCCCAGTTTAACTAGAACTTACCCTCTCTGTTGGAGGGTAATTTATGGTCGGGAAAACCTATTGTGGTCGAGCGAGATATTTTTTAACTACACAAAAATATAATAAAATCATTATAATATTCATCATATTTATAGTAAAATACGCCGTGAAATCAACAAATCTACAATGGTCTTCCGTGACTTTTAACATGGGTGCCAAATATTTTTCAACATCTTCTATTCTTAAATGTTCGGTAGGTAGATTCTAAAATTATTGAAGATTTGGTTATTATTTATGAATTAAAAAAACCTTCTGCTATTTTAAATTTGTAAGGTAAATCATTAAATTAAAATTTGATTGTAGGATAGATCATTATACATTTCAATACATGTCTTGTTACTTTTTCTCAGTTACTTTGGCTTTTGATGCTAATTTGCTTAGTGCCACACCTTTCCAAAAGAGATCTATATTTGCTAATTGCATTCAAATTGCGGTGATTATTATTAATTTTAAACTCTAACTTAAACAGGTCCAGATAGGTTGTCAAAATACAAAACTAAGATTGCGTTTGGGGAAAAAAAAATTGTAACTCAGTTATTAATTACTAATATTTTGATTTTTTCTAAAATGTTTAAATTTATTCTTTTATATTTTAAATTTCTTTTAAATTTTAAAGGACAAAACTATCTAATTAACAAGAAATTAAAAAATTAACTACTAAAAACTTAAATTTAAAAAAAAATAGCTTTTTTTTAGCTACTCATCTTAAAGTACCAATTTAGGTTAAGTTAGGGGAAAAAAAAGTTAACATTTTTTTATAATTAACTAAAAAAAATCTAATAAATTGTTACTTGAGATGGAAGTGACACCACCGGTTGGCTAAAGGGCTACGACTGTCCATGCAACGAAAAAAACAAATCGACCAAATGTTTCCTAGTGGCTAGCGCATGTGGTCGGCCAAATGGCAAGAATTATATGTAAACATATATAAATAGACAATCAAGATCAGCTATATACAGGGGGCGGATCCATAAAAGGATAAGTGAGGGCAGTTATCTTTACTAATTGTTAAAAGTTTATATATTTTATATAATTTTTGTATAAATTTTTTTATTCTTTTAATATATAAATATATAAATTGTCTCTACTAAAATTTGATTATTATTTAAAAATTTATAATGTTTACTTTTTTTAAAATTTTGCTCTTACTTAACAAAATTTTTAGATCCGTCGTTGACTATATATATATATATATATATGCATGTGGCTCATGTGGCCGCCCAAGGCACATTACGGGCCCAAAATGTCCGTCCACGCATGCGCGGTACTTGAAAATAAGACTTTAAGGAGAATGTTTTGTCCAACTAATTAATACATCCATAAATTATTGTGTTTGATTTTGAGAAATTGTGTGGGACAATGGCAACAAGTACCCATAATTCAACTTGGCTTTCTATGCAATTTCCCTTTCAGTTCGCCGACCATGCTTGGTCCCTCCATTAAAATGACAAAAAAATAAATGTGCTGAAAGAGAAATAATTTTTCTGCCTTTTAAAAATTTGTTTTAAGATAAATTATATTTACATTCTCTTTGTTTGACTAATTACCAAAAAAAAAAAAAAAATTACGCATAGTATTTAAAATTTACACTCAAACCTTTTTTTTTTGTTTTGAATATTTGTCATAATTATAGGTTCGTTTAGAACCCAAAAAAAATTCAAAAAATCTCAAAAAACTTTAGAAGTTTCAAATTCTTTCAATCAAATTTTACTACATATCATTTTTACATCACATCAATCCCAACTTTTAATTTTTTTTTTTGATACTCCAAACACCCCTTATATCTTTTACCTCATTTGACTTATCAATGTCAAATAAAAAACTAATGTAATCAACGTGAGAAAATTATATGAGACGTCTTTTTTTTTTTCACCTTTACACTATGTAAAATGTCCAAAAAAACCATTTAGATCTTTAAATATTTAAAAAAAAAAGTTCCTATCTTTTCAAGTTATAGTCCAACTCTATTTCCAAAATTGAAATCAATATGAAAATAGAAAACAATGAAATAAAACAAAAATAGTGTGCATTATTTCCTTCACACATTGTTCATTTTTTAAAAACTTTTGAAGATCTCAAAGGTATCTTGAACAATTTATATGGTCTAAAGGGATAAAAAAAACATCTCACATATGATTTTTCCATATAATCACATTACTTTCTATTTAACATATATTGACCGTCAAATCTACAAAAAAATTTAATTGTGACAAATATTTTAAATAAAAAATGTGAATGTAAATTTTAAATGTGAGGATTATTACTGAATTAACTAAACATTAAAGAGAAATAAGTGTAATTTACCCACCTTTTTACTTCCTTCTAACTAATGTAGTAATTCAATGCATGAGATTCCCGCACTACAAAGTTGGCAAATGATCAGTTTTATCCTTCTTAACCTCAACCAAGTATGGGAACCAAAAGCCCCTTAGGGGGTGGTCGAGTGGAGTTTGGGAGTGGCTGAGGGACCCGTTCGTCTGACGGTTTCGAGTTCGAATCTTCCTTCAGTGGGATAGTTACTGCGCTTGTGCAGCCTCCTAGCAACTCCCTCGGTCGAGCCGGTCAGCCAGGGCTTGCCTAGGCTGGTTTACCACCTCGTGGGCCATTGTCAGCTTGGTCTACGAGGCGGGCTTCACCCAGTGCGCACCCTTGGGTAGCGGCTGCGGGCTTCTCCTCGACCCCAGAAGTATGGGAACCAAAAAAAAATAATAATAATAAGGAGAAAATGTCTTCCGTTTCTTGTTTCAGATAAATTGAAGCATGGTAATCCATTAATTGCAAGAGCTATAGACAGCCTTTTTTGCTTAATCCGAGGAAAAATGACCTTTTTGTTCGAATTTAGATATTCATTCCTACATTAATTCGGTATACACTCTCTTGTAAACTCGGGCCAATGCTCTCACACAAGCCATCAGCAGCACCCAATTCATGTTGTACATTGAATTTGACATTTAATTTATTTAAACATGCAGAACATTACAGAAGGCCAATATATATATACATTTATCTATATTGCCATTTGCCATGCATCTTCAGTATATTGCCATTTTCCATGCATCTTCAGTTTGCATTGTCAGCTTCATTGACTTCATCTTCAGTTTTTTTTTTAAATAAATAAAAAATAAAGTAAAATTGTATAAATTAAGGTCCAACATGGAAACATTAACCTTTTCCTTGTGTTCTTGTGTTCCATCTTCGGACCTCTCGTGTCTAAATTCTTAATTTTCGATTTTGTATCTTAGTTATAGCAGTGCACAAAAATAAATAAATAAATTAATTAATTAATACATTTTCTTTTCACGCCTCGTGTTTAATCAAAGAGCGAATAATATGGGTTAATACTTAATAGGATAATTAGAATATAAGATAATTAAATCTAAAAATAAAAATTGATATTCTACTGAAGTTTTACATTACCAAGAAGTCTTACAACATATTTTGATTGTACCAATAACAATTGTTTTTGCTGAAATAAGTTTTTTAGAATTAAAATTGTTATAATCTAATTAAAGGTCACTTTTATTACAAGATAAATTGAATGATTTAATAAGACTGTTTATTGAAAACAAAATATATTGAATATAAAATTTTAGTAAATAATTTTGTAACTTACAAAGTTAAGAGAATGAGATGAAATTCCTTATAGGTTGTCTTACCTAAGCCTCACTCCAAATTTTACTTTAAACCCCAAATTTTCTAAATCCAAACCTGCACTAACCCTTTGTTTGGTTATAAAAAAAAATGAAAATTGAGGATAAGATAAAAGAGAAAATAAGTTAAATTGACCTTGAGAATTAGTTCAGCGGTCGACATATAACTCCAGAGACAAGAGTTCGAATCCCCCTGAATGCATCCTTAACTGAATTGAGAGATATCTTGGGTTAGACTGCTCTCCCCCCAGTTTACTCATCAGTTACGTGGATCGTTGAGGTCTACAATAAGCCAGTGGGATTCCGGGTTACCCAAAAAAAAAAAAAAAGTTAAATTTCTTTTTTCATTTTTTCTTTCATTTTTTATCAAATCCAACTATCAAATAAAATAAAAAAATATATTTTCTCCTCTTTGTCACTTCTCTTCTCCACAATCTAAACAAAATAGTTAAGCTTGGGGTCAACCCACTCCTCCACACAGAGAAGCTGTTTACGAGATCTTCATGAATTTTCCCTAACATAGAAATTTTGACGGAGAAGATCGTGGCCTGCCGTTGAAAAAAGATTTGACCATTATAACAATGCTATTCTCTCACAAAACTCACACAATAATTGAATATTTAACCACAAATTGCATGACATTAAATAACATATACCTAGTACAATTTCTTTTTCCTTTTTTTTCTCTTAAAATTAATTTGTTTGAACAAATGGAGAGAAGAGTAAAGTAAGACCCCTAATGAAAGGAAGAAAAATGAAGAAAAATGTAAATTTATATTAAAAAGGAGGGGGGGGGGACATTTTCACGAGAGCCTAGCTGAATGCACACCACTTGGACAAATAAACATGGCTGTTCCCCAGCCTGAGCAATGAAGGCCCTGTTTGGGTCCACAAATCTTCAACTAAGTTGTCATTTGGAGCACCAACAATTTAAAAAAATTTTAAAAATATCAACTTTTTCAAACTCCAAAAAATTTTAATTTTTTCAAAAAAAATTTATTAAAATCCATTGAACAAAGCTAAAATAGTGCGTTCCAATAGATTTTGACAATTTTTTTTAAAGTTAGACTAACATTTGTACCAAAAAATTTCACACAAAACTCCAAAGATTTTTTAAATTATCTAGTAAAATTTTACCATTTGTCATTTTGTACAATTTTTAACGATTTTATATCAAATTAAATACAAATATTCAACCATCATTGCAAAACAACTTTTTGACACTCAAAATTTTAAAAGATTTTACTTTTGATTTTTTTTTAAACTCTAAATGGTCCCTAAATCACGTCAGGCTCCACGCTCTTTTTCAATATTTCATCAAACACTACTTAAAAAACATGCACCTGCGAACCCCACCGCGGCACTGTTCCCGGACAAATGATTGACAATAGAATTTGTATTTAACAAAATGTTTTTCAATAAATTAGTTAATTTAAATTAATTAATTCACAAAAAAAGTTATTATTATATTATATATGTTGATTATTCTGTTAAACAGTTTTAATCTTATATCACTCTACTCGTTGATTTAGTTATTACTCAATAACATTTGAGGCACACAGAATTCTCCACTAAGGCTGGCAACAAACAGGGTTGCTGGAGTTAGACACAAGCTTATTCATAACTTTAACCATCTCGTATTAAATTCGATTTGTAATTCATTTAAAATTAAAATTAAGTCTAAAAAGTTCAATTTAAAAGTTTACGAGTTAACATAATAATATTTTTTATTTTTTTCATAATATTAATTTATTAAATTTTAAACTAGAACGGCATCATTTTAACCTACGAGTTAACATAATAATATTTTTTATTTTTTTCATAATATTAATTTATTAAATTTTAAACTAGAACAGCATCATTTTAACCTAACCAAATTATCAAAGAACTAATCTTAAGCATAAAAGCTCGAATTCAAATCCAATATCAAATTAAATAAATTAAACCTCAACTCAACTCAAATCCAACCCAACCCCACACCATTCAAAGACTTGTTTTTATAAATTTTGTTTATATTTTTTTCCCACAACCTATTGTAAAAATACTCACTAATCAATATCGATGCTGTTTGACATGCCAAAATCCACCAAAACTTATAAAAAATTACAAATTTTTTCCAACTTCATCTAATCAACTTCAGTCACGTGTCACTTTTACACCAATTTTTTTTAATTTGTTTGCCATCCAAACACCACCAGTCATCACTTGTCAACCTCCATCACTCCCTACCAACTGCTGTTTTTCACTAGTACTGTTGCTATTTTTCATACTATTTCTAATATATATATATTTCTTAACTGTTTCATTACTAAAAACAAAAAACAAAACAAAAACTGAGCATTATATGCTTCTCTTTATTGAATTCCAATCTTACTATAGGCCCATAACTAATGGTGTAACCAGCCCATCCAAAGATAAATCAAATATTTATTAAAAAAAAAAAGGTGGGGTGCATCCCTGAAATTCTAATCAACAAAATTATTGTACAAGAGTGTCAATAAATATCACACAAACAAGACATGAAGAACACAAAATTTGAAGCCTTAGAAGCACAGCAAAATCAAAACAAAGGTGTTCACACACGCGCGCGCACACACAACAAAAACAATACTGGAACAACAACTCTGTACGACGAAATTTATTATTAGCATTAGTTTTCTGGTATTGCTGCAATCCATCTCTACAGTTTCTTTCTGTACTGTGAATCACCCTGCATATTTCTCTAGTTCCTGTCCTCTTCAACTAAAGCAAACCATAATTACATTCTTCTTCTAAAGATTCCCAGGCCCTTCTTGCTTGCTTTCTATGACTAATATTTTTTTAAAATAAAAAAAGGGGGGGAAAGCCTTCTTACATACTTATATATATATCTATATATATACACCATGCTTGTTTGCTCCTTTATAGTAACACGGAGAAGAAAACCCATATCTTGTTTCTCTTTAACTAGGTACAAACTTGCAGCAAGCTACTTGCTAAATGATTGATCTGAGACTAGCAGATGAAAATGGAAAAAGAAGAGGAGATGAAGGAGAAATTCTTGTGTAGTATCCGAAACCCTTGAAATGGTCCAGAAGTTCAGTCTTTTTTACCTCTATAATTCTTCTGTGTTTTTCTGATTCTCTATGTAACTGTTGAAATACCATTTCCCATTGGAGGTGCAAATGGGCTATCTGGAAGATTAAGTCCCTGGCTACTGCAATAGAACATAAAAAACATTAATAATCCTGAAGTTCATAAACCGACATTTACATCCTCTCTATTTTAAACTAAGGTAAAAACGTTAAAAAATCTATCAAAGATAACAGTTTTAACTCTTAATAATTGTAAAAAATGCATTTACACCCCCTGTGCACTTTAGACTCCCAGCACTTCCTAATTTTATTTGACTTTTCAATAGATATTTTTAGATATTTTTCTCTTTTCACTTCAAATTTTAACAATATTCAAGACTATAGTTTCAATTACAAAAGGTATAAAGGTAAATTTTTCAAATTGGAGTGTTAGTTCACCTTTAGTACAGAGGTATAAAGATAATAACCGAAAAAATGAAAAAATGAAATCAGAAAGAGGTGAACATGTGAAGCGGCATAAAAAGAAATGAACTTCCGGTCCTTCCAACAAAACTAAAATCCAACTTGATCTGAAACGCACGGTTTAACATACCTCTCCTGGTCAATGCAATTGGTATTTATATGCCTAACTTTTTCATCGGTGGTCGACGAACCATTACTGAACGCATCCAGCAGATAATTGAAATGATCAGCAGATGGGAACCTTCTCTGATCAGCACGTGCTAAAGTATCCAAAAGGAAATATATATATATATATATATATATCAACAGGAAGGATATAGAAATAAGGATTTGGTATAAAAGAAAAGAAAAAATGGAAGGACAAATGTAGCTGCAAAAAGATTTTATTATGTTATTGTTAACATTTATTTAATGTAAATATTGAAAGACCTTCTGAAAGCTCCGACTCATCCATGGAGTAGCCAGAGTACTGGCAGTGATTTAAGGCTCTAGGTGCTCCTTGCAACTCTGAGAGATGCCTCCTCTCAAGTTCAAGTCCTGGATGTTCTTCCATGACTTGCTTGTTGAGTAATCTCGAATTGTCAGAAACTCTAGGCACTTTAGAAACATGGGCAAACAAAATATTATCAGAAAAATCCATACCAAATGAACCCTGTTAATGACAAGTGAAAGAAATCAGCATAGATATTGGGTACTCTTCTCACTTGACTGAAGCTTGGATTCTGGATCAACAAAATGTGAACCATAACAGTACATAGAATGCTGAACTTTCTCCCCGTGCCTCCTGCACAAAATTCTCTATCATAGTATACCTCAGAGTTACAAAAACATGGTTTTACAAGAAAATTCCCTAAAATGCCTACAATATCATAATCCTCATAAATTGCATGAACAGATTAAATGAAGAATCTAAGAGATGAAAAATCTAAGAGATTTCTGGTGACCGTATTAAATATCATTAATTAAATTACCTAGTTCGGGAAGTGTTTGTCCTCAAAGATGTATAAAAAGTTTAGAGCAAGCACTTAAAACATTTACCAAGGATACAATCATCAGATAAAATCCTAAAAGGTGGTGGTTGCAAAGATTTCTTAGTCCGAATAAGTTGTTTTGCCATTGGGTAACACTTTTAAGTCTTCAATTTTTCTTTTTGTTTTTTCTTTCTTTTTTTTTTTTAAAAATTGTTAGTCATACAAGAAAACAAAAACAAGAAACACGTTCAATATTTACAATGTTGTCAAACAAGAATCAAGAATTATGGTAGTAAAGGTATGAAGTGGCAATGGTAACACCAGAAGAAGTGGTCGATGGTGGTGGACCGATAGTTGATGGTGAAGCATGACAATGATCATAAGAAATAGTAGTAGTGGCGGGAAACAGTAGAAGGTGGCAGTTGATAGTAAAGATGAGTTATGGTGATTGAAATAGCGAACAACGGCAGTATTTATGTCATAATAGCTAGCAAGAAGTGATGGCGGTGGCAGTGGCGGTGGCGGTGGCGGTGCCGGCGGCAATGGCAACAAGCGGTTGGGAGGTAGAGAGGGTAACATATGTGATAGTAGTAATGGGCAGGCATGTAGATTGTCTTTAACAAATTTACCTATTTTCTTCTTCAAAAAGCATGTTATGTACAAAAATTCAATACATAATTTTACCCTTTTGTTTTGTTTTTGCTATTAAATTGGTGAAGTTTTACAATCTAAAATTGTAATCATATATGTATTAAATGTATTGTACGTTGCGAATCGTTTCGTAAGATATGGTATATGTATCATAAGTGTTTTTGAGACAAATAAATACACTCGTTAGATACGCACGAAATGCCTATGTGGCAACACATATCGTATCTTGTATCATAATTTTTGACAAATATGGAGGGGAGCTATAGGATGAGCTGTGGTAATCATAGGGAACAACCAAAGAATAAAGGATACGACACATAATATGGGTACGACACGACACGAATACGTCGACATGTCAATTTTTAAAATAATCAAGACACGACACGACACGACATAGACACGTTAATGAATAAATACTTAATTTTATCTATATATATGAAAAAAATACTACTCATTCATTATTGTACCATAAAAACATTTATCTTTTATTTATATTTATCAAAAGATTATATTTACAAATAAATTCAAAAATTTAGATCTTAAAATTCTTAAATAAAAAATAAATAAATGATAAATAATTAATAAATATAATTCATATCATTTTTATCTTATTATTTGATTGCAAGTTTTTTTTTCTCCCAAAACTACAATATATTTCATATATTGATATATATATAAGATATGAATGTGTATTTCTCTCAAGTGTCCAAAGAGCATAAGCATCCAACACCACACCATACAAGTACATCACCTTCTTAAAAGTGTCCATGCCCCTTAGGGAACAACAATATTGGTAATAAGTGTGTGGTGGTAGTGAGTATGTGGTAATGGGAAAGCAATAGTGGCAATAGTGCCAACAGTATGGCGATATCACTAGAAAGTGGCAATCGCTAGTAAGTGATTGTTGACAAGAGAAAACATATTTTTCTGCTTTCGTAATTTTCAAAAAAAAAATCAAAATTGTTGGAAAAAAATATCGACAATAATATTATCAAACATATTTTCGTTTTCAGTTTTCAAAATTTTGAAAACAAAACAAGAAAACTAAAGACAAAAAATTACTAAATAAGATTGAATTACACAATTATACCCAACATCTATGAAATAGTTTGAGAACCCTTTATAATACACAAACAGACAAAGAAAATCCAATAACTTGTTCGGGCGTGCTCAAAAAGAGACCAGTGGCACGGTAGATGCCACCTATGACAAAGAAAATCCAATAATTTGTTTGGGCGTGCTCAAAAAGAGATCGGTGGCATGGTAAATGCCGCCTATGACGTGGTAGGTGAAAGAAGACATTAAACAACACAAAATGAAATCAAGGGGTGACATAATTATTCCGAGAAATAAGACTTCATAATTGGTCAAGCAACATCGGTGTTATAAGCATGACAAAAGTGAACCTTTCTTCAAAATTTGCAGAGAAAGAAACAGAAAATCCAATCGGATTGATAACGTAAGAATACGACAAAATAACAAGTTTGCCCCCAACCAAACAAAAAGCATACCTTTCAATAAGCCTTGACTTCTCCTTGTAAGGTTTTACCAGGACACGAGCCCCGCAGACAAAATGAGGATTCCCTTTGGCCAAAATCTGCTTTACCGTCTCAGAAAAAACAAAAGTCACAAATCCAAACATCCTCTTCTGTTGACAAGGAATCCTCACGTCTTGAACAGGCCCATAATTGCTACAAGAGGAGAAGTTTCAACACAGAACGTAAATCTTAATAAAAAGAAAAAAAATTCAAAATGCCAATATGGATTATGCCTTCATCCTTACTTGAAATAGTTGGAAACATCAAGCTCAGTAAAGGTGCTCTCAGCCGGAAAAGTAAGATAAATCTGCCGAGAACCAGCAACAATTCCTACATGATCACTTCTTTCGCCAATGAATTCTATGTATCTCGGAATGTCTTTTGACAAAATTACCGAATGTTGGCCATGAGGTCTGCAAATCAATCATAACCATAGCTGAATGATTTCTATTCAAAAAATCAAACATCGATATGTAACTACTGTTTAGCAAGAAACAATGAAAAATTCACGTACAGTACCTGTCGATAAGACGGATGCTATTCTTTAGTCGAGCAAGAAGTTTAGTCAGACTATAACCAACCTTACCATGTCTTTGGCTCTCGGTGAGGTATCCCTGAGCCTGTAGGGTCCTCCCATACTTCTCGTAGTACAACATTGGCAAAGAGGCAATTGAAACAGGAAACCCCCTCCTTGATTTCAAGAGCTCGGTAATCTCCACCTCTAACTTCTCGAGAGACCCCGGCAAGACGGCGTGATCTTCATTTGGAAGTTCATTTGAATACATTTGAGAGCAGCTTTTTGGCAAAGGATGGCCATGGAAATACTTACAGTTGTTTCCATGCTTACAGAAACCCTTAATGAAGTAATGGCAAACTTTGATCGGGAATTTGGGCAAGCACGGAGATCTCCAACTAGTTCTTGGGCCTAATGATGGTTCTGGGTAGTAATTGCTAGGGAAATCTGAACCAGTTGAACTAAGAGAGTCTATCTGATCATCCAGAGACAAGAACTGAAGTTGGTTCTCAAGGCAGTAATCATTGGCAACTGAATCAGAGAAAAGTGGTGACACAAATTCAAAGTTATTAACTTGCTGCTGATCAGCGGTGACCTGGGGATCCCAGCAATGATTGGTCATTCGGAGACTTGTGGGGGATGAAAAAGAATGAGACGAAGTTGGCGAGAACTGCGTAAATTTTGAGGGAAAATCCAGAGAAGGTGTTGGTTTAACCTGAGGCAACGAAATTGGAGGCGCAGGGGATAATCCAAGATCAGTTTTAGCTTTCTTAACATAAGAGTAGAAGAAATTATCGGGGCTAAAGGCCAGCCGGATCATGTCACGATCACTATGCTCTTGCAACAGCAAATAACCAAGGATTTTAGAGGCATTTTCTGGCTCTAATTTCTGAATCCTATTGTATACAGCTTTGGTGGACTCGGGAAGGTCCATCTCAAACCTCTACCTTATAAATGAAATGATTGTTTGCTTAGATATATGAACTTGTATAGTCAAACAAAGATTGTGTAAAACTAGATATAAGGAAAATAAAATTACTCAAAAGGGCGCAAGGAACCACATCAATGACATGGAAAACATGCAGTAAACAAGAACTCCACAAATTGTCTCGAGCAAGAGAGATTAATGAAGCCAAGATATAATTTGCAGATTTAGTAAATCAGGAACTAAAGATCTACAAAAATGTATATCAACGGATATGCCAAAGATCCTGAAATTTTGATTCTATATCGATCCGGTAACATTTAACAAACACAACCAAATCATTGGAATTTCAAAGGAGAGAACAACAATAATGTTCATCCATTTTGTTCTAACAATTAATTTCACCCCGTTCATTTCATTATTACCAACCTTAGCAGTAGCAATAAACAAAAGGCCATATGGTCTATAACCTGCAGCATCTCGGCCACAATAGGAGAAGTGATACATATATATATATATATTCACAGGAGGAAGAGATAATAAAAGTATCAAAGGAAAATATAACCTAAAAGGAAGCTAGAAAATCAACATGCCAGAACAGCGGAAGGGATAAAGGCATTTATTTCTAGGTTTTGGTACAAAAAGGAAATATGATGATTTTAAGCAAAAATAAATAAATAACGCACGAAACATCAATCCATGAGAATAAACATTTTGATTCCATATTGACCAAATTAGAAACCCAAAATTGAACACAAAGAAGTTTCTTCTTTTGCAAAGGAAAATAAGAGAAAATTCATCTTCTCTAGAACCGCCACAACCCAAGTAGAACTAAAGAATAGAATGGATTTGAAAACCAGATTTGAGCAGAGAATTAAACACACAAATCCATTTCTTTCTTTCCAATCCATGAATATTTATAGAAGAAAACCCAGTTACCAGAAGCAAATTTTATGTGCCTTTTTTCACAAAAAGGAAAAAAGCAAGAGAGACACAAGTTACTCGTGTATAGAACAAGAACCGGAAAAAAAATCAATAAATTTTCCACAGTTTCTGAAACAAACCCAGGTCTGTGATGCAATATTTTTCACTCCCAAAGATTTAAGCACCAAAAGAATCAAAGCTTGCACCTTTAACTCGTCGATGGAAACCCAAGACACAAAGATACATCTTGGACAGTGTTATTGTTTTACAGCAGATGAATGCAAAACCCATGTTAAAAATCAAAATTTACAAAAGAATTGAACATTTGGAGAAAGAGTAAATAGCATTAAACAAAAGCTTGCTTATGAAACAGTATTTGACAATTCAGTGAAGTTCACACACAATCACTGTTCTACACCATTTTAAAAACAAACCCATTTCCAAATTCAATCCGTAACAACAAATGACCACAAAAATAAGAAGTAATATATATAAATATAGAGAGAGAGAGAGAGAGAGAGAGATGCAAAAGGCAAATGAACATGAAAAATAACCATTTTTGAGCAAGGAACCCACACCCACCAAATCTTACAAGCCTCTGAACAGAGAACTCTAAAATACAGAGAACCAAAGTCAGACCAATCAATCCATAGCATCAAACTCCTCCATGATTTATATACTACTCCATTCTCTCTCTCTCTCTCTCTCTCTCTCCCCCCCCCCCTGATTCTGTTCTTTTTGTCCTCGTCTATTACAAAACTATGCCCTCAATTCTTCGCAAAAACAACCATCTTATTAAAACGGCAAAATGACAGAGAGGATAGCTTTCCAAAGGGCGCCTTGTCTTTAGTTCAAAACTGCACAAAACAGACACACTCACACACTCCCTCTCTCTCTCTCTCTCTCTGACCAAATATATCCAAAACAATACCACAACTCAACACACCCTTTATATAAATCACATGAAAATATCCAACAAAATAAAATAATAAATTTTTTCATATATTTTAATCATCAAACCCCTCAGTAAATCTTTACAAAATTTGGCACGCTGGGTTCTTAATAAAATTTTTTAGATTTTTCATTGGTTGTAGTTTCAGAAATTGGGGTAATTTATTGAAAATGCGTCTGAATTTTCTAAAACCGCCCCCCTCCCCAAAACCCAAATGACATTAACATCCTCTCTAAATATATAAACCATTGACGGTGCGTTTAAAGTATAAAAAAATAATAAAAATTAATAAAAATTATTGTTTCATAATTTATATAATAAATAAAAAAATTAAATTTTTTAAAAATTTTTAGAAATTTGTTTTAATAAATTTTGATACTCCAAAACGTAACTTGAAATATAATTAATTCTAATATACTTAATTGTTTTCAAATGTAAATAAAGAAAGCTGCATGGCTTGTTTCGTGTTGAGCAAACTTGATGGTATGAGTGTGGCATTTGGTTCAGATCACCGAAGGAAGTTACATCTCACAATCTTGAATTGATGCCATCCGATCCAACCCCACTTTTTGATAATGGACGGTTGAGATTTTTTGCTTGGATACAACAAGTGCCAACCTTGGGCAATTGCATGTGTGCCACGTGTCATTTTACCATCTTTGTACAGAGTCAAACACACACCCTGGCTCGTGCCAGGTATTTGCCATGTACAGATGGGAAATCCTCAACTTCAGCCCCCCCTCCACGCTTGTCATACTCCCCTGGGCCCCACACCCCTTCCAAATCCTACCTGTCAAATTTCGTGGGTCCCACTCAGCATTGCTGTGAAATTAATATCGTAACTTTGGCAAATCGATGAGGGTAATTGTGGTAATTAAAAGGCAAGTGACTAATTCTCGGGTGGCCAATTCAACCGGCGGGAAATGAGGGTTCGCCCCCGGTGAACAGATCTGGAGGAAGAAGAAGCGGCGGCCTCTGAGCAAATGATTTTGAAGAATCTATTATCCAATCTGCTTCCAGAAATCTTTGGGCCGTTATTTGCTTTACGCTAGAACCGGGACTTTCCATTTCATGATCAATCTTATGCCGTGTTTGACATAAAGTTAAGAGGAATGTGTCATAAAATTTTATTCTTTTTAATTTTGTTATTTATATATAATTAATAAAGGTTTAAATATATTAATATTCTTTTTTAGAATAGTTAAACATTCATCTCCTAGGAAATGTGATAAAAAAGATAAAAAGTTACACAGGAACCCAAAAAAAGAAAAAAAAATTAACAATTACATTTATAATGTTTACCTATTTTATTTTTAATCTCATACCAAGCACACCATTTTTGAGTAAATTATATGCGGGTGAATTTTATTTTACCCTCAAGTATGTCTTGAAATTTCATATTAGGACTTGATTTTTTTTTTTTTTGGATAATAATTAACGGTGTGAATTTTTAATCAATTATAATTTTTTTCTTTCAATGACTATCTTACCTATATATTCTCAGTATTAATTATCTAACTCTTACGATAATATGGTCACTAAGAGAAAACATTATAAGTGTTTAAAAATTCGAACCTTTAATTGTTGCATAAAAAGAAAAAATTAAGATCCTAAAATAAAATTTTGAATGAAATTCAAAACAAAGTGAAATTTGTCCATTATATGCAATTCACTTAATCTTTTTTCTTAAACCGGGGGTGGAGAGATTTTTTTTTTCTTTAGAAAAGCAAAGAATTTAACATTTTCAATAATAATTTAGTGTTTTGGATTTAAAAAAAAAAGAAAAAGAAAAAGAAAAAGAAAAAAAAAACCTTATCCAATCCTATTTTTGTCCCTTTGCCAGTATGTGGTAATATTAAGAGATGTTTATAAGGCAACAATAATGCGAGTTGGAATTTAAAAATTGATTTTAAAGTATCTAAAGTATGCTTTTGAAGCTATAAATGTTTTTTTTTTTATGTAATATACGTACTTTTAAATTATTTGAATTGTAGAAAATATTATCTTTGTGATATATATAGAAACTGATCTTACATATATTTTTAAAATTCATTAATATCTAACTCATTGTTTGTTTGGATGTAAAATAATTTTTCGTCCAACAAAATTCTTCAAAATTATTTCTGAAATTTCCGAATTATTCTGAATAATCAAGCAATCACCCAAAAAAAAAAAAGCACAAGATTGATAATCCTTTATCAACAAGAAAAGGAAAAACTCCAAATCCGATTTCGGAGATCACTCAAACTTCCATTATAAAAATAGGTTATAAGATTCTATTCAAACTCTCTACGACTATTCGCTCAAAATTTTTTTGACCTCTTACACGACTCCTCAATACTATTGAGCTCAGAATACACAACAAATCAAGACAAGTAAGCAGTGATTAATTGGAGGAGAGAAGAGAATTTTATTAAAACTTTTTACACACTCAAAAGTGGATTTTTTTTTTAATCGCTCTCAACTCACAGTGACTGCACACAACCTCACTTTGCTTGGTTTCACTTACACTTGCTTGACCACAACACACGGTGAGTATAGGTATTTATAGTGAGGGAGAGTTAGTAGTCCAAAAGAAAAAATCAGATTATAATTAATGCTTGTGAGAGTTTTTATGTTTCTAGTAGATGCACATCATTCTTGAGACTTCTAGTCCATTTTTTGAACCTTCCATACATGCATCTCCTTAAATGCTTAGTTGGTGAACATTGTAGGGAAATTTATCAGATACACCTATATCACATAGAAAAAACTTTTCGACTCTTCAAAAAGTACACCTTGAAATCCTCTAAAACATACAGATTCAAGAATGAGTAAAAGAATGAGAAAGATAATAAAACTCTCCTATAGAAATAACTCTCCCCTCAAAATTTTATAAAATATGCTCTCTCTCAATTGTGCACCTTACATTATATACAGACGCACATTTATAAAAAAAAAAAAAAACTGAATACCTAATCTGATTAGAAAATAGAATCTTCAACAAATCCAAGTTTGAACCTTCGTGTTCCTATGCCTTCTTATTCTATCCAATACTCGAACTCTCGCCTTGCCTGTGCCTTACTTGCAAGGCTTTTTGTTTTTTATTTTTTGTTTTTTGTTTTTTTTTTTTTTAAGTCATAATCCATGATGCTCGACGCCTCGGGCAGGCTCCCAGTGGGATCCACTGCCCGAAAATAATTTTGTTTGGAAGCAATCTTATTTTTGTTGGAACTCTTCAAACTTGGGAAAGTTGTGTATAACTTCAATATTTGAAATTCTTTTGCTGCAAGTTTATTCATATTTGGAAATTACTTTCACTCTTCAAATTAGGAAACTTGCTTAATCGTCTTTTGTTTGGATTTGCCATAAATTTGACTTTACAATTTCTTTTGCTACTTTTAGTGTTTGGAGATTGTTTGAATAATATTTATTTAATATCGTACGATGATCATTCTATAGATTCTCAATAACTTATCAAATAAAGTAGAAAAAATTTATTGTACATAAAATTTTATCAAATTTTCTATTGAAATGATATAATAGTACCATTAGGCTACTTAAAGAGTATTTTAGGATTTAATTTTTTAGAGTGATGAATTCATAAATGTAAACATCATTTTAATGCCAAATTTTGATATATATATATATATATATATATATATATATATATATATATATTTTTTTTTTCAGTTGTGTGGCATTACTTAGGAACGCATGGTTGCATATTCTAGCAATCGCTTCACAATACTTATTGGCTAGAGAGAAACTGAAATTCATATAGATGAATGACTGAAGCTTAGATGCATTGCACGAGTTAGCTAAATTGGTCTAGAACGAAGATAAAGTCACTGCTCAGCATAGTAGCAGAGGAAAGGAGAGAATAGTTGAAATCTCCTTTGAGAAACAATTGAGGGCCTGCTTGGTTTTTACCCAAAAAAATAACATTGTAGTTTTTTTTAATTTTCTTCAATTTTTACTAATTACACGGAAAAAAAATACCCCACACACAAAATTATCAACGGTCTCTAATTTCCTTTTAAGTTTCTTCAACTTTTAAAATTTTACTAAATGTAAAAAAAATCCATAGAGACATCAAAACTCTCACTTTTTTGGTTTACCAAACAGGTTTAAGTGAAATTGGGCCTACGTTTGAAGGACTTAAATAATGTTCAGAGTTCCAAAAAAGTTAAAAAAAAAAAATCAAAAGTTGATAATAGACTGATGTAAAAATAACATGTGATAAAATTTAATTTTAGAGTTAAAAATTTTTAAAAATATTTAGAGCTCTAAACGGAGCCAAAATTCAAATGAAGGGGTCCACACTGAAGGTAAGGTATTTTTTAATTCAGTGAAATGAGGAAAAAATGGTTTCTGTTTATGAAAAATCAACCTGCTATTGTAATAGCCACCGCCCTATTTTGCATACTAGAAAGGAAATTAATATTATATGGGAAAGATTTGTCAGGATAACATGAAGCTATTTTAAATTTATTATTTTTGTGGTGTTTGTATCACCAAAAATAAAAATAAAAAATTAATGTAAAAGTTACACATGTCAAAATTTAATTAGAGGAAATTAAAAAATTTATTAGTAAACTAAGTATTTTTATTACAAAATTGTCACTAATACATTATTCTGATAATTTATTATAATAGAATAACATCACTGTGTTAGAAATATGCTAAAGAAAAATATGCATTATTAACCCATTAATATTGACAAGGTCGTGTCTAGAAATTTGGAAGCATTAGACGAAATTCTTAAGAGACTTAACTTATGTAACTTCTTATCTCATCCTTCTAACTTTTTGAGTTGCAAAATCATTTATTAAAGTTTCATAATTAAGATATTTCTAACATTTCACTCTCAATAAATAATATGATTAATTCAATTAATCTATCATGTAACACAATTGATCTCAAATAAGATTTAAGCAATTTTAATTGTAAAAAACTTTTTTCAATAGTAGCAATAGTCACAAATACTGTCAATAATATTTTATAAGCAACGCATACCTTTGGAAACAAGTTTAATTTTTTAATATTTTGGAGTACAAAATTTCTGTTGTGAATACTTCTTTCAACACTTTCAATTCTGAAAATAAATTAAAATAATATCAAAATGCTCACCAAATTTTTAAAAAATTTCAAGATTAATACAATATTTTTTTTATTTATTGTCATCCAAAGTTTAAATTTTTGTGAATCAAATAAAAAAATCAAAAATAATTTCATATTCTAAAAATTGTTTAAATATATTTTTAATAGAAGAAAAAAGATCGATCTATTATGCATAAAAAAATAATCAATACGAAAAGAATCTTCAGTTGAATGTGTTATCTCACATTACTATTTTCAACAAATTGTCTTTTTTTATGAATTATACACTTTTCATGAAATTTTAGGTTCTGTGTCCATTTCAATAATCATTTTTTAGAATAGTCCAAAACAAATGCAAATCATCTTCCCTATAGTTTTTTAAATAAGCAATAAGATTTTTTTTAAGTGATCTATAGCAACATCTATATGCATGTCTTTAAATTACAAACTTTTACTAATGTAATTAACAACAAGTACTATATCATACTAAATATTCGTTCTTAACAAAAATTCAAAATTCTCAATTTCATAAGTTACTAAACACATGGCTTCACTTTTTATCATAGGATCTTCGCTATTTTTTAATAATTGAATCAAAGCATCTCTTATCTTTTGAGTTTGAAAATTTATCACTTTAACACTTTCAATTCCATT
Organism: Vitellaria paradoxa; assembly: GCA_019916065.1. NCBI lineage: Eukaryota > Viridiplantae > Streptophyta > Magnoliopsida > Ericales > Sapotaceae > Vitellaria > Vitellaria paradoxa. Next base: position 36,983,496 of record CM034239.1, on the reverse strand, counting down.
TTTCCATTGAATTTGAGATAAAGATTTAATAGAAAATTTACATATATTGGCTTCCAAAATTTTTAACATTTAGTGGAAGAATCAAATAAAGAATAAATACGTTGTAATACTCTAAAAAAACTAAATAACTCTGGGACATGAATTAACCATATCATATAAACTACATTCAAATTATGACAATCATATAGTATGTAAAATGCTCTAGAATTTATATCCAATAATTTTTTTGTACTCCTTGATGTTTTATCTTTCATATTAGATTCATTATCCTAAATTTGTCCCCTTATATTACTAACATCAAGCCCATATTTTTTTAATACATTAATAAATTCATCAAAAAGACATTTTCTCGATGCGTTAACAAGTTTTAAAATTTTGACAAAATACATTTCAATTTTTATTGAACTAGTTAAAGTATTAACATATTTTAAAATAAGAGTCATTTATTCTTAATGACTTGTATCGGGAGTACAATCAAGAATAAATGAAAAATATTTTATTTCTTTAATTTTTTTAATTATTATATTATTTGAGAAGCTAACAATTTTATCAATTCATTTTGTATGGTGTTACTCAAGTAATGACTATGAGGTTAACTATCTTTAATGTGTTCAATATGTTTTTGCATAATTAGATCAAATTCTACTATTTATTTCAATTAAACTTAAAAAATTATCATTATTTTTTCATATATTTTTTCATTTATTTCATAAAAAGCAAGGTTATTTTTAGAAAGATATTTCATTATTGCAGTAGTCCTTAGTAAAACATTTTCCCAATATTCCTTTTCTTTCTTAATTTGTTCTTATATGTTTTTATCAATTGTCCTTTTTTCTTTTTTTTGTAATCTAGTTTTTAATTTAATCCAATTGCCCATATTAGTGATATATACGTTTGTGACTTGTTTTATGAATTTTAAGTTTGGAATCAAGATTTTTCCAATCTCCAATCCCTTCATTAAGGGCTCGTTTGATAAAACTGTCAGTTTTTAGTTTTTGTGTTTAGTTTTTTAGTTTTTAATTTCAGTTTTCAGTTTTTATTGTCCAGTTTTCATTATTCAGTTTTCATATTAGAGAAAGAAAACTGAAATCATGTTTGGCAAATTTTTGTTCTGTTTTTATTTTTTTATTTTTTCTATTATATATTAAATAAAAAGAAAAATAGAGCAAAATATAAATTTTTCTAATATCATAAAGCAATATATTACAAACTCAAAAAATAAAAAAAAAAAGTATATTACATCATTCCATGTCTTAATACAATATCATAGTGCTAAATATTGTGCTAATAGTGCATGTTTATATCGAAAAAAATGATAAGTAAAGTTACAAATATGATGAAACCTAGTAGAAAACACAAAATAATGTGACATCCACAACAAGCACACAATAGTATATGTTGCCAACGTAATTTTTGTGAAAGTTCTCTTGTTAGTCCATGGCAGTCGTTAGGCATAGTGTACTTATCAGTCCATATGAAAGCATCAGCATGATTATGAGCAAAAAGACAATGGTTAAAAAAGCAACCATAATTCTTTTTAGTACGAGCTATGAAAACACGCATCCGGCCTGCACCACAAGAATATGGTGGTCCATATTGGTCAACATTTGCCATACCTGAAATCATAAAATCCCTTCACATCAAATTAAAAATATTCAATTTGCCAAACATAATTTGCAAAAAATAAATATTATAATTTAAGAAATGAATATTTTACAGTGTAAATGTTCTAGTACAAATTTGCAAGATCAGTGACTGCGCACACTATCATAGATCTCAGAAACTATTTGATCACAAACAATTCTCATTTGTTAGCGTTGATTTTGACTTATATCAATATCAACAGTAGGCTGGGAGTTGCTCGTTAAAGCACGATTGGGTCTTTCTTCCTCGTAATTACTTTGATTATTATAGTGAAGAAAAAATTCTTCCCCTTGATTGTGCATCCAAATAAAATTATGCACGGTACAACAAGCAGTGGGAATATATCTTTGGGTTGAAATCATAAAAAGAGGCATTGCTTTCAATATAAGGAATCTTGTCTTCAACACCTTAAAGCATCGTTTGATACAATTTCTTAAGGAAGAGTGTCGGTAGTTAAACCACTCCTCAATTCCTTTTGGTGTACATCCACAAATAGTCATTTAAATGATACCTCTTACCTTTATATGGGGACAAAAATCCAAGCATGTTAGTATATCCTGAATATATAAGATAATATTTACCCGTGGGAGGCAAGGGAAACATGTTATCTACATTAGTGATGCACTCACCAAATATTCTTGAATTATTTGCAATTCCTTCCTAACCAGTGTAGACTTAAGTAAACTTCATGTCAAATGAGTATGCACACATTATATTTTGAGTTGGAACCATTTGCTTTTCCCAATAAGGAATTTGTTTATTTGATAGAACGTATGCTATTATGTGTGTACCATCAATTGCTCCAAGACAATTCTAAAAAGAAATAAAGAACATATTAAAATTATTAGAAAAAATTCCCAATGATGAAACAACTATATATAAACTACTAATTGACATTGAAGAATCGATAATACATTGGATTGTATAAAATCTCTAGTGGTACTTCAGCAAAGGAGGGTGGTCGTATGATTATTACACCCAATCTGCAAACTACTTTTAGTACTTTATGAAAATATTTTGAAATCACCTGAGATGAGTGTTGAAACCTTTCTGCTACTATATGTATTCTATGATTGTGTGCTAGAATAAGGAGAAATATAGCAACTTGCTTTTGAAGTATTATCCACCTAGAGTGCTTTAACTAACCATAGGTACGCAATGCCTCACAGAAACTTATAAATACATTTGAACGCAATCTAAATTGGTCAAATATATGATTATTATGACCACTATTCAATAGCTTTAGTACATATGCATGACTTGTTAACATGGATGCTCGACACGAAATGCGTGACTACACATTATTGATGTAATTTCCTAGTTTCGATGCAACAAATAAAAAAATGGCCTCTTCATCTTAAAATCAGAACTAGAACTATCATCTTGATGCACATAAGGTTGAACATCATCCATGTTGTGCTATTTTTAAAACCACCTATAACAAACACAATTAAAATAATATAAATCATAAAATACTTTGCCACGACAAATGTATAGCATAAAACAGTCATAATAAAATAGTGCCTAAAGGTTATACATCAAACATAGTTTACTTCATTCAGAAAAAAAAAGGCACACAAACTAACACAATGTCTAAAACAATATGCACACAAACAGTGCATAACATCCAACAATATAGTTTACAATATTATTTTCTTAAACTTAATAGTCTAGTTTCTCACATGAGAACTCCCACATCTTGTTGATCCAATCTTTCTTCCTATGATCTGGGAGGTGCAAGAATATCTCTCTGGAGATGACATCCTCACGAAGCATTTTTAATGCCTTTGCATATGTTGGGCCATCAATGTCATCTAATGCGTTGAGTGCATCTAACGTTTCTTTAAGATGCAAGCGAGCCTAATCTTGTTTGTGGACACTAGTTGCATTACCACTAGATGTCGTCTGTGTTATTCTCTTCTCTAATAGCTCCGTCTTCCTGTTACTAGCCTCGGCAAAAGTACTTAAGGCATCTAATAAAGAAGCACTGTAGCTTTCTCGTTTATGACTTTTCTGAGGTACAACGTCCACTTTCTTATCAAGTTCATTAAAAAAGTCATCATCCTCACCAAGCATATACACAGACTTACGTTTAGGTGCAGGGTTCTCACTACTATTAGTGGATGAGGGCAACTTTGTGGAAGCATGAGCAAATGCCCCAGTAGCCGAAATGTCTCCAAAAATACGACTCGGCTCTTGAAAGTGTGGCACCTCTTTTCTTGAACCTTTTTGTGTACTTATTAATCTGAGTAAAAATATTATTTTATTATGATACGAAATATGTTGAAGCAAAATACAATAAGTAATAACAAAATATGTATACCTTGACCAATCTTTCTCACTGGTCATCAGAAGTAGACACCCTATTGGTTGTAGGATCCTAACCAATTTCTGTTTCTTTCAACAGTGCTTGAAACTTATTCCAAATTGTCCTAAGAAGGTTATACTTGTTCCTTAGTTGGTATAAGGTGTAAGGGTAGCCAATTCTACTTTCCATCTCGTCCCTAAACCTAGGCTAAACTTGTTTTGTGAAACAACCAGTTTGTCTCTGACCTTTGGCAACTTCTTCGTCCATTAAAGCAATGAAAATACTTTCATTACGTTCTGACCATGGACCAGACTTGCCATCCCCTTGCACTGCAACAACATCATCTATTAAATTGATATTGTCATTGCTCTGTGTTTTCATTTCTCTATGTATATGAGAATATAATTAGCTATATGTACTACAAAGAGAATGCTATATAAATATTAGTTAAAACATATTTAGAATTATGGATGTAATTTTAACTAGCAAAAGAAAACAAGGCAATTTTTTATTTATATAAGATATTAAAAAAATATTCTTTATATGAAATTGATCTGCCATTAAAGAGAAAGAGAAAGAGAGAGAGAGAGAGAAGTATTTGTAAAAACACAAGAACCCCACTAGAATAGAGATATAAGCTTGCAAAAATAATCAATTTTTTATCATGTCCAATGGGGGGATACTCCACAACTTATGGAAGTGGGTTTTAGAAAGATGCATGATATTTGTGCACAGAAGGAATAAAAACAACACAAAGGCAATTTGATATAAATGTGTATATATATTTTGAAAGGGCCGTGAATTTGTCTTGATTACTATTCATACGCTAATAGCTAGAAGGGAAACCAATGAATTAATACAACTAATAACTTGAACTGAAGCAAAATAATGAAAGTACACAGAAGCAAAGAATCAAACATTGGGCATATATGAGAGTAATTGCACTGTCAAGTCATATTACAACCAAAAACCAACACAAAAGCATATTATAATTCCAATAGAGTAACATGCTTTAGTTATATAAATATATATCAACAGTTTATATACTAGTGTTTATATGTCTATATACATTGTAGTAATGTAACACGAATGGGTACAAAGTGGTGATTAAACCTTCAATTTGACTAACTTTTAATTTTGTTGATTTTTTTTGTATTAATCCATTACCACTCATGATTTTAAAGAGGGTTTAAATAATTTTTGTAACCTATTTAATTAGTTTATTTTATTTTTTACATTAATTTTAACAACCTCACCTATCATTAGAATATAAGAACAACTTCAATAAAGTAATAATCATGATGTTTACGTATGCACGGCATCTAATATATATCAAACGTATAAAATCTTATTCTTGAAAAATCATTTAAAGAAGAAATTATGATCAATCATACCATGTATAGATGCACTAATCAATACAACCACAGTTCTTGCTCCTAGGAAGGTTTGACAGCAATATATATCAGAAAGATTAACTTCGGTTAACAAGAAAATGCTGTTTCAGAATGAAATATTGGAATATGTTAACAGATGAAAGAATATACATATACTCACCTACCAATTAGGAAAATAGTATTGGATTTTGGTGTTTGATTTACTAAAAAGTTATTAAAAGTTAGCGTAGAAGTAACACGTTACAAAATTTGATAGAAAAGAACTGAGAATTTTAAAACTTTGTTAGAAATTTTTGTAACTCCGAACGGTTGTGCCGAACCACATTGTTAAACTAAAACTAAAGTTTTATTTATCTAGACCTCTGGGTTTAACTAGATCATACTTTACAGTTCTACTGGTTTTTGTCCCTACCTATTTTGCTTTCCGGTTGTCCAATTGTCAAAGTGAAACGCACGTTTCTCCTCAACCCAAAACTCAAAGAATTGACCAGAGAATATCACTCTCACTGAACCTTGGATAATGCTCTATGAATGTATTCATTATATATATATATATATATATATATATGTACATGTCTTAAAAGTAGCATAAGAACTCATTGGTCTCATTTTCCTGGTTAATTTCCTTGCTTTTGATATTCTGATTATATATATATATATATATTAAAATTTTCATATATTAACACAATCAATCTTTGTGACAATATAATCACATCTTCGAGGAGTTAATTATTGTTGATGCGATTTCTTCAAAATTGAAGTCTTGGGAGGGAGATGATAAAATGTCTAATCTTTTTGCTTGGTGCTTTTCAAGGTTTATGTGATTGGTGAGGATGGCATACTGGAGGAGATTGAGCTTGCTTGTTTCCAATACCTTGGCAGGCAAGTATGTATAAATCCTACTCATATCCCTTATAGTGACCAACTTTACTCTGAACCCTAAAACTTTTGCATAATTGCATGTATATAATTGCAAAAGAGAGAAGCATTGGTGAAAATAATATTATTAGTCATACTCTCACGTGATTGCTTACTTTTCTGAGCTCAAACATGGGCTACTGTGTTCTTTAAATGTGTGTGTCTCCGTGTGTCTGTATTATATTTGGAAATCTCTATGCAGCTCTTCCGATAACCTGAAAAAAATGATTAGTTAGTTACGAAAAAATTAATTTGTTTCACTTTTTGTGTTCATTTTGAATATCAAAACTCTCAATATAGTTTCATTGAAGAACATGATGGGAAATACTTTATTCTTCATGTTATTATGATAGATCCATGCAAGCTGATAAAAGCAGGCTCTGCAAACTGAGTTAATAAAATATACTTGCTTGTTTTACAAATGTAGGAAATTGATGATGACTCTTGTGCCTTTCTTCTGTGAATAACTAGATATTAAATTGACTTTTGTTTTTCAGTGCAAACACCACCAATTGTACTCGTCATATAAAAAAGAGTAACAAGGATAACAAATGCTTTTGATGCTTTATCACTTGTTCGACAACTAAAACAAAGTAGGTTCTTGGATGCTTAGTTAAGCACGAAGAGTTAGAAAAATAAGCACTTGCTGAAAATAATATTAATTATCAAGTTATCCATAGAAGATGAAGTAATGGAGGTCTTAGAAATAATAATATTTTGTTGTTGCATTCATATGTATGGTATTTTGTATGCCTCTCCCACTTTTCTGATATTAATGACCTGAAAGACCCATGCTTGAGTGTGGTTGTGTTCTTGGTGAGCTTTCTTAAGTAGCTTCTTTTATGTACTTTCATAAATTTTTTTTGGTAGATTTTTTTTTTACATCCATATTCTAATATTAAAATCTTATTTCTTTTATTTAAATGATAGCATAAGGAGGGTGGATATGGACACCGGCACGAAAAATGGCAATTTTGAAAAAAAAGTAACAATACAGGCACGACGTGGATATAGCCAAAAAAAAAATGATTTGTATCTGTATTTATGAGATATATAACATCAACAAAAATACTAATTCAATATTTCTATCCATTACTCAAGTATATTTCAATGTACAAATAATGTCAAACACGAGACAAGATTTTAAAAGATTTTGAGTGCTCAGGTACATTCTAACTGTATTTGAAAAACAGATGATAAAATTATTAAATATGTCACATCACATGTCTGACTTACATATTGTTGGATGTGATATACTGTCCCTCACATTTTGCATAATCAGTTTCAGTGTTTTGATTATAGGGACTCTATTTACTTTTTAACATTTTGCGTTGGAGATGAATTTTTAGGCATGTTTGTTTGTTTTTTTTTTTGAAAGCTATCTATGTTTCTTCTCAGTAAAGATTTATGAATTTGGTGCTATTTTCTTTCATGTTTAGCTTTTTTTTTTTTTTAAATAGAATCTCAAATGGAATTGAGTCTATATTGATGTAGTTAGAATTGGTTAGCTTGTTTCAAGTGAATTCTATTGATTTTATAGTGTGCTTGTGGAAATAGTGGTCATAACCAGCTAAGGATAATGGAGATCTTCTCTGCTAGACTGCAACTGGGAATTCAACAAGCTTAAGATCAGATAAAAAATAAATTAACATAGTGAGGGAACAATTGTGGAATGTGTAAGATTTTCTAATGTTACATTTCTAGACCAACAGTCATGTTATTTTAGTAGCTAAGATCCTAACATTAACTTGATAATGTAAGCATGCAATAAGACGTTGATTTTGCATAAAGTCATATATTCCTACTATACTTGGTTGTAAAAGAGAAATTAATTACATTTTGGTCGTTGCCACTCTTTTCCTCACAAGGGCAAATTGACCTGAGCCTGAACCAGCTTTTGGGTTCTCCTTATTTGGTAAAGCAACTTAAAATTGGGCCCAAAATTTGAACAGATGACCCTATATTTGGTTGAGTATAAGCTGTACAAGAGTAGTTCTCTTGAGTTGGCTGTCTTAATCTTGTGCTTCTAAATAAGCAATCTACATATCTCATTGTTTCTCTCCAAGTGCCATATGAACTGCACAAAAAGTTCTTGCGGAAAATTTGATTGTGCAATTACAAGGTCGATAAAAAAGTCATATTTCTTATTCAAGTCATTGAAAGGGCTTTTTGGCGATGGAATGTGTGATTTGTATTACATTTTTTTTTTTATTGGAAGACTTTTTTTTTCCCAAAAAATAATTTCTTTGCATTGAATACTTGCTAAGTATTTTGTATGTTGACATGCTATATGATTTATGAGCTTTACAAGTAGCCATTTGTAATTTGGTTTTGTTACGTGATTGACCACATGTTGGCTTCTCTTCTGGGATGTCATGTGTGGATTGTCACATTTTGAAGGAGGAGACATGTAAGTTATTTTTGTTACTTATTTTACAAAAGGTTGGATCATAAATTTTTGTATTTCTTATACAAAAATCTGTTGTTTGAACTTGTGGATAAGTGATTGATTAATGATTTGTGTATGATTGATGATATACACACCTGTGTGTGGGATGGTTCGCAGTATATTGTTGTATTGCCTCTATTGTTTGGGCCCTTATGCTGGTGCTTCCCTTGGGCTATTGATGTGAATTTCTTTGCATTGCTGCATTTGGTTGTTTTGTGATGATTGGACGCTACTTATTGGTGGAGATTGATTTCTGGTTTCTTTTGGTGATGGCTTGATGATTCATTGTTGGATTGCTTATTTGTTGATTTTTGCCAGTGATATATATGTTGGTAGTATTGGTGGTGCTGCTTGCTTGTGGATGGATGAGGGCTTTGGTGCTGTTTGATTGGCTATGGTGGTTCTTTTGGTACTGAGGATGGTTCCTTGAGCTTGCTGAGTTTCTTTTGATTGTTGATTTTTTCTTTCTTTATCTTCTTTCATTTTCTTCCTCTTTCACTGCTCCTCTGATTTGTGCAGGTGATATCTGATTTCTCTTGGGCTACTATCTGTTTTTGGTGTCATGTGTTTCCATTTTGGTTGCCGTGGGGTGCTTTTGTTTCACTTGCAACCAAGTTTACTACCTGCTGTAATTGCTGGTGTAACCTGCTGTTTTGGTGATGTAGCTCCCTTCATCTGATTGCCGTTTGTTCTTGTTTGCTGCTGCTCCTGTGTTGGCTGTACTTTTCCCGATTGAATTTGCTGATGATACGTTTGCAGTTGTCTTGGCTCGTGCATTGCTGGTATTCTTCAATTGTGCTTGTTAACATACTTATGGCCTCTTTGATTTTGTTTCAGTTGGTTTGTGGTTTATCCTTCCGAGCAATGTTGGTTCTGAGCTCCTAAGGCTTCCCATGATGCCGAGTTGGTTTCTGTTGCGAACTTTTTTGGTTGGTCTGCTGATTACTCGAAATGGTTTTGAGGATTTCTGTACGCGTGTCGATCTGGCATCTTATGTTTGCCAAGTAGATGTTATATCAACATTTCTTAGTTATTGTTAAGCTGGTTTGTTTCCTTTGTTTTCTTGGCATATGGCCAAGATGTTGATTGCTTTTAACAAGCTTATTTGTGTTTCTTTGTATTTGCAGGGTATGCCCCAAACTTTTTATAATTTTTATTATTAATTTATTCTTCTTTACTTTTCAAAAAAATTATCTCAGCATTGAATACAACGTATTTTCGCTTGTAAACTATTCTTTGTTAGTATTGGGCGGAAGCTATTAAAAGATCTAATGGTGTCCATTTTCTTGAGGAGGTGATTTATATGGTCGTTTACCTTACATTATTTTCCAACTTATAAATTTTACAAGAAATAATTCTTGAATTTACTTCCATTTCATTTTCAATGTTACTAATCTTTTAACTCAATGCTCAGATAATCTTATACCCATAACAATAGACATGAGAGCATCGGTTTTATAACAGATTAAACCTCTATTGGTAATTTTTATTTTAATTGTAGTTATGTCATAAGGATTTCAAGTTATATTCCATGACTTACTTTAGTATTGTATCTCCGCCATTGTGTGAGTTTGTGCCATACCGCTGTACATGTTGAGAAGTTAGTGCGTGCGACACAAACCAAACAAGATTCACTCTTTAATGGTTTGGCTTGGGGAGTGAATCCCTTAGGGTCAAATCTTTTTTTTTTTTTTTAGCATTGTCATACATTTGAAGTTTTGTGAAAAAATGTAGAAACAGATGAAGTCCCAAAACCAAGAGAATTTTGTACTCAAGAAGTGCTCTTTTCTCTAAATAGCATAAACTATCAAATATAATTTTATATAATTTTTTTATTATGTTATTTTACATTTATTCAATTTTTATTTTTATTTGTTTACTTATGCTTTTGTATCTCTCTTTCAATGCAAAGCAAAAAAAAGGGGGAGGGATGGACATTCAAAATTTCTTCCTTTATTTAGGTATGCCTGGATCAAGAATTTGTTGTCAAAAAAAAAAAAAAAAGAAAAAGAAAAAGAAAGGGTAAGGATTTAAAATTCGATCTCTTATTTAGCTTAAATATTTTTTTTCTCTTTCCTTTTTATTATTTTATTTCATATTATTTAATTTTATTTCTCTTTTACCTATATTTTTCTCTTCATAAAAGGAACGAGAATGGATGCGGATTTAAAATTCATTTTCTTGTTTAGAATATGATGAAAAATAAAAGAAAAAAATGAACAGAAGTTAGAAAATTAAAAAATAATGTATAAATAAATGCTATATTTATTATAGTTTTTAATCTATTTAGATGCAAATATTTTTTCGTAATTATTTTTTTATCTTTTTATTATTTTATTTAATATCAATTAATTTTTTTTTGCATCCATTTAAATTATGTTTGCCTCAATAAATTGTTATGGGAAAAAAATAAGATATAAAATTAAAATTTGTCTTTTTATTTAAGTTGTGATAGAAAATGTAAGAAATTAATTAATAAAATTAAAACATCTAATACATTGATGTAAATTTTATTTACTTATATTTTTAAATCCGTTCAAATGAGTGTATATACTCGAAATTTTATATTTATTTCTATTTTCTTACATTGTTTATTTATTTTACTTTCATTTTTTTCTCACTAATTTTATTTTTCTAAATATAACTTTAATAAATATATATATATATATATATATAGAAATTGAAGTTTGGGCTGCAAAAAAATTAATCTAAAGTTAGGATGAATCCATCACATAATTTTTCTATCCCGTAGGCCTGAAAAAAAGTAGAAGCTAGGTGTGGTGGGGCGATTGGTTTAATATTTCGATTGACCATCGTTACCCCCTTTCTTTCATTTATATTTTAAATCATTATGGATAAGTTTGGGATAAAAAAAGTGAGGTAAAATAAAATAAAATAAATTATAAATTCAAGTGATTTATCTAGTGAAATAAAAAAATAAATAATTTTTAAAAATTTTTAATATTTTTATTTTTTTTAATTTTTTCACTTCAAACGAAATCTCTTCTCTTTCCTCCCTCGACGAAAATTATTTTATTTTATTTTTGATAAGTAAAATTATTTTATTCTCATCTGTGCTTCTTTTTATTTAGGAAAAAAGCAAACAGAAAAAATATGAAATTTTCTCATTTCTCTTTCTCTCTAAACCAAATGAGAAAAATTACCGGTATATAAATGTGTTTTACTTATGTAATCAATAGATATATGTAATCACGAGCATACAATTTGCGGGAGAGATGTACCAGTGGCGGAAATTCGAGTTCTTTGAGGAGAAATTCGCTGGAAAATGCTCGATCCCCGACGACGTCGCCGGGAATATCACCTGCTGCTCGAGCGGGAGGGGGAAGATCGTGGTCGGTTGCGACGACGGCACCGTCAGCCTGCTCGATCGGGGCTTGAAGTTCAATTATGGCTTCCAAGCTCACTCTTCCTACGTCCTCTTCCTCCAGCAGCTCAAGGTTTGATCTCCACTTCTTTAACCAGTCCATTCTCGTTCAAATCAGTACCAAATGTTGTTTATGTTAATTTTTGAACGAACTGGGGTTTTTTTTAATCACAATGAAGAAATATTTTAGGGTTTTAATTCGAACTGAATCTGGGCGTCGGGAAGATTTAGGTTTTTTTTTTTTTTCTAATTCAGGATGGAAAATTGATTCATGTGTATGTGTGTATTTATGGATGAATCAGCAACGTAACTTTCTTGTAACCGTTGGGGAAGATGAGCAAATATCTCCACAGCTTTCGGCCATGTGCCTGAAGGTTTTTGACCTTGATAAAATGGAGCCAGAGGGTTCAAGCACGTCAACTCCTGAATGTGTTCAGATATTGAGGATATTCACTAATCAGTATCCTGAAGCAAAGGTATTATCTTGTTTCTGGCTATATTTTGATAGCTCATATAAAGTTGCAAGCTTGTTCATGGAAATTGATTTGTGCAATACTTGATATGCGATTCACTTCCGCAATACCTTTAAGTGAATCTAGCAAATTTGTTACTCTGCAGATTACATCTTTTTTAGTTCTGGAGGAAGCACCACCAATATTGCTTATAGCAATTGGATTAGACAATGGTTGCATTTATGGCATCAAAGGGGACATTGCACGTGAGCGTATCAAGCGCTTCAAGCTTCAGGTGGATAATCATCTAGACAAAAGTCAGTCTTCTATAACGGGTATGGGGTTTCGAGTGGATGGTCAAGCCACTCAATTATTTGCTGTTACCCCAACTTCGGTGAGCTTGTTTAACTTGCATACTGAGCCATATAGTCGGCATACACTAGATCAGATTGGGTGCAAAGCTAATGGTGTTGCAATGAGTGATCGCTCGGTATGCAGTTATTGGTGGCCCATTTTTTTTTTTTTAATTACTGCTGAGGTAGAAAATTTCTTGTTATGTATTTATTCTAATAGTTTACCATGCTTGTATCAGGAGCTTATCATTGGGCGAGATGAGGCTGTGTATTTCTATGAAATTGATGGTCGTGGTCCTTGTTGGGCCTTTGAGGGAGAGAAGAAATTCCTTGGCTGGTTTCGTGGATATCTTTTATGTGTTATTGCAGATCATAGAAGTGGCAAGAACACTTTCAACATTTACGACCTGAAGAATCGTTTAATTGCCCACAGTTTGGTTATTAAGGAAGTCAATCAGATGCTTTGTGAATGGGGTAACATAATACTTATAATGGAAGACAAGTCGGCTTTTTGTATTGGGGAGAAGGATATGGAAAGCAAGTTGGATATGCTTTTTAAGAAGAATCTTTATACAGTAGCTATAAATCTTGTTCAAACTCAGCAGGCTGATGCTGCCGCAACGGCTGAAGTCCTGAGGAAGTATGGGGATCATTTATACGGCAAACAAGACTATGATGAGGCTATGGCTCAGTACATCAACACCATTGGTCACCTTGAGCCTTCATATGTGATACAGAAGTTCTTAGATGCTCAAAGAATCTACAATCTTACAAACTACTTGGAAAAATTACATGAAAAGGGGCTGGCTTCAAAAGATCATACAACCCTTCTGTTAAATTGCTATACTAAGTTGAAAGATGTGGAAAAGCTTAACGTGTTCATCAAAAGTGAGGATGGCATCGGGGAGCATAAATTTGATGTTGAAACTGCAATAAGGGTCTGCCGAGCTGCCAATTATCATGAGCATGCAATGTATGTAGCAAAGAAGGCTGGGAGGCACGAATGGTACTTAAAGATCTTACTTGAAGACCTGGGTAGTTATGAAGAAGCCTTGCTATATATTTCTAGCCTTGAGCCAAGTCAAGCGGGGGTGACAGTAAAAGAATATGGAAAAATTCTTATAGAGCACAAGCCGGTCGAAACTATTGAAATACTCATGAGACTTTGCACGGAGGAAGAACCAGCCAAGAAAGGCACCTCACGTGGTACATACATGTCTGTGGTGCCATCCCCTGTTGATTTTCTCAACATATTTATTCATCATCCAGAATCACTTATGGATTTTCTTGAGAAATATACCAATAAAGTGAAGGATTCACAAGCTCAAGTAGAAATTCACAATACACTCTTGGAGTTATACTTGTCTAATGACTTGAACTTCCCATCAATCTCTCAAGCTAACGTTGGTGATGGTGGCAATTTCAAAGGGGATAGGCCATCAGTAGCAGCTGTAGTGTCAAGGGCAAAGTCTAATGGCAAGTCAAGTGTGGAGCACAAAGATTCGAATAAGGAAAAGGACCGTCAGGAAAGACTTCAGAAGGGGCTACACTTGCTTAAGGCTGCGTGGCCATCAGACCTGGAGCATCCTCTGTATGATGTTGACCTTGCTATAATTCTCTGTGAAATGAATGCATTTAAAGAAGGGCTTTTATACCTGTACGAGAAGATGAAACTCTACAAAGAGGTGATTGCTTGCTACATGCAGGCCCATGACCATGGGGGTTTGATTGCATGCTGCAAGAGGCTGGGGGATTCAGGCAAGGGGGGTGATTCATCCCTCTGGGCAGATGTATTGAAGTACTTTGGTGAACTTGGAGAAGATTGCTCAAAAGAAGTCAAGGAAGTGTTGACCTACATTGAGAGAGATGATATCTTGCCTCCTATTATTGTTCTTCAGATCCTGTCTAGAAATCCATGCCTTACCCTCTCTGTCATTAAGGATTATATTGCTAGAAAACTGGAACAGGAATCAAGGCTAATTGAACAGGACAGGCAGGCTATTGAGAAATATCAGGTTTGTGTTTGATTATTTCATGGTCAAGTTAAAATATATCTACTCTTACCTTCTATGGCCTTTGCATTATCTTCAGTGAAGGTTATCAATGATAAATTGATGCTAATAGACCTAAAATTTCTATGAATACATAACCTCTTGCACACCATCACATCACATAAAAATAGCTAGTGGTGCTATGGTGTGCATTAGCATGACTCGTTTCACCAAGTGGTTTCATAGCCAACAATGCTCATACCAGACCATAAATGAAGATAGAATTGCATATGGTTGTGTAAAATCTTGCAAAAATGCTGAAATGGTTTGAATCTTTATTCAACATATTGTATAAAATGTAGTTGTATCAATATATGTAGGTACATTCATTGGCGGATCCAGGAATTTTTTAGCGGAGGTGGAAAATTCATGAAGTAATAGGGGTGTTTTGAATTGTAAAAATTAGTGTAAATTTGTAAAATTTATAATTTCGTAATTCATGCTGTAAGTAAAAAATTTTAATTTTATAGAGATTTGTAGAGTTCTATAAAGTTCTAAATAGACCCATTATAAAAATAATTATTACCTTTTTACTCTCACAACCTTTCATCCCTTTTACCTCACTCCTTAAAAAATCAGTTTTAATGAGTATATGAAAACAAAAAATATTAATCCATTTGTAATTTTATACAATATACATTATATCATAAAATAAATAAAATTTTACAAAAATAATATTTATCCCTATTAAATACTACATGTCAAACACAATCTTGTAATTTTTCACAGATTTAGGAATATAAAAGTTCGGAAGTTGAATGTCCACGCGATGAGCACTTTCGACTATACATGTGTGTAAATAGTACATCACGTACAGTATATGCGTACAAGACACGATAATTGGTTACGAGAGTACTAGCTGGTGGAATGATTCATGCTGCAAATGATTGAGGAAATTGTAATGACCATTGGTGGATCTAACTTCTTTTTCCTGCTCCATGCCCTTTAGGTTTGTTACCGGGTACATATCTCAATACTGTCTTGTTAATAAAACCTATAATTTTCTCTCTTGTTCTTCCCTGGTCCTTGAAATGGATAAAATCAAAATAGTTGAAGTTCCCGTATTGATGAAAATTAGTCATTGGACACACAAATATCACATCCTATGATTTGTATCCCTAGTTGAAATGATTGAATAAAGAAACAGAATTATCCGACTTTTCTTTCAAATGTGCAGGATGAAACATTGGCAATGAGAAAGGAAATTCATGATCTGAGGACAAACGCCAGAATCTTCCAGCTTAGCAAGTGTACTGCTTGCACTTTCACCCTTGATCTCCCTGCTGTTCACTTTATGTGCATGCACTCATTCCATCAACGTTGCCTTGGTGACAATGAGAAAGAATGCCCTGAGTGTGCTCCCGAGTACAGATCGGTTTTGGAAATGAAGAGAAGTTTGGAGCAGAACTCCAAAGACCAGGATCAGTTCTTCCAGCAAGTAAAGAATTCAAAAGATGGGTTTTCTGTTATTGCTCAGTATTTTGGGAAGGGAATTATTAGCAAAACTAGTACTGGAGCAAATGACACTCTTAGACCAGGCAATATTTCTTCCAGCAGTGGCTTCTGAGATTTATTTGTTACTATTGTGCTTTTTCTTGCATTCACTCTTTTATTTGTCAGCTTCCAAGCATTTGCTGAATCATGTTAAGGATTTTTTTGGGTGTGGGTATGAATTAAGTGACTTGGGGGTTTCTCTGCAACTAGTTGATCATTGGCAAAGATTTATTCTCCAAGCACCTTGTTTGACCTTGTTGGTTTTGTCATTGGGAAGAGAGAATTCTGAGGTTTCTTCACGAAGAACATATGAGGGAGGATTATGAAATATATTCTATATGTTCAAAATATCTCGTGTAGTATCATGGCTTAGATATTTTACCTGATTTTCCCCAGAGCAAGTTCACAATGAATGGCCTGTACCTTCAGTTTTCTTGGATACCAAATAATTTTAGTGATGTCTAGGTATGGTTCTGTTCACAAGACTTTATGATTTTGTTTTGTGTGTCATGTCTGTAAGTATACCCTATGCTATACAGCGATTGATATGTTTTTATTGCCTGGTATATTGTCATATTTTTCATCAATAAATTACTACTTAATCAATTTAATTTCAGCATGCAGAAGTAATATTTTAATTTACGGGCCTTAGATCTTTATGGTGTTGGCTTCCTTCAGGTTTATTTATGTTCTAAACCAAGTTAATTATCTGATTAATTTTGAACAATGGTAATATATATGTTCGATAAGTTACGGAAGGTAACGGGAAATTGATACTTGAGCTATTTATTTGTTTCACTTCTATAGCACCTTGTCACTAATAATGTTCTGAAATGCCTCTGATGGCTGTTGCATTTATATTTCGTTCACAAATTTTTCTTAATGTTTGATAATCTTTCATTATTGTTATGATTATTATTTACAAAGAGAACATTTCAGATTCACCTACATGAAAACTGCCTTTATTTCTAATACCTACAGCTGTTCAAAGGTAAGATACTGGCATTCATCTTTAGAGTTTTAGAAGGGAATGATTATATTCTTGAGATAAAAATCAATTTCCCCCTGAGTATGAACACGCTAGCAAGGATTATTGATGACTATCTCGTTGCATTAGCTTGTTTTCTTGTTGGTTCACAAATTTTTCATAATGTTTGATAATCTTTCATTATTGTTATGATTTTATTTACAAAGAGAACATTTCAGATTCACCTACATATAAACTGCCTTTATTTGTAATTCCTATAGCTGTTCAAAAGTAAGATATTGGCATTCATCTTTAGAGTTTCAGAAAAGGGATGATTGTATTCTCGAGATAAAAATCAATTTTGACCTGAGTATGAATGATGACATCATCCAGAGTTTTCTGTTATTATTATTATTATTATTATTTTATTTAAGAAATTTTGTTGAGAGTAGAATTTTTGATTTTTTTGTAATCCTAATTAGACATTATTTTCAGTTATCTTTGGAAATTTTTAGTCTATTCATAAGATTGAGTTGTTAGGGTTTTGGAGAGTTTGCTAATTATTGAATAATATTTGTGGCTTTTTTCCCCCTCTCTTTCTTCTACCTCTTTTTCTTCTTCTCTTCTCTACTTTCTTTTTTCCTCTTACTTTCAATCTCCTCTTTCTTTACTTTCAATTTCATTTTCGCAGAGGCATAATCAAACCACTGTGGGTTCATTGGCCACAAACAAGCACCCCACAAACCGCTTCCAATAACTACCCTTTCCCTTGCATCACCAACAAAAATCAGTCCTTTCCCTTGCTGATCACCAACGAAAACTAGCCGCAGCTGCACGCGTACGCGTTCTCGCCCTAAAGACCTTCGTATACACTTTCGTCATTTTCGGTGGCATTCAGCTCCAGCAAACCCCACTACCAGTATCGTCTCCCTCCAGCAACCACTTCGGTGACCCTAGAATTTTGTGGTGAAACTTCGGTGCCACTCCGGCGAAGGTCTAGCGACTTCTAGGACACTCCAAAACATTTTCCAAGAAACTCGGGACATTTTTTTGGGCCATTTTACATCAAATCAGGTGTATTTGTTCCTCGCCTCTCCTTTGGTATTACAATCTATGCACTTTAATAGTAATATTTTATCTGTATGGTACCTTAACATCCCTTGTTTGGTACTCAACTTATAATCTCACCTTGAACCTAATTTATTTAGCCTCCACTTTACCTAAACCACCTTCATATTTGTTTAATCCTTACATCCATAGCATTCTAACCTTATTTTTGCTTCCTTTCCTATTTAATTAATTGGCCATATATATATATATATATATATATATATGAAGTTTCTCCGCCTTTAATTTTAATTGTGAGCTTAACTCATTCTTGGAATTAAATAACTAGTATTTGGACCTCTCCTTTAAACTTTTGAAAGATAAATCAATCTACTAGTTGCATTATATTAAATTTGATGTTGACAATTCCCCTAAAAAAATAAAAATTACATTTAATTTTGTGATCATTCACTTGCATTAAGTGAGTTGTTTATTGATCTCAATGATTGTTAGTTAAGCTAGTATTACATGCAATTCCACAGCAGTCTTACTTTTACTTATAGCTCACCTACCTGTAAAATGAGTAATCCCAAAGGTAATGATTGAATGGTCCAAATCCTTGAGGGACTACAAACTCAAATAACGGCATTCCAAGCTGAAATGACTGCTAGTCGTCAGGATACCCAGGGCTTACTTAATCGAATAACAATCTTAGAACAACATCACAATTCGTTTGATGGTGACCTGTTGGATATGTCTGACAATTTGAACCATTGTGGTAGAAGGGATGATAGAATAACCTATAGGCATAATCCTGTTCCTCGAAATTGTGAGAGAGATCATGGAAATTTTGGTCCTCAAGACGATGCCTATCTTCCTCAAGAGGAACGTCTCTTTAAAAATATTAAGTTAGATGTCCTTACTTTTGATGGTCGTCTAGATCTTGTCGTTTTTAGCTAGTGGATTAGAGATATGGATCGATATTTTAATTGGTATAGGTTCATAAAGGAAAGAAAAGTAGAGTTTACTAGCATGAGATTGTCTGGTAGTGCTCAACTATTTTAGGAGAGTGTTGAAGATCTCTTGGCAAGGCATCACGCACCCCCCGTTCGAACTTGGGATGAAATAAAATGCCACCTCCAAGAGAAATACCTGCCTAGATCATATAAGATTAATTTACTAGATTAGTGAAATAATCTTAAGTAGGGAAATAGGTTTGTAACTGAGCATGTGACTCAGTTTGATGAATTTAGAATGCAGTACAATATCACAGAGGATGAGTCCACGACTTTGAGTAGGTTTAGACAAGGCCTCCATGACGATCTCAAGAGAGAACTTGTTCTTAGAGGTGTGACCACTCTCGATCATGCTTACACTTTAGTTCAGGACTATGAGTTGGTTACTAAGGGTCCTAGTGGACCAAGTTTTAATAATAGTTCTTCCTCACACTAAGTTTCCTCTTCAAACTTTAAGTCAGTTCTAGGTCCCTCTTCGCTTGGAACCCAACCATTGAATGAAAACACAGGAAAAGGTACAATGACTAATGCCCCAAGGAACTCATCCCGTGTGCAATGTTTTAATTGTGGGGAATTTGGTCATGTGTCCACTAACTGTCCAAAGAAAGCCTTAGTTATTGGAGAACATTCAGGGCACATTGATGATGACCACTTTGAAGAACAAGTGTATGAACCTAATCTTGAGGACTTTGGTGATTTAGAGGACGACTGTGGTGATAGTCCTAGCTTGCATTAGAAGTTCCGCCCTTCCCATCCCAATTGATCCTTTCTATGATAGCCTTGATACCCCACGATTAGGTGTAGTATGTTATACTCTAACACAGCCTGAGGAGGTTGACGATTGGCGTCGTCATTCTATTTTTCATACCTTTATCAAGATCAATGGTAAGTCTTGTAAAGTTATCATCGATAGTGAGAGTTGCATTAATGTTGTTTTTGTGAGTATCGTCTCTTGCCTAGGGTTGAAACCCATCCCTCACCCTAATTCCTATAATGTTTCTTGGCTTGATACCTTATCAATAGCAGTGAAAGAACGGTATTTGGTGCCCATTTAGTTTCTTGAGTATAAGGACCATATCTAGAGTGTGGCTGTTAGCTTGGTTGGCAAAGTATTACTTGCGCCTGCTCACCACCAGGTTTCGACCCCGGCCCTGCACCTCCACTTACCTGTCAAAAAAAAAAAAAAAAAAAGGACCATATCTAGTGTGATGTAATTCCTATGGACGTTAGTCATATAATTTTGGGACAACCTTAGTTGTTTGATATGGATGTAACCATTTGCGGTCGTACGAACTCATATTCTTTTGTATTCAAGGGAAAGAAAATTCATCTCAACCCTCTGCCCCCAAAACTTGTTGATCCCTATAGGGAGAGAAAGTTATGGAGACAAAAGGGTTGCATATCATTAGCCCAAAAGAATTTAAGCATAAGGTTGTTAGAGAGTCTGTCATGTTTGTAGTCGTCGTTATAGAAGTTTCTTCAGATTCTCAGCTTTTAGTTCCTGAAGAGGCCCATTAGGTATTTTAGAATTTTTAAGATATTTTCCGTAAGGATTTACCTAATTATTTGCCTCCTTTGCGTGACATCTAGCACGCCATAGATTTTGTTCTAAGATCATCCATCCCGAACTTGTCCCATTATAGGATGAATCCTTTGAGCATGCTGAATTACAGCAACAAAGTAGGTGAACTCCTTCATAAAGGGTTCGTCCGTGAAAGCCTAAGATCACTATGAAATACCATTTCCTCTTTCTTAGGTTAGATGACATACTAGACATGATGGTAGGTGCCACAATTTTCTTTAAGACAGATCTTAAGAATGGGTATCACCAAATTAAGATTAGGCTAGGAGACGAGTGGAAGATAGCCTTCATGACGAGTTGGTAATGCCTTTTGGGCTTTCTAATGTCCATAGTACTTTTATGCGAGTCATGACCCAAGCACTTAGGTCTTTTATGGGATGATTTTTAGTGGTCTATTTTAATGACATCCTTGTATATAGTAAGTTTAAAGAGGAACATGTGGATCACTTATCTCAAGTTTGTTCTGTTCTTGGGAAGAAAAAATTGTATGCTAATCTGAAAAAGTGTTCATTCTTTGTTGATAAAGTTTCTTTCTTAGGTTTCATTGTCTCCTCTGTTGGAGGTTCTGCTGACCCTCAAAAAATTCAGGCCATTATAAATTGGGCTGAACCTACATCTTTTCATGATGTTCGAAATTTTCATGGGATATCCTCTTTCTATCGCCGTTTCATCAAGGGTTTTAGTACGATCATGACTCCTTTAACGGAGTATATGAAAGGAGGTGATTTTAAATGGACGGAAGAAGCTGCTAGGGTTTAGGGCTATAAAGAAGAAAATGCGGAAGCCCCTGTGATGCGTCTTCCAGATTTTTCTAAAGTATTTGAGATAGAGTGTGATGCTTCAGGCGTGGGTATAGGTGATGTTCTTAGTCAAGGGCGTCACCTTGTTGCCTATCTTAGTGAGAAGTTAAGTAAGGCCAAGCAAAGATACTCTACCTATGACAAAGAGTTATATGCGGTAGTACAGGCTTTACGACATTGGCGACATTACCTACTCCCTTAGGAGTTTGTACTCTACTTTAATCATGAAGGCCTACAGTATCTTAACTCTTAGAAAAATCTTAATTATAGGCATAGTCGTTGGAGTAAGTGTTTACAAGCCTATTCTTTTGTTTTAAATCATAGGAAAGGAGTTGAGAACCTAGTCGCTGATGCTCTAGGTAGACGTATTTCGTTGTTAACTACCATGAGCATCAAAAACATAGGATTTGAAAGGCTTAAAGAAAATTACGTGTCATGCCCTAACTTTAAAGATATTTATGTGCCAGTGCTAGAGAGCTGATTTGACCCTACTAGTGACTTTTGCCTTCAGGATGGTTTCCTCTTTAAAGCTAATAAATTATGTATTCTTAGGACGTTTGTCCATGATTTCATAGTTTAGGAGACTCATACAGGTGGTCTCGCTGGTCATTTTGGGTGTAATAAGACTATAGAAGAAATTGAGCGTCAATTGGTCTAGTTCGAAATGAGATGTGGTTAGAATCATTAGTCAATGTCGCACTTGTCAGTTGGCCAAAAAAGGAAGTAAAACACCAGCCTCTATACACTCCTTCCTATCCCTAGTTGTTCGTGGCAAGATGTGAGGATGGATTTTGTACTTGGTCTTCCTCACACTCTTAAAGAGCAGGACTCCATTTTTGTTGTTGTGGATCGTTTCTCCAAAATGGTCCACTTCATTCCTTGTAGTAAAATCTCTGACGCTTCTAGGGTTACGCAGTTGTACTTTGATGAGATTGTCAAGTTCTATGGTCTTCCTAAAACTATTGTGTCTGATAGGGATGCGCTTGTCACTGGTCATTTTTGGGGGACCTTGTGGCACTCGGTTGGTACTAAATTAAACTTTTTTGTTGCTTACCATCCTCAGATAGATGGCCAAACCGAGGTAGCCAATCGTAATTAGACTTGATTCCCATGTCTCAACATTTTCCTGTGTTTATGACTGCTGAGTCCTTTGCATAACATTTACATGACTTGCATATTGAGATCAACAAATAACTTAAAGCGTGAAATGCTTCTTACAAACTTCGAGCTAACACACATAAACGACATTGAATTTAATGTTGGGGATTTTGTTATGGTTTGAATTTGCTTGGAACGGTGTCAATCTAGAGCCAGTTCCAAATTGCATCCTCGTAGTGCTAGTCCTTTCAAAATTTTAAAACGGGTAGGTCTAAATGCTTACGTTATTGATATTCCACCAGAATTTGGTTTTAGCTCTACATTTAATGTTAAGGACCAAGTGGCTTATAAAGGCCAAGCTATTATCGTGGTTTCCTTTTGCTTCTTATCTAGATGAGTCTTAACCTTGAGCCTGTACCTTTTCTAGTTGGACCTAACTATGACTGTATTGAACGTAACCATGAAATTAATTATGAGTTCGATTCTGTCCCTGAACCTATTTCCTTACCTACATTAACACTTGTTAATTTCACACACAGATAAAATTGATACTATTATAAGTGATTAGGTTGTTTTTACCAAGGAATGAGCTGTTCAATGCTATTTGGTTCGTTGGGTGGGTCGACCTGATTCTGATTGTACTTAGATTTCTGTGATATTTTGCAGCGCATTGATCCTGATTCTTTGGAGTTTTATCGTAGTTAGCGGGATCTTTCTTCTCCAATAGCGAGTTATACCAGGGTCATATTACCTTCCACGCGTGTCAACAAATGTCGGAGGAAGGTAGCATAACACCTTAGCTTGTGGCTAGGTGATTGACTAACAGCGTCCTTGATTCAATTTTCACTCGACAGAGTTGATTTCTTCTCAACCTGAGAGAGTTAATGAGAACATCATCCAAAGTTTTATTTCTTTTATTATTGTTATTATTATTATTATTTTAGGAAGTTTGTTGAGAGTAGAATTTTTGATTTTTTTTGTAATCCTGATTCGATATTATTTTCAACTATCTTTAGAAATTTTTAGCCTATTTATAGGATTGAGTTGTTAGGATTTTGGAGACTTTGTTGATTATTGAATAATATTGGTGGCAGTTTTTTTCCCTCTCTCTCTTCTACCTCTTCTTCTTCTCTTTTCTACTTTTTTTTTTCTCTTGCTTTCAATCTCTTCTTTCTTTACTTTCAATTTCTGTTCCGCATCAATGAACACACTAGTAAGGATTATTGATGACTATCTTGTTGCATTAGCTTGTTCGCTTGTTGGTTCACAAATTTTTCATAATGTTTGATAATCTTTCATTATTGTTGCATTAGCTTGTTCGCTTGTTGGTTCACAAATTTTTCATGATGTTTGATAATCTTTCATTATTTTTATGATTATTATTTACAAAGAGAACATTTCAGATTCACCTACATGAAACTGCCTTTATTTCTAATACCTACAGCTGTTCAAAAGTAAAATATTGACATTCATCTTTAGAAATGGATGATTGTATTCTTGAGATAAAAATCAATTTCCACCTGAGTATGAACACGACAGCAAGGATTATTGATGACTACATGTTGCATTAGCTTGTTTTCTTGCTTTAAACTGAGGACCTTGAATCACCCATTACATCTAAACACATAAACACATACCGTCAAGTTCAGCTACTTAGGGATAATGTCCTAGTTCTTTGTATGATGGCATTAAACCCATTTTTGTCCATGTTCCTGTCCATGCATCTTACTGAATTAGTTCTCTCTCTCTCCCCCTCCCCGGGGGCGCGGAAACAATATACTATAAATGACTTCTAAGAATGGCTATCTGGGTACTTTAGTCATAATCACTGATGGTTTTTTTCATTTTTTTGAGACTTTGCTTTGATAAACATAGTGCTTCCTACTAAAGTTTGATGCACTTGCATGTTGTATTTATGATATCATTGTTTTAGAAACAGTGATAATCTTTACTTAGAAAGGTGTTAAGTCTTGCTTATTGAAAATATGGGAGGCATAGATCAATGGCCTAAAATATGTCAATGGCCCAGCGTTCTTGGTGTCATCATAGTAGGCTGAAACTAACCTTTTTTTTTTTTGGTCATTCATTGGAAGTTTGGATACATAGGAGAGGGATTTACGCATTATTGTAACTGAGGGGCATCTCTTTGTTGCTTTTAAAAAAAAAAAAAAACAATTTATTGATAAAAAATTCAGCCTAGTTCTGTACACATTAGGTGCTTTATGTACTTATCAATGTTTGTTTTACTAGCATGAAAACTCAAATGTGGATGAAAATTGCTATTCAAATAAGATAAATTAAAGCTTGGTGGAGTTAAAGTAACCTCAAGAATCTTAGAATTAAAAATTCTATCGAGTGAGCCATTAGCCAATTGAACCTTGCTTGACTTGTGAATTTTCGCATAACTAGGCTATTAAGTGAAACAAGCTTTTTTCAAGTGAATTGATTATTATCCTTCAGTTTTGAGTTTAGTGTGTGATCTTGTGTAAATTAGGTAACTGGTTTTTCCATCTTTTGGGTTGAATTTAATTAGTCCTTTGAACAGAGCTAGTCTTTAGGACACAAAAAGGTTATATGTTACTTCTATCAAGATCAAATTTTTGTTGTAATGTTTTTCTATTTTCCTGCTCTCAGTAATTCAATCATTGCTGTTTGTATTATTGTAACCCCCTCTCTCTCTCTCACGAATCCTTTAAAGAGTAGTATTTCATATCTTTTTGTCCATTTCCTGGGTAAGGTTTGGGATTTACCAGAGATGAAATTTCATAAATCGGGATTTCTTTCTTGGTGAGAATTTGTTTTCCAATTGAACTTTGCTTGACTTGTGAATTGATTATTATCCTTCCGTTTTGAATTTAGTGTGTGATCCTGTGTAAATTAGGTAACTGGTTTTTCAATCTTTTGGGTTGAGTTTAGTCAATCCTTTGAACAGAGTTGGTCTCTAGGACGCAGAGATTATATATTGCTTCTATCGAGATCAAACTTTTTGTTGTAATGTTTTTCTATTTTCCTCCTCTCAGTAATTCAATCACTGTTGTTTGTGTTATTGTAACTCTCTCTCTCTCTCTCTCTCTCGCAAATCCTTTAAAGAGCAGTATTATTTATCTTTTTGTCCATTTCCTGGGTAAGGTTTGGGATTTACTAGAGATGAAATTCCATAAATTGGGATTTATTTCTTGGTGAGAATTTGTTTTGTATGTGTTCACTTTCCTTTTTTCTATGTTATCACTTATTTGAAAATAGTGTGTTGATATTTTAAAAACTCTTGAATTTTTCTTAATAGGGATGATCGCTGACTTTTAAATGTAGTAAATGGATACCATAATTATTCCACGGACCTAAAAAGTAATCCTATTTATCCACTAACAGCCCAGCTGATCTCACTTAGTTTCTTGAATTCATAGGAGCTCGAACCACCCATTACATCTAAACACATAAACACATACTGTCAAGTTCAACTACTTAGGGATGATGTCCTAGTTCTTTGGATGACGGCATTAAATACATTTTCATCCATGTTCCTGTCCATGCATCTTCCTGAATTTGTTCCCCCCATTTTTTTTGGCTCTTTTTCTCCCCAAACAATACGCTGTATATGACTTCTAAGAAAGGCTATTTGGGTGGTTTAGTCATAATCACTGATGATTTTCTTCATTTTTGTTAGACTTTGCTTTGAAAAACATAGTGCTTCCTACTAAAGTTTGATGCACTTGCATGTTGCATTAATAATATCATTGTTTTATAAACAGTGATAATGTTTACTTGGAAAGGTGTTAAGTCTTGCTTATCCAAAATATGGGAGGCATAGATCAATGGCCTAAAATATATCAATAGCCCAGTGTACTTGGTGTCATCCTGGTGGACTGAAATTGACCTGATTGTGGTGTACGAAGCCGCTTTGCTTGATGGCCACAAATTCCCACTACTAAGGTTTGTTCAGAATGTACTCTTTGCCTCAACCTATCGGTGGGCCAATTGCTCCAAACAGCTGGCGGATCATGATTGGGTGCGTGATGTTTTGGGTGGCTACTATCGGGCACGACTTGACATAGAATGAATTCCTCAATTTCTACAATATATCAAAGAGGGGCTCGGACTGGTGGTACTTCTTAGCTAGGAAGCTAGAGTACAAATTTGTCACCCACATGTCCACGTCACACAAGGGGTAGAAGAAAAAGTATTTTTTCATCTGAGGGTTCACCTGGAATTCGAAGTTTGGGAGATCGACGAGGAAAAGAAAATTCGGGTCCCTCGGGTTTGGGGTCAGCAAACTCTAAAGGGTATGTTTAGGCTTCTCTTTTTAGGTTTTGTCAAATTCCTTTAGGTCTTAGGATTCTAACCTCATTGTCTTTTTATATCTGTTCAGCTCGAAAACCTCCTGCTCTAACCCCCGAGCAAAGGAATCTTCTTCGCGAAGTAAAGAAACATTAACTTTGGGAGGTTAAATATTTGACAACTGTAGAGAATTTGACCCTCTACCTACTCGGTCCTGAGCTTACCACAGAAGCCTTGGCTGCCAAACATGAGCAGAGTGAGTTTTCGAGTTATATTTGTTATAAATTCTTGTATTTCAACTTTTCTTTCTTTTCTTCTTTCTCTTCAACAGATAACACCATTGTAGAACGAGCTCCCATACAGATTGAGTGAGGTGAACTCGAACGAGAAGCAAAGTAGACCGAGCAGAAAGAGGTTAAAATATTTGACATCACCTATTTAGAAGGAGGGAACAAGAACAAGTCTGTCCCCAAGGGACCCTGGGGGAGTTAACCCCAAAGAAGAAGAGATCGGCGAAGTCTCCCAATGTCACCACCATACAAGAAAAGATGGCCTCTAATGCTCCAAGGGAAGTTGTTCATACTCTTCCTTCCTCGCTGAGGGTCACAGTCTCAGGATCCAGCTCGCAAGCCGATGCCTCTTGTCGTTAATTGCTCCTCACTAGCTCTGAGATAGCATGGCAAAAATTGCTGGGCACAGTTGTCGACGGAGACATGTCGCCATTCAAGGGCTTGCAAAGTATTCAAATGTCTTATGACATAAATCATGATCTATTCAAGATAAGTCTACATATCTTATTCTTTTTAACCTTTATTTTCTGTTTTCTCTTTTTTTTTTTATTGAAGCTGTTTTTGCTATGTTTTTCATAACATGGTTAGATCCTACGCCGTGTTTACACAATTGGCGAACCCGGAGAAGGCTTTGGTTGTCGAGAGAAAGATGAGAAAGCAAACACCTACAGATCTCGAAGCAGCCAAAGACAATGATGCAATCGCTCAAGCTGAGAATGAAAAGGTTCTCAGGCATGAATGAAAAACGATCGAAGAAACTAAATACCTGAGAACTGAATGTGCCAGTCTCTTCAAAGAGCTTGAGGCAAAAAAAGTACTGAGGGCTGTAGCCGAGCAGAAGATTGAAGAGCTCTGTGAGCTTCACAACACAGAACGCTAGGCTGTTGAAAATTTTAAGAAAACAGAGGATTTTCAAGCTTTGCTTATGCTAGTATTCCTCCAAGATTTTGATCATTGCAAAGGGAAGTTTGCAGCCTCATTCCTTGATCTCGACCTCTCTGCAATTAAGCCAAGGTGAGCTGTTGTTGAAGAGGAACAACAAAGTAAGGGGCTTGAGGATGGTGGGGAGCCAATCAATATTGAAGAGTATTTTGAAGGCACCGAGCAAACTATGGAGACCATAGAAGGGATTAATGTTCAAACTGAAGAGGTCGGTGCTTCTCTAGTGAACGCGTATGTTGAATACGTTGAGAAAAGTGCTCAGAATGCTATCTAGAGACCTCATTGTGGCTCTTTCTCTTCTTCACTTATAGTGTTGATGTACTTTTCTTTTTCGAAACGCTATTTAGAATTTATTGATGTTCACATCTTCATTTTCTTTCTTCTTTTTTTTTGGGGGGGGGGGGAGGGGAATGTACTGACAATGTGTATTCTCTTCTTTAGGTTTATGAATGAAAGTTGAGTTTTGTTTCTACCATTACCTTGTGCGTCTATTCGTTTCTTTGTGTTGCTTTATTTGATTGCGTTAATTGTCTATTGATGAACCTATTTTCACATGTCGTCTTCCTCCTCTATTTTTTTTGTTTTAATAAGCTAAGGGGCGTTCATCTTTGCCTTTGTCTTCATTAGCCATCTCCACTCTGCTTGATCACGTGGACCATCTTCGCACTGCTCGGCCACGTGATTCGAGTAGGATATTCGTTCTGCTTGATCACGTGAATTGAGCAAGAATTCTTACAATTTTTTGGCACTGGCCTCGTGAGCTGTCTCTACTCTACTTGGCCACGTGAGTCAAGTAGGATCTTCGCTCTGCTCAATCATGTGCCAAGTAGGATCTTCACTCTGCTTGGTCACGTGAGTCGAGCAAGATCTTTACTCTACTCGGTCACATGAACCAAGTAGGAATCCTTGGAAGATCGAAACACTCATCGTGGTAGAATCATTCATTATAGTAGAATTATTATCGTAAAAACTTGCCAAGATGTATCGTTTTATTGATAATTAAATAAAATTACAAAGATAATTTCTCACATATAATATTTCCTTAGGTGCGTCGCGTGCCATGAGTGAAATAGCTTTTTATCCCTGAGTGCCTTGAGCCTATAAGTTCCTTTTGAGTAAAGCCCAGTACTTAATATGGTCCTTCCCAATTTGGGCTAAGTTCGCCCTATTATGGATTCCTCGTGGATTGGTTCAATCTTTTCAATACTAACTTTCCACCCCGGAACTCTTTTAGTTGAACTCTAGATTTGTGGTATTGTCGCATCTTCTATTGTTAAGAGGCCATTCTGATAGTAGCTTGTAGTCTCCTTCCCTCTAGCAGATCAACCTCTTCGTTCATCATTTAATCATTCTGCTCTGGGTTGAAGTTCTGTGTTCTTGGATTGGAAAGTGCAATCTTGACAAGAATTACAGTCTCAGTTCCGTATGTGAGAGAAAATAGAGTTTGACCAGTTACCATCCTTTCAATCGTCCGATAGGCCTATAGAATGTTTGGAAGATCATCTCATCTGTCCAAAGACCTTTTGCCTTATCTAGCTTCATCTTGATGATCTCAAGGAGAGACCGATTAGTGATGTCAACCTGACCATTGGCTTGGGGTGCTTAGGTGATGAATAGTGATGGCTAATACCTAAGTCTTCGCATAACCCATTGAATTGCCTCCTTTAAATTTTTTTTTTTTTTTGTTGTCTATGATCACCACTCTGAGGATACCAAACCAGCAAACTATGTTTTGCCATAAAAACTTCCTTATGTTTTGCTTAATAATGGTTGGCAAGGCTTCTACTTCTGCTCATTTAGTAAAATAATCAATTGCGACCACAGCAACCTTCCTCTGTCTGTTTCCTAATGGAAATGGCCCAATAATATCTATCATTCACTGAGTGAACGGCCAAGGACTTTGGATTAGTGTTAACTCCTAAGCAGGTTGCCTGGGAATGTAAGAGAATCTTTGGCATTTATCACGCCTCTTAACAAACTCCTAGGCATCCTCCTCAATAGTTGGTCAGTGGTAGCCAGTTCTCAAATCCTTCTTAGCTAGAGCTCTACCCCCTAGGTGGTTGCCACAAACACCTTCATGGACTTCTCTCATTACATAGTCAGCCTCCTAGCCATTTAGACATCTCAGCAATGAAGAGTTATGCCTCCTTTTGTAAAGAATCCCATCTACTAAAAGATATCTACTTGAATGATATTGGACCCTCTTTGCTTCGTTCTTGTCGCTTGGCAAAATTCCATTATCTAAGTATGTTCTGATTGGTCTTGCCAATTCGGCATTTTCTTTAGTTTGGTTTACCTCTGGTTCAAATACTATGGGAATCCAATATTTTAATCGGAACATCTGTGGTTGCCTCCCCTAAGGATGCAAGTCTAGCTAGCCAATTTGTCTTCTCATTCTGCGATCTTGGAATTCGTTGAAGTTAAAACTTTGAAAACTTTCTGGATGGATTCCTCACCATTTGGCAATATTTGGCCATATGGTCCCCCTTGTCTTGTAATCTTCCTGCATCTGTTCCACAACTAGTTAGGAATCACTATGAACCATTATCTGCTTTGCCCCTATTCGCCGAGCCATTCGGAGACCAGTGATTAGGGCTTCTTATTTAGCTTCATTATTGGAAATAGGGAACCTGAAACTTAATGCATACTCGAATATATGGTCATCGAGGAAACAAGGATTATACCTGCGCCATTGAAATTTTGGGTAGAGGATCCATCAACATGTAGCATTCAAGTTTGCTTAGTATCTTCATCATTGGGTGGGTTAGTTGGGTGGGTTGTGAATTCAGCTATGAAATCCATCACAGTTTGTCCTTTGATTGCCCATCTTAGTCGATATTCAACGTTGAACTGACTTGTGCAGGACATTCTTCAGGGGCTGATTAGTGAGAATTACAATCGTGTGGGCTTGAAAGTAAGCTCTGAGTCGCCGAACTACTGTTACAAGAGTAAGGGCCATTAACTCCATCTTCGGATAACACTCTTCTGTCCCCTTGAGGACCTTACTCGTGTAATAGACAGGCTTCTAAACTCCATCTTCCTCCTACACAAGCGTGGAGCTCACAATTGTGGTTGAAACAGAGAGGTACATATACAATTATTCTCTTGGGGTGGTCTGGCTGAGCAACAACACTGATCACAGGTATTGCTTCAACTGTCAAAAAAGCTCATCACATTCTGCTGTCCATTCAAAAGCCTTCTTGAGCACTGTAAAGAAGGGATGGCACTTATCTGTGGAGCGAAAAATAAATCTGTTAAGAGCTGCCACTCTCCTAGCCAATTTTTGTACTTTCTTTGTTGTTCGTGGGGGCTGCATTTCCATTATCGCCCTGATTTTTTTTGGATTAGCCTCTACTCCTCGACTGGACATCATAAAATCGAGGAACTTTCCAGATGCAACCCCAAACGCGCACTTGACTTGGTTCAGCTTCATTCCGTACTTCCTCAAAGTGTCAAAGGTTTCTTGTAGATCTGCGATGTGAGAGCCTGCCTTTTTGCTCTTGACGAGTACATTATCTAAATATACTTTTACATTTCTTCTAATCTAACTTTTGAACATCCTATTTATCAACCATTGGTATGTTGCCTCCGTCATTCTTCAATCCAAAGGACATGACGTTCTAACAGTACCATCCTTAGTTAGTGATGAATGTAGTATGCTCCTGATCAAGCTCTGCTATCTTTATTTGATTATAATCCGAAAAGGCGTCCATAAACGGCAATAACTCATGACCTACTGTGGAGCCAACCGGTAGATCGATGGCCAGCAATGGAAGGCTATCCTTTGAGTATGCCTTATTGAGATTCGTGAAATCCACACACATCCTCCACTTGCCATTAGACTTCTTTACCATGACGACATTTGATAGTGAAATAGGATAGTGGACTTCCTGAATGAATTTGGCCTTTATTAACTTATCAACCTTCTGTTCGATTTTCTTATTGCACTCAAGACAAAAAAAAAAAAAAAAAAAAAAAAAAAATTTGTTTAATTAGCCTGGCTCCTAGAAAAATGTTCAAATGATGGACTATCACATTTGTACTTATTCCTGGTATATCTTCATGAGACCAGGCAAAAACATCTGTATTATTCAATAAAAAATTTTTCAATTCACTCTTTAATGGCTCGGGGGTCTCCAAACTTATTCTAACAAACTTGTTCTGCTCGGGAGTGCTGATCATAACATCTTCTAGCTCATCTACTAGCTCTCCTCTTTTCAACTCTTCATCATCACAAACTTCCAAGCTGTCTATAATTAGTGCCTCTTTGCCAGAATCTTGCTTGAGGGAGGACATGTAACACTCCTTTGCTACCTGCTGGTTGCCCTTGACACATCCTACACCATCTTTGATCAGGAACTTGACTCGAAGATGGTAGGTAGATGTGACCGCCTTGAATTGGTTGAGGGGCTATTCTCCTAAATATTATGTTGTATGCCGAGGGGCAATCCACTATCAAGAAGTTGATCATTTTCGTCGCTTGATGTGGTTCGTCTATGAGAGTCATGGGCAACGCAATGGACTTGAGTGGAGTCACTCGGTCCCTAGTAAAGCCCATAAGAGGGGAGGACACTGGTTGCAACTTTTTCTTTCCAATCTTCATTTTCTCGAATGCCCCCCTGTACAAAATATCCACCAAATTGCAACTGTTGACCAAAACTTTTCAGCTCTTGAAGTTGGCAATAGTCGAGGAAATGTCTAGGGGGTCGTTATGGGGCTGACACAACTCCGTTGCTTCTTTCTCTGTAAAAGTAATCGAAGGGCAATGAGGTTGTGTCTTTTTACTCGGTCGCTCAGCTGTTAGAACTTCTCAGGGGGCTCTTCTTTCTTGGGCGTACCTTCTCCTGGCATTGGAGGATTCCCCTTATCAGCAAATTCGCTTGAAATTACCCTTATTTTCCCGATCGAATGATCATTCTGTCGTGCTTAGTCGGGACTCCTTAGTACAGGATTTCTTTGTCGAGGGTTTCTTTGTTCGGGATTTCTGCGCTTGACGCCTCTATTATTGTCCTGACCAACCACAAATCTTCCAAGTTGACTGCATCTAATCAACTCCTCGACATGTCTCTTGAGGTTAATACAATCATTTGTATCATGCCCGTTATTCCTTTGGAATCAGAAATATTTTGCTCGGGACCATTTGTTGGCTGGGGTCCTAAAACCTTTCAAGCCATTTCAAGGCTAAATGATTCTGGATTTCAAAAAAGACATTCTCTAACCTTGTATTGAGTGGAGTGAAACTACGGTCGAGATCACTATATTGCCTTGTGGCCCAAGCAGATCTGTCATTGAATCTCTGATTCTTGGGATTTTGAGAATCCCGAGAATTTCTAGAATCGTTTGGTCGCTTTTTATCAGTTTTAGAGCTTCCTGCCCCGTCACTTTCTCGCTTTGCCCTAAGGCCATCCTCTACATTGATATGTTTCTAATCTTGAACTATTAGCTCGGCCATATCAACGGGAGCTTTTTCAAGGAGCAAAGCCATAAATCAGGGCGTTCTCAACCCATTTATGAAGGTTGTAACCGCTACCTTGTCGTCGGCCTCATCTACCTCCAAAATCTCTTTGTTGAATCTCCCTACGTAATGTTTGAGGGAATTATCCTTGTTCTACTTGATTGTTAGGAGGTGGGTGGCTGGTCTCCTCTGTCTTTTCCCTCCAATAAAATGTCCCACAAACAGCTTGTCAAGCTGTGAGAAATTGTTAATGGTGCCAGGCTTGATCTTATTGAATCACAATCGAGTCGGGCCCTTGAGTGTTGTCAGGAAGACCCGACACATAATCTTGTCAGGATACCTATGTATACGCATCAAAGTTTTGTATGACTCCAGATGGTCGAAAGGATCTTTCGAACCATTGAAGGAGTCAAGTGCTGGCATCATAAATTTGTGCAGTAGGGGACAAACCATGACCGCTGCAGAGAATGGTAAATCACCATCAACATCAACATTGTCAATCGCATTGGAGCCTTTGACAGTGGCTCGGACACCATTCATTTGAGCTTGCATAGCCCTCATAAACTCCTCCCACGGGTTGACACTAGCATCTCTTACGCTGGCTCCTTCTATGCAGGAAGGCTCTGGATGGCCTCCAGCTCCAAGGTTAGCTCCAACAGTTATTTCTTACCTCTTGGACTTTTCTGGCTGCCTGACGGGGATCTCATTCCTCGCTACGATACCCACGTCATTTGCTCTTTGCCTTTTCCCATTTTTCCACTGTTAACTTTGACAACTCCTCCATTTTTGTGCCCCATTTATAGGGGGATCTACTGGAGGACGTGGGATGTGAACAAAGGCAACGTGCTATCATTGAAGCAACGCCTAATTCAAGGCCACCAGAGTTTGCATCATTGCCATCAGTTCTCTCATTTGGTCTTCAATGACGTTGATTCTTTCGTCGTTTTGGTTGTCCATTGTTTCTAGTAATTGTTATTGTAGTTAAGTGTTTATGTCGAATCTAGTTTGGACCATAAAAATTGTGAAAAAAAGTTGATTTTCACAGACAGCATCAACTGATGACTCAGTAAACTAGTATTCTCCCGATGTCTAGTCCAAGCCCGAAAAACTGTTTAGTACGTCACTGTTGTGTCTGTCAAAAACTCTCTGATACTTAAGTTGGCAAGAGAATTAAAAAAATATTTTAATAGAGTTTCAGTAAGATTAGAGTGTATGTACTGTATACTTGAGGAGATGATGTATTTATAAAGATGTGAGACCTGCATGTGCATGATGCATACGAGCCTTACATAATTATGCTTTCCTTCTAATCAGATTATGTGACGTGTATTATAGATTCCAAGATTAATTCCTTTAATTAGTTATCAAAACCGTTAAGTAGCAAACGGCACTTTCATAAGCAAGAATTATGGAATATGTCAGAATATGATTACACATGTGATTCTGATATAATCAATTTTATCTTTATTGCAACGATTGCTTGGCCCGACCAAGGTTAGCAACGCTTGGTCAGCTCGAGTTCCTAACTTGATCGCCTGAGAAAACTTGTTTGGTCGGATGCACTCTATCAAATTTTCTCTCTGTTTTTTTTTTTTTTTTTCTTCTCTTACACTTACAAATGGAGCCAAATTATTACGTGTAGGCAATTCTGTCAAAATAAATGTGCACTTGTTTTTTTGGGTTTACGTGACTGTTTGATGTGGTTGGTTTTTCGTTGCCCATTAGTTTGGAGCTTAATTGTTCTCAGTGGCGGAGATTAGGTACTTGAGCGGGTCAACTATCGCCACTCATTTTAAAAAAAAAATTAATTATATATATATATCTTTTAATATTGTCCTCACTAAAATATTTTGTAACCCTACTGTCTCAATTTATCTCTACTTGCCCCCACTGCCATCCCATCCCATCTTATTCCACCTACAACTAACATACATTTATCATTAAAAATCCTAAAAAATCCTTATCTTCTCAGTTTATCTAACTCTATTTTTTTTTATCATTTATTATTAATCTAACTTTATGTCTTTTGGTAGGTCTTATGATAGGTTTTTTTTTTTTTTAATCATTGCTTTAAATAGGCTTTTTTTCATCATTTATTTTTTTTATCAATTTTTAGCTTGTTGAGAAGAATAAAGAAATAATTGAGAGTGAGTTAAATTCTCATCTCCCTTTGTATTATCCAGAATATTCTAAGGATTCTAACATAGCTCTTTTGTTTTTTTTATCATTTATTATTATTTCATTTTTGAATAGACTTTATCATTTTTTAGATAGAATTTTTTTTATCATTTATCATATGTTTAATTTCAATTTATTTTAAATATGAATTATTAATTTTTTAGATATGTTTTACAAAATATTTTGCGCCAAAATTTTTAAATTAACCTTGTCCGCCCTCACTACTTTTTCTATATCTGCCACTAATGTTTCCGGGTAGGCAATGCCGTAAAAAATAAAATGTGCGCTTGTTTTTTTTTTTTCAGTTTGTTCAGATAAAAGAAAAAGTTGCTGATTGTTATTATGCAAAAATAAAAAGTGCGAGCTTTTACTCATGTTTTAATTTTTTTGGTTCGACCCGGGGCCTTTTTTTTTTTTTTTTAATAACTCGGGACCGTTTCAAAAAAGACTTGGGGCCTTTTGAAAGTTTAATTTTTAGCGGTTTTTGATGATTTTTTTTTTAAAGTTGTTGGTTAAAATTTTTGTTGTGTTTGGTAAAATAATTAGTAATTTTTAATAATTTTTGGTAACTTTTTGTGTATTTAGTAAAAATTTTGATAATTTTTAAGTTGAACAACTTATTATTGCTAAGTAGAAAAAAGTCAAATTTTAATGTTCTGTCAAACACTTAAATTCCAAAAATTAATAGATTTATCCCAAAAATTGCTCTTACAAACGATACCTTATATGACAAGGTACTTCATCGGGCTCACATTTAATATATTTTATTATTTTAATCTTTAAAATAAAATAATAAATAATATATATATATATATATATATAAATTATTAATTAATTAAAAGTAAATTAATAAAATATTAAATATAAACATTTTTGCACTAACATTCCAAACTCCTTTTATTACCCATTAGAAAAAAAAAAAAAAAAAAATCCTTCTCAACACAATAATTGGGGTGGATTAGGGATTTTATTATAATCCCCCTAAATTCTATTGATTTTTAGTTTTTTTTTCTTCTTACTCCCACCGATTAGAGCAAGAATGGATTGAATTTTTTTTCCCGTTTAAATCATTATTTTCTTTTATTAATATTCCTTAACTATCAATAATTACCCACAACTTGGAAAGAAGTGTGTTAATAATTTTTAAATTTTTATAAGTTATTTAAATAATTTTTATTCTTTTAATTTTTTATTCTATTTAAATGTTCCTTAATTACTTATTAAATAGTTAAATACCTTTAACTAATAACTACTTATTATTTATTATTTAATACAACTTTTTAAATTTTTTTAAATAAATTCAAAATTTTCATTAAAAATACATACACATTGTGTGTGCCTCATTTTTAGTTCCTACTATGAGAGGTAAATTATTCACAATTTAGTTTAAAAATTTTTATTGAACTTAAAAATATGTTTAAATTTGATTTGTTAATTTTTTTTATTGAATTCAAATAACTTCATTATTTTACATTAATTTAAATTTATTATATTTTGAATTTGATTTAGTTTTAATACAGATAGATTTAAACAAATTTCATCGAGTAGAATACAAATTAGAGTCGATACTGTATTGCTTTTTTTATAAATTAGAAAATATGTATTTTCTCTCTTTGTAAATTAATACGCTTTGTGCATTAATTTTTAATAATTTTTAATCAAAAATTGACACGTGTCATTTTTAAATGTCGTAAAAATTTTTAAAAGTTAAAAAGTTGTAAAAATTAAAAAAAAATTGAAAAAAGGTAGTAATTCTTTTAAAAATTAAAAAGTTGTAAAAATTAAAAAAAAAAATTGAAAAAAGGTAGTAATTCTTTTAAAAGTTAAAAAGTTGTAAAAATTAAAAAAAAATTTGAAAAAAGGTAGTAATTCTTGTTATGGTAACTTTTTTATGTTTAGTAATTTGTGACGAAAAAAAAAGTTAAAAAATTTTAAATTAAAAAAATTAAAAATTTTTTTCATTTGCCACGCAGCCTTTAAAAAAAAAAATATTCAACACCTAGATTTGTGGTATAGACTCACCACCACCAAGATCTTTGAGAGCCAGGTGGCAAAACAGCAACCTCTCTCTCTCTCTCCGCGAGAATCAGAATGGAAATCCAAATCCATCAGATGGACCAATCAAAATGCGCTGAGGTGTAGATTTCATAATCCACATAGCCTTCCCATTTCCTTCTATAAACTCCCCCTCGTTCACTTGCGTTTGCACTGGCTTCTCCTTTCACACCATTCTGCAAACAGGCAGAGACCATTACAATTCTACAAATTACAATTAAAGAAATTCCGGATCGGATCGGTAAGAAAGAGCGATGGCAAGCTGTGGAATCCATCAGTCAGCCTTCGGAGGTCAAACAGCCCTCAAGCCCCATAACGAGTTGCTCAGGAAGGTCAGCACCTTCGGAGGCGGCCGCGTCACCATGCGACGCACCGTCAAAAGTGCCCCCCAAAGTATTTGGTACATATATACATATAAGTATAATTTCAAAAATATATATATATATATATATCTATAATACTTTGCATTAATCAACATCAATTATAATATATACATATATGCCCCCAAGAACTCAATAAATCTCTAAAAATTTATATAAAATATAAAATTTTTATTCACTGTTCGAATGCTGAAACTATAATTTATACAAATTTATATTAATTTCTTACAAAACGAAACTCCTATATATGTATATGTGTGTTGAAAATATAATTTGTCCACCGAACTTGTGAGAACAATAGGTCTGTTGGGGAGAGCAAAAAATAAGAAAAAAATATTAATTTTTGGTGTTTTAAGTATTTGTTAAGACACCAAAAATTATCAATTTTATTTAGTTTGGTAGATTGGCAAAATACTAATTTTTACTGAGTTGACGAGGGTATAATTGTTATTTCACTTCAATCCCAACTTAGAAGTCTCAAAATTTTTACTAAACGCTCGTAAATTGCAAAAGTTATTAAGGATTTTTATTTATTTGTCTAAATATCTAAAAATTGTCAAAAAATTTCTAAAAATTTATTTTATTTATTTTATTAAATACACAAGAATATTTCAACAACCAGTTTTTATCAAAAAATTACTAAAATTTGATTTTCAAACTCACGCAGGTATGGGCCGGACCGCCCAAAGTACCTTGGTCCATTTTCGGAGCAAACCCCCTCGTACTTGACTGGCGAATTCCCCGGTGACTACGGGTGGGACACCGCGGGGCTCTCGGCCGACCCGGAGACATTTGCCAAGAACCGTGAACTCGAGGTGATCCACTGCAGATGGGCCATGCTGGGCGCGCTGGGCTGTGTCTTCCCCGAAATCCTAGCCAGGAACGGGGTCAAGTTCGGCGAGGCTGTTTGGTTCAAGGCCGGGGCCCAAATCTTCTCCGAAGGCGGGCTGGATTACCTGGGAAACCCGAACCTGATCCACGCCCAGAGCATCCTCGCCATCTGGGCCTGCCAAGTGGTGCTAATGGGCTTCGTCGAGGGATACCGGGTCGGAGGGGGTCCGCTCGGGGAAGGGCTCGACAAGATCTACCCGGGCGGGGCATTCGACCCGCTTGGGCTGGCCGATGATCCGGAGGCATTTGCGGAGCTGAAGGTGAAGGAGATCAAGAATGGGAGGCTGGCTATGTTTTCCATGTTCGGGTTCTTTGTGCAGGCCATTGTGACCGGAAAGGGCCCGATTGAGAACCTCTTCGACCACCTTGCTGATCCCGTGGCCAACAATGCTTGGGCTTATGCCACCAACTTTGTACCCGGAAAATGAATTGGGTGAAAGAGTGAGAGCTTCCGCTTGGTGCCATCAATTTCCCTGCTTGTGGATTGAGTCTGGATTCCGCACTCTACTGATGTAATATATTAATTACTTAATTGCAGAAAAATGCTTATGTGGGATTTCTATGTTTTGAGCTCTTGTTATGTCTATAGTCTTCATCTTCTCTTCGACATTAACCCACCATTCATATATGTCATGTAAGTTTGGTAACAAAGCAAAACCTCCTCCCTCTCTCTCTCTCTCTCTTTTTCCAATATATATATATATATATACACGCATATATAATTTTTTTTTTGCCAAAATTCGTTTTTCTCTTTTTATATTTAGAAAACATATTTCCCTCATCTCCCTATATTAATATATATGTATTTTTTTTCAAGATATTTTATAAAAGTTTGCCAAAGAAAATAAAATAATGTTGTTTTAAGATGAAGGAAAAAATTTATATTGTTTATTTTTTATCAATATAAAATTTTTAATATATTTTTTCCTTCGATAAAATAAATAAGATTTCTAGTATTTTTACAACCAATAAATCCTAAAGTTTTTACAATTATATATAATATGTATACAAAAGATAATTTTCTTTAAAAAAGATTATAAAAAAAAGTTTAACATAGACAATATAATCATAATAATATTTTTGTAATAAAAAGATTTATTAATTTTTATTTTAAATTGATACAGTCACAATTAAATAAGAGTCAAAATTCCTAATACTATAAATTTTTCTTTTACACAATTGTGTTGAAATTTCAATAATTTCTAAAAAAAAATTTTATTACAAAAATATACAAAAGATAATTTTCTTTAAAAAAATTATAAAAAGGTTTAACATAGACAATATAATAGTAATAATATTTTTGTAATAAAAAAATTAACAAGTTTTATCTTAAATTAATATTGTCACAATTAAACAAGAGTTAAAATTTCTAATACCATTGTTGCATTGAAATTTCATTAGTTTCTAAAAAAAAAAAAATCACACCAATATAAAAACCTACAAATATATTAGATAAAATATTATAAACAAATAATGATATTTTTATAATTTAATTCATGCTAAGAATTCTTCCGTTTAAAAGAAGATATTTATTATTCAATTAATGTTGTGAAGAAAAGTAGGTGTTTTCTTCAAAAAAAAAAAAAAAAGAAAAAGAAAAAGAAAAAGAGATCGGTGTGTATTAGAAAGAGATAAATAAGTGTTATATAAATTGAGAGAAAGAGATAGAGATAATAAATGAAGGCGACAAATAATTAATTTGGGAAAGGGAATCTAACTCTTGGTGAGAAGGGTAATTTTTTTAATATTAAAAAATATCAAGTAAGTTCTTACACTCACAATTATTGTTCTAACATTATCAACATTTTAATTGAAAATTGTTCTGAAATCATTTCAACACCACAGTAAAATTGGCAATAGAAACAAATAACATCAATGGTTCTTTAAGCAAAATAATTTTGAAAATAGGGAGTCCGTCCTGTAACAGTTTAATATGGATCGCTGAATTAAAATTTATTAGTTTAAATATATTTATAAATTTTTAATTTAAAAATAGATGAATGTATTTAAACTATTAGATTTTAATCCAAGTATTTAGATCATTTTGTTATAGGACTGACATCAAAATTAATTTCAGCCCTTAAATTCTAATAATTTTAGATTTAGCAATACCAGCATTCCCAATTAATAAAAAAATATTATCTTGATAAATTATCATATTTCTAATTCATAATTTTTTTTTTAGTTTTACAAAGTTTTTTAAAATATATTCATTAACATAACTTGTGTACAGCGTATAGTTAGAGTGAACATATTAATCCTAAGAGTTAATTTAATTGGTAAGAGTTTGAGTTTATTCCCTAGAGGTTACTAGTTCAATTCTTTTCAAGACCACTGAAGGTCTTTCTAGTCGGGACCATTGAGTTACAACCAAAATATATATATATATATATATATATATATATTGATCATAAATTATTTGAATAGTTATTCATTTAACTTTTCAATATTACTTTATTACCCCTTCCAACTAAAATAATTAATTTGAACTATTAAATAGCAACAGAATAAAAAAAAAAAAAAAAAAAAACAAAACAAAACAAAAACAAAAAAAGAGGCCTTATCGCAAACTTTTCTTCAAGCCCACAAGTACACACGCTACTCCATAGTCCATGCTAATTCAAAATCTCAAATTAATATTCTTTTGGCCCGATGATTTAAGACTTCTAAAATTAAATAACTCTTTTTTGAGAGGTTAAAAATTAAATAACTTCAATGTCACATGATTAAAAATTACAAAAATAAAATATTAATTACCAAAAATTTTCACATTTCATTAAATTAATAATATAAAAATAATAAATTTATAAATTAATATTATAGATCACATTCAATTTAAACTGTCAAAAAGTTTAAATAAGTTGATTCGCAGCACTTAAATTTTAACACAATTATGAAATTTTGAAGGTTTAATACTTTGGAAACCTTAATTATTAAATATATATATATATATATTGAAAACGTGTAGTCCCAACAATCAATAAACTTGAAGAGGGCCAACTTTATCATTTCACTAAAATTGTTATAATTGTTAAATATATAATTGCAACTTTATCATTTCATTAAAAACCACCTTTAGTGAACAATATAGTGTTCCTAACTCACAGCTATTTTTCAAAACTAATTCAAAAAAGAGAATTGTAAAAGTGAACATAATTTTTGAAAATAGTAAGGCTATGTTTGGAATGAAGATATAAAGAAAAGTAAAATAGAAAGATAGAGAAAAGAAAAAAAATATGAAATTTTCAATATATGTTCTTATCTGAATAAATCCAAAAATATAATAAAATAAAAGATATTTATTAGTTAATTAATTTTCTAATATAATTATTTTTAATTTTTTCAATCCTGTGTGTTTCTCCTTTTATTTTATAGCACAAACCAAACATAAGAAATAATTTTGAATCCCATTCCTTTTTTTCTTTACAAATTTTTTATCCAAATAGAAATTAAATATTTTGATAAAAGTACAGATCGATAAGGGTTTTTCTTGAAATCAAAATTTTAGAGACAAAAAATTGATCCAATTTAGCTAGACTCGTTCCATCAAAAAGGCACGTGTGTTCTCCGTTTGTCCCATATTGCTTAGATTACGTATTGTGTCCCACTTTTGGCATTCTTATGATTATTGGTTTTACATCATTTACTTTGGGTTAAATAGAAATTTTTTAATAATTATTTTTTAATTTTTTCTATTTGCTCTTATTTATTATTAACTTATTTAAATAGAAATTTTAAAAAATTAAATAATTATTTTTCAATATTTTTCTATTCATTCCTTATTTATTATTTCTCCGCAGTCATAATATATTTTATAAATTAAAATTAGAACATTAATTTATATGTAAATGTTTATTTGAGTGAGAAGCAAAGATGATTACAAAAAATATTAATACCAATAAATATATCATTAATGTTCGTTTCCTTTCTTATATTAATGTTATAAATATTAAAATATAGTAGTAATAAAAAATTGTTGAAAAAGAAAAGAGAAATAAAAAATAACATAAAAAAATTATGAACAGAGCCTTTACTGTGCACTTCAAATTTGAAGTTTCATTGTAACGGGATTTAAAATTTATTTTTATTTTTTTTTTGGTAAGTAAGCCTTTTTGTGTTTGGATTAATTGGAGAAATATATGAAGTCATGAAGGCATATTCTCATCTTACTAAAAAGTTATACATGATGCTCAATACAAAAGTGTGGAATACCCTAATTTGCACAAATAGTTACGTTTATATTTGTACGTTTAATCTTTTCTAATTGTGACACCGTCAACAAAATTTTATACTTGATTTTGTTCACTATAGTAAACATTGTAAAAGTAATTTCCTTGAAAATTCTTACGTTTCTTTCTATCCAAATTTGATAACCTATTGTTGCCTTTGTCAGCCTTCTAATTATATTAGTAAAAGTCTTTCCACTAGAGTATCAAATGACTCAATCTATTTTAGCACTCCATGTTTGATTTCTCCAATTAACTAAGCAAAGATTGTTCATGATATCTTTAACTTCTTTAGAGAAGAGGCATTTGGAAAATAAATCATCAAGGCATTTAACATTATTTCCACATACCTCACAAACATTTAAACTAATTTGGCCCCGATTAACTAAGTTATCTTTGGTGTTAAGCTTCTTTTTGATAGCCAACCACAAGATAAAGTTGTCTAGGAATATACTTGGGAAACCATAAAAAGTTATGTCACTGTACCTTTGGTTTTTTATGTCTTAGTGTATCCCAGGCTGAATCTGTTGTGTATTTCTTATCATTAGATGCCAACCATATAAACTCATATTTTTGGTTACAGTTTGATAGATAAGCTGGTGAATTATAGATTATAACTTTTTTTTTTTTTTTTTGAAAAGTAGTTATGGATTATAACTTCTTAAAATTCCCAAGTGGGGGAAAAGGGCCATGCCCAGCTATTACCCCTAATTATAACAAAGACCTTTGAATCAGTTCTAAGTCTTGCATCACATGCAATCCTTTGCCCATACTTAGGAATGGGAGGCCCAAGGGGATGCAAATTACAAAACCATAATGAGGTGCCTATCCCATTGCTTGTTTTGTACTTGCATATAGGAAGAGCAACTTTTCTAAGTTTTAATACTTTTCTCTATGTCCATGGGTAATTTTAAGGAATTTTTATTTGCCAAAAATCCTTATTTTTAAGTAAATGCTTGGTACACCAATAAGCCCGTAGAGTATTTTTCTTAAAGCACATGGACA
Organism: Vitellaria paradoxa; assembly: GCA_019916065.1. NCBI lineage: Eukaryota > Viridiplantae > Streptophyta > Magnoliopsida > Ericales > Sapotaceae > Vitellaria > Vitellaria paradoxa. Next base: position 36,938,841 of record CM034239.1, on the reverse strand, counting down.
GAAGGTGACGTAATATTGAAGCTTTGTTCCAATGTTCCAACTTACGCAGATGAAGACCTCCTTCAATTTTAGGACAGCTAATTTCTTCCAAAGGCACTTTACTTCCATATTTCCTCATATCAATTTCTGGCGAAAAAAATCTTCTCAATATTTGTTCAATGGCTTCATACATTTTTTTGGGAAAACTTAAATGAAGGCTCCAATATATTTTGATGTTGAGCAAGACTGATTTGATGAGCCGAAGCCTGCGTTGATAAGAAAGTGATTTATTAGCCTAGCTTTTGACTTGCAAAATTATTTTATCAATCAATTCAACACAATCATCATATCTCAATTTAGTATATATTAATGGCACTTCAAGGTGCTTGACATGAAACAAGCCTAACTAGAATCCAATCACTAAGCAATGTTGTTGCTCGGTTTCTTGAGAGTTACTTGCAATATAAATCTTACTCTTTGAATTATTGGATTGAAGACCAAAGTACTTGTGGAATTTCATCTAGGTTTTGTGTATAATCTGGAATGAAGCTTGAATAACAAGGGATTTCAAATTATTTGAGATATAAAGTTTTTGTTGTAAATTTTATTTCTAAAATAATAATAAAAGGAAGTAAAAGTAAAAATTGCAATGGCAAATTGACGCATATCCGAGTGAGTTAGTTTGGAAAGAAAAAATATTTTTTTTGTAACTAATTATCGGCTAGCTATTAAAAAATTAATTTTTTTTGAAAGAAAAAGTCAAATTTTTAGAGGCTAATCTTTTAATCTTTTTGTTAATTTGACATTTTGGTACTTCATATTTTGAAAGAAGATTAAACTATAAGAAGATAATTTTAATCATTTAAAAAAAAGAAAGAAAAATTAACACATATCTCTCTTAGCATTTGAGTAATTATAGTTATCATCCCTAAATATTTTAAAATTACACTTACATTTCTAATTTTAAAATGTTGTTAATATTGACTATCTCTATTAAATAAACTGTTAAAACCTAATAGAAAATGTTAAAAAAATTAAAATTTTTTATGTGTTTTTCCTATTGTAATCCTCTATCTCTCACATCTTTGTCAATTTTTATTTTTATTTTTATTTTTTTACAAAAATTTCCAAAACTCTTTTATTCTTACTTGTTTTTGGAAATCTTTGTGAAAAAAATTGACAAAAATGTGATAGCGGATTGGTAGAATAAGAAAATCACCTAAAATTTAGTGTCATTTGTTTTTTTTTTTTTAATTTTTGTTTTACACTTTAGAAAACAAAAAAAACAGCTCAAACGTATTTGATCGCTTGTGTTTTCAAAATTTATTTTACAAAACAAAAAAGAGGTTTACATATAAAATAAAAAATAACAAAAAACCGTTTTGAGGGCTTTCAATTCAAAATAAGAAAAATTCTTAAATAATGTAAATAGAACATTTTCTGTTTTCTTAATTTAGGATTTTTAAAACATAAAATACAGAAAACAGAAAATTAAAAGACAAACAATATGCTATCTTGATTGTTTTAACATTTTTTTGTTATATTTTTATGATTGATTTAATGAAAGAGAATCAACATTAACATTATTTTAAAATAAATAAAGTGTAAATTTTAAATGTTAAAAAATAATAAATATAATAACTTAAATGTTGGAGTCCTAAATTTTTCTAAAAAATTTTAAAAAATTTTAAATTTTTCTAATCAAATTTCACTAGGTATACTTTTATATCACTTCAATATTAACTTTTAATATTTTTTTTTTTGAATTTTTCAGGCATCCAATCGTTTTGTTCTCTAGAAAAACAAATAATAAATAAATGAATGAATAACAATTAGTTAGACAATGTTGCCAAATGAAGTTCAACGCGACTTTTTTCCCTAGTTGGTATTCTCTGCAGTCTCGGACTATAGCGGGACTGTTGGGGTATTTCCTCCCTCTCTCCCCCTCTCTCTCGTCAACAGAGAGCCATGGTATTTCAATGGCCACGTATATCATTCCCCCAAATTCAAAGCATCGCCATCTCATGATCTGTGAACCCCCCGAAGCACATAACAAAGCCTCCTCCTCATCAATGGCCGCCAATCTCTGCAACAACTCATGAGCTCTCTCATCGCCCGAAATGGTAAAGACCTTCAAAAACCTGTCTTTCATTTACCTCCATAGGCACTGCCCGCTATTGGGTTCTCACAAATTTTCATCGAAACTCCACATTTCTTCCGAATTTGAATACACATCCTCCTCCCCCGACCGGTTCCCAAACTTGGTTTCTAAGGTCTGCGATATACTTTGTGAGCTTCGGTGGAGAAAAAGCCCCGAACTTGAGCATCTCTGTCTCAAACTCAAACCTCACCACGTCTCGGAGATCATCGATATCCACAAGAGCACCGAATCGGTCTTGCACTTCTTCTACTGGGTGTCTAAGAGACCTTTCTACAAACACAACTTGAGCTGTTTCAAGTCGATGTTAAATAGGCTTATCCGTGACCAGAAATTTGGGCCTGCGGACCATGTTAGGATTTTGATGATCCAAGCTTGTAAAAATGAGGAGGAGATTACCTGGGTTATTGATTATCTCAATGAACTGAGTAAAAAAGGTTTGGGATTTGGTTTGTATAGTTATAATACGCTGTTGATTCAGGTATGTAAGTTCGAGATGGTTGGTGCTGCTCAGAATGTTTATAAGCAAATGTTGAGTAGCGGGATTAGACCCAGTTTGTTGACTTTCAATACAATGATTAATATACTGTGCAAAAAAGGGAAGGTACAGGAAGCGGAGTTGATTCTAAGTCGGATTTTTCAGCACGATATGAATCCCGATGTGTTTACCTATACATCTTTGATTCTTGGGCATTGTAGAAATGGTAATTTAGATGCGGCATTTGAGGTTTTTGATAGGATGGTGAAGAAAGGTTGTGATCCGAATTCGGTGACATATTCGATTCTGATAAATGGACTTTGCAGTGAGGGAAGGGTAGATGAGGCATTGGACATGCTGGAGGAAATGATTGAGAAGTGCATTGAACCTACAGTGTACACATACACTGTCCCAATTTCTTCACTGTGTGCAACTGGGCGTGTGAAGGAGGCTATTGATCTTGTGGCCAGGATGAGAAAAAGGGGTTGTCACCCAAATGTGCAGACATACACAGCTCTGATTAGTGGGTTGTCTCGACTGGGTAAGCTTGAGGTGGCAATTGGATTGTACCATAAGATGTTGAAGGATGGTTTGGTTCCAAATACAGTCACATACAATTCATTGATAAATGAGTTGTGTGCACGAGGAAGAACCAATGCTGCTCTCAAGATTTTCAGCTGGATTGAAGCACGTGGTTGCTTGGCAAACACTGAAACCTATAATGCAATCATCAAGGGATTGTGCATGGTTAAAAATATTGAGAAGGCTATGGTTCTTTTCAACAAAATGCTGATAGCTGGTCCCCCTCCATCAGTAGTAACATACAATACACTCATTAATGGATACCTCAGATATGGCAATCTGAACAATGCTTTGAGATTATTGGATTTGATGAAGGAGAGTGGATGTGAACCTGATGAGTGGACTTACACAGAACTTGTTTCAGGGTTGTCCAAAGGAGGCAAATTTGATTTGGCCACAACTTTTTTCCACGAAATGACGAAGCGAGGCTTGAGTCCAAGCGACTTTAATTATACTGCCTTGATTGACGGTCATTGTAAAGAAGGGAAAATAGATGCTGCCTTGTCATTACTTGAGAGGATGGAGAAAAACGGCTACAACACAAAGGTTGAAACTTACAATGCTGTTCTAAATGGATTGGCCAAAGCGAATAGATTTTCTGAAGCCGAGAAACTATGTAATAAGATGATAGAAAAAGATTTGCTCCCAAATGTCATTACCTACACAACCTTGATTGATGGGCTTTGTCGGAATGGTGGGACGCATCTTGCATTAAAGATTTTCCATGAAATGGAAAACAAGAACTGTTTCCCAAATTTATATACCTACAGTTCACTCATTTATGGGTTATGTCTAGAAGGCAAGGCTGATGATGCAGAGATGTTACTTGAAGAGATGCAGAGGAAGGGATTTGTTCCTGATCATGTGACGTTTACCTCACTAATTGATGGATTTGTAATGCTTGGTAGGCTAGCTCATGCATTTTCACTTTTACGAGAGATGATTGATATGGGTTGTAAACCTAACTACCGTACTTATTCTGTACTAGTGAAGGGATTGCAAAAAGAATCCCGTTTGCTTGCAGAAAAGGTTGCTGTCCAACATGAAGCAGCATATTGTTGTAGTTCAGAGGAGAAGGATGTCAATTTTGAAATGGCCTTTAATCTCTTACATAGAATGTCAGAATACGGTTGTGAACCCACAGTTGATACCTACAGTACCTTAATCACTGGCTTGTGTAGAGAAAGAAGGACATATGAGGCAGACCATTTGGTTCAGAGCATGGAAGAGAAAGGCTTGTGCCCTAATGCAGAGATCTGTTACTCTCTGTTGGGTGCTTATTGCAAGAGTTTAAAAGTGGATCGTGCTCTTGAAATTTTTGATTTGATTATTTTTAAAGGCTTTGAGCTTCGCTTATCAATCTATAGAGCACTTATTTCTGCTCTTTGCAAAGCAAACAAAGTGGGAAAAGCCCAAGCTTTGTTCGAAAACATGCTTGAGAAACAATGGAATGCTGATGAGATTGTTTGGACAGTCTTGGTCGATGGGTTGCTCAAGGAGGGGGAAGTCAATGTGTGTATGAAGTTCCTTCATGTTATGGAATCTAAGAATTGCAGTCTTAATATACAGACATACATAATCTTGGCCAAAGAGCTATCAAAATTAGACAAATCTCTGGAAGCAAATCAGGTTGCTGATGAATTGAGATCCATGAGGCTATTTCCGTGAAGTTAATATTTCCCTCACTGAATCAACTCGCACGATATGAGTTTTGTCCACATGAAGTCAGATGGGTATATATCAATTCAGCCTTGGTGATCTGCTGGCTGAGATGCAATTTTTGAGCTGTAATTACTTTGCAGCTTTATCATCTAATGATAGGTGAAGAAATGTTGCCTTTTGTAATTTACAATTGCACAACACTTTAGCATGCCTTTTCTTTTTTTTTTTTTTTTCCTTTTTTTTGGGGGGGGGGGTTTGGGGGGGTGGGGTGGGGGAGTATCTTATTTTTAAGGCTTCCTGAAAGATATTTTTAGATTCTGACAGCTAAGCTTTCTTGCAGAATTTAACACCCAGAAGGTCATGCCAAATTGTTGAAGTCTAGCTTTGGAATTATACCTTACTGACAGGCCGAGCAAACTTTTTGCATCATTATAGAAGTTGATTGTTTTCAGGTACTTTCTAAGTTCAAATGTCTAGATGACTTGACATTAAGTTATATTTGTCATACACATTTCCCATACTTTCCAGTGTGAAAATAGAGAGATTTACTTTTGAAACAATGCAATTTTTTTTTTCTTTATTCTGCCAATTTGTGTTGACAAATTTTGTTGTGAACAGACAATTTTGAGTATTAAAAGAAAATTTGAGGTTGTTTTGTTGGGCCCTTTAATCTCCAGTATAACAAAACTGTAGCTAAGAACCCTTAACAAAAAAAATCAGCAGATTATTGTCAAATGTAAAAAGTTGAGATTTTCAAAATTATTTATTGGCACGAATGATTTGATTTTGGAGTTCTATTAATTAGGATATATTAAGAATAATTTTAGAAATTCAAAAACTAAGAAATAGGAGAATCTGACTGACTTTTGATGTAGTTTTATCCTCACAAGTGCACAAGGGTGTTGTAGGAATAATTGGAAGAGTTTGAGTATCGTCCTTAGAGATTGTATAATTGAAAATCAAAGAATCAAGGGTTTTGGAATAAATTCAGAATGTTTAAAATTATATTGCATAAAAAGATGAGTTTGAAATCAATAGAAAATGGCTAGCTTGGGCTTTTGGAATTCCTTTTCTTCCTGATGTTCCTATTATTAAATAAATTTCTAACTCAAATTGGTATGCAACGAATATCTAATTCAGAAGATTTTTTCTTTGACGATTTGTTGATGAAATTTGATTTTAGAAACAGCAAAACATGTAAATTAGTTCGTAAGGAATCAAAAGCATTAGATGTATCAAGAATCCAAGTCTGAATAGCAGCTAATCAAACAATATTACCAAAACAAGTAACTATTTACGAAAATCATTCAATAATAGGTGAGTAAAGATATAAACAATAAGGAATAACTCTTATAGAATAAAGAACGATACTTGCATAGTTCAGATTATTCCTCCTACACCTAAACTATAAAAAAACTTAGTTACCAATCATAGAACTTGAAAATTTTGTTTTTGGACAAGAGAGAAGAAAAAGAGATTAAATAATGGGCTGGAGATCCTTAACAACATCTGAAAACTCCCTAACTTATCATTATATTCCAAACCTTCCATGAGTAGAACTCTAAAATAACCCAAATCCGGACTTTAAAAGGCAAAGAATTCTTAACAATGGGCCTCTCTTCGAACAATTCAATCACCGTTTGAACGCTTGTGAATATGGCTGTTTGTTTTTCATTCCTGTTAGATCCCATTCGAATGGGAGTAGTAACTGTTTTTCAATTTTCTTACACTTTCTTGCTTGAAATTCATTCCCTTTTGGCTTGGGTTGGCCCATAATTTTTCCTTTATGAAATCCTAAGCCTTCTGTCAAGGAATATGCAATTGGTTTGGTCCCAATTATGCAACTGACCTGAAATTCACATTAAAGAGAACAACAAGATCAAATGCAAATATTCATTCAAGAACAATGTAATAATCTCCAAAATCAAATAAATATGGATAAATTAATGCCAATTAAACACTATTTTAGAAACTAGTCACTAATGCTGCTAGTGTGGTGTGAAACTAATCACTAATGCTGCTAGTGTGGTGTGAAAGCAGTATGAAGTTAGTCATTTTCTTGATCTATAGTGCTTGCAATGTAGATTCACGATATCAATGGATAAATCTGGGGAGGACAACAAAGCATGTTGTTGTTGATGTGATGCCCAACTTCCATTTTCTGTTCTAGATACTTTGCGATTCATAACCCTTCTCTTATCTTCATAATTTGGCTTTTAAGCCTGTAGGAGGAAATAAGAGAGAAAATTTGGTTTGTGCTGTCCAATAACCTAATAAGCAGCGGCACTTCTAATCCTTCTAGGAAGGTGACATACAATCACTGTGTCTCAGACACTCATCGAACACTAGGCATGTTGATTTCTTCTCTAAATGTGTCATATTATTTTTCAATTATTCTAGAACTGAACACTTTTTGGACACTCGAGAGACGTGTGTTTATCACTCAAAACACAATTAAACACATTGTAATTTTGAAGAAAAAACTCGGAATTAAATAACAAGATAGAAGCAATATGAATTTATATTTATTAGTTCCCCATGCCTTAATATATATATATATATTTTTTTAATTTTTTAAAAAATTTAAGAACTAAAACTTCTAATTTATTTGTAACTAAAAATTTTCAAAAGTAGATGCTTAAGAGAATTTCTTTTTTTTCCCTTTTTTTTTTTTAAATCAAGGGCTTTGAAATAAAAGATAAATATTTTTAATTTAAAAGTGAATCAATAATTGTTTTTTTATGTATATATATTTCTATTTTATGTATATATATAGAAATATATGTTTATTCCTCAATGTGTCCCCACCACATTGTGTCCTAATATCTTTTAAAACTAATGTATTTGTATGTCCATGTCGAATATGTATTGCGTGTCTGTATACACGGTATCATATGGACTCTGCAATATATTACTCTCTTCCATGTTATTAATCCTTTCTTTACTACTATAAAAGTGCTGATTATCCTAACTTTTGATATTCCCTTGATGACCTTCATGAACTCATCTAAATGTGTATGGCTTTCCGATCATACAACCAGGTCAGAAGGAAAAACCAAAGGTACGCTCTTACCCATAGGCTTGTGCTTTTCATATTATTTTTTATTCTTATCCCATTTGCACAGGTCAAGATATATACAAATTCTAGAAGCTATAGAAAGTTCTACCTATTGCTACTTTGTGGATTGTATACCCATGTTACCTTATTCATGCAACATTCTCTAAAGCTGTGTAACGAGGTTAATGCAGGCAGACCCTATACCTTACACATCTCCTAATAAACCCAAGTTGCTTCATTAACATACACAACATTATGCACTTACTGTAGAAATAAATCTGCACAAATAAATATACGAACAAATTCTAGAACCTATAGAGTTCCACCTACTACCACGTCTGGATTTTATTTGCACACAAGAGATAATTTGGTTCAATAGTTACTACTTTTGTTTGGTAAGTAATAGTTATCTACCTAATTGCCCTTCCCACAAACATGAGCACGTGCATAGAAGACAATGGATCCACATGCCAATCTCACATTATAACCAATCATGTTGTACCCTATCCACAATGCAACATAACATCCATCCCTTCCAACAAACCCACCGCTTCCAGGTTCAAAAGAAAGAGGACATACTCCTAGACATAATTGTTAACTTTGATCAAAGAGAGTAAATCAACGAAACAGCTTGCTTTCTCTTACTCTTTGCTGATCTTCCTAGCACCTTTTAGGATGAGGCTGTTCTTACAGTAATCCATTTAATAAATTGCATTCCCACTGCTGTCACCTCAAGAGTCTCTCCTTTTGAGAAACTAATGGTACGCTTCCTGATTATTTTTCCGTGTCTTAGGGGAAATTAGACATTGAAGCAGATAAGGAGAGATCACTGGTCATATGATAAGTGGCACCTGTGTCAAATAACCAACTGTTAGGAGATATACTTGAAAGATTTGAAATGAATGAACCTGTGAAAGATGAAACTGAAAGTGCATTAGGCTGCTGGAGAGAGAGAGGCTTCTGCAACTAATCAGTGATTGCGGTCAAGGTAGAAGATGCAGGGGATGAGTCACCAAGTAATGGGGCTGCAGCTGCTGTGTGGTGATCCTTTGGCTTGAAGGATTGGCCAGAGGGTCCCCGAGATATCTCATTTACTAGTTTTGGACATTGGGATTTCCAATGACCCTTGTCGTGGAAAAAAGTACACTCATCAAGGGTGACCTTGCCTTCCCTATCATGTGAATTAAGCTCATCTTAGGAGGAACAACTAAAACAATTTTGGTGCGTACAGGTAGTGGACCCTTTCTAGAAAGAGTATTCAGACGAATCTCTTTTGCCAATAGCTTATGAAGCAAATCATCAACAAAATGAAATGGGTTCGTTAATTGGATGGAGTAAATAGAGAAAAAATAAATTGGGTTTGTGTTATTGGGGTTCATTTAATTGGATGAAGTAGAGAGAAAAAATAAATTGATTTTATGTTATTTGAATTTGTTGAATTGGATAGCGATGACGGGGAAAAAGGAATGAAATTGAGTTTGTGCTATTTGGTTTTGTTTAAATGGATGAATTAGATAGAAAAACAATAATTGTGTCGATTTGGTCCCAAAGTATAAAGACCAGTTAGCTATATATAGAACTAAGCATGTAAATTAAAGTTAATCAAGTCAAAATAATACACCAATCTAAAAATCAAATCGAATTGATGGAGTTGACAACTTTTAGACTCAAACTTTGATCAAACTTCTAACAAAACATAACCAACTAATTCAAGATTTTGGATTTTTTCTTTACTGACATTTAAAACATAATACGTCACACATCCTTGAACAAAACTTATTATCAAATTGGGTCATCGGACATTTCATATGCGTCGAGCGTGTTTCCCTTTAACTAGTGAGTATAAATAGCCCAATCAAACCATCTTAGTCATCAAGTCATGTTATTTTGTTGGAAAAGGTGTGATCTGTACTGCAAGAAGGATAAAAAGCTTACATAGCCCAATCAGACCATCTTCGTCATCAAGTCTTGTTATGAGGTAGCTGCTGAACTCCGTTTCACTTGAAATTTTACGGGCAACATCCCTGGACCCTGGGTACTTGATCCATGTAACTTCGGCACTAAAAATCCTTCAAAGCTATACCTTCGACGCCTTAGCCAAATGCCAAAAGGTACAAGTTTGCAATCATTGTTTTGTTCACTAATTTGCCAATTACAAACATAAACATAACAATAACCTACTCAATTCAAGATTTTCGAACTTGTTAGTCTTTCGGATATTTTCTTACTGACATTTAAAACACAATAGGTTAAATTAACGCAAACTACACAAAACTCATTATCAAATTGGGTCATCAGACATTTCATATGCATGGAGCGCGTTTTCCTTAACTAGTGAATATAAATAGTCCAATCAGACCATCTTAGTCGTCAAGTCTTGTTACTTTGTTGGAAAAGGTGCGATCTGTACTGCAAGAAGGATAAAGAGCTTACAGATGAACTTTTCATTAATATTTTTATTTTTTTTATTGTTTGCTAAGTGAAACAAAAAGTGATCTGAACATTTCATTATTCATTTATGTAAACTCTTTAATGCATCTATTCATGTTCTTGGAGCGTACTTTGGCTACTAAATTATAGATAAATTAGTAGAAAATTGACTTTCTCGATTATTTTTGGCAGGATAAAATTGGGCAGCTTGGTTGTTGACGACTTGTAGCATTCAACTTTTATATTTACTATTAGAAGAAGATTCAAGATATTTAAAGAAATAGTAAGCACCATTATTAATTAGTTGGCTGTCGCATACCTCATCAATGATTCATTCTTTTATTCTTTTCCCCACCAATTAAGATTTGTTACTTTAAATCACTGAGAACAGTTAATAAATACATGGTTTTTTATTTTTTGCTTCACAAGTAACTTGTGGCTGATCTGTTCTTGATCTCATGATGGCTATATAATGGTTCCCACATATGTCAGCATAAATTCATCTTTTTGTTTCTTTGGGTTTCTGCTATTATAATAGTTTGCAATTCAGTTTGTCCATCTTGAGTATTAAAATTGAATGAATAGCCCCCTAAGATTAGCCCAAGTGGCTCATGTGTATGCTCTCCACAGAATCTACATGGGTTCGATTCCTGACTTAAGCTGGATTTGTGTGAGGAGCAGCATACATCTCCCTGGTTTACTTATCGGCTACACGATTTGTTGAGAGTTGTAATAAACCGATGCGGGTTTTGCGTTACCAAAAAAAGAATTGAATGAATAAGAGATTTATCAGCTGATGAATATACTGAATGTTTTACTTTGGAGGTGTGAAATTTGATAGTACTTGGTGGATTCTCTGAATCAGTGCTGCGAAAGGTCATATTGCCCCCACTGTGTGAAGTAGTGCTTTTAGGTTGTGATTGAATTTGAGGCAAAGTTGAGAAGCCCTTGCTTCTTAATGAATGCTAAACTTTACCATAAGTTCAGGAGATTACAAGAACTTAAAATTGACGTGAGCGCTGCTGCTTAAATTGTACCCAAACAGAATGCTGGGGTCATAATCTTTCTGGAAGGAGATCTGCAAACACAAAGTACTGGGTGCAAAACAATACCCGTTTCAGTGGGAACTTTCTTTACGTAATAATTGCAATTTCTTCATTCTAACTTTGCAGTTATTTTCCTCGAGCGGAAGTCAGAAGCCTTTTCTTTTTCCATATTTGAAGTGCAGGAGTTTCGTCGCATAAATAAACCAGCCCTCTGTCCTCCATCCCCCCCCCCCCCCCTTTTTTTGTGGTGAGTAATGAGAGTATTATATATTCACGATATCTTTACCTTTGAGAATTGATGCTGCAGTTGTCAAACTATCATGCTAATGTCATACAGGATTAGCTGCTTAAGCCTTTTTATTTCATTTGAGATTCTATTAATGAGTTTGTGATTCATTAGTACTGATATCTCTGGTTGTTATTTTGATTTCTAAGAGAAATCATCTGCTTATTTGAAAATTTAGAGCACCCAATTTTGTGTGAAGATATCAGCGGATGAATTTTAATATTTCGTGTTGAAGTTAGCTCATCAGAGGAGGTAGGATGGAAAGTATTTTTGATACACACACACACACGTCAAGGTACTGCAGTATTACATGTTGAGACAAGATACTTCAGTTACAATTCTTCTGCTTATGCTGGACCATAAATTTGAATTAACATTGTATCCTCTATTTATATCTGCTGTTGGTAGTACAGGGGGTTAGCTTAGTGCACCCTCGGTTCTGCTGCTCAAGGTTGTTTCTTTCCCCAAGACTCTTCGGGTCTTTCTTTTTCCTTTGGCCTTTATTTAAAGCTTATTTTATTCAGTTGGAGTTCTATAATGTAGGACAAATTTGATATTTTTTTAATTTCTTCTATATTAGTTTCCTATCCAATCCAAATCCTATTTGAATTGCAAATAGTCTTTGGCTCAAAAATATAAAAGACAACTAATAAAATCCTAAACTAATCCTAAGTAAAATTGGAATAAAACTAATTCAAAAGAAATTTAGGGTGGACGCTGTAAAATGAATAAAAAATAAGAACATCAAAGTCAAGAACTTACAGAAATGTCCAAGCTCCTTTTTATTATATTTTGATATTTTAGTACAAGAGAAATGGATACACACAAAGCACACTCGAAAATAGAACAATAAAGTAAGAAAAGTAAGATAGGCGGTGCCTGAACCAATAGTCAGGACTCCCTTTTATACTAAAATTTAAAATACTATTCGGATTTCAAAAGTTTAAAATTTGAGTACAAAATAGAGTATATAATATAGGACACTATATCCTCGTGAGTGGCATGTGCTTGAATAATGCAGTCGTTCGGCTCACTTGGATGACAAGAATTATTTTCCTTTGGACTTTAGTAAAGCCACTGAAGGGTCGTTTGGATGCATGGGTAGCATAAAATTGGAATAAAACTAATCCCAAAAAAACTAAGAAAATTAAATTTATCCTACATCATTCTATGTGCATGGCATGATTTGTTGTAGGGTAAGCAGCTAGTGAGCAGCTCGGGCTTCAATTAGTTGGAGCGTGGTTCATGTCCTCAAACAAATCGAATTCAAGCCTTTCTAAGGCTCATCTAAAGTTCCAGCCATTAGGTTTTTTATTTAACCTTGAATAAAATAGTATTATTTCTTTCATGTTGATTCTCTTCAAACTAGCGTTGTTTTGGTCGTACTATATATTCAGAATTTTTTGGCCCTAGAATGCTCATTTTTCCATCTCTATCTTCCATGCACCTATCTCTCTCCCATGCACTCATCTTTCAATCCCAACGACGCTCTCTCTATCTCTGTATCATTCTCTTGTGCTACAAAGGGGTCAGTTTTGGGCATTTTGACCATTGTGTCGGTGTATCAATCAATATTGATAGGATATTGTGACTTAGTTTGGTTATTTTTGAATATGTAAATTGTGAAAAACAAATATGGGATAAATGTTGAAAAATTAATTTATAAATTAAGCAAGTTTAATTGGACCATAATTTAAGGCTCCGTTTGGGAGTCTTGGGCTAAATAGCTTATAAGCTAAATGGCTTATTTGCTTATTTGTAAAATAACCAAATTTATCTTTTTATATTTTAATTTTCTTTTAAATCTTTAAGGGCAAAAATGTCAAATCAATAGAAACTAAAAAATTAGGTTAAAAAAGTTCATTTTTTTCTTCCCAAACACAAAAAAAGTAACATTTTTTTAGTTAGCTATTAGCTAGCTTTTTTTTTTTTTTTTTTTTTTTTTTAAGCTAGGTAAAAAAAAAAAGCCACCTAGTTTGTTTCCCAAACCAAGCTTAAGAATTAATTTAGTGCTAAGCTTATAATTAAAATATTAAGCAAGTATTGATCTGGCAATTATCACCCCTAATTATTACTTGTGCAAACTTTCTTTTTTTTTTGAGGGCGGGGGGATTGATGCATCTTGAAAAAGGATAAATTTAACTCACAGATCTCCCTAATATATAAGAAGATGATCAATAAATTTCACATTTACGATAATTTGTCTTTCTCAAAATAAGATTATCTTTGAAATGACAAAAATATCTGTTTTCAATAGCTACTGACATTGCTCGTCCTACTCGGGGTATAAAGATATTCTTTGTAAGAATAAGAATTTTAAGTACTCTCTGAATGGATACGAGAATTGAGAGTGTAGTCTCCACCTTATCTCAGACCTATTTATATATTAATTATATTTATCTAATAGTATATTTTAATATAAATTTAATTTGTTATAAATATTTTATACATTTATTTTAATTTAATATATAATTTTTTATAAAGGGGATTGGAAACGGGGTGGAAATTATTAAACAAGAATGGAGACAAGAAAAGGGACTTTCTTTCAAAACGTGTCTGTTAACATCTTATTGATTATCCTTAAGAGTTTTTACACCAATTTATACCTTTTATTTATTGTTTCTTTAACCGCAAAAATGAATGTACAACTTCAAATAAAGCGTGGGGGATTAACAATGCTCTCTCCTCTCCTCTTCCAATTACCTTCAAAGGGTTATCTTTCGAAGTTCCCTTGACCTAAATTGCTGTGGTAGTAATAGCATTGTTGCACTAACACTAAATCGGTAGTGTTTTGAAGCAGTCTGAGAGATTGATGAATAACTTTTTGAAACTAGAGGAATTTTTATTCTATGAAATATGATCATGGTACACTACGTTCCTTTTCTACTATATGGAGCAATTCAATAGGGAGACAAAATAAAGAAAATCTAGCTGGGAGGGTGTCTTTCAAGCAGTTGGTTGCTAGGAAATGGGCAGCATTGTTTGCAGACCTTCTGCACCAGGAAAAAGACCATCTCCTGTTAGATTTCCACAACTGGATGTCTTCTATGATTGCCATTATCTCCCACCTTGAAGAGCTGCTGCTAGTATGCAGAGAAGAGATAACATCACTGGCGTCACTATCAAAAATGGCATTATCAATCCTCCAGTTATCAGCCATGTGGCAGGCTACTCTGATTACCCATGCTTCAGCCGCCAAAGCTGAAAGAATGCGAAGTCAACCATAGTTAATATCAATGACTGAGCCATGAGCATGTCCAATAATGACAGCAAAAGCTACTGAATTTGTCTGAGGATAGAAGGCTCCATTGCAATTAAACTTGAAATGGTTCTCGGGTGGAGCTTTCCATGAATTATTGTCCATTCTAGGAAGGGTGTGAGTGGTCTTCTGAACTTTAATTAGAATGGATTCCAGGAAATCTGAGGAAGCAATTGAAGCACAACGAATGGTGTTTGTCGGGGAGGGGGGAGAGCCATTAAAAATGAAATTATTACGGGACTTCCAAATGCCCCAGCAGAGATATGCAATGGAAGAAAGGATGGAATTTCTTGCTGCATATTTATCCAGAATAGCTAAAATGTCTTCAAACCATTTTGAAAAGCTGATGATGCTGGAAGGATCCAATTTGTAAGAGAGATTCCTACCAAACCATACCCTTCTGGTCCACGTGCATCTAAAGAGAGTATGTTCAATAGTTTCTTCTTCAGTATGACAAATAGGGCACGCGGGATCCTTTGAGCATTTCCTTTTGTCAAAGTTAGAATTTGTAGGAAGAAAATTCTTGATAGCTTTCTGGAATAAGTGTTTAATCTTGGGCAGTGTATTCAGATTCCATACTACTTTCCATAAGTCTGAAGGAAGATTAACAGAGGTGCAGGGATCTGAAATATGCAATCTTCTGTTGGTGAATGCTATATGGTGGCCAGACCTAACCGAGTAAGTTCCATTTTTGGAGAAATGCCAGATGAGCTTATTGGTCGTGCCTTGTCTCCAAGATAGAGGGATTGCTGTAATGGCTCTAGCTTCCTCATCCAAGAAGAGTCCGTTGATTTTGGGATGATCCCATTGGTAGGTTTGTGTTGAGATAAGGTCTTTAATTTTCATCAGTGAACAATCAGGTGGCTTAGAAGAAAGTAATTGGAAAGAGTTGAGAGTTGGCACCCATTTGTCTTCCCATATATGAGCATGTTCACCTGATGCTATATTCCACCTAAGACCATTGTTCAAGAGGTTTTACCCCGACATAAACTTGACCAAGCCCATGAAGCTCTGCAGCCTTTTTGAGCTTTCAAAGGACAGGTATTAGAGAAGTAAATACCTTTAGCAATTTAGCCCATAGTTGCTTTAGGTTGTTGATCAGTCTCCAATATTGTTTGGCAAGTAATGCTAGGTTGAACAATTCCATGTCTTTAAATCCCATACCACCGGTAGATTTAGATTGGAGGAGTTTCTGCCACTTGCACCAATGGATATTCTTATTATCTTGATCTCCACCCCACTAAAATCCGCTGATTAAAGCATTGAGTTGCTGACATAAAGCTTTTGGTAGCTTGAAACACATCATGGAAAAAGTAGGAATAGCTTGAGCCACAGCTTTTATGAGGATTTCTCTACCTGCAGGGGAGAGCAAATTTCTCTTCCAACCTTGCATTTTGGCAGCAATTTTATCTTTGACGAAGGCAAAGGCTTCAACTTTGGAATTGCCCCAATCAGTTGGAAGGCCCAGGTATTTGGAGTTTTGATTCATTGCCTTCATTAATTGGATCAATTCTTCTCTGGTTTGCTGGCATATGTTTAGAGAGAAAAAGATGGAGGATTTTTAGTGGTTTATAGACAAACCTGAAGTTTCACTGAAGAGCTTGAGAGGGCTGAGAAGGTGCATGCATTCAATGGACTTGGAGTAGAGGAAGAAGAGGGAGTCATCAGCAAAAAGAAGATGGCTAATAGGAGGGCAGTGTTTTTTAATTCTTATACCAGGCATAAGCTTATCATTCGATTGCCTTCTTCAAGAGAGATGACAGATCCTCAATTGCCAGCAAGAATAAAAAAAGGAGAGATTGGGTCCCCCTGCCGTAATCCTCTGTTAGGCTGTATCTCACAATTTGATCCTCCATTCAGTAAGACTGTATCTAACTATGCTTATACATTGCAGTATCCATTGAATCCAAGTAGAGTTGAACCCCATTTTCCTCATGATTTCTTCATGGTAATCCCAACAGACTCTATCAAGAGCCTTATTAAGATCAATCTTGATGGCCATAGCTGCTTTTCTCCCCAATTTCTTGTGCTTAAGATGGTGAAACATTTCATGGACCACTAAGATACTGTCCTGAATCTGTATACTTTCTATAAAGGCAGATTGATTTTCAGATATTAGCTGAGGCATCAGAGGTTAAGCCTATTTGCTAAAACCTTGGAAATGACTTTATAATAGAAATTGCATAAGCTGATGGGTCTAAAATGGCTGGCATATTCAGGGGAGGGGATTTTTGGTATAAGGACAAGGTTAGTCTGGTTTAGTTCTTTAAGAAGATAACCAGTGCTGAAGAAATTTTTGACTGCATCAATGAGATCTGGACCAGGAGTATCCCACAAGTGTTGGAAAAATAAACCAGGGAAGCCATCAGGTCTTGGGAATTTTAAGGAACGAAGCTGAAAAACTGCTTGTTTAATTTCCTCTGCAGTTACAGCGCTACAAAGATTTTCATTCATGAGAGGGCTGATTCTGGGTTCTATAGCATCCAAAAGATCAGAGTAAGTTCTGGGATTAGGAGTAGCATACAAATTATGAAAGTAGCTAGAAATGAAAGTGGATATATCTTTAACGTCAGTATAACACTTGTCAGAGTTGTCTTTGAGTTTTGCAATCTGGTTTCTCAGCCTCCTTTGTAACTTTTCAAATTTTTTTTGACCAGTGGAAAAGCCCAAAGCCCTCTTCATCCCCCGGTTAGCTATGATTAATTAAAAAAAATGGAAAAAAATGAATCCTGAGTTATAATGGTTTTTGGATCTTGCAGATGCAAGCTAATTTGATTTATTTATTTATTTATTTTAAGTGTTATACTTTTGTATTTGGGTAGTGTTGATGTCCTGCAATGCAATTTTAATTTTATTATTTATCAAAATTAAATAAAAAAATTTTATTTAGGGAAACCAGTCATACATCTAAATAGGGACATTAGCAATTTGATAGCGAGACATGAAATGTGAGATCTTGTGTCATATTGTGAGATTCACATGTCGACTTGATTTTTGATTATTATGCGTTTCAAATTATTTATCAAATTACTAATGATTAAGAAAATACATTTTCAAAATGTATTTTAAATAAAAAAAATAGAAAAAAAGGCATTACAAAAATACAACTTTTAAAAATGCAATTTGAGAATAAAGGTGCCTTCCATATAACAAACAAAATGAGACATCGAACAAATAAAAACAACAAATTGTTTCCATTTATAACAGAGAAAAAATAATATATATATATAGCCACCACTATTGTTTGAAACTTGATATATGTAACATAAAAATAATATCAACACATCTCATCCAAGTAAGTCTAAAAGTCCAATAGGTCCGATGTTGAGAATTCTGCTTTTGCATTTATGGTTGAGTGGCCGGCTGTTTTAATTATGGGTCTGGTTGGTGTAGCTCTAGCTGTTGTGATAGCTTGGCGGAGGAAGAATCCCCACCGAGCACACGAGCCCTTGTCCTCGTATAGTGTTTTCCAATATGAGGTGGTATAGGACTACCCACTTGGTAATGGTTCAACAACAAAAATTGTGCGACTATGGTTCAACATCTATTCTCAGGTTATCGTGCAAAAGCTGCCAAATTTAATAACTAGCAAATTGGGGACAAATGTTTTTTGGAATTGGAAATAAAAAAAAAATTAAGCACAATTTAAAGTCAAAACAAATTGGTGGGCACAGAGGAAAGAGAAGAGATTAATTTGTTAGTTCCAAGGTATTGAATTTATGAATTTTTTGATCAAAATAAGACGATTCACAATAAAAGTAAATTTAAAAATTTTTATTGTTTGAGAGGAGGTTGCATTCGGACTAGAAATCTATTCTGCCGTCTGAATCTCACCAATATCCTCTCTAAAGCTTCCAACTTTCAGATGTATCAAGTGTAATTAATTTTATCAAGTAAGTCTTTGTATCATTTCTTATACTCATTAATAAAAATTTATTTTGCATCATTTATATTTTGCTATTTATATTATTCATTTATGTTTCAACTGAATTATTACAAACAAAAATTATCTTGGTATAGAACTCATTTATCAATTATAAAACAAAGAATATCTGAAACTAAAAACCATCAAATAGAAATTTTAGAATCATTATTTATAAGTTATTTTTTCTTAAGAAAAAAGAGAAAGATATTATTTAGACAGAATTAAAAAATTTTGTATTTAATTTTGTAGTTAATTTTGCATATTGTCTTCTTTATTTACTATCTTGCTATTCCTAGGCTTCTCTTGGATTATCAAGCTACTGCAGATTTACACGCCTGCAATCATTCATCAAGTCACATGCCAAAGAAACTATTGCCATCAAGCTTTATGTCACTTTTTAGCTTTATGTCAATTTTATGTATTTATCATCTTTAGCTTTATCTTTATGTCAAACTTTATGTTATCTACAAAAATAAACCAAACCAATTCTGAGTTTTGGTATTAGCTTTTTATGTTTTTTATGTTTTCTTGATGGAGGTAAGTTTTGTTTAGCTAATCCAAATTGTTCACAAAATGTGCCTAACTCTTTATGTGATTGTGTTAATTCTCTTTGTAATCTTTGGTTTAATTAAAAATTAGTACAAATTTCAAATGCTATATCTTTTATAGTGTCTGATATATCTGGAAATGTTAAATGTTCATAAGGTATTATGCCTTCATTTTGTTCTCTTAATCTAGTTTTTACTTTTTCAGCAAATAATCTTGGTAATCCATCAATAAATTTTTCTTTCCAGAACGGGAGACGCTGGTCATTCCAAGTTTTATTAAAAATGTTTCTTCATACCAGTGATAGTCTTGAAGTTTTGGACATTTTAAGTTTGTTAAGATTATGGACGATCTTTCTTTAATTTTTGATGTGTTTCCTATAAAATATTTAACAATAGAAAATATTAGGGTATTAACAGCGTCTTCTATTATTGTTGGGTTATCATCTTCATCTTCGACTTTTATAGGTTCATTAAATTCATCAATTTTGATAGCATTTAATATATTATCTTTTTCTGATTCAGTAAGGTATTTATCCCACTAAGTTTTGAGTATTCCAGAAAATTCAGATATAAGAATTTCTGCTACGGCTTTATCAGAACATTGTTTCTTCATTTTGTAAGCACTTGCAACCATTGTCATTTCTTGTAATTTATTAATCTTTTGATATTCTGTTAATCCATCTAAATTCCATTTATAGATTCTAGTACCTTTGAAAAATTGAGTTGGTTCAACTAATTCTTCATATTGTTGATCTGGGAAAGATGGTATTGGATAATAATTTTTTATTTATTTTGTATTATGTTTGTTATGATTCCATCTGGCCATATTGATTGTTTGATCTTGAGGAGTAAAAGTTTCTAATATTTCTTCAACTTCTGTTTCAGATAATTGTGATAATGTGTGTATGATTTTTATTAATGGAGATGGTGTTTCAGGAGCAACCATAAATGTCAATGTGTTTTGTAGTTTTTTAATCTTATTATCAATATCTT